>OX336397.1:220271679-221471679 GCA_946902985.2 Meconema thalassinum | reverse complement strand
TCCGGGCCGCCTCTCCGGTTGTCTTCCGGCTGTGTCGTTGCTGGTAGTGCCGCGACTATCGAAGAAACGGCTTAGCGCCTCCATCAATTCGTCGGCCAGGGGCTTGGTCTCGTTGGGTTTTGCTGGTTCGTCAACGTCCACTTGACGCACCCGCGCGTGCATTCTAGATGCCTGTTTCGCCGTCTCAAACTCAAGTGCGTGGCTCAGCGCATCTGCCAGGGTCTTATTGCGCGCGAGTCGCAGCGCCTGTTGAGTGTCCGAGTCCCGTAGTCCGTCGGTGAAGGTTTGCGTCGCAATCTGCTCCAGAAAGTCGGCCGGCGCTGTTGGGTAGGCTAGCCTTACGAGGCGTGCGATGTCCATCTCGAACTCCTGCAGGGTTTCCGTGTTCTTTTGTACCCGGGTCCGGAGCTGCATCTGGTAGGCCTGCTGAAGATGGCTATCCCCATATCTGGACTCCATATGTGCGATCAGTGAAGCGTAGTCCTGGGATCCGGTCGGGATGGCCTGAAGGACGTTAAGGGCGTCCCCTCTCAGCGCTACAATGAGAGCTGTAGCCTTTTCCGTGCTGTTCCAGTTGTTTATGGAACAGGCTGCCTCGAACTGACGTAAATAGGTGCTCCACGGGATCTTTCCGTCGAAGGTTGGGGGCGTCACTCTGCTCTGTCCCGTTCCTGGTGTCCCCGGTGTACCTGTGGGCGGGCGTCGGCGCAGCTCGGCAACTTCCTCTTGAAGAGCGTTGACTTTCTCTTCCACCCCCGTGAGTGGGCGTTGGCGCAGTTCGGCTACTTCCTCTTGTAGGGCTTTGAATCTATCTTCCATCCCTGTCGGCGGGTGTCGGCGCAGCTCAGCAAATTCCTTTTGTAGAGCGTTAAATCTCTCTTCCACCCCCGTCAGCGGGCGTCGGCGTAGCTCAGCAACTTCTTCTTTTAAGGCGTCGAACTTCTTTTCCACTGCCGTGACTTCCTCACGCAGACCCAGTTCTAATTTCTTCAAGTCCTGTGCTAACTTATTCTGCCCGTCTTCCATCTTCTTCTGGCCGTCCTCTATCTTCTTGGTTAAATTCTTCTGGCCATCTTCTAATTTAGCAGTTAGGTCCTCGGCTAACTTATTTTGACCGTCTTCCATCTTCTTCTGGCCGTTTTCTAATTTGCAAGTTAGCTCCTTGGTTAAATTCTTCTGGCCGTCTTCTATGCCATTTAACTTTTCTAGCAATGCTGCCAATTGCGCCTCCATTTTAGTTGTTTGCCTTGTAAAGGGCATGCACTCACATGAAAATTTAAAAAAAATTGACCTGCTCGGGTTTTGAAACCAGGACCGTCAGGTATTGTGCTTGAGTTCGTAATCCGGCTTCTGACACCAGTTGTTACGTGCCACCCCCTAGTGGCACTTTTGTTAACTGGATTACGGTGGGAAGGAAGCACAACACCATTTACTGCTTAAAGAAATAATTAACTTTATTGTGGCCAGAAAATTACACTAATCAGCACACACAAGCAATTAGGAGCCTTCTCCAGTTTCCTCAAATCTCTTCCTTATGCGCTCTTGGCCCCTTTCACTTGCAACAGACCACAGAAGTTAATCCGTCCTAATGAGTCCGGTGGCCTTGGCAGAAGCTACCTGCCCCTCTTCCTCAGGTAAAACAAATACAGTTACTTACGAGCACTTGAAGTACGCTGTTCACAAGCTGGGAGAAAACAATGTCACAGGATTTCGACACCACAATATCTGACACTCAGTGAAAGCACACTTACTCAGAACACGGCAGTCCCCTGTATGTTCCTCACTTCGCCGCTACACTAGGGGGTTTCGCAAGTCACCACACTTCTGTCGCTCAGAATACACGCTCACACTAGCTCGTAAAACACAACAACAACTGCTTCACGGGTCACTCTTATATAGCAGGCCGGTGACTCAATAAATGGTTCTAGATCCATCCAGAGTCCACGGCTTCTCGAGGTTTCCACCGCTGGTCCAGTCACGAATCTTCTGGACTATCCCTTTGTCTGTAGTAGCCCTGTTGCATAAGGCGCGCGCAATACAGGAGGCAAGCCACAGCCCAGCCCCTGGGGCAGTTGTGACTCAAGCGGCGAGCGATGACACAAACTCACAGCCGTAACAATATATTATAAGGCAGCCATTTTGCCGTTTTGATTCCAATGGCTGTATTTAAACAGCTTTTAAGGGGTTTCTAGGCCGTTTTGATGCAAACTGATGGTAGGTAAAGGGAAGCTTAAGGAATGCACTGAAACAAAAAACTACATTTTGACCTAAGGTGGACATAGGCCGTTTTGAAACTGACCACCTCTTATATAGAATCTCCACGCAAAATTTGTGCGTTTTTGTTCTTTTGAAATTGTATTTTTTAAGTTCTCCCGATTGATGTCAATCAATAGTATCTATCGATTTTGTCATTGGATCTAAAATAAATGTGCTTTTTGTCCACGTCAAATGTTTAATCACTTCAAATTATGCTTTAAATGTCACTCCGTCCTAATTATATGCTAAGAAAAACATTAAAAATATAATAGGTTAGCTAAGTATATTTGGCCAGCCTTTTAGGGTAAATACTACACTGTGCGTCGTGCGGATTACTGTTTTCATGGCCGAAACATCTAGTAGGCTTACATCAGTAGCCGGGAAAATGTACGTATTGTCCCCACCACCAGCAAGTGTAGGTGTAGCAGAACGCCATTTTATTTCTGGAGGGCGCCATTTTGTTCCTAGATGATGATGATGATAATTGTTGTTTTAAGGGGCCTAACATCGAGGTTATCGGCCCCTAATGATCTGGGTGATAGCGAAAATGATAATGAAATGGAAACCAGAACAAAATTATCGAAGACTGAAAATACGTACAAAAAGGAACTCGCATGGAAACAACTCACAATATGGTCCTACAAAAGGGAATTTAGAACGAAAAGTTGCACAAAAAGAATAGATTGAAAAAGACCCACAAAACGTAGGCTAGATTCAAAATACGTACAAAATGCAAAGTAGCGCCGAAATACTTACAAAATGCAACTGAAATTCAAAATACTTACATAATGCAAATGAGATCGAAAACACGTACAAAATGCAATTGAGGTTCAAAATACTTACAAAATGCAATTGAAATTGAAAATACACAATGCAATTCAGATTGAAATATCCCAGTTCCAATCCAAATTATTCACAAAGTGCAATTGAAATTCAAAATACTTACAAAATGCAATTGAAATTGAAAATGCTTACAAAATGTACGGTAGATTCCAACGACTCATGTGGATTGACAATACTTACAAAAAGCAATTTAGATTGAAAATACTTGACAAATGTAATTTAGATTCAAAATACCCACAAAATGCAATTGAGAATCAAAATATGTGCAAAATGCCCACCAAACAAAATGCAATTTAGATTCAAAATTCGTGCGAAATGCGGTTTTGGTTGAAAATACTTACAAAATGCAATTGAAATTCAAAATACTCACTAAAATGCCCTGACGCCTGCATTGAAAGACTTACTAAAAAGCAATTTAGATTGTCAATCTTTACAAAATGCAATTGAGGTTGAAAACAATCGCGAGATGTAATTTAGATCGAAGAGACTTACAAAATGCAACATAGATCAAAAATGCCTTTAAAAAAAATGGTAAAAGGGAATTTAGATACACGGTGATTCGAGTAACAAAAACAGTGCGGGAATCTTAAAGAGAAAAGGAAATAGAAGGAAAAAAGGAGAGGAGAGGGGAGAGAGGAGAAGGTCCGCCCCAAAGGGAAGGGACAAAAAGGGGAAAACGGACCCAGCCCAGGAATCCCTCGGGGTCGCCAACGCCCGAACTCACCAGCCGTGAGCCCCTGAGGGTGTAGCATTATCGACGGTGCACCAGAAGTGGTGGGGCTACATACACCCTGCCTCCTTAAGGGCCTTGAGCACAAGGCAGGAGGTAAAAGGAAAAGAAAAAGAAGGCTGACCCCTCGCAGAAGGAGGGAATCAGAAAAGATGAGACAAGGGCCAATGAAGGCGGGAAAGGAAGAGACTCCCTAGGCCTCGGATACCCTAATACCGTCGGGGTCGGAAGAGAACAAGAGTTGACCAAGGGAGGTCGACAGGAAAGAAGAAAGAGAGGAGCCGGCACAAGTAAGTGGAAGCAATGCCGGACTCAGCTGGGGCCCCGTGGTCGCCAACCCACAACCCACTAGATGTGAGCCCCTGGGGGGTTTGTTCCTAGACTAGAAGCTGTAGATCAATGGTTATATTTTGGAACCATGGAGGGCGCCATTTTGAATCTAGAAAAGATGTTGTGGACTAAGCATGGGCGCAACCATTTGCTTCTTGAAACCATGGACGGCAACATTTTGGATCTAGACTACGAGTTGGCGTCTTCGGTGGCGTAGTCGGTAGCATGCTGAGCTTCTATGCCCAAGATAGTGGGTTCAAACCCGGCCGAAGCCGTCGGATTTTTAAGAGCGTTAAAATCCCTCAGTATGCCTTCCTTCGGAGGGGAAGTAAAGCCGGCGGTCCCATGTCATAGATTTATGGCATGTTAAAGAACCTTCCACTAATTGCACCTGTGTGAAGCTAAATTGGATAGGTTAAAGAATGTAAACAACGCTCTTAGGTTTTTACGTTCGTTGCCAAGAGCCGACTGCGGTGGCGTCTAGTAGCTAAGTTCTGTACTTGGCCTAGTAGTCGTTGACGGTGGCGGCAAAAGTAGGAACTATTTGAAAAATTCTAAGTTGCAGTACTCAAATTAAAAAACAGATACACACACTAATACAGTCATCACAATTAACACTGGTTATCAGACAGATTCTACACACACCAAAGTACACGGGGCTACATGACCGCGTTGTCGCAGCCCCTAAACTTAAGAACCAACCAACCAGACTACGAGTTGTGGACGAAGGATTGTTTTTTGTCATAAACGACGCAGCCATATAGTTTTGGACCATGTTGCCGCCATTTTGTACGGTGGGTGAGTGGTTACCGTGTCGAACTGCCAACCCCAAGCTTGCAGATTCGCTTCTGGCCATGGTAGGCCTAAGTGATTTTTGAAAGGCGACAAAAAGTACAGCACGCATGTCATACATTGTCGGCATATTAAAAAGCCCATTAAAAATTGGTAGGCCGTGTTCATAATGGCAAAATTAATCTCGGGATATCCCGCCAACACAAAAATTCTCCTTTCTCTACTAGAAAATGCTTAGATATCTAACCTGCTTGACTTTCATAGCGCTCCAAGGAACGAAATAATCTAAATGCAAGCTGCCCTCTGGGCGCAAATAACAAAGCTTGCACCCAGCACCCGAGTCCATACGATATCATTATTATCATTATTATTATTATTATTATTATTATTGTAGTTAACCCTGAAATGAACCAACATTAAAAAAAGCAATCTCTGAACTCAAAATATCGGGGTTCCTTTCCCTCTTTCTTGGTAAAACCACATGCACAATGCGTTGTCAAGCAGTTCAGGTTTAGATTTTTTCAATGTTTGCGATTCTTAAGAGCTTTTTCACCATTTATCGTCACTGTACATGATTCAATATCTTTTTGATTTCTGCTCCAATCTTTTATTGCCGTAACGCCTGCATTGGCAATTTTCTGGAGTGATTCCCCTTTTTCCAGTCTTCGTAGCACTGCTAATTTTTCATTTGAGGACACCACGTACTCTTGCATGACAAAAAAAAATCGATTTTTTTGATTTTGGTGCCATAAAATTCTTCATTCTTTTCTGAATCCAAATATATATAGTTTGTTGGGGTTTTGATGTCTACAACTACCTTAAATTCGGTTTTAAAAATTAGCGTCCCATGCTCTGAATAATACAATTTTAACTTTGCCAGCTGTTTTCCGTTTATACTCATTTTTAATGTTTAGGTACCAATAACTAAGAAACCATTTAAGATAGATGGCTAATTTTTTTTTTACATTAACTTGCCTTATGGAGTACTTGAATGTTAACCTATGTTCACTTCCAAAACATAGTAGGCATGGATTGGGAAGAGAAAAATTGATACATATTTTTGAATAAATTTAAAAAGAAAGAGTTCGGATTTTTTTTCTTGCATTCTGTCCCAATAATAATGAAACAAAGTGGTTACTCATCTGCCATGATCCATTCCAAGTATGTGAACAAAATTTCAGAATATTTGATGGAAAAACAATTGAGAAATGTGTACCTGAAACAACTTATACAACATTTCTTTGAAAATGTATCTGTCCAAATTTGTATTCATTTCACACATCCTATAAAAGCAAAGTGGCACTACATGGTCAAAAACAGCTCAGAATATACCGCTTCTTATATGTGACAAGAATCATAGCTGTACCTTTGGCATAAACCCAGAAAATACTTAGTAAAGTGATGCCACAAAATAGACTTTTCATCGTGTAAGAGTACGTGGTGTCCTTAATTAAAGAGTAACGTGTTAACGTTTCACTCACGACAACACACACAACTGTACAGTACTGTAACGAACACAGAAGAATAATGTCGTAAAACCAAGAAGCAGTAAGCACTAAAAACTTCACAGTGCAGCACGTACTGTACAAAACACGGACGACGGAAACGATACGAGAGATGACGGTGCACTAAAACGGACAAGCGATAACAAGTAGTACAGGGTCGACTAAACACGACAAGCTAAGCCGGCTGTGACTAGCGCAGATCACGGCCGCGCATACCCCTTTCAGCCGGTGGTTGGCGGGCTCCACTGACTCATACCGTTAGTTCACATGCAATTCGTCATTCATATGGACGTATATCTGCAAAGCTTAGACGTTAGTGTTGCATGTTTAGTGAGTATTGTGATTACTGTGATTGTTGGTCATGCCTGGACACCAATTCACATTGCTCGAACGTGTGTAGGCCTATATCCATAATTCGTATATAAAAAGCAGAAAGTTTTGTTCTGAAACGAGACAAAAATTTCGAATCAAGTTTCCAGGAAGACCTGTGCCTAATGCCAGTACAATTAGGAGGCTCGCTAAACGATTCAAGGAAACAGGTTCCGTAATAGTACATTATGCAACGAGCCTATGATGGCAATAATTAAGACATGAGTATGTTTATAAAACGTGCGTATGCGAGTTTTATAATTTCCATACGAGTTGCATACGACTGTTTATGTACGACGGTAATTATTATAACTATTTTATGTTCAAACATAAATATTCATAAATATCTGTCGAGATTTCGCCAGTTTTATGTACTGAACGGAGCGCATGTGACGCAGAGAATACCTTGTATTTGACCATGGCCTCTTCGATTACCCCACTATGGCACTAGGCAACGCAGTGAAATTTAAATTAGAAGGCCTTGGAACTCAGCGCAGGTGCGATGTCATCCTTACCTAATTGGTCATACAACTGTTTCTTGAGCTCTGATTGGTGGGAGAAACTGTTCCATAATGAAAACTTGTACTATAATGAGCCTCATTATAGAACAGTTTTCTGACATATAATATTTAAATTTCGACATCGTCGAACATAAATAATATAAGAGTTGACAGACATTCTTTCATCAGAAGATGTCAGGTGTGTGTTACAAGAGAGGGAGGACATTTTCATCATCGCCTATGAGCACTGTAAGTACACATTATTGAACATGTTTGGTAAAAGTGTAAGAGTGTGCGCCACCCACCGGCTGAACCGGGTAAGCGCGCCCGCGATCTCTGCCAGTCAAAGCCGGCTTCGCTTGTCGTGTTTATTCGCGCGCACATAGATAATGACGGGTAGTGAGTCACCGCTACGAGTCGGGGCAAGTTCGGCTGATTACATGACAGATCGCCACAATGACACTTCCACACACTGCCCAAAACACTGACAATTCGCCACAGCCTTTGGACGCGGCTACCTGTTTAGTGACTCAGAAATAATCTCGACTGACAGTTCCACACACATCCCCCACCACCAGTGACAATGCACCTTAACATAATACTCCTCTGGAGTGAAGAAAAGCGCTCGGTCTATGTACTTCATTACTAACACGGTCTCGAAAATATCATTGTGATGTAGTGTAATTTCCATCAAAATAAAATAAATGCAGAGTCTGATTTCCATCACACTTTATCCAGGCTGTGGACCGGCAAAATAATAACAAAACCGGTCATTTTGGTGTGTTTGAAATCAGCTTTCTAGGCTTCGTCAGTTGTATTTTTTCTTTTTTTGTTCAACAATAATATTAACCTACTCCATTTTCTGTTAATAGGCAAAACTGCCTTCAAAAAAAAAAACATTTTGCCATTTTCGAATTTTTCTGAATGTTCTCAATCCGTCCGTCCAGTTTGACATATTTTCGTCTTCTTTTTTTTCCTTCCATGTTGAGCTCGGACTTTACAGATGCGCAGTTTGTCTTCTCAGCTTCCGTCTTCAACACTTTGACAAACTCTTTTAATTTGGGGTGAGATCTCCCGTAAGATTGTTGAGTCGGTTGTTCCAGCCCTCAACAGCATTCGTTGTCCTGTGTCGTGCTTGGTGGCAGTTCCACATCTCGATTAGAATGTCTTGGTTATCTTGCCAGTTGTCAACGAAGTAGTCAAAAACTGGCTAAGTTTGGGACTTTCTGGAGCTTGAGTGTGTATTTCCACCCATCCATCGAGCACATCTTCAGGCTTTAAAAACGCAAGTGCTGCGCACATACGGACATGAAGGCTGATTTCGTTATTCTCTCGGTACTCAACCGACAATCCGAGATCCTGTACTTTTCTCCATAAGCATTTTGTCATGTGAAAATGACAGGCATGTATTTTTGTTGTTGGAAATACGTCTTTCAGAGAAGAAATTACAGCAGCTTCAAAATCCACATTTATGTCTTCAACTTGATCGTTTTCATAGTAGCCTTCGTGGTGGGGTGGAGATGTGTGTGGAAATGTCAGTCGAGATTATTTCTGAGTCACTAAACAGGTAGCCACGTCCAAGGGCTGAGGCGAATTGTCAGTATTTTGGGCAGTGTGTGGAAGTGTCAGTGTGGCGAACTGTCCGGACACCGTTCGGCTCAAGAACGGTCGGATCAACAGGAGCGGCGGACGAGAGGGGTTCTACTGTACTCACACTTGTGCAGCCATCAATCACACATAAATTACCGTATACACACAAAAACATGGGCACCTACACCAAGTACGAGGGACTGATGACCACCATGACCCAGGTCTCTAAAATGAATTAAAATGCTCATTCCATGGAGAAGGCCATGTGTAAGCAGCAAGAGACCGATAAACTAAGCCCCCTCCTCTCGCTCTGCCGGCTGTAACACGGTAACAAGTAATTCATGTGTACAGGGGGATTTGGATCGGCGCACGGAGCAGTACGTTAGGTGAGCGGGAATTAAATAATGTGTCCCATGAGACACTGGGGCAAGTGAAATAAAATAGCAACACAGTTCGCGTTCTCCTTCGGGTTGCTAACGGCTATACACTCACCGGACGACAACCATAATAATAATAATAATAATAATAATAATAATAATAATAATAATAATAATAATAATAATAATAGTTAAGGCAAATATTCAGGATGATAAATGCAGAAGATGCCAACTAGAACCGGAAACAATTCAACATATCACAGGAGGCTGCCAAGCAATCTCCTGTACTGATTACATGAAAAGGCACAACCAAGTGGCCAAAATAATGCACCTATACCTTGCTCAAAAGCATTTATTATCTGATAATATTTTGCCTTACTATCAGTATGTTCCTGACGCCGTTTTGGAAAATCCTAGTCACAAGTTGTTATGGGACCGATCAGTTATTACTGATAAAACCATACCAGCAAACCGGCCAGATATCGTTCTTGTGGACAAGGTGCAGAAGAGAGTCTTCCTAATTGGTATTGCAGTGCCCAACTCCCATAATCTGCAACAAACCTGCTGTGATAAGATCACTAAATATCTACCCTTGGCTAAAGAAATACGGCAAATGTGGAGACAGGAAAGTGTAGTGGTTCTGCCCATAGTAATTTCTTCTACCGGCATCATCCCCAAATCATTGGCTCGCAATCTAAAAATATTGGGAATACATACTGGTCTAAACATCACCATGCAGAAGGCCGTCATCTTGGAGACCTGTGCCATTGTTCGATCGTGTCTCAATGTGCCACCTTAAGAGAATCAGCCATACCGTCTTGCAAACAAGCCGACGATATGTTGATATGTCCCACTTACGTGGTGAAATGTTGTTGTTGTTTGAGTCTTCAGTCTTTTGACTGGTTTGATGCAGATCTCCATGCTTCCCTGTCTTGAGCTAATCGTTTCATCTCTACATAGCTACTACACCCTACATCCGAAGGTACCTGTTTAACATATTCTACCCTTGGTCTACCCCTACAGTTCTTGTCCTCGACCCTTCCTTTCATAACTAAGCTTGCTATTCCTGGGTGTCTTAGTATGTGACCTACCAACCTATCTCTTCTCTTCATTAGCAGTCGCCAGAAACATCTCTCCTCTCCCACTCGTCTTAATACCTCTTCGTTTGTCACCCTATCTACCCATCTGATCTTCATCATTCTCCTGTAACACCACATTTCTAATGCTTCAATTCTCCTCTTTTCTGCTGCACCAATATTCCAAGTTTCACTTCCATAGAGAGCCACGCTGCAGACAAAGGCTTTCAAAAATGACTTCCTAATATCTAAATCTATATTCGATGTCAACAGATTCCTTTTTGTAGAAAGGATTTCCTTGCCTGAGCCAACCTACTTTTTATATCCTGTTTGCTTCGTCCATCACTGGTTATTTTGCTTCCTAAGTAACAGAAGTCTCCTACTTCCTTCAGCTTTTCACCTGCCAATTTGATGTCCATAGAGGTTTCTGATTTATTTCAGCTGCATTCCAGTATTTTTGTTTTACAATTATTAATTTTGATCATGTATTCTTTCCTCAAGACGGAGAAATAATAATAATAATAATAATAATAATAATAATAATAATAATAATAATAATAATAATAATAATAACTAGTTAAGGAAAGAAAGATCATTAGGAAAATTCTTGATCCTAAGTTCAAAGATGGAGGTTACAAGCTCTGGAGTAAATCAGAAATATACTCCCACGCTGAAAAGGTCTGAAGTGTAATCCGGAAACGGGGAATAACATTCTATGCCACCTTCTCAGAATGCCAGTCAGCAGATTCTCCAACCGCCTATCATCATACTTCCGAGGTTTAAGGGTGTTGCCCCTTTGGCTGGTGGAAGTGGATAAGGACTTGTTAAAGTTTGAAATTTCTGAATCAGAACCCCATTGAAACAAAAACTCCGTCAGGTTCATCAAGAGAAAGTAAAACTCAGCAAGAAATATGATCACTCGGATATGTATTGTTACGGCTGTGAGTTGTTTCGTCGCCTCGCCGGTTGAGTCACAATTGCCCCGGGCTGGGCTCTGCCTCAGTGTATTACGTGCGCCTTACGCAACAGGGCTACTAGGACAAAGGGATGGTCCAGAATATTCGTGACCCAGCCAGTGATGGAAACCTCGAGAAGCTGTGAATCCTGGATGGGTCTAGAAGCATTTATTGAGTCACTGGCCTACTATATAAGAGCGACCTGTCAAGCGGGGTGGACAGTGTTTTTCGAGCTAGTGCGAGCGTTTACCATGAGCGACAGTTGTTGGCGACGTGACTTGCGACACCCTAGTGAAGCTGATTCTCTTGACAGCGAAGGAGTGAGAAGCCTACAGAGGAACTGTGTCTTGAACGAGTGTGTTTTCCAGTGCAGCAGAGGTTAGTGTGGTGAATTGCGAAAGCGCCGGGGGCTATTCCCCTAGCCAGTTGTCAGCGAAGCAGAGTGTAGTGGTGAGTGACCGGCTATCGTAAGTAACGGTAGCTTGCGTATTCTAAGAAGTGTTGCAGGTAGTTATATCGAGGCCACCGGTCTCGTTAGGAGGAATTAACTTCTGTGGCTTCTTGACAAGTGAAAGGCAAGTGTTCCCTGAGAGAGGAAGCTGAGATTCCACTAGTGACAATGGAAGAAATCCCATTTGATTTTGAAAGGATGAAGACGTGGTGGGCTATCAAGAAGAAAAACAGTTGAGATCTCGCGGTCCCTAATGTCCACAACGATAAAAGAAGAAGACAAAAACAAGTAGTTCCGTGAAGAACTACATAGCCTTTTTTCATAGATCCCACTGGTCTTTTCCATTACAATTCTCCTCCTGTGACAAGGATTTTCCGAGAACCGTCTAAATTTAAATTTCGCATCACCACCATGTTGGATTTGTGTTCATCAGGTTATTGAAAAGTCCATAGGTGAACTTATGCTAATAGCTTCTATCAACATACAAATTTTCAGGTTGATTGCTGTAATAGATACGGAGATATTGAGAACCGTCGAAATATGTCGGATGATCGCCATGTTGGATTGTTCTATATGTAGGCCATAGACTTACGTACTATTAGATGAATATTACATAGGTTTATTATAAAAACGTTCACTTCAATCGCATGACTAGGAAACAAAAGATAATTTTAAAACTCAACAATGCTTCTAGGTTTGTGCAGTGTCTTATGCGGGGTTTTGCCTAGGGCACCAAGCTAGCTCATCAGCGGGCTCCTGGTGTCCCCGCCCGGACGCTAAGGTGTATCTCTACTTAGTATAAACCAAAATTCCCCGATTCTTGGATGTAACGAGTAATCTCGAGAATCACTGGAAGGATTTTGATGCGGTTTTCACCATTCCGTAAAGGATATCTAGAGGAAGGTTTCTATAGAAAAAAAATATGATCAAAGGAAGCGGAACAGTAACGATTTCAATGAAAAAGTAGAAAGAAACCCCTGGCGTGCGTACGCTTTTTAAGCTTACGCTAGGCAAACCGTTGAATATATCAATATACTCTGAGTGTTAGAATTGTTCAGCATGAAAAGTTTTACAAAAACGTCCACGAGAGCATATCTTTGTCTCCAATACATCGCCCACTATAAGTTTTTTTACGTTTTCATTTTTTCCAACAATCTCCATTCAATCACTGAGGCGACAGTTTACGAGCTAGCTAGGGGCGAGCCTATCACCCCAGTTACAGCCTAGCTAGCGGGCGAGCCTATTACCCCAGATACAGCCAGCAGCAAACTGTCGAGTCGTGTTGAGTTAAGACTCCAGAGAAGAGTGGTTGTGTTTAGAGTTTCCCTGGAAGTGCAACTCAGCTTTTCTTCAGTTCGCCTGTGAACTTTTCGTTCCGCAAAATACACAGTAAAGTTAAGTTTGGACGAAAGGAGGGTTTTGTGTTTCATGCATCTCGCCATTCTTAAATTGCGTCTGGCAAGGATTCGTTGCAATTTCATCTCCATGATAATATAATTTATAGTCCAGTCAGTGATTTGAACCCATCATGCCGAGATGTAAAACGGATATAGTTCGTAGTTCATTGACATCGAAAAAGAAAAGCACTTATCACTTAATGCATTCATAACTGTTCCCGGTTGCTATTATTTCACGAAACTCAAGCTCTTCAACCAGAAGAAGTTAGAAGGTGCGGTTTATACCAATTGCTGTTCAAATAGTGTCAATAGGAGCCGTGTAAGTAGATTTTCCCATCATAATAAAGATTATGTCAACTGCGCAAATAACCGAGAGCAGTATAAATGAAATTATTTTTAGCAAAGAGCCACCACAAATTCACTCTTATCTACCGTACAATACAAAAGCACAAGACTCATTGAAGCACTTAGACCCCTCTATAATCGCTCACAAAAACAGCTGAGTAACTCCAAGGGCACTACAAAAATGCCAACAAACAAAACATTTTAGGATAAGTCTGTTATTTAATGCAACGCCATTCAATTAATAAAGTTTGCTTTTGTACTTCATGCAATGATAAATAATGTTGCTTATAAACTTAGGCCTCATGAAGCTCTTCGTCAAGATTCTGAAACTTTTCAATATTTAAAGACTTCTTTTTCCTAAATTGTCAGAAGCTAAAATTAAAGCTGGTATTTTGGTTGGTCCTCAAATAAAGAAACTAATGGTCAGTGAAGAACTTCCACTATTACTTAACACCCACGAAAGAATGTACAGCCTTAAAGCAGTGATCCATGGCTTCCTTGGGAATAAGAAAGCTGGGAACTACAAAGAGCTTATTTCCACTGTGCTTGAGAATTTTAAGCTCATGGGTGCAGAATGTCCCTTAAAGTACACTTGGACCAATTTAAAGATAACTTGGGGGCATATTCAGAAAAGCAAGGGGAACGTTTTATGAACATTGAGCAACCTTATCAAGGACATGATGGGTGATTACATTTGGGGACTGATAAGTTCGTACCCACACAGGAGAAGGGTACCAAAAATAATCATCTTTCCACTCGGTTATTGGATATTTCTGTGGGAGAGATTTTGAAAAATGGGACGGAAGTGTGTAAGAGGCTTTAGCAGCCAGGACGGATGCGATCCAGCTGGTAGTGGTACCGAGGAAACAATGAACGCGCGGTGGCGGAGATTAGTACCAGTACGTACTGTCAGCCATGTGGAAAGTATATCGTATACGGGTTACTTCAAGTTTTGGAGGCGCCATAAGAGATATTCATACCATAAATCATCTTCAAGTTGTCGTTCTTTGGTGTGAAAATATTCATTATATCATATTTGCTGAAAACAATCTAATGATTTATTAAGAGACTGTTTTTCAATCTCTGGATAAAAGTGATGGGCATCCGAGTAACTTTGATCAACACTTTTATTCTGAACGGTAATCGATCATGTTGGGGCAGATGACCTCGTAGTTCCGCCCCTTAAAACAACAATAACTAGCTAACTAACTAAATCGAGCATGCGAACTCTGGTGTCAACTGATTGAAACGCGAACCACATGGAAGTCTTCGTATCAGTTTTTAAATGATGGTATACTTTAATATGAAACATTGTAACTAGTCGGCAATGCCGGTGTTATGTTTCCGCACAATGGATATTCAGATATTAACCCACATTGCGGCAATGCAGCGATCAATGTAATATATATCTCGATGTTTATACGGGAACTGAGCTAGCCTTGTTACCCATTATACGCATTCCCTTTAATGTCAAGTAGGCGTATTCATAACTAATTTAAAACTCAATTCCACGCAGGAACATTATCGAAAAAAAGCAAAATATTAATGGAACATAAAAAATTACTTCCATATTATTACCGGCACGTGAAAATAAATAACCGTCTTGTACTCTAAATTACAGTTTTTGTAATGGCTGCGTGGATAACATCTTGGTTTGCGAATCATGTGGTCTCACGTTCGAACCCCAGTCCCGGCAATTATTTTTGCTACCAGATTATCGATTTAAACGATATCTATCATAACATTATGCGTCATTATAACAGAATCTACATGAAATTACGATTTATCTAATTTTAATTTCAATATTTTGCACCAAGCAGGATTTGGGAAATTTGATTGTATTGGACATTATTTCTAGTAGTCTATAGATAGGCTAGAGACTATGGTTTCATTCCTCCTCTTAATTTACAATATAATATGTGATGTTTGTTCAAACAAGTGAGACAGTAGCATATCTCCAATTCAATCTATACATTCATCATAGTACTAGTATGAAAACGGAGCGTAAATTAACATTTTAAGAATGTCCAAGCTGTGTAGTATACGAGTAGGATAACATGTCAGATGACTTCACATACATTTCATTTCAATTTCATAGTAGGATAACATGTAAGATGTTACACATCATATGCGACTACTTTAAGTCTCATCATCATCATCATCATCTTGCACAGTTTCCAGCCACTGGCCGGGTATGTTTGGAACACAAGCCTCTCCAACGTCTTCTGTCTTCCCACCATCTCTCAGCCTCCACCCTTGTACAGTCTTCTCCTCTCTTCTTCACGCTTTCTTCCACCCCCTTCAGCCACCTGTCTCTCGGTCTTCCTCTCGGTCTCTTTCCTTCCCACTTCGTCTCGTGAATCCTCCTGGGTATCCTCTTCCTCTCCATTCGATTTACATGTCCATACCATCTAAGTCTAGATTTCTCTATACCATCCTGTAATGGTTCCTCCTTCATTAATTCTCTGGTCCTCTCATTTCATATTCTGTCCATCTTTGTAGCTCCAATACTGCTTCTCACTGGCCTGTATTTTGCTCTTCTCCCTTCCTTTCATAACCCAGGTCTCCGAGGCATACGTCAGGATAGGGACATAGTACGTCCGATATATGATCTTTTTGCTGTTCTGAGGGACATCCTTGCTCCATGACATGCTTCTCACACTCCTCCGGAATGCTTCTGCCTGTCACCCCCGCTCATTTATTTCTCTATCGTTTCTTCCATTATCTTGTATCAGGCTTCCTAGATACTTGAAAGTCTCCACTTTCTTCAGCTGTTCCCCATCTATTGTTATTCCCGATGTGGTTCTTTCCTTCTTCCTTGTTGTGATCACCATCTCACTCTTATTAATGCTTTCGCTTTCAAGAAGGGAACAGGCCTCGGACTGGAAGTCGCGTATCTTTTATTAAAGCTTGTTTGTGTTGTTTATTGATTTGTAGATCAATGTTATCTATGTTTATGTAAATAAACGTGATGTAAATATATAAATTAACGTTTGTGTTCGTTTGAACTTATAAAAATAGAGAATTTCCTACAAATTTGAATTTTCGTTGTGGTATCTACAAAAGTAAACTTTATTAGGTAAAACTATTCTTCCTTTCATTAGTTAGGCACGAAAAATCAAAATCACACATCCAGACTCAAAATTCGTGTAGACTTGTGTTATTTTAGTATAACTTAAATCTCATATACTGTATATAGAGAGAAAATAAAGGCAATATCAAAGAAATAAGAGAAATCTAAGAAGGATCATAATAAATTCTTCGGACATGTTTCACGAATGATGACAGACTCAGAAATAATTTTTTTAACCACTTCAACAAGCCCAATATAAAAGGCAACTCTTATGAAAAATGGTTTGCTAACACCAAGAAGGATCTACAAGAAATGAACATCACTGATCAAGACATCCGCAACAGAACCACTTTCCGAAATAAGATACACACATTTGAGGGGTTCCTAGAGCCAGAAACAACATTGGACAGCTGATAATAAAGAAGCGGTGAGCAAGAGAATGGAGGAATACTGGCGGCAACGAAAACGGAAATCATGAGTTATTTACGTGGTCCTTAGTTGGCCAAAATAGATATGATGATGAATGTAGCCAGATGGATGGCTCATCATTTCTATACGTGATCCACGTTGCATACAAAGCCGAGCTTTGGCATGACGACACACAATAGCTCCTGGGAGCAATATAAGTCAACATCTATTGAATAATTCATCCACCCCCAACAAGTTTAGCTTCATGAATGTCGTGCGTCATATTATAATACAGACTCTCTGAGGAGAGAGCGCACTGTGTCAAAATATACTTCATTTCATTAATTATGCACACTCGTAACAAGTTAACGCCAGAAAATGAATTTAACTGTTCTAAGTTATAAAATGCGTGGATGATAATGATAATAATAATATCGTATGGCCTCGGTTGCCGGGTGCAAGCTTTCCTATTTGACACCCAGAGGGTAGCTTGCATGTCGAATTTCGTTATTCCTTGACTATGAAAGTCAAGGAGGTTAGATGTTAGATATCTAAGCTCCTTGAACACTATAGCGCTTTCTAGTAGAGAAATGAGAAATTTGTGTTGGCGGAAACTCCAGAGATTAATTTTGCCTTTATGAACTCGGCCTACTGAACTCAAATGGGTTCTTTGACATGCCAACATCGTATGACAAGCGTATCGTATTTTTGCCGCCTTTCAAAAAAAAAAACACTTACCATGGCCAGGAGCGAACCTGCAAACTTGGGGTTAGTAGACCGACACGCTAACCACTCACCCACCGTGGCATGCTGTAGATGATGATGATAATTGTTGTTGAAAGGAGCCTAACATCTAGGTTATCGGCCCCTAATGGTTTGGGTGATAGTGAAAATCCAAGATGATCAAATTAAACTTACAACTAAAACTAACTACTCGCTTACAAACTAGAAGAGGAGATGGGAAGCAAAAAGGAAATTAAATAAAAGATAGGAGGAAAGGAAATGCCCTCAACTCTCAAAGAATGAGAATTGAGGGACTTGGAAGGAAGGAGAGTCAAATAAGGCATCGCGGAAAGAGAAAGGGAAGAGGATCCGCCCCAAAGGCAATGGAAAAAGGGGGGAAAACTTGTCCCAGCTCAGGAATCCCTCAGGGTCGCCAAATACCAAACTCACCAGCCGTGAGCCCTTGAGGGTGTAGCACTATCCAGGGTGGGGCTACACACACCCTGCCTCCTTGAGAGCCTTGAGCAGAAGGCAGGGGAGATCATGGAGGAAAAGAAGGCTGATCCCTCGAAGAAGGACGGATAAGGAAAGATGAGACAAGGGCCAATTAAGGCAGAAAAGGAAGAGACTCCCTAGGACTCGGATCCCCTAATACCGTCGGGGTCGGAAAAGAACACGAGTTGACCAAGGGAAGTCGACAGGATGATGATGATAATTGTTGTTTTAAGGGGCCTAACATCTAGGTTATCGGCACCTAATGGTCTGGGTGATAGCGAAAATGACAACCAGAACGAAAATTAAGTGAGATTTAAAATACTTACAAAAATGTAACTCAGATAGAAACGAATCACAAAATGGAGAGTGGACATACTTACAAAATGCAATTGAAATTGAAAATACACAATGCAATTTAGATTGAAAAACGCACATTTCAGATCCAAAATAATCACAAAGTGCAAGTGAAATTGAAAATGCTTACAAAATGTACGGTAGATTCAAACTACTAATTTGGATGGACAATACTTACAAAATGCAATTTAGATTCAAATACTTGACAAAATGTAATTTAGATTCAAAATACCCCAAAATGCAATTGAGAATCAAAATACTTGCAAAATGCCCACCATACAAAATGCAATTTAGATTGAAAATACTTGCAAGAAGTGGTTTAGGTTGAATTACTTACAAAATGCAATTGAAATTCAAAACACTCACGAAAGTCCCAGACCCTGTATTGAAAGACATGCTAAAAAGCAATTTAGATTGTCAATCCTAACAAACTGCAATTGAGGTTGAAAATACTCGAAAAGACTGACAAAATGCAACGTAGATTGAAATGGAGCGTTAGTTAGATAGTTGAAAATGAAAATCCACAGCCTGCTTCCAGTCTCCGACCGGGTCAGGAATGGAATGAATGAAGCCCCCATCTAGCGGCGAGGATATGGACTGTGCCGGCTGCCGAGGCCTGTCGCACTCCTCTGGGGCAATGATTAAATGAATGACAGATGAAATGAAATGATAGTGGAGAGTGTTGCTGGAATGATATTTTGACAGGGAAAACCGGAGTACCCGGAGTAAAACCTGTCTGCCTCCGTTTTGTCCAGCACAGATCTCACATGGAGTGACCAGGATTTGAACCACGGACCCAGTGGTTTGAGGCCGGCGTGCTGCCGCCTAAGCCACGGAGGCTTAGTTAGATAGTTATTATTGTTTTAAGGGGCGGAACTATGAGGTCATCTGCCCCTAAAAATGGAGAGTAGATGCAAAAGATTCGGTAAGGGGAATTTAGATACAGGGGGGGGGGGGGCAAACAAAAACAGTGCGGGAATCTTAAGAGAAAAGGAAATATAATGAAATGAAAAGGAGAGGTCTGAAGAAGGAGGGATCAGGAAAGATGAGACAAGGGCCAATTAAGGCGGGAAAGGAAGAGACTCCCTAGGCCTCGGATACCCTAATACCGTCGGGGTTGGAAAAGAACAAGAGTTGACCAAGGGAGGTCGACAGGAAAGAAGACGGAGAGAGCCCGGCACAAGTAAGTGGAAGCAATGCCGGACTCAGCTGGGGTCCCGTGGTCGCCAACCCTAGATGTGAACCCCTGGGGGGAAAATGCGTAGACATTAACCATTATGAAGATGGTATTTTGTTCAACCATCTGATTGTTACGTTTTTGTTTTTCCAGCAATATTTCAAGGTTCAAGAACCTTTATCTTTTGAGGTATTTCTACGCATTATACTATTCTTTGCGCCCGGCTGGAAGCATTAACCAGTGACATTCAACAGCGTCCTATATATCAACGTTTTAATAAACTCTAGAAGTTTTCCAGGAATACTATTCAAGGTTAAACAACCCTTATCTTTTGAGGTATTTCTACGCATTATACCATTCAACATCCTATATACGTTTCCTTCATACAACACGTTTAATTCAAGGATAATTTATAATATTATGTTTTTGTTATTCCTTATTGTGCCCATTCAATTATTTCTGTAAGGATATCCATTTTCGCTTTGGTTCTTTGTAAGAAGTGCATAACCATCCACGGGGATTACGTCGAAAGATAGTAACGGCTGTTTCAGGTAAGCCAACAATCCGTTCGTAATATAGACCCATTCATCGAACTTTTCAGACAGAGGGTGTAAATTCATGTTTTACTGGTTACGTCTCAAAACTCACGACTACAAACTAGTAGCTAAATTAACATTCTAATAAGTCTCAAAATTTACGACTTCGGAGAGCACGTGCCTGTATTGTGAACAAATTGCTGTACCCCATGCAACGTGTGGGTTGATCCCATACCTTTAAATTAAAAAATAAATACAGTCAGTCTGAAAGACTAGACGTTATATCATTTCAAATGACGCATGCTACAAATGCTACACATGTTAGAAAGGCTGTCCATCCAATAAGGGTTTAAAGGTTTCATTCTGACATCTTGCCCACCTCTTTAAGGGTCACCCTGTATTTGAGTCTGACACCTTTTACAACTCTTTAAGGGTCACCCATTATTTGAATCTAATGTCTTGCAAACCTCTTTAAGGGTCACCCTGTATTTGAGTCTGACACATTTTACAACTCTTTAAGGGTCACCCATTATTTGAATCTAATGTCTTGCAAACCTCTTTAAGGGTCACCCTGTATTTGAATTGAATCTAACATACTGTACACCTTGTTAAGAGTCACCCTGTATTTTGCTCTGCCATCCTGCACACCTCTTTAGGAGGCACCCTGTATTCTTAACTGGCATCTTGTATATCTCTTTAGAATTTACCCTGTATTCTTGTGTGACATCTTGTACACCTCTTTAGGAGTCACCCTGTATTCTTTTCGCTTCGCTCGAAGCCCCAGGTCGCTCGACGCCCCAGGACTCTTTCAACAGACTCCATTAACCATTAACTTAGGCTTCCCGCGTGACTGCATGACGTCACGCACTCGCCGTCCTTTACCCATTAACTTAGGCTTCCCGCGCGGCTGCATGACGTCACAGTCACCGTCTCCGTAACGCAACCGTCTCCGTCCCGCATAACGACGAAATCGACAAGATCATTTGAAATGATAAAACTCAAGGTGTTCTCAAAGACGATCAATCTCCAGCTCAGCTCAAAGTCATTCATTCCCATCGTAATCTTGTTCTTCAGCGCCTTTTTCTGTTCTCGTCTATCTCATTTCCACTCGCTTACTTCCAAAACCCAATTATTTTCTCTTCTCGTTTATTTTATTTTTTATATTTTTGTTCCGGACAGGATTCATTTCCAGGATCGTGTAGCGAGCTGTGTCGTGAACAACTGTAACACGGCGCTCGTGTTTGTATTAGTACGCACCATTACAGGTGTGTTCTACCATTCAACACACATGCGCACGTAAGCAAAACATTTTAGAAGGATGCTTGCCACGGTGGGTCGGACTACCAACCCCAAGCTTGCAGGTTCGCACCCGGCCGTGGTAAGTGATTTTTGAAAGGCGATTAAAGTCTCGTTACGTATGGCATTCATTGTTGGCATGTTAAAGAACCCATTTGAATTCAGTAGGCCGTGTTCATAAAGGCAAAATTAATCTCGGGATTCTCCACCAACACAAAGTTCCTCCTTTCTCTAATACAGAGGTTCCCAACCTGGGGGGCGCGCCCCCCTAGGGGGGCGATGGGCTTTATCAAGGTGGGCGTGAAGTGAATTCCGAATGAAGTTTTTTTTAAACTCGAATATTACAATAAACATTTTTCGAATCTCCAAATGATTGTTGCACCAAGGCAATCGCTCAGAAGCACTGGTAATTGCCAACTGTCAGCACAAATCTCTGCGGAGCCGCGAGGTTGGAGGTGAAATAAGGAATTTGTTGTGTTGTAAGGAGCAAAATCATGCCGATTTTATCGTCTCGTTGGCATATCTTTGTGATTTCTTTGAAGCTTTGAACAGTTTGAACTTAAAGCTCCAAGGCAAAAACTCCAATATTATGCATTTCTGGAAAAGAAATACAGTTATGGAAACGCCGGCTTCAGTTGAACAACTTCTTATCCTTTCACCGCCTTAATGAAATTTCGCCGCAGAAATGAACGTGATCGTAATAAACTTCGGTGCAAATTCTGTCACATTTTGGATTCCCTGGCACAAGAATTTAACTTCTACTATCCTAATATCTCGTCGGAAGAATGGTCCTGGATGTTAACAAGAAATTCGTTTGCCATTGACATTGAAGCACTGCCAGTACAGCTTCAAGAAGAAGCCATAGATTTGAAGTGTGAATCAAAGCTAAAAGATAATTCCAAAATATTAGGACTGGGTGACTTTTGGGTCAACTGTCTTGCAGTGTATCCTGTAATAGCCAAATTTGCATTGCGTGTCATTATCCCATTTTCAACGACATATTTTTGCGAGTCAGGATTTTCAACGCTGAGTGTCATAGAAACAAAGCAGCGCTGTCGGCTTGATGTTGCAAGTGATCTCCGCTGTGCTCTGTCAAATATCAAACCAAACACACCGAATCTTACCAAGAGAAAACAGTGTCAACCCTCTCACTGACATTTGTTGACTAATTTAAGCATTTGTTGTAAAATTGTGTTCTTTGTATTGTGCAAAAATGAAGTTAGTATGTAATAGATTGGCCTATTCCATTATATACTGTAGTGTTATTAGGTTAGGTCTATATCCTCCGCGTCAATCGAAGAGATTATAGAAGCGATGAGCAGAGGGGAAGGGGAGGGGGAGGAAGGGGGCGCGACGAACTCCCTTATCTGAAAAGGGGGGCGTCAGCTGACAAAGGTTGGGAACCACTGTTCTGATAGAAAGCGCTATAGTGTCAAGGAACTACGAGATCTAACTTCCATGACTTCATAGCGCCCCAAGGAACGACAATCGACATGGAAGCTGCACTCTGGGCGTCAAATAGCAAAACGTACACCCGGCATCCGAGGCCATACGATATTATTATTATAACCAGCGGTACTGTGTGAGTAAAACACAAATTACGGAATGCAGAAATCAGAAACCTTTAATTTACGTTAAATTGGCAGCTGAAAAGCTAAAGGAAGTCGAATCAAAATAACCAGTGATGGTCGAAGCAAAAGATAACAAAAGTATAAGGTGCGTTAAAAAAGTAACGAGCCGGAGGCTGTAATGCGCAAACCGGTGACCACATCGGCTAATCGTGGCTTGTGTAACGAGGTGTGGTTCCGACCAAAGCGTGGAAGGTCACAGCCCGTCGCTAGAGGGCACGCGTGTACGTCACGTGACGATACAAAGCGAGCAGCAGCATGCATCAATCGCCCAACCAAGACCAAGACAGTAGGCCATTCGACATGCTTCCTGGTGTGTTTGAAGACTGTGAGGCACCCATTGGGCACACACTTTCCGCAAGTGCAGTCGTTCCTTCATGATGGTGTGCACACTTCCGACGCTAAATCCGACCACGGCGGCTATGGCGTTCACTGTCACTCGGCGGTCCTGGGTAATGAGTGCATCAACCAGCTGGACGTTGTGATCGGTAATGCAGGGGGGTGCCCCAGACCGGGCATCATCGGCTAACGACACCCATCCTTCCCTGAAGCTCTTGTGCCACGCCTTGACCCTTGCAAGCTTAGATCATAAATCCAATAGATGGCTGATGACGTCATGTTGTTGAAACCAACATCTCGATCAGCTGACTAAAGGGAACTGCGGTAGTTTGGAGCACTGAAATACTACACGTGATGATAGAATTGGGTTATTTAAAGTGAGTTCTATTCATTACCAAGTCAGAATGGTGTATTACTGTGTCGCGTATGGATGTAAGGAGACGTTTAAAACAGGATCGGGCATTTCTTTCCTTACGTATGTTAATTCATTGCTAAATAACCCTAAAATTCTTGACTTAATTACTTGCATTTCTTTAGCCTACGTTTCCTCTTAACTCCGAAACATGAAAGAAAAATAATTAAACATGAAAATGCTGGAATTTATTATTACTTATTATAATTTACCCTATACCTTACTCCACTGAACAGGCCTGTATTTATGCTCGAAGGTATCAAGTATTTACATGTCCATAGGCTAGACGTTTTTCTTGGTGTTTTGTTGAGACTGCTAGTAAATGCATCTCGGAACATAAAAATGCTTTATGTCCCTATGCTGGATTAAATGTAGTGTGGACTACACAATGCAGTCGTCAATCATGTTCAGTGTCAAATTGCAGGTTATGCTACAGATGTGACGGTGTAGTGTTCGATAATAAATATTAAACGACATGGAAGCTATGGACAGTGAGGTTGAGGGAATTTTGAGATTCTTCTAGGATAGGCTACATTGCATCCCTAAATTAGTCAATTCTTCGTAGAATTTCAGAATTCTGGGTTATTTTTGCGAAGGTTTCTATGATTCATGGAAAATGGAATTTAAAAGGAAACAGTTCATTGATTAAAACATTTTCCTACGTAGTAAATGTAATGTATAGTTGTTAAAAACCAACGCTTACTAAATCTATAAACTACCTTATTTCCATTTGCCCATGTTGTTTTGTTCACTTTCATAAAATACTGAAGTGGAAAGGTAACGCTGAATGATACGATAAAATGTTCTTACGTGCCGGTACTGAAATTAGCCAAAATACATTTTCTAATGATGAAAAATAATTTGGGAAATGATGTAGTCAGTTAATAGATTGAACTAATTTTTGAAGCTTTCGGGCGTAAAATCAAAAATGACCAGCTAGACAAACACAATTCTGTTCAAAAATCAGTAGGCCTAATTAAGAGTCGATTTGTTTTATTAAGTATTTGCAAGAGGGGATCCTGGATGTATGAGTATTACGGAACACGACAGCCACTTTTAACACCAAATATGTTACATTCTTAAGCTTTGCTAACTTCCGGTACGTAAAGAAACATGCGATGCTTTTCCCAATGCCGTATAAATTACGAAAATATGTGTTTAAACCCTCATTAAAAATCATTTCCTCACATACTCCTATCACCTTCCATTACGAGGTCCTCTGTTTACCCTTTAATCAGCTGATCGAGATGTTGGTTTCACGTCACAGTACAGGCGCAGTGTGGCAATGCGCACTCTATTGTATTTATGCTCGAAGCTTGCAAGGGGCATGCAGTGTTCACCGTAGACTTGCGACATTCGGCGATGAATGTCCGTTCCCCCTACTCCTTCATCAGTCAGAAACCGAACAACACCTCTTTGCTCTTCGCTTGACGCCTCCATGTCACCGTTTGCAATGCGACTGGCAGCGTTGGACGATTGATGCAACCTGCCGCTCGCTTTGTATCGTCACGTGACGTGCACGCGTGCCCTCTAGCGACGGGCTGTGACCTTCCACGCTCCGGTCGGAACCACACCTCGTTACACTCGCCACGATTAGCCGGTGTCGTCACCGGTTTGCGCATTACAGCCTCCGGCTCGTTACTTTTTGAACACACTTTATAGGTTGGCTCAGGCAAGGAAAGCATTTTGACATCAAATATAGATTTATCGAATTGGCCCAAAAATATTTAGCAAGGACATTCCACCGGCTCTTGATCTGGACTTGTTTTGTTTGGTGATTTGTTATTTAATATTTTACTTTAAATTGTTATTTGTACAAGCGTAGTTTGTGCTTTGATTAATAAATAAAAATATATAAATTAATTAATAATACATTACGCAACGAGCCTAAAATGGCAATAATTAAGACACGAGTGTGTTTATAAAACGAGCGTATGCGAGTTTTATAATTTCCAAACGAGTGTCTTAATTACTATTATAGGCGAGTTGCATACGACTGTTAATGTTCGACGATAATTATTATAACTATTTTATGTTCAAACATAAATATTCATAAATAACTGTCGAGATTTCGCCAGTTTTCTGTACTGAACAGAGCGCATGAGACGCAGAGAATGCCTTGTATTTCACCATGGCCTCCTCGATTACCCTACTATGACACTAGGCCACGCAGTGAAATTTAAATTAGAAGGCCGTGGAACTAAGTGCAGGTGCGATGATATCGTTATCTAATTGGTCAAACAACTGTTTCTTGAGCTCTGATTGGTGGGATAAACTGTTTCATAATGAAAAATAGTGTTATAATGAGTCTCATTAGAGTACAGTTTTCTGACATATAATAGTCAGGTTCGAACAGGTTGTGAGTATTATGAATCAAAATTACACTTTGTAAGTATTTTCAATTTCAATTTTATTGCATTTTGTTAAGTGTCTTGAACCTAAACTACATTTTGTGCGACTTTTCAATCTAAATTCCTTTTGTGAGTATTTTCCTTCTAAATTCCCTTTTGTAAGTATTACCACTCTACATTTCGTGAGTTGTTTCAATCTGAGTAACATTTTGTAAGTATTTTCAGTCTCACTTAATTATCGTTATGGTTTCTATTTCATTGTCATTTCCGCTATCACCCAGACCATTAGGGGCCGATAACCTAGATGTTAGGCCCCTTAAAACAACAATCATCATCATCTTCGAAAATTCAGGGTGCGGCTTATATGTGGGGGCGGCTTATTCTCGGGCCAATACGGTATGTATTAGAAAGTCAATTTCGGAGCGTGGCACTGCTTATTTATTAATTTCCAAAAACCCTGTATTAAAGAAAGGAGAGAGCCTTGAAAAAAAAGTGAAGTCAGTCTGAAAAATGCTACAAAGGCTTCCCTCGAAGCCAAAGACTCTTGACATGTTAGAAAATTATCTGCATAATACTTATCTTGCTTTATAATACTTTACCTTGTTTCAAAGTACTCGCGAACGGCAAGTGCAAACCACGAGCAAAGCAAGGTCAAGCGCGCGGGGACGTGCCCCTTCCATCCAGTCTAAAAACACTTATAGTGGGCGATGTATTGAAGATAGAGATATGCTCTCGCGGACTTTTTTGTAGAACTTTTCATGCTGACCAATTCTTACGCTCATAGTATATTGATATGTTTAACGGTTTGCCCAGCGTAAGCTTAAGAAGCACACGGACGCCAAGTTTATTTTCGACTTTTTCACTGAAATCGTTACTACTTGGCTTGCTTTGATCATACATAAATTATTTTCTACAGAATCTTTCCTCGAGATATCCTTTACAGAATGGTGAAAACCGCATCAAAATCCATCCAGTGGTTCTCGAGATTACCCGTGACATCCAAGAATCGGGGAGTTTTGTCTTATACTAACGAAGTAGAGATTGTCGGGGAGCACATGCACCAAGCGGTACTATGACGTCACACATCTCAGTGCATCTGGGTACATTTCGTCCCGTCACCGTAACGTAACGCCAGACCCCAGCGTAACGACGAAGTCAACAAGATCATTTAAAATTATAAAAGATTCAATTAGTTCCTGTTGAAAGTTTCTGTGAAAAAAGTAAATTAAACGTTGGAAATTAGACTGGGCAATATAGGAAAATGCGGAGTAGGTTACCTGGTAACGGAAAATATTGCGAGTCTCGTTCGGTTCCGATGAAGGCAAGTTTTACTCTAATGTGTCTTTAACTGTTTATACTTGTACGTTTCTTTGACACGTGAATATTAATATAGTAGTAATAATGTGTACCGATCAAATTCCGTCCCGCCCTGTTAGAAAGCAGAGCCACACACACGCACACATATTGATGTAAATACGCATTCATCCGTTTCATTCAGTGGAGACCAGAGTTACGTTATGCGGGATTAGCGGTGTCCGACTCGACTCGACTCGGGATTAACTTTAATTGAAAACACAATTCAACTGACCAACAGAAAACAAGCTTACGCTGCGGTGGTAAATTTAAATAAAAAACACAGTCCACCAACGAATTGGCAGAACGGAAAAAAAAGGTAAACTGTAGTGAGTTTAGAGAATACAGTATGGACATCAGCAACGAATTGTCCGGCCCTGTGGATAAGCAGTCAGTTCGATTCCCAGCCGTGCCATGAAACAAGTCTGCAAATTATCTAATATATGCTGTTGATGAAAAAATGTACAGAACACAGCAATAAAGTCACAAATTTAAGTCCGATCGATGAGAATAATGTGCAGACGTTGTTAAGACAGTGCCGGCAACTTCTCCCTTCAATATCAGTTAAAACCACAGCTTTGTAAATCAAAGGATTACAGAAATTTGTTATTTCAAAGAGAGCATGCCCAAGTTTTTTTTTTCTGAATTGAGAAATTTTACAAGTAGTTCCATGACGAACTAAAGAGCCTACTTTTCTTAGACTTTATGAATTAATCTAAAATGTTATGATCTATTATTGTGCCAATTTTGGATGAAATCCATTTGTTAGTATATAAGTTACATCATTTAAAAATTGGACTTATCAGAAGGATTAAATAATGTTGGCAGCCCTGGCGTACATTAGTTACCCCAAATTAATTTAGAATGTTAGGTACTATACGTATGCAAAGTTTAGAGCTGTTGGCTTGCATATATTCTGATTTATAGATATTAGGGTAAAAAGATAGAGAGAGAGCATTTATTTACAGGCTCTTAAGAATACGCATATTCATATGAGTTATGGTACAAAAGTCACATACGAAATTTGGTTGAAATCCATTTGTTAGTATAGTAGTTACATGCATTTAAAATTTGGACCTATCAACAAGCTTAGAATCATGTTGGCAGTACTGACGTATACTAGGTATTCCAAATTAATGTAGAATGTCATGTACTATACGTGTGCAAAGTTTCGAGCTCTTGGTTTCCAAACTTTCTGATATATTGGAATTAGGATAAAATAATAGAGAGAGCATTTATTAACAGTTGGCAGCCTTGATTGCTCTTAAGAATACGCACAGTCATATGTGTTATTGCACACATAGCACATACGAAATTTGGTTGAAATCCCATTGATAGTGTAGAACTTACATGCATTTAAAAATTGGACTTATCAGCTAGCTTAGAATCATGCTGGTAACACTGCCATGTATGGCTTCCTGGAAATTAAACTGAAATATTATTATCTATATGTGTGCGAACTTTGGAATAGCTCCCATGCGTACTTTCCAGGATATCCAACATTGAGCTCAAATTTCAATAGCGATTATTCAGCAGTTGGTAGCACTGACATCATTTTCAAATATGGCCTTGAGATATTCCGGCATAGATCTTTACTCATACCTAATTTGGTTTCCTTAGCTGCAGCCGTTTAGGAGTTGATAGGGACACACACACACACACACACACACACACACACACACATTTTCCCGGATCGGTCTCATAAGTCTACTTTTTCCTCATTTTTGCAAGATGAGAAAAGTAGGCTAATAAAATTTAAGGTAGCACAGATTATAAATTATACATCACCTTAGTCAGCAGAATTCATATAATTTTGTACTGCAAAATTAGAAACAAGTATTATTTATTTATTTATTTATTTATTTATTTATTTATTTATTTATTTATTTATTTATTTATTTATTAAGCCTCCGTGGCTTAGGCGGCAGCACGCCGGCCTCTCACCGCTGGGTCCGTGGTTCAAATCCCGGTCACTCCATGTGAGATCTGTGCTGGACAAAACGGAGGCAGACAGGTTTTTCTCCGGGTACTCCGGTTTTCCCTGTCAAAATTTCATTCCAGCAACACTCTCCACTATCATTTCATTTCATCTGTCATTCATTTAATCATTGCCCCAGAGGAGTGCGTCAGGCCTCGGCAGCCGGCACAGTTCATATCCTTGCCGCTAGATAGGGGCTTCATTCATTCCATTCCTGACCCGGTCGGAGACTGGAAGCAGGCTGTGGATTTTCATTTATTTATTTATTTATTTATTTTATTATTCGGTCGATTGGGCCATCTATGGACCACGGTGCTTGTTGTCTGCCACTTCTGGTGTTTTTGCTGGATTGTTTGCCGGCTGCTTTTTTGCTGAAATCTTGAGCCTTACTATTTGCCCAGTAATCTTTCATTTTCTTGGATGTGTTGAGGTGCATGTGAGGAAAGGCCTGGTTTCAACTGTCAGACGGTAGCGACTACTGTCATTTATTGTGTCTTGCTGAATATTAAGTTCCTTTTCAATTTGTTTGATCCACAAGGTCCCAGTGGCTTTACCCTTCTTGGCTACCTTGTAGGTCTTATAAGACAGTCTGTGGTGGTCCATTCTGTACAGGTGGCTGTAGAAAGCCAGGCGTCTCCTTCTGATGGCATCGGTGAGGTTTCCCTGGTGTTCGTAGAGTTTGTACCATCGTCTTCCATCTGGAAAGATCCTTGGTCACACTATTTTCCGCAAGAATTTCCTTTCCTGTACCTCGAGGGCCCTTAGAGGGGAGGGGGCTTCTTAGTTAGAAACAGGCACTCAGCTGCGTAGAGGATTGATGGTCTGTCTACTGCATTATAGTGTCTTAGTTTGACATTCATCAACAGATGTTTCAAGGAGTACAGTTTTATGCAAGCATAGTATGCTAATTTATTTATTTATTTGCTTTCGGCACCCCTTCTTTTTACATAATCAGAAAGAGCGAAAAACAATTCTCTCTAAGACCACGCAAACATTTTATTTATCACTTTGTGTTAATTGGAAGAAAAAAAGTAACATGGGAGGATAGAAAAGGACGATAATAATAATACTATCGTATGGCCTCGGTGCCGGGTGCAAGCTTTGTTAATTGACACCCAGAGGGCAGCTTGCGGGTCGAATTTCGTTGTTCCTTTGAACGCTATGAAAGTCAAGGAAGTTAGATATTTAAGCTCCTTGACACTACAGCGCTTTCTAGTAGTGAATGGAAGAACTTTGTGTTGGCGGAAAATCCCGAGATTAATTTTGCCATTGAACACGGCCTACTGAATTCCAATGGGTTCATTAACATGCCAACAACGTATGACATCCATGTCGTGATTTTTGTCGCCTTTCAAAAATCACTTACCACGGCCAGGGGCGATCCTGCAAGCTTGGGGTTGGTAGTCCGACACGTTAACCACTCACCCACCGTGGCAAGCTAAAAGGACGATGCTAACTGCAGAACATTGAAGCACGAGTGAGAGGCAAATACAGTACAGTCATCCCTCGTTATATGCATTTTCGCTATAACGCGATTTAAAAAATGTACATAATTATATAAAATAAAAGAATTATATACAAGTTAGGTTGCAGATTCACATCACCCTGTGGGAGTGTGTCCAGCGCTACAAGGTGGCGTGTAGTCAGTCTCAAGGAAAGTGCTGAGTGGCTGTGTTGCGTTGTTTCAGTGGTTGACTGGCGGCATGTGGTCATTATGAGTTTAAAAAATTACAGTCAGTCTGAAACACATGACGCATGCTACAAATGCTACACATGTTAGAAAGGCTCAGGAGGGCTCCAGGACTCTTTCAACAGACTCCATTACCCATTAACTTAGGCTTCCCGCGCGGGCACTTCTTTAAGGGTCACCCTGTATTTGAGTCTGACATCTTGTGCACCTCTTTAGGAGTCACCCTGTGTTCTTCTCTGCCATCTTGTACACCTCTTTAAGAGTCAGCTTGTATTCTTATCTGGCATCTTGTATATCTCTTTAGGAGTCACCCTGTAATCTTGTCTGACATCTTGTGCACCTCTTTAGGGGTCATCCTGTATTCTTCTCTGCCATCTTTTACACCTCTTTAAGAGTCACCTTGTATTCTTATCTGGCATATTGTATATCTCTTTATGAGTCACCCTGTATTCGTATCTGGCATCTTGTACTGTATTTTGCTCTGACATCCTGCACATCTCTTTAGGAGGCACCCTGTATTCTTGTCTGACATCTTGTGCACCTCTTTAGGGGTCATCCTGTATTCTTCTCTGCCATCTTTTACACCTCTTTAAGAGTCACCTTGTATTCTTATATGGCATCTTGTATATCTCTTTAGAAGTCACCCTGTATTCTTGTGTTCGCTTCGCTCAAAGCCCCAGGTCGCTCGACGCCTCAGGACTCTTTCAACAGACTCCAATAACCATTAGCTTCTGCTTCCCGCGTGGCTGCATGACGTCACTTCCGTCTCCGTCTCCGTAACGCATAACGTTGAACCAAAGCATAACGACGAAGTCGACAAGATCATTTGAAATGATAAAACCTGTGTTTTATTGTTTCTAAAAAAGTTATGTAGGAAAGAGAGTGTGATCAAAATGCTTCCAAAAGCAAAAAGCAAAGGAAATCAATAACACTTGAAGAAAAGCTGGAGGTTATAAAGCAATATGAACTCAATGAACGCACTGTGCTACAGAAATCTCAGAATCAACTCCGAAAACCATAAAAACAGACAATAGTAAATAAAGCTGCAAAAGTGCGACCTGAATGACGTCATAATATGATGATGATGATAATTGTTTTAAGGGGCCTAACATCGAGGTTATCGGCCCCTGACGTCATAATAAGGGCGCCAATTATGGAGAAATAGGAACGAATGTTGGTTATTCAGGCTAAAGCAAAATCTCTGTGTAAGGAACTGAAAGCATCCTACACAGCCTGTGAAGTTGCATTTGATTAACACTCATAGGCTATTAATTTGTCCTTGAAATAGTCCCGATCTCCTATCTAACCCCTATCATAATACAGCGTCATCGAAAAATAATGCCAATATTTAAAATAGCAGTTATTAAAAAAACTATTCGAGGTAATTCAATTGTTTTAATCTTAAAATGTTCGGAAAAAGATAGATTTTTTTTCTTCATACCTTAGTATGTTTCGATATGTGCACCGTTCGTAGCCCTGGAAATGTCTAGTCTGTAGTCGATTTCTTCCCTCGTACGTGCAATCATTTCAGGAGTAACTGTCAAGATGGCGGCAGACATTAGCTCTCGCAGGTGCTCCAAATCCCGAATTTTTCTGCATACACAATGTTTTTAACGTACCCCCAGAAAACATTGTACTGAACGGTGCGGCGGTCGGGTGGTGCAGTTATGGCGCGCCCCCGGCCGACCTTGGATACTGCGCATCTAGTGTGCGCATAGCAAGGTCACGCCCGCTCCATAACAAAACTTACTTTAACCATCTAGCGTTCAGTGAATGAATTACACGTTTAACATACAGGTTTTCGGTGCTATATTTTTTTTAAATGTTGGCATTATTTTTCGATGACCCTGTACATTCACTTTACGCGTTTTCGTATTACGCGATGACTACTCGGATCGAGGGATACCCGTATTGTAAGACCAGAGTAGTTAAAAGGGACGTAAAACCAATAACATTCGTTCTTCTTTCTTTCTTTCTTTCTTTCTTTCTTTCTTTCTTCGATTCGGCCAACTAGGGACCACGTCAGTTCAACTGTCTCTTCTTCCGAGCTTTAACTACCGCCCAGTGTTCCCGCATTCGTCTCCGGTGTTGTTCTTTTCTCTCTTGGGACCACACCTTCCCTGTCTTCAGCTTCGGCTTTTCCTGGAAACCTTTGTGCGTACGTAGTTTTTCCTGAAGTGGAACACGCTCCTGGATATCTTTAGGGGAAATTTCCATTTCACGTAGATCTTTCTCGACTTCCGTGAACCATGCCCCTTTGGTTTTCTTATCCTGAAAGTACGTCAATATCCGTTTTGATATCCTGCCTGGGCTCATTCGTGTCACGTGGCTATAAAAGGCAATCCTTCTTTTTCTAATCGTGTCACTGATCTTCTCCACGTGCTTGTATAATTCGTCGTTGTGACGCCTTCTGTACTCGCTGTTTTCTTTGATAGGACCCAGGATTTTCCTCAAAATCTTCCTTTCTTTCGCCTCTAGTTTTTCCATTAGACCTTTCTTGTTCATTGTTAGAGTCTCTGCCGCATACAGAGCCTCTGGTCGAATAACAGTGCAGTAATGTCTAATTTTGGCGTTTAAGGATATCGATCTCTTATTGTAAATGTAGTCAGGTTGTATGCCATTTCCATTTTATTAATGCGTGACACGAAGGCTTCTTTCTCAAAACCAATAACATTATTATTATTATTAATAATAATATTATTATTATTATTCTACACATAATTCATGGTTCTTCATGAATTATTTGTATAGTAATCCGGGCCGTGAAAGCCTTAATCTAATATTATTATTATTATTATATTATTATTATTATTATTATTATTATTATTATTATTATTATTATTATTACTTTTAAGACCCTGTATTATTACCGTGCAGCACACAAGCTCCTGACAGAACTTGTAATTATAACCATATGTTTGTAAACAAAACAACGGGAGCATGATGAATGGATTGCTGATCGAGCTAATGAATGGAAACAGTACTATCAGATCTGTAATCCATTATCAATCAGTTATCAGCCGAGCGCTCGCTATTCAGATGCCCACCATGGAAAGTAAGTAGCATACAACTCTCCGGAGAATGATGGCAACTCAAATTATCACTAGAGGCGCTGCGATCGCCTAAAATGGCAGTAATAAATAGGTTAGCGAACAATCCATGCCTACAGCTGTACATGGCGTAACCAATATAAGTTAGGTTATGTTATTGTTGTTTTAAAAGGCGGAACAAACGAACAGAAGACTCAATAACACGCGTTGTATGGAGTACAGTAACTATAAGCTAGTATAGACAAAATATGTTATCCCCTAAATATCCTGTATCGGTAGGCATGTTTTAATATTATAGGTGCCCAGACATATTATCTCTGATCTAGAATCACAAGACACCGCCAGTTAAAGATATTCTTCCTGGAGTCCGAGGTAAAATCCCGACTTGGAAGAACAAATATTTAAATTTTAAAAAATATTGAATACTCGTTAATATTTCAACACAAATAAAATCGTATTTCCAAATGTGAGTAATATTCAATATAACATGAGAAACATCAGCTCGATCTTGAAAAAAGTAACGAGAATTTTCGTTATTTTATTACCGATTCCGTTAAAAGTAACGGCCTTACAAATACTGAATTTAATTACCGTATAAAACTAACGTTACTCCCCCACCCCCTCCCCCCGCTTGACTTGATGGGGGTCCTCTTTGACGTTGGGGATGGGGACAGTCGGGCAGAGGCTGACACGGCGATAGCGCGAGCATGACTCTCTGTAATCGCTTCCAGGCAATCAGTCGAGCTTTGTGGAGAGGAGAGGAGAGAGGTTGGCTACTAGAGCCAGCAGTCGCCAGTGAAACTTTTGTCATATCACAGTCACTTACTTCAACGTTTTACTGTCGCAAACTCCGGCCTGTTTTTCCTCTTTCTAACACGTTGACAGAGAAATAGAATCCACTCCAGTGGGTGTGTTCCGACTGCTGGGTGCTGCTCGTGAGAGAAGTTCCCGCATTAATCATGCACGGCGATGAATTAGAATAACATCCCAATTTTGGATTGCCCGAGTATTGTCTATTACAACTGACACTTAGTACATGTGATTACTAATGCCCAGAAGTTCATGCACTATTAAATGAATGAATATGCATGCAAAAATGCGCTATTTATTGGTCAAATATACATCATGTTTCTAAAAATATGTCCTATGAAAAAATTACGAGCCTTACAGTAGTCGCATATGATGTGCAACATCTCACATAGAAGAAACCTCACGTGAAATTGTTGATACACCGGTATTTTATACTATTATTGGCACAAATATTAATCTATTGTAAAAGGGAGTTTTTTTTTTACAGATATTGTAGTTTATAATACGGAACTCATTTTATTAGATGATTTGTAGCTTCCACCAGCACTAGCCTAAATAAAGAATACGATATGGATTAACTAGATTAATAGACGCGACACCGCTCATAACCATAAATTCCTTATAAACAGGTCCTCTTGATTCACAGACCAATACGTAATTCCATATGGATTCTGTTAAAATGAGTCATATTGATATGATAAATATCGTTTAAAATGATAATCTGGTAGCAAAAATATCTAGCCCGTCCGGGATTCGAACCCGTGATCTCTAGATTAACTGTCATAGGCGCTAACCCCACGACTATTTCGACTACGCAAATATTGTGCACAAGATGGTGATTTATTTCCACGTTCCAATAATACTGCATTACGGAATTAAGTTTCATTTATATTTTGCTTGTTTCGATAATGTTCCTGCGTGAAATTGAGTTTAAAATGCCGTATGAACAGGCCATCTTTTGAGTAAAGAGAATGTATTCAGTAATAGTTCATGAAGGCTTGCTCAATTCTCGTATAACCACAACGATTATATTATATTGATGACTGCATTACCGTTATGTGGGTTAATATTTGAATAGCCATTGTGCAGAAACATAATACCGGCAATGCCGACTACTTACAATGTTTGATATTAAGGCATTTTACCATTTAAATACTAATACGAAGACTTCGAACATGTACCATGTGCTTTGCTTCAATCACTTGACACCAGAGTTCGCATGAGCGTTTACCGTCCAGTATGTCGTATACATTCCACATGGCCGAGAGTACGTAATGGTATCAATTTCCGACACCGCGCGCTCGTTATTTCTCTTACCACTGCCAGCTGGATCGATCGATCGATCAAGTGGGCAGTGCGTCTTACACTTCCGTTCAATCCACCACTGCCAGCTAGCCAGCTGGTGCCACCTCGATCGTTCCGATCCACTTCCGTCCCATTTTTCAAAATCACTCCCACAAAAATATCCGGCAACCGAGTGGAAAGATGTTACACATCAACATCTACGGCAATTACGATCACTCGCTATTCTTCATCGTTTCTATTTTGACTATAAAGAAAATATCAACAGACTGACATATTATAACTACACCTTTTTTTTAATATCTCAACTAAGAAACAGTTCTAAATGGTAGGAAATATTATTTTCCGGAACTTCAAGCGGTGTTGACCATCAATAATTGGCATTATGTTAATTTTTAATTATAACTGATATCCAGTTTTAATAACCATTGAAGTTTTAAAAACGAAAATATTTTTATGTTCGACCCTCACTATTATGTGTCAGAAAACTGTATCATAATGACGGTCATTATAACACTGATTTTCATTATGATACAGTTTCTCCCGCCAATCAGAGCTCGTTCATTGACCAATTAGGTAACGATACCTTCGCGCATGCGCTCAAAATCCATCATGTCGGACATAAACACAACATCGAACTAGGCTATAATAAAATACCGACATGGAATACGCACCGTCCATATGTTCGCGTAAATAAACTGGCGAATATGAAACAAGAAATAGCACTGTACCTTAAAATCACCAACACTAATTTCTACAGAGCGCATTGTCTTCAAATAACTCCGGTGACAATATTACTGAGGGACGGCAGATGTAAACATATGGCCTGCATATGGCATTGCAAGCACACAGAGCGCATGCGTCGGTCGTTGAAAGATCTTGAAAGACATAGATATAATACCCAACGCTCGCTCTGCAATCACAAAATTCAAGTAGCTGACTCTCAACAGATATTTATGAATATTTATGTTAAAACATATAATAAAGTTATAATTATCGTCGAAAATAAACAGTCGTATGCATCTCGCCTATAATGGTAATTAAGACACTCGTATGGAAATTATAAAACTCGCATACGCTCGTTTTATAAAAATACTCGTGTCTTAATTATAGCCATTATAGGCTCGTTGCATAATGTACTATTATAATATTTACATAATTAATGCTGAATAAAAATAATTCATATTAACTTGCATAAAGGACTGAAGAGTACTATTCAGTATTAATCTGGGATAGCCTCTCGGAGTACGAATTGAAATATACGACTTAAAGAACAAGAAGTACCAAAAAGCGCTTCAAAACAATAGGAAATTAGAATATACACCCTTCTCAAGCAGAGAAATGCACTTAAACATGCAAAGGAGAAAAATATCATTCATTGTGCCAAAATAACCAAAATATGCATAACTATGCAAATATATGATTTCGCATTAACTTCCGGGCATTATTGATTACAATCGGCAAATGAACAAAAAGATATCGAGCGTTTCTTGGTTTAAAAAGTGGCAGTCAGTCTAAAAGACTAGACTTTGTATCATTTTAAATGCTACAAATGCTGAAAAATGCTAGAAAGGCTCGGAGCCAAAGACTCTTGACATGTTAGAAAATTATCTGCATAATACTTATCTTGCTTATCTTGTTTCAAATTACTCGCGAAGGGCAAGTGCAAACCAAGGGCAAAGCGAGGTCAAGCGTGCGGGGACTTGCCCCTTCCATCCAGTCTAAAAGCATTTATAGTGGGCGATGAATTGAAGATAGAGATATGCTCTCGCGGACGTTTCTGTAGAACTTTTCATGCTGACCAATTCTTACGCTCATAATATATTGATATTTTTAACGGTTTGCCCAGCGTAAGCTTAAGAAGCGCACGGACGCCAAGTTTGTTTTCGACTTTTTCACTGAAATCGTTACTGCTTGGCTTCCATTGATCATACATAAATTATTTTCTACAGAATCATTCCTCGAGATATCCTTTACAGAATGGTGAAAACCGCATCAAAATCCATCCAGTGTTTCTCGAGATTACCCGTGACATCCAAGAAACGGGGATTTTTGTCTTATACTAACGAAGTAGAGATTGTCGGGGTACACATGCACCAAGCGGTACTATGACGTCACACACCTCAGTGCATCTGGGTACATTTCGTCCCGTCACCGTAACGTAACGCCAGACCCCAGCGTAACGACGAAGTCGACAAGATCATTTAAAATGGTAAAAGAAAATATGTTTCCTTCGCTTGATGAGTCAAATCTTACTAATTTTTGATTGAGAAAAACTAATATGGCAAATAGAAATTTGTATTAGTTCTTCTTTCTGTGATATGCAATAAATAGAAGTATTTCATTTTAACGGATTAAGAGAGAACGATGCATTTTAATTACATATGCCAACAACACTGCAAGTACACATTTTCAGGAACACCGGAAGAGTGAAGTTATTGCTCAGTGGAACGAAATACCAAGTGGAAATAATAATGAATGTACAAAGAATATCCTGTCAAAGGTAGACATAACTTACTTCGCGTTCTGGAAATGTTACAAAGTCAGACCAGTGAATTATAGAATGGCTGGAGAGAGTTTTACTACACTAAGGGATGTTTTACGAGAACAGGGTCTTTTTAGCTGAAGGGAAAAGTAGATATGTCACGTAATGAACGTAGTAAATTATCTCCAAGGAGAAGTTTTATATCGCTTAGTAGTAACTTACTAGGGACACCCGCGCGAGAAATCTCGCATGTCAATGAACCATTCTAAAATAATAACATTGGTTGTAATCTTCCTATTGAGTTAAGCCCATTCTCGACCCTTTGATAAAACCTTCCGTAGTATTAAGGTTTCTAATAATAATAATAATAATAATTTATTATTATTATTATTTATTTATTTTTTATTTTTTTATTTATTTATCGTATGGCTTTTAATGCCGGAAGTGTGCGATGACATGTTCGGCTCGCCTGAGTCTGTAGCTGCTTCCAGCGGACACCCTTATTAGGGTGAGCTACAAGTTCCGTTCAATTTCTAGTAGTTCCAACTTTCGCTACCAGATATCAATGATACCTAGTGGTGAACGTTGGAAATTTGATAGAGCGTTCCGACGAAATCTAACCTAACAATTTTGCTTTACACAAGTTTAGTCTGTGAAAGGATCTTTTACAATGCCATAAACCTATGACATGGAACCGCCGGCTTTACTTCCTCTCCGAAGGAAGGCATACTGACGGATTTTTAACGCTCTTAAAAAATCCGACGACTTCGGACGGGTTTGAACCCGCTATCAAGGGCACAGCAGTTCAGCATGCTACCAACTACGCCACCGAAGCCGCTATAATAATAATAATAATAATAATAATAATAATAATAATAATACGGAATCAACCTGGGAGGAGTCCTTGTGGCTCTGGGCAAATGGGAGTGAAATGCGTCGTTGCATGTCACCTGCAACTCAAACATATTGGATTCAGCAAGAGAATCCAACTTAGCCTCTTTCACTCCAACTCCAGCACGTAACCTACCCGAGGTGTCCCCTGTTAAGCCGAGCAACCCAGTGGAAGGTTGGGTAACCACTCCCAGCGGGAAGCTGGGTCGGCGAGCCGATCAGTGCTGGTGGCTCCAAGGCTCACAACCTTGGTAGTACTTTGGCCGGTGTGAAATATCACCGACCCCAATTACAGTTTTTCAACTGTCTCAAGAAAGCATGGAGGAAAATTCAGCAAAAGCTACTACCCCAGGTGGTAACCAATCCACCATCGCTTTCAGCGATGCATGCAGGCCTTCGGATTCTGGGGAGCCAGCACCAAAATGCTTGGAGGTGTCGGAGACTCCACTAAAGATCAAACACAAACATCGGAACTTCTTTGCTACCGTTAATATGAACTCCCTTTTGAAAACTGGTAAACTTAAGCATCTCAATGATACTCTCTCCCAACATCAAATTCTTATTACGGCAGTACAAGAAACAAGATTTACAGATGAACATCCTTTTGAGTCTCAGGGGTACAGAATATTTAAAGGCAAAGTTGGTAAACGTGTTGCAAAGAACATCCCTCACCTTGGCACGGGATTCATTGTAAATAGAAGAATTTTGGACTCGGTCGTAGATTTCAGTTCTCCTAACAGCCGAGTAGCAATCCTCACTTTCCGATGCACGAACAAAATGTATACTATGGTTAATGTGCATGCGCCAATTAATGAGGCAAACAAAAAAGACAGAGAAGGAACAGATGAATTTTGGGAAGAACTGGAGGATATAATGGCTAAAATTCCGGACAAACATATGATTATCTTGCTTGGTGATTTCAATGCTCAACTTGGCCGTGAAAGAATATTCCGAAACATTGTAGGAAGTTACCCAGCTCATTACAGAACCAACCGCAATGGAGAGAGACTTCTGGAGCTCTGTAAGGCGTTCAACCTTGTTATGAAATCTACTGCTTTCAAACACCTGCCAAGAAAGCAGAAAACGTGGACTTCTCCAAATCCAAAACTTGGTGAATTCCAAATCGATCATGTCGCTATTTCACGGAAGGCACACCGAGAGATCCAGAATGTAAAAGTCCTGAGAAGTGTAAATCTTGATTCTGATCACTACCTTTCCAAAATCAAGGTTAAACTTCTTCCAAGAAATACCAGGAGGGTCTGCCGAAGAGAGATCAACTGGTTTGACACAGAGAAGCTACACTTGAATCACGAGTTTACTGAGAAGCTTGAAACTTTGGATCCACAGAATTGGGAACAACTACGAGATGGCATGGTGAGAACAGCTAAAGAGATAGTCCCGCTAACAAAAAGAAGGAAACATCTCTGGTGGACCAGTGAATGTGAAGCAGCAATAAGGCAGAGACAACTAGCATGGCAGAGATGGAACTCTAAGAAGAATTCAGATAACTGGGAGAGTTTTCTGTTAGTGAGGAAACATGCTGCAAAAACCATACGTGGGGTAAAACGTGCATACGACAAAAGTCAATTGGAAAAGATTCAACAAGACTTCAAGAAAAACAACACTCGAGATTTCTACAGAACCTTCAGACAGAATCTCACTAAATACACTCCACCTAGCCTACATTTCAAAGATCCTGAGGGAAAAACTGCCTATAATGACAAGGACAACTGCACTATCCTGGCAAATTATTTTGAGTCTCTCCTTAACTGTGAAAGCCCAGGATCCTCATTCTTATTTGAAGACAATCCAAATACAAACCCGGACTCTACACCACCAACCAAAGAAGAAATTATGCAGATCATTCAGTCACTTAGAAACAATAAGGCACCAGGCGAGGATTCAATAATCGCCGAATTATGGAAGCATGCTGGCGACGTAGCTATCGATAAACTAACAGAAATAATTAGTGAGATATGGGAAAAGGAGGAACTCCCTATTGATTGGACATCAGCTCTGCTTCACCCTCTTCACAAAAAAGGTGATAGAACGAATGTGAACAATTACCGTGGCATCTCCCTCCTTGCAATAACATACAAAATCCTTTCAAAAGCCCTTCAAACTAGAGCAGAGGAACAGTTGGATCCACAATTAGGGGAATATCAAGGGGGATTTCGGAAGGGACGATCGTGTGCCGAACAGATTTTGAACCTTAAATCTATCCTTTCATATCTGAAGCTTAGAAACAAACAGTTTGTAGTGACCTTCATTGACTTCAAAAAGGCTTATGACTCTATCGATCGACCCACCCTATTTGAAATACTGAAAGAACTGGGACTGGACAACAAAACAAGAGCAATCATTCAGAAAACCTTAACCAACACTGCGTCCAAAGTGAAATTCAGGGGAGAAATTTCAGAGCCCTTCGAAATCAAGACTGGTGTAAGACAAGGAGATGGACTATCTCCTTTGCTCTTCAACTGTGTGCTCGAAAAAGTCATCCGGAAGTGGCGAAAAGTAATGAACATTAACAAGTCTGAAAATGGAGTCAGATTGGGCTACAAAAAACAGAACCTGATAGTTGACTGCCTAGCATTCGCAGATGACCTCGCAATTTTTTCAGATTCCCTCGATGCAGCCGCAGCACAAATTAATGAACTCCAGATTCAAGCAGCAAAAGCGGGCCTTAAGATCTCCTTTGAAAAAACAGAATTTATCACTAATATCAAGCTAGCGCCAAAAGAGCTGGATGTAGGACAGGGGAAAATCAAGCAAACGAAAGCGTTCAAATATTTGGGTGAGTGGATAGACCCCAATCTATCTGAGAAGGCAGCTTTCGAGTCACGAATCAGGAAAATGGAAATGGCATACAATCTAACAAAGGCCATTTACAACAAGAAATCCATATCAACAAATGCCAAGTTAAGACACTACCAAACAGTCATCCGTCCAGAGGCTTTGTATGCTGCAGAGTGCCTTGCAATGCATCGCAAGGGACTAACAGAGAAGCTGGAAGTGAAAGAAAGAAAAATTCTAAGAAAAATCTTGGGTCCGGTAAAAGAAAATGGGGAATATAGGAGAAGACACAACCACGAACTTTACACCCACGTGGAAAAAATAACTGATGCCATGAGGAAACGGAGAATTACCTTTTACTGTCATATAACAAGAATGAACCCAGCACGATTGACAAATAGAATTTTCACCTACTTCCTCAAAAAGAAAACCAAGGGAGCTTGGTTCATTGAGGTGGACAAAGATTTGCAAGAAGTGGGAATAACAGGCAACGATATTTGGGAACGTGCCACACTTAAACAAAAACTAACAGCACACCGATGTTTTCAAGAAAAGCCAAAGCTTCCAACTGGCAAGAAGTGGACTGCAGAAAGAAAACAACAGCATCGAGAACTAATGCGAAAGTACTGGGAGGACGTTAAAGCTCGATGCAACAAGAAACAGTTGAAATGACGTGGTCCTTAGATGGCCGAATCGAAAGAAGAAGAAGAATACGGAAGAGGAGATATTTTTTTGGACATTTGTACAGGATGGATGACAGTAGGTTAACCAAGCAGATCTTCATATTCCTGTGGAACAAGAAGTCAACAACAACCTGGGTACAACAAGTCAAAAAGGATTTGGAAAGAAACAATATCAGAGAAATAATAATAATAATAATAACAATAATAATATCGTATGGCCTCGAGGGCCGGGTGCAAGCTTTGTAATTTGACACCCAGAGGATAGCTTGCATGTCGAATTTCGTTGTTCCTTGAATCACTATGAAAGTCAAGGAGGTTCTATATCTAAGCTCCTTGAACACTATAGCGCTTTCTAGTAGAGAAATGAGGAACTTTGTGTTGGCGGAAACTCCCGAGATTAATGTTGCCATTATGAACACGGCCTACTGAATTCAAATGGGTTCTTTGACATGCCAACATCGTATGATATGCGTGTCGTATTTTTGCCGCCTTTCAGAAATCACTTACCACGGCCAGGAGCGAACCTGCAATATTGGGGTTAGTAAACCGACACGCTATCCACTCACCCACCATGGCAAGCTAATATCAGAGAAGAAGATACACCACAGAGAGATATTTTTAGGCAAAAAGTGCTAAACATGGAAGGATTCCAACGGAGGAAGGGAAAGAAAACCGGCTCGAAATGGTCCGAGGAAAGGAAGAGGATAGTGAGATGATGAAGGAACACTGGAGGAAGAATAAGGAACAGAAAAGGACAAAGCATTGAGATTGGCTCGTGGTCCCTAGACCGAAACGATAATAATAATAAACGTAATAACATGATAGAGAAAAACATCTGGAAACAAGGTATGGGGACATAAAGAAACCCGATACATTTAAATATTTGGGTGAGTGAATTCAGCCGAATGGGCTTGATAAGGAGGCAAATGAAGGTTGAGCCAGGAAGATGGAGCTAGCCTATATATTAGTACAATATAGATACAATAATAGGCCTATCTATGTCTTACCACGGTAGTCAAACCGGAAGGCCTTTACAGTTCCGAATGCCTGATATTGAATTTAAAAAAAAAAGGAAGAATTGAGGAATTAGGGAAGAGAGAAAAATATTGCGAAAGATACTAGGGCCTGAAAAACGGAACGATGGTACATGGAGAGAGAGGAGAAATGAGGATTTATATAGACAGGAAGAGAAGATCATGGACACTAAAAAGTATGGCTTCTAATATTTCTATATATTACCTGAGGATTTTCCGCAGTAAACCAGGGATCTCTGTGATATCTAATCGTCAGGAAAGCTAAACAAATGGCACAGCTCCTCAGTGAACCGTAAGTTAAAAGGAAGAAGGAGGGTCCATTAGTGAATTGCTACAGACTGAAAGTATTCCGCCTCGCCATTCAATTGCTGCCATCAATTTGAAGTGAGCCGTGCAAGAACTCGGATCAACTCCCTCCATAAATATTACAGCTGTGCGTCTACCTTGCCACGAGCGCGCGACATTCATCAGCCTACTGAAGAAAGTGGTATAACATCTAGGTCATCTGCACCTAACGAAATACAGTTGCACCTCTATATCTCGAATCGCTAGGGGATGTCTAAATTAATTCGACTTAATGAGATAAGCTACTACAGTGTGCTGTCTGCAACTAAAATGGTTTGACAATGTGTTATCTCTACCTAAACTGAAGCGACGTTTAAACGTGGCAATGTGCTGTCTGTAACTAAACTGATGTGACAATGTGCTGTCTGTAACTAAACTGATGTGACAATGTGCTGTCTGTAACTAAACTGATGTGACAATGTGTTATCTCTACCTACACTGAAGCGACGTTTAAACGTGGCAATGTGCTGTCTGTAACTAAACTGATGTGACAATGTGCTGTCTGTAATTAAACTGATGTGACAATGTGCTGTCTGTAACTAAACTGATGTGACAATGTGATGTCTGTACTAAACTGATGCGACGTTTAAACGTGACAATGTGCTGTCTGTAACTAAACTGATGTGACAGTGTGCTGTCTGTAACTAAACTGAAGCGACGTTTAAACGCGGCAATGCGCTGTCTGTAACTAAACTGATGCGACAATGCGCTGTCTGTAACTAAACTGATGTGACAATGTGATGTCTGTAACTAAACTGATGCGACGTTTAAACGTGACAATGTGCTGTCTGTAACTAAACTGATGTGACAGTGTGCTGTCTGTAACTAAACTGAAGCGACGTTTAAACGCGGCAATGCGCTGTCTGTAACTAAACTGATGCGACAATGCGCTGTCTGTAACTAAACTGATGTGACAATGTGCTGTCTGTAACTAAACTGATGTGACAATGTGCTGTCTGTAACTAAACTGATGTGACAATGTGCTATCTGTAACTAAACTGAAGCGACGTTTAAACGCGGCAATGTGCTGTCTGTAACTAAACTGATGTGACAATGTGCTGTCTGTAACTAAACTGATGTGACAATGTGCTGTCTATAACTAAATTGACGCGTCATTTAAACACGACAATGCACTCTGGAACTAAACTGGCTCGACGTTTAAACGCGAGAATGTGCTATCTGTAGTAAACTGACATGACGTTTAAACGCAACAATCTGCTGTCTGTAACAAAACTGACACAACGGTGGACCCTGATCTTCCTCACGTTACCTGGGAGTCAATAAATGTTCGCAGTAAAGCAAGACTATCTTGTGTTGTAATCTGTAGGAAAGCAATGCGTACAGTGCATCATTCTCAGGAAAGTGTAACTCTCAAGTCAGGAAGGGAGGGAGGGAGGGTCCATTAGTGAATTGCTAAAGTCTGAAAGTATTTATTTCAATTGCCGCCATCAATTTTAAGTACCTTATGAAGAACTCTGATCCACTCCCTCTGCATAATAAATAAGTCTTCCTCTAGAATCTACATCATTCATCAGTTAACTGGGATTTGGAGCATAGGCATGAATCGGATCTCGCACAGGGTCTGCAGTTCGTCTCTTGATCCTGATTCCATATTCTTGTGTAGGACCAAGTATTTTTCTAGGAACATTACATTCTTGCTTTTCTTCTTCTTCATTTGTTTCACCCAACTTTGGGGTACATGAAATCTAACACTTTTTTATTGTTTTGAGCTTTCCTTTGGGCCCAGTATTGCCTCATCCTTTGAGATCTTGCTTCCCTATCTTCGGCAGAGATGTGGATCTACGCTTTTGTTTGAGTTTCACTTGAAACCGTTATTTCTTATCCTTGGTGACGCTATTGGCTGTTTTGTCCATGAGCATGGTGTTTGTAATTTGGAGTTCCACGAGGTCTTTCTCGGTTTCCTTAAACCGAAGAGGTTTTCTTTTTGTTTTTATTGCGGAAGTGGTCGATGATTTTTTGGTTATTCTATTTGAATTCATCCGGAGGATGTGCCCATAAAAATCAATTCTCCGTTTTCTTATCGTGTCCGAGAGATTTTCAGTTTTTTTGTAAAGAGTTTCGTTCCTGAAATGGATAATTTGTTGTTATGAAATGTGGGGCCTAAGATTTCGCGTATTATCTTCCTTTCCTTGACCTTCAGCCTTTCAAGCGGTCCCTGGGTGGAGAGAGACAATGTTTCGGCTGCATGTAAGGCTTCTGGTTTAATTACCGTGTTATAATGTTTTATCTTGGTATTCCAGGAGAGAGACTTCTTGTTATAAGTGTCCTTCGTAAATTGGAAGGCCAATTCAACTTTATTTCTCCGAGATGCATTGCCTTTATTATTGCTTTCATTATTATTATTATTATTATTATTATATAATACTTTTACGGCGTTATGACCAACTACGGAGCGCGATTGAACCTATTTCACAGATGATTTTGACTTAGCTATCTACTCTTCAAAATAATTACAAGTCTATTGGTTCATAACGGAATCCGCTGGTAGAAATATTATTATTATTATTATTATTATTATTATTTCTTTTTGCGTTTTGCCCATTATAGAGCGCTCTTGAACTTGTTTTTCGGCTTGATGATATTCGCCTTCCTATCTTCCCAAAATCTCTTCATGAAGTCACTGTGCTGCTTCTTCCGTTCTTCTGTCCACTTGGTTCCAGTCCTGCCACTAGTTTTCACCCTAAACTTGTGCTTTGTTACTGCGGTCCTGAAGACTTTGCGGTTTCTCAGAATATTTTCTCCGATGGTCAACTCCTGCAGGTCCTCTCTTGATTCATCCAGCCAGGCTGGATTTATTACATTGAATAACCTTTTTGTAAGTCTATAATCGTCCATCCTGAAGAGGTGCCCATAAAATGTTAAACGTCTTCTTCGTACAGTGTTGCTGAAACTATCTGTGTGACGGTATAGATCTGAATTTCGTCTTTTAATCCAAATTCCGTTTTCTTCTGTGGGGCCGAATATTTTTCTAAGAATTTTACGTTCTTGCTTTTCTATATTTGCAATTTTAGAATGACCTCCTAAAGCTATGGTTTCTGAAGCATATAGAGCTTCCGGTAGTACAACTGTTTTGTAGTGTTTCAGTTTTGCAATATGTGACATTACTCTTTTATTATAGTGATCCCACGTTAGTCTGAATGCTCTATGAAGTTTTGAGGCTCTTTCTGTGTTAACCAAACTGTCCAATCCTGAAGGAAGAAATATTTCTCCAAGGTATTTAAAAAATTCTACTTGTGATATTGCTCCATACGCTGTCTCTATTTTATTAGTATTATTATTATTATTATTATTATTAACGGCTTCGATGGCGTAGTTGGTAGCTAGCTGAAGTGTTCAACCCGGTGGTGTTGGATTTTTAGGACCGTTAAAATCCTTCACTATACCTTCCTTCGGAGGGGAAGTCAAGCCGGCAGGATTGATGGCATGTAAAAGAACCTACCACTACAATTGGTAGTATATAGCCAAAATTTTAGGTTATATTTGGTTGGTTAGAAACGCTCTATCAATTTCCAACGTTCGCCGCTAGGTGGCAGTGATATCTGGAGGCCAAAGTTGGAATTACTTGAAATTGAACTTGCTGGGTGCCGTCGGGCCTTCATTTAAATATACCCTGCTTTTGCCATTGGCTACAATTCATACACACATCAAAAAAAGTTTTGCATCACCTCGGTTCCCAGATCTCCGGCATATAGACGTTGACTGTGTATATTGTATCAAAGATACAGTCCCTTTGACTGTTCATAGATGTCACTAAAACTGCTCAAAGATGTAAACAACCATGCATGAGCAGGGCCTATTAGACGGAGGGAGTACAACAGCCGATCAGTTCCAGTCATTCCACCAGGACGAAGGTACGCTGCTCATGTTGTCTGTAGTTCTACCATGCCTAGAAGGTCAATACCGCAGTTCGATCGCGTCCGCATTGTTACTTTGTGTCAAGAAGGGCTCTCAACAAGGGAAGTTTCCAGGCGTCTCAGAGTGAACCAAAGCGATGTTGTTCGGACATGGAGGAGGTACAGAGATACAGGAACTGTCGATGACAGGCCTCGCTCAGGCCGCCCAAGGGCTACTACTGTAGTGGATGACCGCTACGTACGGATTGCCGCTCGGAGGAACCCTGACAGCAATGCCACCATGTTGAATAAGGGGCCGATAACCTCGATGTTAGGCCCCTTAAAACAACAATTATCATCATCATCATGAATAATGCGTTTCGTTCAGCCACAGGACGTCGTGTTTCAACTCAAACTGTGCGCAATAGGCTGCATGATACGCAACTTCACTCCCGACGTCCATGGCGAGGTCCAGCTTTGCAACCCCGACACCATGCAGCGCGGTACAGATGGGCCCAACAACATGCTGAATGGACCCCACAGAATTGGCATCACGTTCTCTTCACCGATGAGTGTCGCATATGCCTTCAACCAGACAATCGTCGGAGACGTGTTTGGAGGCACCCTGGTCAGGCTGAACGTCTTAGACACACTGTCCAGCGAGTGCAGCAAGGTGGTGGTTCCCTGATGTTTTGGGGTGGCATTATGTGGGGCCGACGTACGCCACTGGTGGTCATGGAAGGCTCCGAAACTGCTTTACGATACCTGAATGACATCCTCCGACCCATAGTGCACCCATATCGGCAGAATATTGGAGAGGCATTTGTCTTCATGGACGACAATTCTCGACCTCATCGTGCACATCTTGTGAATGCGTTTCTTCAAGATAACGACATCGCTCGACTACAGTGGCCAGCATGTTCGCCAGACATGAACCCTATCGAACATGCCTGGGATATGTTGAAAAGGGCTGTTTATGGACGTCTTGACCCACCAACCACTCTGAGAGATTTACGCCGAATTGTCGTTGAGGAGTGGGACAATTTGGACCAACAGTGTCTTGATGAACTTGTGGATAGTATGCCACGACGAATACAGGCATGCATCAATGCAAGAGGACGTGCTACTGGGTATTAGAGGTAGTGGTGTGTACTGCAATCTGGACCACAAATGCTGAAAGTCTAGCTGTATGATGGTGCAACATGCAATGTGTGGGTCTCATGAGCAATAAAACGAGCTGAAATGTTGTTTGTGTTGATCTCTATTCCCTTTGTATTTAAAGGTTCCGGAACTCTTGGAACCGAGGTGATGCAAAACTTTTTTTGATGTGTGTATATAATAATATTAATTGAATGAAAATCCACAGCCTGCTTCCAGTCTTCGACTGGGTCAGGAATGGAATGAATGAAGCCCCCATCTAGCGGCGAGGATATGGAATGTGCCGACAGCCGAAACCAGTCGCACTCCTCTGGGGCAATGATTAAATGAATGACGGATGAAATGAAATGATAGTGGAGAGTGTTGCTGGAATGAAATTTTGACAGGGAAGACCGGAGCACCCTGAGAAAAACCTGTTTGCCTCCGTCTTGTCCAGCACAGATCTCACATGGAGTGACCGGGATTTGAACCACGGACCCAGCGGTGAGAGGCAGGCGTGCTGCCGCCTAAGCCACGGAGGCTCTAATAATATTAATTATTAAGTATTATTATTATTCATGACGTAAAATGAAGGTTTGATATGAGAAGAAGTAAAGCCTCCGTGGCTTAGGCGGAAGCACGCCGGCCTCTCACGGATGGGTCCGTGGTTCAAATCCCAGTCACTCCATGTGAGATCTGTGCTGGACAAAACGGAGCCAGACAGGTTTTTCTCCGGGTACTCCGGATTTCCCTGTCACAATTTCGGTTGGTTGGTTCTTAAGTTTAGAGGCTGCGACAACGCGGTCATGTAGCCCCGTGTACTTTGGGTGTGTGTAGAATGTGTCTGATAACCGGTGTTAATTGTGATGACTGTATTAGTGTGTGTATCTGTTTTTAATTAAAAGTAAGGACTGCAGACTTTTAAAATTTTCAAACAGTTCCTACTTTTGCCGCCAAACGCCACCGTCAACGACTACTTGTTCAGAACTTAGTTACCAGACGCCACCGCAGTCGGCTCTTGGCAACGAACGTAGAAAGCTAAGAGCGTTGTTTACATTCTTAAACTATCCAATTTAGCTTCACACAGGTGTAATTAGGGGAAGGTTCTTTAACATGCCATAAATCTATGACATGGGACCGCCGGCTTTACTTCCCCTCCGAAGGAAGGTATACCGAGGGATATTTAACGCTCTTAAAAAATCCGACGGCTTCGGCCGGGTTTGAACCCGCTATCTTGGGCATAGAAGCTCAGCATGCTACCGACTACGCCACCGAAGAGACGCCTGTCACAATTTCTCCACTATCAAAACATTTGTCATTCATTTAATCATTGCCCCAGAGGAGTGCCACAGGCTTCGGCAGCTGGCACACTTTATATCCTCGCCGCTAGATGGGGGCTTCATTCATTCCATTCCTGATCCGGTCGGAGACTGGAAGCAGGCAGTGGATTTTCATTTTTATATGAGAAGAAGATGATTATTTACGCCTATGGTTTGCAGTAATGCAATCTTTACGGGGCAGATGACCGCAATCATCCGCGCCTCAGAACAACAACAGTACAGTATATTTGCCTAATATTGCGAGGGGCAGTCCTCAAAATATGCTGGATTCCTGTGTTACAATGTTTCTTTTTGATGTGTAACAACTCCGTATTTTTGTGGGAGTGATTTTGGAAAAGAGACGTTAGTAGATGGGACGAAAGTGCATGGACGGAAACAATGAGCGTGGTGGCGGAGATCGGTACAACGACGTACTGAAAACCATGTGATTATGTGGAATGTTAATCGCATATGGTTTACCTCAAGGTCCCATTAAAGAAATTCCTACAATAAATCATCTTCAAGTTGTCGATCTTTGGTGTGAAAATATTCATTATATCATATTTGCTGAAAACAATTACGATGTATTAAATCTTCATACTTTTGCTGTATTCTTATTTAATATAAGCACTCGAAACACTCCAAACAACGTAGGGATTCAGTATATTAACACCGACTACTAACAATAATTGAAACTTCGTTGGTCTAAACGTGTCACTGGGAGAAACGCATTTAATATACCTACTGAACACCTAATATTTAAGCGCGCCTATACTTGGCAGTGCGCTATATCGGCAATAAGAGGCCATTTTCAATAACACCGCTGGCATGGGTTCACTAACTGGCCGGTATAAAGCGCAGCAGCTCGCATCAAGTAGGCAGTGGATTGCTCCCGCATACTGTTGCGGGTATATGTCACTACTGCAGATGCATTGGAGAATCCTTTCATGTTTGCTAGCACAAGGTAGAACGCTGAGTTCATTCTTTAAAAAATGCGAGTAAGTAATATGGAATTATTCGAATAACATGTCAGATGTTACACATCATATGCGACTACTGTAAGGCTCGTAATTTGTTTTTAAAGGTTTCCTTCATGGAGAAGGGTGTTTTTAAATGCGTTTTTACATGAAAGTAAAATGTAATTTCAAAATAAATGTGAATAGTATCTCAATAAAAAAAAAGTAAGCTTCCTGTCTGAACATTTGGATCTTAAGCTAAAACTTTGTATTTATTCCGGAGGACGTGAATAATGCGCCGATTTGTGGGCAAAAGGGGACACATCGAAAGAATATCAAAACTGAGATTATGCACTTGTTTGGTTGGGAATCTATATATTAACAAGATGTTCAGGAAAGAACATATAGCCTACTTTCTCCTAAATGTATGGGTATAGTTATAACTCTTTGTCTTTATCATCTCCTAATTTCTTCCAATTCGAAGTGCAAATTGGCACACTGGATTTGAGGAGTGGCGTTCAAATAATTTACCCCAGCATTTTGCAATTTCATCAGTAAACACTCCAAACAACGTAGGTATTCAGTTTATTAACACCGACTACTTACAATAATTTCAACTAGTTGCTCTAAACGTATCACTGGGAGAAACATATTTAATATAACTATTACACAGCTAATTTGTAATCGCGCGCGGCTAACGAAAAAGACAGGCCATGGCGCGTAAACCAAACCCTTCTGTGACGCAGGCAATGTACCGGTACTGCTTGATGATGCCGTGATAATCGCGCCTTATCTTGGGGATGTGTACCCTCTATCGGCAAAAATAATAACCTTCGCAATTATACTGTAGACATGGGTTCACTAACTGGCCGGTAGAGAGAATAGCTCGTATCTAGAAGGCTGTGGTTACCAATAACATAGTTCAAGTAATTACTCTTAGATGTCACTCCGGTGGTGAATGTTGTTTTAATTAAATATATATTTTCAATTTCAAAATGCACCATATAATGCTTTATTTTATAACGTCTCAGTACTCAAGAAATAATAAATAATAAAAAAATCAAGAAAAAAAGTCCAACTCTGATAGGATTTGAACCACGGCCAGCCTGGTGAAAGACTAACGCGCTGACCACGCAGCCAATCGTGCACACTCTAATAGATCGTTAGGAACCAATACATATACCACGTTATAGCAAATCATGACTTGGACTAAACGATTTCTTTACTGGAGTATATTTTAAACCGAGTTTATTTCATAGAAAGTTCATATATTTGTTACCACTAGCCTATATTGCATGCAACATACTGAAATTAATAAAATATAGGTCAGAACGAGAGATCAGCTGCCATCTTGTCAAATAACCGAGACGACTCAGCTTTTTAAAATCACTTCTAGACTATAATATTAAAGTATAAACTTTTAATTTCAAACGGGCCACGTCGTTTCAAACAGATTAAACGATTCTTGGTTCGATAGTCGGAACTGGTGGGTCCCATGTTAAGGATTATAAAGTTTGCATAATTCACACGGCCGCCATTCTGAAATGGTACGGTTGATGACCTCGTAGTTTGGGCACAGGACGCGCCTCATATGAAGGAACGTTGTTACCAAATTTTGTAAAGATCCGATTATTAGTTTGGTTGTAATGCATTATTACGTTTTGACCATTTGAGTGGCCGCCATTAAGTTCTGGTAAAGATGGCGGCGATATAAAACATGACACTGAGGTGCCCTTTGCCAGTGCTACCTCTGTACCAAATTTCGTTCAATTCGGTTTCACCGTGTTCGAATTGATAGGGGGGGACAGACATTCAGAGTACACACACTCACACACACACACACACAGACTCACACACATACACACACACAGACAGACACACTTTTTTCGCCCTGTAGTGATCTCATAAGTCTACTTTCATTTTTTGCAAAAATCGAAAGTAGGCTAAAAATATTACTGTAACACCGACTACTAACAATAATTGAAACTTCGTTGGTCTAAACGTATCACTGGGAGAAACGCATTTAATATAAATACTGAACACCTAATTTTTAATCGCGCCTATACTTGGCAGTGCGCTATATCGGCAATAAGAGGCCATTTTCAATAACACCGCTGGCAAGGGTTCACTAACTGGCCGGTATAAAGTGCAGCTCGCATCAAGTAGGCAGTGGATTGCCCCTGCATACAGTTGCAGGTATATGTCACTGCAGATGCATTGGAGAATCCTTTCATGTTTGCTGGCACAAGGTAGCACTATGAGTTCATTCTTTAAAAAATGCGAGTAAGTAATATCGAATCATTCGCATAATATGTCAGATGTTACACATCATATGCGACTACTGTAAGGCTTGTAAATTTTTTATTCAGGGCTTTGGAACACCATGGTCATCTGCCCCTCAATGTGTTGAATCTGTGTGATAACCTGTGTTATTGTGGTATATGTGAAAGTGTGGGAAAACAGATTGGGAAGAGGGCGTGTGTTAGTTAACGTTCCGGCATTTGCCCGGCGTAGAAGTGGGAAAACCAACACAACTCTCGTAATATATCCCCACGAAGCTGTGTCTTACGCGTGTCCGAACTTTCAGATCACAATTACATTTGCTGGCTTAGTCGGGAATCAAATCCAGGATATTAGGAAACGAAGTATCAATATAGACCCAGAGAGAGAGAGAGGGGGGGGGGGGATATATACGGGAGAGAGAGAGAGAGAGAGAGAGAGAGAAAGACCGAGAAGTCAGAGATTGAGAGAAGAGATCTATAGAGGAGAGGCGAGAAAGGGAGTAAGAAAGTTATGTAATACATTAAAACCTGCCTAAACCGGACCCTCTATATACCGGAAACCTGGACGAATGGAAAACAAAATTCGGAACAGAGGTATTTCCTATGTAAAATGGCACTGTAAACCGGAAAACTGCCTAACGTGAAAACAGAAAGAAATTCTGGAACTTTAGGCGTAAATAACCTGACTAAGACGGATTATAATTAAGTACAAGATTTCAGGCTTGTAGGCCGTGGTCCAGACTGGATATCTCCCGACGTTTCACCGGAAACTGCGTCCGGCATTATCAAGGGTTCCGCTCCTTACCTTGGTCAGCAGTGGGATGAATAATAATGTTAATGGTTTTACGTCCCTTTTAACTACTCTGGCTTTTAGAGACGACGGGGTGCCGGAATTTTGCCCCGAAGGGGATCTTTAACGTGCCAGTAAATCTACTGACACGGCTCCCTCGCATTTGCGCACCCTCAAATGCCAGCTGACTGTGCCAGGATACGAACCTGCAACCTTGGGCCCAGCAAGCGAGAACGGTACTGCTGAGCCACGCAGCCAGCCAGCAGTGGGATGAGGAAGAGGCTTGAAATAATGGGTAACGGTTTGTAGTGTGGTATTGTTGCTTGAATATGACTGTTGGCTAGGTAGATCTTGGCGATGAATTAACGGCTGGAAGGCAGTTTGGATCATCAAATTAGCATGGTGAGCCGAGCGTTCTCTTCGCATTCCGGCCGGATCGTCTGGTCTCACGTACATGTTGCGGGGTGCTGTGCGTGCTCCGGCTTCGGCGACCGAGCTTGTGAGGGTCAGGTGTTCCCTGGGCGACTGCCGGGCTGTAGCCGTAAGGTTCTTCAGGTTGACGTGTGCGTGATATCTTGGCCTTGGTGTTCCTAAGGGCCGGGATCCATGTATTACGCACACGTTCAATTTCTTCCTTTCGATTGAAGTTGTCGGGGTGTTTGAATATTTCTATGGCTTCCCGTTGCAGCCTGGCGTGGTAGTGTGTGGTCGTGGAGAGTATTTGATGATCCAAACTGCCTTCCAGCCGTGAATTCATCGCCAAGATCCACCTAGCCACAGTCATATTCAAGCAACCATACCCCACTACAAACCGTTACCCATTATTTCAAGCCTCTTCCTCATTCCACTGCTGACCAAGGAAAAGAGCGGAACCCTTGATAATGCCGGACACAGATTCCGGTGAAACGTCGGGAGATATCCAGTCTGGACCACGGCCTACAAGCCCGAAAAACTTGTACTTAATTATGAACGCCGGCCGTGAAAGCCTAAGCTGTTATATCAATTCCAGATAATTGTATAGGGGTCTATGCTTTTTGTAATTTTGTAATTCTTTCCTTGTTCGCTTCTTGATTTAACCTGCTGGCTGAATAATTTCTCCTAAATACCTGATTTTATATACTTGGAAGATGTTTCCCAATTTGGTTATTAAATGTTGGTTGTTGAATACTGATTTAGTTCCTTCCATATATTTAAATCTTCTCATACAAAATTTGGAGCTTGCTTCTTACCTATTGCCTATCGTTGGAAAGAATTGCAAGGTTATCTGCAAAGGCTAGACAATCAAAGTGGATTTTTTCTAGATTCATCTTGTTCTTGCTTCGTTACGGCCAACTTAGGACCACTTTGTGTCCACTGTTTCTTCTGCATTTTAATGTTGGCCCAGTGCTCCTTCATTCGCAATCGATGTTACACCTTTCTCTCCGTCGTCCACGCCTTCCAGGTTTTTAGTTTCGGCTTAAGTTGAAAACTCCGATGTTTTTGAAGTTTTTCCCTAAGTGGGCCACGCTCCTGGATATCTTCACATGTTATCCAATCTCCAACAGATCTTTCTCCACTTTTCTCACGGAGAAAAGCAAAAATTCGGTTGAATAGCCGTGTTGATTTCATTTTTTCCAGATTATTATTATTATTATTATTATCGTTTCGGTCGTCTAGGGACCACGAGCCAATTTCAATGCTTTGTCCTTTGCTGTTCCTTCTTCTTCCTCCGGTATTCTTATCCACAATACAAAGGTATGTACAGAACTAAATTTTGAGCGCGACTGTACTTGCACCAAAGTTCTAGGACACATTAACAACTGAAGACAAAGAGTAGTTGATATTGCTGCCGAAAACAGCAGGTGCGAAGTCATGGAAGAAATGGACGACGACGATGATGAAGGCAACGAAGGTGAGCCAAGAACACACACTTTCGGAGAAACACTATCTGTGCTTCAGGAATTTGCTGCTTCCAAGAATGTTCCAGAACTCCTGGAGTTTATGCAGGAAGCAAAGGGGATCACACAACGTACTCTTGTAAAGCAGTCGTGACAATGCACTTTCAAAGACATGTGGAAACGAGCAGGGAAACTGGAATTTTTGTACATAAGTTGAAAATACAGTGTAATACATGTAAACTTATTTTATTTTTTTATTTACAGACCTATTTTTAAATTATTATTTCATAGTAATCCTCTGCGATAATACAGCATTTCCTTGCAGTGTATTTTGTCCTATTGAAACTCAACCCTTTGTAAAACGGAAACCTCTGAAAACGGAAAAATAAATCTGGAACAACTTAGTTTGTAGTTCTACGTGGCCATTAATCTCGCGATCGTAACCATGGAATCTCAAATTGTACGTGGAATCCGAACCAGAGAACGTAACATTTAACTTCGAATATCTAACATGCACAAGAGAGAGCATACAAGAGAGAGAAAAAAGCGACAGAAAATAAGAGACAAAGATAATTTATAGAAGAGAGATGAGAGCGGAAAGAGCAGATTAGAGAGAGAGAAGGAGGGGAAAAGGTATAGAAGAGAGACAAGAGAGAAAAATAGCTACAGTTAATAGAGACATGAGGGAGAGATAAGTTATAGAAGGGAGATGGGAAAGAGCTGAGATAGAGGAAGATATGAGAGAAGAGAGAGACGAGAGAGAGAGAAAAAAGATGAGAGAGAAAAAAACAAAGAAAGCTTGTAATTTTACGTGACTATTAATATCGCAATCACGAACCATGGAACCACCATATTTACGTGGAACCCTAACCAACAAACGTGATATTTCACATCGTAAAACTCACATGCATGCATGAGAGAGAGCATATAAGAAAGAGAGAAGAAAGAGACAGAAAATAAAACTCAGTTGATATATAGAAGAGACATAAGAGAGAGAGAGAGAGAGAAGGGAAAAAGCGAAAGAAAACAGACAAGGAACGAAAACCGAAGAGAAACAAGAAAGAATATTGTGTCGTAAGGGACTCCACAAGCCCACTAAATTCAAACCATACTCGGTTCATAATATTTGATCGACAAAAGAAATGTCACCAATTTGGTAACACTGACATTTGATGAGGAGGAACTCTTATTAATTACAACACTGTTTTATCAGAATATGCAATTTATTGCTTGTAATTATTCACCAGCTATTAATTCCTTGTTCTTTCCAATAGGGCGGGCATCAATTCCACCCGGGAATTCCAGTCAGGAAGCCAGGGTTACCTCAATTCCACCCGGTCCTCCAAGGGACCTAGAAACGAGTTCCTCAACTCCGCCCAGGCTTTTCCCCAATGACGTAAACAAATGTCTAACCTTCCTGCTCGCATACCAAGGGCCGTGTCAAACACCTTATGCAGCACATGAGTAGAAAAAAAATAGAAAACTTGACAGACTTATGTAAAAGAATATTATGATTAATTTTAAATCACCACCAGCAAGTCCGCTCAATCGTTAAATCAGATATAAACATAACACAAAGAGCTAGATATTAATCACTGTTGTTAAACAAAAATAAGGACAGGAAATTTAATTTAAAAAAAAAAGAAAAATCAGCATCTTAAAATCACATAAATCTTTACTTCATTTCCAACTATACAAAAAACATTAGATGAAACTCTTTTCATTCCCTAACTATTGTGTGAGAATCACACTTCACAAGATCTAATCTACTCATTGTTTGGTTGGCGTACTGCATGAGCTTGTTTTCAATGAATTCTTTTCTCACACGTCTATTCTTGTCTTTGCTCGACACCCGCCCGCTGCTGTTCAGTAGAATGCACGTGTCTGTCTGTATCTGATGTAGGCACTTTAAAAAACAAATATATTTGGATGAGGTGTTGTACTTGTGTTGTCGTGTGGAATGCAAGAATTCGCTCATGCGCTGCAGAAGGTGTTTGACGTTGACCCGGCCCTTGGTATGCGAGCAGGAGGTTTATGACATTTGTTTACGTCATTGGGGATAACCCCTTTGCCGACCCCTTGTCAAAGCCTGAGCGGAGTTGAGGAACTTATTTTTGGGTCCCTTGGAGGACCGGGTGGAATTGAGGAAAATCGGGCGGAATTGATGTTCGACCGCCCAATAATTTTGGTATCTACATCAGCACACAGTGTTTGATATCAAAGCGACGCGCGGCGACAGGCAGTCTACCAGAGTCACGGTCATTTCGTCACCATCAAACACGCAACTATTAAAAGGCATGCGATATGTTTTGGTCCAACTCGCACTACCACGATGCTCCCCACCCCTCAGAGACCAACAATGCTTCCTCATACATATAGCGGGCCTCCTCCATATATAAGGTTCGTTCAAAAAGTAACGAGCCGGAGGCATAATTACAGAAACCAGTACCTGTATGTTAGAAGTATTGGCCCTGGCTGTTGAGGCACTTGTCCCACAGTGACACGAGGGGGTGAATGGCTGTCTCATAAAATTCCCTGGGCTGCGATGTGAACAGGTTCCGCACGTACAGCTGGACGTAGGCGTCCGAGGTGAATCGTTGGCCCCTCAGAGCCCTTTTCGGGGGACCAAACAGGCCGTAATCACAGGGAGAGAGGTCTGGACTGTATGGAGGGTGGCCGAGAACCTCCCATTGGAATTTCTGCAGGAGTGCCGCGACTGTGTTGGCCGTATGAGGTCGTGCATTGTCGAACGACCACGGCGGCTATGGCGTTCACTGTCACTCGGCGGTCCTGGGTAATGAGTGCATCAACCAGCTGGACGTTGTCATCGGTAATGCAGGGGGGTGCCCCAGACCGGGCATTATCGGCTAACGACACCCGTCCTTCCCTGAAGCGCTTGTGCCACGCCTTGACCCTTCCAAGGGACATGCAGTGTTCGCCGTACACTTGTGACATTCGGCGATTAATGTCCGTTCCCCCTACTCCTTCCTCTGTCAGAAACCGAACAACAACTCTTTGCTCTTCGGTTGACGCCTCCATGTCACTGTTTGCAATGCGACTGGCAGCATTGGACGATTGATGCATGCTGCTGCTCGCTTTGTATCGTCACGTGACGTGCACGCGTGCCCTCTAGCGACGGGCTGTGACCTTCCACGCTCTGGTCGGAACCACACCTCGTTACACACGCCACGATTAGCCGATGTAGTCACCGGTTTGCGCATTCCAGCCTCCGGCTCGTTACTTTTTCAACGCTCCTTATATTTTGGTCCTCCTCCCTTGGTCAGTAGCAGTTCAACCCCTGTAATCCGTCACCTTTGGGACTGAGAGTATGGTCGGAACGCAAGAAAGGTTGGATTATCAGAAAGCACAGAAATATACGGATTTACAATTATCGGTGTTCCTTTCCTTCTTTCTTGGTAGAGCCGCATCCACAATGCGTTGTCAAGCAGTTCAAGTTTAAGCTTTTTCAAAGTTTGGCGATTCTTAAGAGCGTTTTCACCATCTATTGTCACTATATTTGATTATATGTAGGGCTCGGTTGTTGATGCCATAAAATAGGATAAAAAAGTGCATTTACAATTTTCAAAAAAGACTATAACAAATGACAAAAAAATTTGAAAAATGCACTATAAAATGGAGAAAATGATCTTATAATAATAAACTCGAGATACTAGATTAAACAAGGTCAGCAAAGAAGCTGGCCTAACCATGAACCCGAGTAAAACGAAACTGATGACAAATGCGACAGAAAACCCAGTAAACATTGACGGTGAAACATTAGAGTATGTCCAGGACTATACATACCTAGGTTAAAATATTTCATTCCATAACAATACGGAGAAAGAAATCAAAAGAAGAATTGGGCAAGCATGGAAAAAATTCTGGTCCTTGAAATTCATTTTAGGAGATAAATCTCAGAAACTAAGCCTGAAAACACAAGTTCTAGAGAAATGTGTAATCCCAGTAATGCTGTATGGATGCCAAACATGGTCACTAACTTCGCAGCAGAGAAAAACGCTCCAGATAGTCCAACGCAGGATGGAACGAAAAATCCTCAATATCACGCTGAAAGACAGAATACGGAACGAGGAGATACGCAGAAGAACCAGTATTAAAGACGTCATCAACACAGCGGACAGACTAAAATGGAAATGGGGAGGCCACGTAGCGAGGATGGAGCATAGAAGGTGGACGCACAGACTAACGATGTGGGACCCCAGAACCGGCAGGAGAAACGTAGGAAGACAGAGGACACGCTGGGCTGACACATTCAAGAAATTTGCCGGACCACAATGGACAAGAAGAGCAAGAGACAGACAAGAGTGGAAGACCCTAGAGATGATCCTTTTCAAAACATAGTATATGCGAGGAAAGGCAAGGAGCAACTCAGTGCAACATAGTGAACCTTTAAATACAATAGAGATAATGTATTGAGGACAGTTAAAACTCTACTAAAAATAAAGTGAACGTGCTAGAACCATTAACAATTTTGCAAATATTAGATATAAGAACAAGAATACAGGACATAGACAATACTGTAACTAGGTTAGGAATAGGTATATCAATAGCTATAAGAACATTCAAGAACAGAGACTAACATGCCAGAAAAGTGCACCACTAGGTGCCTCACTACTCTTTAGGACTGCTCACCTAATGAGTGTAATGGAGCAAAATCCCTGCCTAGACAGGAGGCCATTGCCCTTAGGGGATTAAAGGGCTGTATTTATTATTATTATTATTATTATTTCTAGATACTAGTTGTTTTAAATGCACTGACACACTCGGTTTTATTTTATGCATTTTGAAAGCGGCAATGAACGATATCTCTCGCCGTGTACTATGCGAAACTGAGACAAAAATATTCGCCCCTTCCCCTTTCTACCCCACCACCGCTGACCTTGGTCAACAGAGCAGGTAACATTCTATTCCGCTAATAACGGGTTTGCGACGAATACAAGAGCATCTCTATACCTACGGTACCGTTCTTCTGCATCCAAGATATATATATTTTCCACTAATAGGCAACACTGTTTTTTTCTTCTTCTTTTTTTTTCTTTCAATATTTTAAATGATCTTGTATCAGCTGCTAGCTTCTTCTTAAGTCTGAGAGACGTAACTCCCTCATATAAAGCTGTGTCATGACTAAATTGAACGACAAAATTACCTTAAAAGGCTGATTTGTCTAAAATATGACCAAAAGAATCTACCAAACTAAAAAAATGCTCTTAAAATGGAAAAATAGCACAAAAAAATGCAAAACAATGCAAAACAAAAATAATAATAATAATAATATCGTATGGCCTCGGATGCCTGGTGCAAGCTTTGTTAATTGACACCCAGAGGGTAGCTTGCATGTCGAATTTCGTCGTTCCTTTGAACGCTATGAAAGTCAAGGAGGTTAGATATCTCAACTTCTTGACACTACAACGCTTTCAAGTAGAGAATGGAGAAACTTTGTGTTGGCGGAAAATCCCGAGGATAATTTTGCCATTGAACACGGTCTACTGAATTCAAATAGGTGTTGTTGTTTATTCATCTAGGGACTTATGATTCAACAGACCAATAAAAAGTACACATACTGTGGTTAAAAAGTGACAGTCAGTCTGAAAGACTAGACTTTGTATCATTTTAAATGCTACAAATGCTGAAAAATGATAGAAAGGCTGAAGGCTTCTCGCTTCGCTCGAAGCCAAAGACTCTTGACATGTTAGAAAATTATCTGCATAATAGTTATCTTGCTTATCTTGTTTCAAATTACTCGCGAACGGCAAGTGCAAACCAAAAGCAAAGCAAGGTCAAGCGCGCGGGGACGTGCCCCTTCCATCCAGTCTAAAAACACTTATAGTGGGCGATGTATTGAAGATAGAGATATGCTCTCGCGGACTTCTTTGTAGAACTTTTCATGCTGACCAATTCTTACGCTCATAGTATATTGATATTTTTAACGGTTTGCCCAGCGTAAGCTTAAGAAGCGCACGGACGCCAAGTTTGTTTTCGACTTTTTCACTGAAATCGTTACTGCTTCGCTTCCTTTGATCATACATAAATTATTTTCTACAGAATCTTTCCTCGAGATATCCTTTACAGAATGGTGAAAACCGCATCAAAATCCATCCAGTGGTTCTCGAGATTACCCGAGACATCCAAGAATCGGGGATTTTTGTCTTATACTAACGAAGTAGAGATTGTCAGGATACACACGCACCAAGCGGTACTATGACGTCACACACCTCAGTGCATCTGGGTACATTTCGTCCTGTCACCGTAACGTAACGCCAGACCCATCAGCTGTTGTTGTTGTTTGAGTTTTCAGTCTTTTGACTGGTTTGATGCAGCTTTCCATGCCTCCTTGTCCTGAGCTAATCGTTTCATCTCTACATAGCTACCACACCCTAGATCCGAAGCTTTCTGTTTAACATATTCTAACCTTGGTCTACCCCTACAGTTCTTGTCCTCGGTCCTTCCTTCCATAAATAAGCTTGCTATTCCTGGGTTCTTTAACATGTCAACAACGTATGACATGAGTGTCGTGATTTTTGTCGCCTTATAAAAATCACAGGAGCGAACCTGCAATCTTGTGGTGTGCAGTCCGACACTATAATCACTCGCCCACCGTGGCAAGCAAAAATGACATATTTGAAGACGGGGTGGCCCGTCCGGAGTTTCTATGTACTTTAGCAATGTTTTAGACAGCTCAGTAAAAGGATGACATGTCATCAGCATCCGGGCCCTAATTATATGTCTTTCCGATTTCTTCTCCACTCTTTTATTGTCGTAACGCCTACATTGAGTTCCTTGGCAATATTTTGGAGTGATTCCCCCTTTGTCCAGTCTTCGTAGCACTGCTAATTGTTCATACATTCAGGGTGTCATAGTATGTGTCCTACTAACCTATCTCTTCTCTTCATTAGCAGTCGCCAGAAACATCTCTCCTCTCCCACTAGTCTTAATACCTCTTCGTTTGTAACCCTATCTACCCATCTGATCTTCATCATTCTCCTGTAACACAACATTTCAAACGTTTCAAGTCTCCTCTTTTCTGCTGCACCAATAGTCCAAGTTTCACTTCGATAGAGTGCGAAGCTCCAGACAAAGGTTTTCAAAAATGTCTTCCTAATACCTAAATCTATAGTCGATGTCAACAGATTCCTTTTCTGTAGAAATGCTTTCCTACTTTTTATATCCTCTTTGCTTCGTCCATCACTGGTTATTTTGCTTCCTAAGTAACAGAGGTCTCCTACTTCCTTTAGTTTTTCCCCTGCCAATTTGATGTCCATAGAGGTTTCTGATTTATTGCGGCTACATTCCAATATTATTTTTTTACATTTATTAATTTTTATCATGCATTCTTTCCTCAAGACGGAGTCCCTACCATTCAAAAACTCATTCAAATCCTCAGGCGTGTCGATCAAGATGACTATGTCATCAGCAAATCTCAGAGTAGAAATTATTTCTCCTTGAATCTTCACTCCCACTTCAAATTTCCTCATTCATTGCTTGTTCAATGTAAATAATGAAAAGTATGGGTGATAAGTTGCAGCCTTGCCACACACCTTTCTGAATACCAGCTTCTCTCTTATGTCCATCAGCTCGAATGACTGTTGTCTGGTCAGCTAAATAAGTTCAATCGCACCCCTTACTCGGGCATGACGAAGAAAGAAGAGATATGGAGTAATGCGACAACGTTTATAAGTTGTGATATTGTGTTGTTACGTGCCACCCCCCTAGTGGCACTTCTGTTAACTGGATTACGGTGGGTAGGAAGCACAACACCAATTACTGCTTAAAGAAGTAATTAACTTTATTGCGGCCAGAAAATTACACTAATCAGCAAATACAAGCAATTAGGAACCTTACTCCAGTTTACAAAGTCTCTTGCTTGTGGAGAGCTCTTGCCCCTTTCACTTGTCAACAAACCACAGAAGTTAATCCTGCCGCTAATGAGCCTAGTGGCCTTGACAGAACTACATGCAACTTCTTTCTAATGTGCGCCTACTACAGTACTTACGAGCACTTGCTGCGCGCTGTTCACCAGCTGGGAGAAACAATGTCACTGGATTTCGACACCACAATATCTGACACTCAGTGAAAGCACACTTACTCAGAACACGGCAGTCCCCTGTATGTTCCTCACTTCGCCGCTACACTAGGGGTTTCGCAAGTCACCACACTTCTGTCGCTCAGAAGAAACGCTCACACTACCTCGTAAAACACAACAACAACAACTGCTTCACGGGTCACTCTTATATAGCAGGCCGGTGACTCAATAAATGGTTCTAGATCCATCCAGGGTCCACGGCTTCTCGAGGTTTCCATCGCTGGTCCAGTCACGAATCTTCTGGACTATCCCTTTGTCTGTAGTAGCCCTGTTGCATAAGGCGCGCGCAATACAGGAGGCAGGCCACAGCCCAGCCCTGGGGCAGTTGTGACTCATGCGGCGAGTGATGACACAAACTCACAGCCGTAACACCGTAATGAAAATAATCTCTAGCTTAATAAGCTTAAACATTAAATTCTGTTGTCATAAATGTTTAGTTATTAACTAGCAACCCTCCCCGGCTTCACCCGGTATCTTCAACAGTTTACCCAGCGTAAGCTTAAAAGGCTCATGGACGGCAGGTGCCAGACGCAATTCAGAAAAGCCGAGGTGAACAGCGAAACTCCAAACACATTATACTCTTCTCCGAAGTCTTAACTCGGCACGACTCGACAGTTTGATGCTGGCGGTGATAGGTTCGCTCGCTAGCTCGTAAATCGCTCCAAAGCTAGTAATTTATACACTGCTCAACAAAAGTTTGGACTACCGCCATCTTGTATGCTGACGCTACCATAGAGGAGTAGGACCTCTTACCACAAGATAAACTTGATGGTCTCCTCCGTGTGTGGGGAGGACTACTAAAGACTAATACTGATCATCATGAGATACAGATTTTCAATGTGATTGTTTTCAAAAGGGACACTAATTAAGGCTCGGTCAAACAGGAAGCGGGCTGCCCGCGCGAACCAGCCCGCCCGACCGCTGCGAACTTTGTATTGTGTAATATTGCATCATCCTGGTTAAACAGGAGGCGATCTACCGCGGCGGACCAATCTTGTTCGCGGCGGGCAAGTGAGCAGTTGTGATTTTCCACAAAGACGTCGCGGGCTGGAAGCATGGCCGACGAAACAGAGAGGTTAATTGACCTTGTGCGCGAGTGCGTATTCCTGTATGATTTGCGTCACCCTGACTACAAGAATGTAGTGAAGAGAGGAGAAGATGACCTCAACTCGCAGCATAGTTTGTGATACTCGCCTAACTAATGTCTTTTTTCATTAGTATCATGCACCCATTTTCTTTTGCGTCTCGCTTGATTCAAAGCGAACAGAAGAAGCAATTCTTCTTCGTCCGAGGAACTGCTGGACATGTTGAATTAACAGAAAACACTGTGATATGCACTTGAAGGCGATCGCTTTCATACTGGTTCGCCTTGACTTGCCCGCATTCAGTTTGACCACTCCAGTCCGCGACGGGCTGCGGTCGTTTCGTCCGCGCGGGCAGCCCGCTTCCTGTTTGACAGAACCTTTAGAAGCGAGTTAGCTTTGTTTCTGTACCGTTCCATTGTTACCTAACCACGATTGTTATTTATTCAGAAGGACTGATGTTTAGTTTGTTAATAGTCTCCACTTAGTATAAAACTAAGTCCCCGATTCTTGGAAGTCACGGGTAATCTCGAGAACCACTGCATGCATTTTGATGCAGTTTTCACCATTCTGTAAAGGATATTTCGAGGAAGGTTTCTGTAGAAAATAATTTATTTATGATCAAAGGAGCCAAGTAGTAACGATTTCAGTGAAAAAGTCGAAAAATAAGACCTGCGTCCGTGCGCATTTTAAGCTTACGCTGGGCAAACCGTAAAAAATATCTATATACTATGAGTAAGAATTGTCCAGCATGAAAGGTTCTACAAAAAGTCAGCAAGAGCATATCTCTATCTTCAATACATCACCAACTGTAAGTGTTTTTACGTTTTCATTTCTTCCAACAATCTCCATTCAATTACTGAGGCGACAGCTAACGAGCTAGCTAGGGGCGAGCCTATCACCCAAGTTACAGCCGAACAAGCGGGTGAGCCTATTACCCCAGATACAGCCAGCAGCAAACTGTCGAGTCGTGTTGAGTTAAGACTTCAGAGAAGAGTGGTTGTGTTTGAAGTTTCCCTGGAAGTGCAACTCAGCGTTTCTTCATTTCGCCTCTGAACTTTTGGTTCAGCAAAATTCACAGACAAGTTATGATTAGACGGAAGGAGAATTTGTGTTTCATGCACCTCGCCATTCTTAAATTACATCTAACAAGAATTCGTTGCACATGCATCTCCACGATAATATAATTAATTGTCCAGTCAGTGATTTTACCCATCATGCCAAGACGTAAAACGGATATGGGTCGTAGTCATTGACATCGAAAAAATAGCGTTTATGACGTAATGCATTCATAACTGTTCCCGGGCGAAGCCGGAGCGGGTTGCTAGTTATTGTATAAACCTCAATGGGTTTACTATAAGAAGTTGTTGTTGTTGTTGTTGTTGTTTGAGTCTTCAGTCTTTTGACTGGTTTGATGCAGCTCTTCATGTCTCCCTGTGCTGAGTTAATCGTTTCATCTCTATCTAACTACCATACCCTACATCCGAGTCAATCTGTCTAACATATTCTACCCTTAGTCTACCCCTACAGTTCTTATCCTCGACCCTTCCTTCCATAACAAAGTTTGCTATACCTGGGTGTCTTAGTATGTGTCTTACCAACCTATCTCTTCTCTGCTTTAGCATTCGCCAGAAACATCTCTCCTCTCCCACTAGTCTCAATACCTCTTCGTTTGTAACCCTATCTACCCATCTGATCATCATTCTCCTGTAACACCACATTTCAAACACTTCAATTCTCCTCTTTTCTGCTGCACCAATAGTCCAAGTTTTACTTCCGTAGAGCGCCACGCTCCAGACAAAGGCCTTCATAAATGACTTCCTAATACCTAAATCTATATTCGATGTCAACAGATTCCTTTTCTGTAGAAATGCTTCCCTTGCCTGAGCTAACCTACTTTTTATATCCTCTTTGCTTCGTCCATCACTGGTTATTTTGCTTCCTAAGTTACAAAAGTCTCCTGCTTCCTTTAGTTTTCCCCCTGCCAATTTGATGTCCATAGAGGTTTCTGATTTATTGCGACTGCATTCCAGTATTTTTTGTTTTACATTTATTAATTTGCATTATGAATTCTTTCCTCAAGATGGAGTCCATACAATTCCATTCTATTCTATTCTATAAAAAGTCATTGTAGTAAAATCTATATTATTCCAAATTTTTGTTCAGCGGTAAAAACATTTATGGTTGGTTGGTTCTTAAGTTTAAGGGCTGCGACAACGCGGTCATGTAGCCCCGTGTATTTTGGGTGTGTGACCAAAGAAAGTGGGAGCTGACAGGTGTGAAGATTACCGTACAATCAGCTTGATTACTCATGCTTCAAAGATCCTGTCTAGAATAATTTAGAAGAGGATTGAGAGCCAGATAGGAACGGAGTTGGGTGAAGACCAGTTTGGTTTCAGGAGAAATGTAGGAACAAGGGAAGCTGTACTAAGTCTTAGGCTGATTTTAGAAGGTAGAATAAGGAAAGGTAAGAGAACGTTCATGGCATTTGTAGACTTAGAAAAGGCTTTTGATAACGTTGATTGGACTAAATTGTTTGACATTTTGAAATCGATTGGAATAAAGTACAGGGATAGGAGGGTGATCTCCAATCTATACAGAAACCAGACAGCAATCATTCGAGCTGAAGGACATGAGAGAGAAGCTGATATTCAGAAAGGTGTTAGGCAAGGCTGCAACTTATCACCCATACTTTTCAATCTTTACATTGAACAAGCAATGAAGGAAATTAGTGAGAAATTTAAAGTGGGAGTGAAGATTCAAGGAGAAATAATTTCAACTCTGCGATTTGCTGATGACATCGTCATCTTGGCCGACACGCCTGAGGATTTGAATGAGTATTTGAATGGTATGGACTCCGTCTTACGGAAACAATTCATGATTAAAATTAATAAATTTAAAACAAAAATATTGGAATGCAGCCGAAATAAATCAGAAACCTCTATGGACATCAAATTGGCAGGTGAAAAGCTGAAGGAAGTAGGAGACTTCTGTTACTTAGGAAGCAAAATAACCAGTGATGGACGAAGCAAAGAGGATATAAAAAGATGGTTGGCTCAGGCAAGGAAAGAATTTCTACAAAAAAGGAATCTGTTGACATCGAATATAGATTTAGGTATTAGGAAGTCATTTTTGAAAGCCTTTGTCAGGAGCGTGGCGCTCTATGGAAGTGAAGCTTGGAATATTGGTGCAGCAGAAAAGAGGAGAAATGAAGCATTTGAAATGTGGTGTTACAGGAGAATGATCAAGATCAGATGGGTAGATAGGGTTACAAACGAAGAGGTATTAAGACGAGTGGGAGAGGAGAGATGTTTCTGGCGACTGCTAATGAAGAGAAGAGATAGGTTAGTAGGACACATACTAAGACACCCAGGCATAGCAAGCTTAGTTATGGAAGGAAGGGACGAGGACAAGAACTGTAGGGGTAGGCCAAGGTTAGAATATGTTAAACAGATTGCCTCGGATGTAGGGTGTGGTAGCTATGTAGAGATGAAACGATTAGCTCAGGACAGGGAGGCATGGAAAGCTGCATCAAACCAGTCAAAAGACTGAAGACTCAAACAACAACAACAACAACAGAATCTCTCTGATAACCGGTGTTAATTGTGATGACTGTATTAGTGTGTGTTATCTGTTTTTTTTTAATATAAGTACTGCAACTTTGATATTTTTAAGAGCGTTAAAAATCTCTCAGTATGCCTTCCTTCGGAGGGGAAGTAAAGCCGGCGGTCCCATGTCATAGATTTATGGCATGTTAAAGAACCTTCCACTAATTGCACCTGTGTGAAGCTTAATAGGATAGGTTAAGAATGTAAACAACGCTCTTAGGTTTCTACGTTCGTTGCCAAGAGCCGACTGCGGTGGCGTCTAGTAGCGAAGTTCTGAACTTGTCCTAGTAGTCGTTGACGGTGGCGCTTGGCGGCAAAAGTAGGAAATATTTGAAGAAAATAAAACTAAAAACATTTATATTGGCCGATGGCAGGTTTTTCTTTGACTGGATCCACTACTCGGCTTCCTTTGGTCATAAATGAATGTTTTTCTACAGAAACCTTCCACGAGAAATCCTTTATAATTACAGAATGGTGAAAACCACATCAAAATCCATCCAGTGGTTCTCGAGATTACCAGTTACATCCAAGAATCTGGGATTTTCTTTTATACTATGTAAAGATGATGTTAAAATTCAAATAATAATCTAGGAAATTATCTTAACAACCATAATAAAATGAGATCTGCGCGTTGAACGTCGCGAGTAGGTTCCTGGGGGAAGACAATCACCCTTGTGTCACCTGAGAGAGCGCCTCGCTTCGCCGCACGACAATAATTCAATTGTGTCGAGCCCTCCTCTCTCACTTATAACTCGAGCCTCATCAACATCGATTTCCGAAGCCAAGCGACACCTTTCATGCTAATATTAATGAATACATTATCGTTGATGAAATTATCAGCACACAGCGTGTTGACAGCGTATTTAAAAGAAAATAGGCGCCGTTTCACGCGAATGACAAGGGGTGATGCTGATTATGTTGTTGTTTCAAGGGGTGGAAAAAACGAGGGTACCTGCCCCCCAACAAGGATGGACATTCAATTTTCCTCTCCTTAAATGGACAATCGTCGTCAGGAATGTCATGGGGCCGAAAAAGCAATTCACCAGAAATTATAAACATTTTTCACCTCAAAGCTTCAGGTTGGATTCTCGTCTGTAGAATGCAAATACATTTGCCATTAATAGCAACGATAGAAGATTTCGTTCATTTCAAGCACTAAGTGAAATATTTGTTGATATTCGGCACTTGTTTTCCTAAATTATTTAATTTTCTATATTTTATTTACACTTACTGTTACTAAATTTCTTATTTTTCTAACTATATTTTCAAAATTTAATGTAAAGCCCAATATATTATATTTTATCTATTTACAATTAATATTACGTTGTATGGATGTCCATTTTTATTATTTTGCTTCATTCTTCTAATTACAATTGATCTCATAAACATTTTTCACATCAAAATACATCTATTTTATTTTATTCGTAATTGATTGCAATCTTAATTGAGCTCTTGAATATACAGGGTGTTTCAGAAATACTTTTACAAACGTTGGGGATTGGGTCTTTACACGACAACAAGAAAAACAAAAAGTTCCGTGAAGAACTAAAGAGCCTACTTTTCTTAAAATTTAAGATTCATGCCAATGATTAATCTGTATGGATCTATCTAGAATAATGACGAAATTAAGTTGGTAATATCGAAATTTCTAATTAGTTCAAAATACTGTATACCTGGCATAATGCAGCCTAATAGAGAACTACAGTTGGCAGCCCTGGTGACTGAATATATTCTTAGATCCATCTCTTAAGGTACAGAATACAAAATTTGGTTAAAGTCCAATGGATAGCATGGACGTTACATGCAGTTAAACATTGGATCTAAAAGCGCGCGTAAAATGATGTTGGCAACAATGACATACATGTATTGGTCAGAAATAATCTGAAATAATCTGATCTATTGTTGTGTCAATTTTGAATGAAATCCATTAGTTAGTATAGAAGTTACATGTATTTTAAAATTGGACCTATCAGCAGGCTTAGAATCATGTTGGCAGCATTGACGTATATAAGTTACTCCAAATTAATATAGAATGTCGGGTACTATACGTGTGCATAGTTTAAAGCTGTCGGCTTCCATACTTTCTGATATATGGGTATTTGGATTTAACAAATTGAGAGCATTTATTAACAGTTGGCAGCCCTGGTGGCTCTTAAGAATACGCTCAGTCATATCTGTTTATGTACACATATCACATACAAAATTTGGTTGAAATCCATTTGATAGTGTAGAAGTTATATGAATTTAAAATTTGAACCTATCAGCAGGCTTATAATCATTTTGGCAACACTGCCATGTATGGCCTCCTGGAAATTAAACTGCAATATTATTATCGATACGTGTGCCAATTTTGAAATAGCTCCCATTCATACCTTCCAAGATATCCAACATGGAGCTCAAATTTCAATTGCGATTTTTCAGCAGTTGGTAGCACTGACATCATTTTCAAAGATGGCCGTGAGATACTCAGGAATAGATCTTTACTCATACCAAATTTTGTTTCGATTGCTGCAGCCGTTTAGGAGTCGATAGGGGGACACACACACACAGCCAGACAGACAGACAGACAGAAGGACAGACAGACAGACACACATTTGCCCGATCTCATGTCTACTTTTTCCTAATTTTTGCAAAATGTGAAAAGTAGGCTAAAAAGTTCATATACACATATGCCCCAAAATCATTCGTTTTCGCTTTATTAATGAAATAACATTGTACAGTGACACATTAATTGACGGACTGTTTGGAAGTGTTTAACACATGAACTCATAACAAAAAAAGTTCCTGACCCCACAGATAAAAGTCTACCGGACCGTGCAAGCCATGGAACGGGTCCTCCTCTGCCCAACCACCTGTCCTGGAAGATCTCCGTCAGAGCAGTGCGAACAAGGCGACTAAAGTGTGCAGGAGCCCCATCATGCATCCACCACATACGTTGTCGTATTAGCAGGGGCACATTGTCATGCAGTAAGTCTGAAAGGGTGTTCTGGATAAAGTCTTTGGAGACAGCACCTGTAAGGCGTGCTGGTAGAACGTATGGACCTACAATGCCAGCCCACACATTAATCCTAATCTGGTGCTGATGGCGAGTCTGTCTGGAACACTTGTGCATTTGACAGTTTTTCCATCTGTCGGTGTCAGGAACCTTTTTTGATATGAGTTCAAGTGTTAAACACTTCCAAACAGGCTGTCAATGTGCCACTGTACAATGTTATTTCATTAATAAATCGAAAACGAAGGATTTTGGGACATATGTGTATATGAACCTTTTTTCTGGTTTTGGTGTAAGGAACCAATCCCCAAAGTTTGTAAAAGTATTTCTGAAACACCCTATATACACTATGCTTCCTATTTCTCTCTTCTGTCCACTTCTTTCCTTGTCTCTCTTTGGGAGTTTGCTCAAACTTCTGTTGTCTAAGTTTTTCTCTGTATGTGCTCCTGTCTGCCATGTCTTCTGTAGAGAGGTTTAGTTTCTTGAGGTCTTCCAATTGGATTTCAGTGTACTAATCGTAACTATATTAAACATTTTCTTGGTCGGTCTGTCTTCGGTCATCCTATGTATATGTCCATGACATTTTGCCCTTCTTTTCCTTAAGTTGTTTGTAATCGTCTCTGTCAGTCTCTTTATCCTTATTCCCTCTTTCTGAACTGGCCCGTAGATCTTTCTCATAATTTTTCTGTCTTGTTTTTTTAATTCATTGATTTTTGTTCATATTATTACTATTATTTTACATTGTTAAGCCCATCTGTGGAAGGCGATAAAACTTACCTAGCTGATTACCAGGTATATTGAATTTGTACTTCACCCAAAATCTCCTGAGAGCACTGAAAACTCCTCTTCCGTTCTTCTGTCCATGAATAGTCTTTTAGATAGATATATTTGTGTAAGTATTGATTGGCGTAGCCTATATTTTATTTAAACTTTGAATAATACAATGCAACAAATTGCGAGCAGAGAAGAAGAATAAATAACAATATAGACCTACACCAAAACAAGATGTCATATCTGTCGAGGAAAGGGCATCCATGGCAGACAGAATGAAGAGATTTTAGGAAGATGACAGATAAATTCGCTGTTAATTCCTCAAGGACTTAAATGTATTGGGTTTCATTTACGTGCTCAAATGTGGGCGTTGCTCTTCTCCCCTTAAAAGAACAATAACTATAATCTTTCAAATATTAAAATTTGAACAGTTTTAATTCAAATTTGAATTTCCCTCTCTTTGAGCTCAGACCTGAGGGGGCTTTAAATAGGTAACTTTTCTATAAAATACTTTTTGAAGAAGAAGGAAGGAAGGAAGGAAGGAAGGAAGGAAGCTTGTAGTTTAACGTGACCGTTAATCTCGAGATCATGAGCCACGGGACCTCCTTTTTACGTGGAATCCGAACCACAGGACATGGCATTTCACTTCGAAAATCACACATGCATTGACCGGGTATCGAACCCAGACCGCCTTTTGAAGAAGAAGAAGAAGAAGAAGAAGAAGAGGAACAGATGTGTATATGAATTAAATTCAATTTGATGATAATAATAATAATAATAATAATGTTATTGGTTTTACGTCCCTTTTAACTACTGCGGCTTTTAGAGATGCCGGGGTGCCGGAATCTTGCCCCGAAGGGGATCTTAAACGTGCCAGCAAACCTACTGGCATGGCTCCCTCGTATTTACGCACGCTCAAATGCCAGCTGACTTCGCCAGGATTCGATCTTGCACAGCAAGCGAGAACGTTAGCGCTGAGCCACGCAGCCATTCAAAAATTCAATTTGAAGCTGGAGGTTTGACATGGAATATTGAAAAGAAAAAAATTTAATAATTCCTACAAACTTGAAAAAAAATATGATAAAAACTGCAAAAGACTGCTCAAAAAAAGGCAAAATTTGAAGAGAAAAAAAGAATTAAAAAAATTGTGGTGATTATATTTTTATAATTTTTAAAAGTATGTACGAATATTTGCATGACGTTAATAAACTTTGACTGTTCCGTAAGATAAATATCTATCACTTGATGGCCATATTTTTCAATTCTACAATAATTGCAGCCCGTTAGTTCAAAAACAAAACCTTAGCAGTAAAAGCACAGGAGATAGCAACATAAATAAACAAACTATAGCGTATATTTAAACCAATTAAGGAATTGTGAAACCATATTAGGAATTTATCACTGGTACAGCTTATCATGGAAAACGTTTAGCAACTTAACATTTCTTTTCTTTGAAACCACAATTATTACAATAACGAAATTTTGTGCATATGAAACAATAATATTGTTTTAAAATGAAACCAGTATTACCATAGACTTAAAAAATAAGTAGCATATTTTTCAAAATTCAAATTTGTGGTTCTTGGGATAACTCCACTAAATTTCAACTATTTAAGATTATTTTTGTCTAATTTTATTGTTAACATTCCCTTCTACAAATGCATGCACTTTCTGAACAAATAGTATTTTTTAATTTTGTATTGAATAGAAAAAAATAATGTTGTATCATATTTTTCCACAGTTTAATTTTTAAGAAGAAATTATCCAAGTGCATCAAGTTGTTAATATAATATGTACACACACACCCAAAAAAAAGTCATCAGTGTAAGTCAATTTGTTTTTCAATTATAAATCAAACGGATGTTAAAAAAAACTTTCGAAAAACAAACGATCAACATAAGTGCATAAATGTTACATACGACAAATAACAGGATGAAAAAGGGGTGTAAGTCTTTGCCTTTCAAATCGTCACACAAAAACTGTTGCACATAATGACATTTTTTTCCCACCAAAATGCTCCTCAAGGATAAGAAAATAAATTGAAATATAGATTTTTTGAAGGTCGTAAGCTATACCAGACCTCTTAATGATCGTATTTAAAATTCAATAATTACAGTCAATTAGTTCAAAAACAAAACCACAGCTGTAAAGAAGAGGAGAAACCTACGTAAATAAACAAAGCAGTTGCTTATATTTAAACTAACGCAGGAATTGTGAAACTATATTAGGAATTTACTACTTGATGTTCATACTTAAAATTCAATAATTACAGCCCAATTAATTCAAACACAAAACCTCAGAGGTAAAAAAGAACAAATAGCAATATAAATAAACAAAGCGTAGCTTATTTTTAAACAAATGCAGAAATTATACAACTATATTGGGAATTTTCTACTTGATGGTCATGTTTGAAATTCAGTAATTACAGCCCTATTAGGCCTACTTCAAAAATAAAACTTCAGCAGTAAAAGAAAAGAAATGACAACATAAATAAACAATGCCCATATTTAAACAAATGCATGAAATGTGATACAATATTTCGGTAATTTTATTTTATTTTAAGAAAATATAAAATTGAATATATTCAGAATCATTTTGTTCTATTTATTTTTGAATTTGTTGCTTCTTGTAATTCTTAATATTAATCCAAAGTTAAGCAATATATTTTTAAAGCAATTTCAATTAAATTTTGGGTAATTTAACTTCCTAACTATACTAATTTAGTAAGTTGTAATAGTCTAGGAAATGTGTACTTACATAGGACACCACGTGTTCATGTGACACATATTTGAAAAGTCACGTAAGTATCCCAGAGAAACGTGAAACAGTACACAAACCCGTCACTGAACACACACGCGTTAAGACGACGACACCACTATAACACGAGATATACGACACACTGCACCAAGTAGACTTATGATGATGTGCGCGCACCACAGGACCCAGTACGGAGCCGTGTGGAACTCCGCACGTTGGCTGTAGCCAGCCCAGGGGGAAGCAGATACCAGGCCATCGATCCGACACTGCGCGCTGCGATGCGGTGCGGTACATTCGGAGCTGGTCGGACCTCGCTAGTCGAGTGAAATCACAGCTTGGGACTTAACTTTCACTTCCGCAATATTTCCTTCATCAATGATGACTGTTGTTTAAAGGGACCTAATATAATTATACTAATCTACAAATAGTATGCATGTTTACCCCTTATTATTCCTGTTTTCCAACGGGGTCGGATATGAGATGCGATGGAAATCTTCGTTGAGTATGGTTTTTACGCCTGGATGCCCTTCCTGACGCCAAACTCATGCGAGGAGTTGAGGAGATGATGATGATGATAATTGTTGTTTTAATGGGCCTGCAATTTTATTGCGATGAAGTTGTTTTACAAAAATACTATCGCGTGTTCTCACACACAAAAACAGGTAGCCTGAGGAAATTTCTTTCGTTAACGATCGAGTGCTCACCCAAAACCACAACGGGAGTATGATTTAAGATGGAACGATTTTTATAATTAATTAACAGTGGCTATTTTCCAGGAATTTTCATTTTTTGTCATTTTCCAGGAGTTTTCCCGACCTAATAAAAATCCAGGAGTTTTCCAGGACTTCCAGGTTTTCCAGGAGTAGTGGCCACCATGTTAGTAGGACACATACTAAGACACCCCGGAATAGCAAGCTTAGTTATGGAAGGAAGGGTTGAGGACAAGATCTGTAGGGGTAGACCAAGGTTAGAATATGTTAAACGGATTGCCTCGGATGTAGGGTGTGGTAGTTATGTAGAGATGAAACGATTAGCTCAGGACAGGGAGGCATGGAGATCTATATCAAACCAGTCAAAAGACTTGAAGACTCAAACGAACAACAAACTGGTCATCCATGTGTATTTTATAATCTAATGGGTTTTTTGTTTTTTCAGGATTTAGGAAACACCCAATACGAATGGGTTCAATCATGTTGACTGACTGAAAATCATTGATTTCGATTACTAAGGCTTCAAACGCCAATTTTTTTTAAAGTTATACGTCCCTTTCAATTACTGTGGCTTTTTAGAGATACCTGGGGGCCAAAATTATACCTTGAAGGGGATCTTTAACGTGCCAGTACTGTATATCTACGGACACTGCTCTACTGTACAGAACTTGTCCAATAACATGTGTTCTTGTGATGTCTGTATATTTGATATAGAAATATTAGAAGCCACTTTTCAGTGTTTCTAAGCAATCTATAAAAGGTAAACACGGGGAATTACAACTCATTTCCAAGTGCCTGAAATAAATTATATTCACAATTGGGGGGCTAAATTGGATGACTAGTTTCGTTAGTCAACCACACATCATCAGATCTTGCTCATTTAGGTGAAATTTATATAAAAGGTGCGTTCAAAAAGTAACGAGCTGGAAGCTGGAATGCGCAAACCGGTAACGACATCGGCTAATCGTGGCGTGTGTAACGAGGTGTGATTCCGACCAGAGCGTGGAAGGTCACAGCCCGTCGCTAGAGGTCACGTGACGATACAAAGCGAGCACCATGCAGCAATCGTCCAACGCTACCAGTCGCATTGCAAACAGTGACATGGAGGCGTCAAACGAAGAGTAAAGAGGTGTTGTTCGGTTTCTGACAGCGGAAGGAGTAGGGGGAACGGACATTCATCGCCGAATGTCACAAGTGAAGGGTCAAGGCGTGGCACAAGCGCTTCAGGGAAGGACGGATGTCATTAGCCGATGTTGCCCGGTCTGGGGCACCCCCCCTGCATTACCGATGACAACGTCCAGCTGGTTGATGCACTCATTACCCAGACCACCGAGTGACAGTGAACGCCATAGCTGCCGTGGTCGCTCCACGACAATCCACGACCTGATACGACCAACACAGTCGCAGCATTCCTGCAGAATTTCAAATGGGAGGTTCTCGGCCACCCTCCATACAGTCCAGACCTCTCTCCCTGTGATTACGCCATGTTTGGTCCCCTGAAAAGGGCTCTGCGGGGCCAACGATTCACCTCGGACGTCAACGTTCAGCTGTACGTGCGGAACTGGTTCACATCGCAGCCCAGGAAATTTTATGAGACAGCCATTCACCGCCTCGTGTCACAGTGGGACAAGTGCCTCAACAGCCAGGGCCAATACTTCTAACATACAGATACTGGTTTCTGTAATTATGCCTCCGGCTCGTTACTATTTGAACGCACCCTATAATTATCCGCGTTACCTAAATTTTCCTTAGAATCGCAATTTATATTGACTTTCTCGGCAAAGGAATTAAAACTCAGCAAATTTTCTAGGTTTATGCCGTGTCTTAAGCAGGATTTCGCCTAGGAACAGCACGTCACATCGAGCCCCACCTGTAATAGGACCCAGGTGTCCGTGCCTGTGGCAAGAGGCCGGCATGTCGGAAATTTTCGAAAAAATAGAAATGCCTCCTGGACTTGAAGAAAGTGATTGAAAACGAGGACATGTCAGGAAAACCTGACGGTTGGTAACCCTAGATGGGTTGAATTGAATAAGTTGACGTTCGATCCAATACGAAAACTGTGTCTTAAAAACTTTCAGACAATCAACTGAGGTACATTACCAAATACGCTTCACAGAGGAATGTATATGGGTAGAAATGAAAGAGTTCACGGTCCTTACATTACGAAAGGGTTCCAAAATTGCTAAAAAATCTGGTTGGTTAGTTCCTCAGTTTAGGGGCTGCGACAACGCGGTCATGTAGCCCCGTGTACTTTGGGTGTGTGTAGAATCTGTCTGATAACCGGTGTTAATTGTGAAGGCTGTATTAGTGTGTGTATCTGTTTTTAATTCAAGTAAGGACTGCAGACATTCAATTTTCAAGTAGTTCCAACTTTTGCTACCGAACGCCACCGTCAACGACTAACTTGTTCTGAACTTAGTTACTAGATGCCACCGCAATCGGTTCCTGGGGACGAACGTTGGAACCTAAGAGCGTTAGTCCAATCTAAACTATAATTTAGCATCACACAAGTGTAATTAGTGGAAGGTTCTTAAATCTATGACATGGGACCGCCGGATTTACTTCCCCTCCGAAGGAAGGCATACTGAGGGATTTTAACGCTCTTAAAAGATCCGGGTTTGAACCCGTGACCTTGGGCATAGAAACTCAGCATGCTACCAACTACGCCACCGTAGCCGCTTCTAAACCAAAGAAAAAAGTGACAGTCAGTCTCAAAGACTAGACTTTGTATCATTTTAAATGCTACAAATGCTGAAAAATGCTCGAAGCCAAAGACTCTTGACATGTTAGAAAATGATCTGCATAATACTTATCTTGTTTCAAATTACTCGGGAAGGGCAAGTGCAAACCAAGGGCAAAGCAAGGTCCAGCGCGGGGACTTGCCCCTTCCATCCAGTCTAAAAACACTTATAGTGGGGGATGTATTGAAGATAGAGATATGCTCTCGCTGACTTTTCTGTAGAACTTTTCATGCTGACCAATTCTTACGCTCATAATACATTGATATGTTTAACGGTTTGCCCAGCGTAAGCTTAAGAAGCGCACGGACGCCAAGTTTGTTTTCGACTTTTTCACTGAAATCGTTACTGCTTGGCTTCCTTTGATCACACATAAATTATTTTCTACAGAATCTTTCCTCGTGATATCCTTTACAGAATGGTGAAAACCGCATCAAAATCCATCCAATGGTTCTCCAGATTACCCGTGACATCCAAGAATCGGGGATTTTTGTCTTATACTAACGAAGTAGAGATTGTCGGGGTACACATGCACCGAGCGGTAGTATGACGTCACACACTTCAGTGCATCTGTCCGTCCGTCACTGTAACGTAACGCCAGACCCCAGCGTAACGACGAAGTCGACAAGATCATTTAAAATGATAAAATCTGCCAAGTAATAAGCTTAGGTCCATTACCAAATACGCTTCACAGAGGATTGTAGATGGTTTGAAATGAATTTCTCTCTGGGAGACACTTTACCTCTAAACGCCACACAGTGGAGTAATTTGTAGAATGTGGCTTCCTCCCTTCCTCCCTCCCCCTCGCACTTGTATTTATCGCTCCGTGGAGTGAATGACAAAATAGAAACGCGCACGAAGATCGAATTGTACCGCAAATGAAGTCAATTCATTACTGCTCATTGTCAGGCGAGCAAACAGAGTAACTTAATAGACAAGGTAACTAGCCGAGTGTGAAGTAGTCGATAAAAGCGAGCATGTTTTTATTTACCATAATCATCATCATTATCATCTTCATCATTAGGGCCCGGATGTTGATGACATGTCATCTTTTTACTGAGCTGTCTAAAACAATGCTGAAGTACATAGAAACTCCGGTCGGGCCACTCCGTCTTCAAATATGTTATTTTTATTTTGCATCTTTTTGCATTTTTTGCTCTTTTTCCATTTTAAGAGCATTTTTTTTAAGTTTGGTAGAATTTTTTTGGTCATATTTTAGAGAAATCGGCCCTTTAAGGTCATTTACTTCCAATTTAGTCACGTCACAGCTTTATATGAGGGAGTTACGTCTCTCATAGTTAAGAAGAAGCTAGTAACTGATACAAGATGATTGGAAATATTGAAATACAATATTTCAGTATTGCTTTTAGTAGAAAAATATATATCTTGGACGCACAAGAAGGGTACCGTTTTCGTCGCAAACCAGTTATTAGCGGAATGGAATGTTATCTGCTCTGTTGACCATGGTCAGCTATGGCGGGGTAGAAAGGGGAAGGGGTGTATATTCTTGTCTCAGTTCCGCATAGTTCACGGCGAGAGATTTCGTTCATTGCCGCTTTCTCCATTTTATAGCGCATTTTTTGAATTTTTGAAATATTGGTGAGTTTCTTCTTCTTCTTCTTCTTCTTCTTCTTTCGAATAACCCATTTGGAGGGTACGATGAATCAACGTTGGTTATTGTCCATTGTATTCAATTTCCGTTGTTTCCGAATTTCTTTCATCCTTCTAGAGTGACGATCTTTCTCCTCCTGAGTCCACTTTCTGCCAGTTGTTTGTTTCTTCCTTTCTTGAAATTTTGCCTTTTGAATAAATTCTCTGAAGAGTGATCTGTTTGCTATTGTGTGTGTCTGTCTGAATTTTGGCGTTTGTCAAATCTTTGTCAATTTCAATGAACCATGTGGGTTTGGATTTGTAACTAGTCAGTAAGTTGAAGATCTGTTTAGTTAGTCTACTATTTTCCATTCTATAAATGTGCCCGAAAAACTGTAATCTTCTCTTTCTCATTACATCAGTTAATTTTTCACATTTCAAATATAACTCTCTATTTGGTCGTAACCTATATTCTGCGTTATTATTTCGTTTAGCTCCCAGTATTTTTCTCAGAATTCGTCTTTCAGTCTTCTCTAATTTGTCTAAACCACCAAATGTTGTTAATTTAAGTGTTTCTGCTACATACAGAGTTTCAGGTCTGACCACTGTTTCATAGTGCCTTAATTTAGTGTTCCAGGATAAGCTGTTTTTATTATATATATCTTTTGTCATATGAAAACACCTTTGTAATTTATGCATACGCGTTTCTATTGCTGTCTTTTCCTGTGAGTCATTCATTATCCACTCTTCTAGGTATTTAAAGGAATTTGTTTTACATACTGAACTGTCATGAATTGTGATACTTTTGGGGGCATCGGTGATGTTTGTCTTGAAATTGGTGAGTTTATTATTATAAGATCATATTCTCCATTTTATTTTTCGAATTTTTAGGTCATTTATTACAGTCATTTCTGAAAATTGTTAGTGCATTTTTAGCCTATTTTCAATTTTGAAAAAATAGGCTTATGAGATCACCTTTTGTCCGTGTGTGTGTGCGCGCGCGCGTGTGTGTGTGTGTGTGAGGTGTGTGTGTGTCCCCCCCCCCCCTAATAAAATCTAAACGGCTGGAGCGATTTCAATGAAACTCCGTAAGTTCATAGCGCTATTCCCGGCGACATCGACCGTGCCCTTCAAATTTTGTTACGTCTCACCAATCCAACATGGCGGTTGTGCGAAATATTTCACTTGCATTCAATATCTCCGAAACTATTACCGATATCGCCCAGAAATTGTGTATGGTGATAAAGGGCACTACTAGAAGTTCACCTATGAGACTTTCAAAAACCTGGTGACTACAAAACCAACATGGCGGCCAAGCGAAGTTGAGACATTTAAATAGACTTTTCTCGCGATTTAACTATCCAAACGTAATGAAACTTGATACAGCAATTGTTTATACACATTGTAATGCACTGGAGTCTAACTTAGTTCAATTGTTTACATAACCTCAAAATGGCGGCTGTGCGAAATATTTCACTGACATTCTATATCTCCGAAACTATTACAGATATCACCCTGCAATTTTGTACGGTGATAAAGGGTACTGATACAAGTTTACTTATGTATATTTCATAAACCTGTGAAGTACAAAACGAACATGGCGACCAAGCGAATTTGAAATATTTTAATAGACTTTTCTCGTGATTTAACTCTCTGAGCGCAGTGAAATGTGGTACAGTAAATGATTTTGCAGATTGTAATGCACTGCCATCTAATTTAATTCAATTGTTTACATAACCTCAAGATGGCGGCTGTGCGAAATTTTAAAATTAAGTTTTTATTTCTTGTGTCGTAATCATGCGATCGAAGTGAAAGTTTGAATAATGAACCTAGGCAATAATTGTCCTTGAATGGTACATAACTCTATGGCCTATACATATAACAATCCTAAATGGCGAGCTTCCGAAATATTTAGACGGTTCTCAATATCTATGAATCTTTACAGCAACCAAACTGATCTTTTTTATGTTCATAGAGATTATGAACATATGTTCACCTATAGGACTATCAGTAACCTGGTGAGCACAAATCCAACATGGCGACGACGCGAAGTATAAATATTTAAATGGACGTTTCTCGCGAATTAACTATCCGAGTGACGTGAAACGTTGCACGTTAAATGCTTATACAAATGTTGATCCACTGGCATCTAATTTATTTCAATTGTTTACATAATCACAAGATGGCTGCTGTGCGTAATTTTAAAATCTCGTTTTTACTTCTTGTGTTCTAATCATGCGATTGAAGTTTGAATACCACACGTACACAATAATCTTAATGTAATAGTACAAAAATAAAAATCCAACCTGGCGACCATCTGAAATATTTAGACGGTTCTCAATATCTACGAATCCGTTACAGCAATTAATCTGAAATTTTGTATGTTGATAGAGGCAATTAACATGGGCAGGTTATATGAAAATAGGCTGTATAGTTCTTCACGGAACTACTTGTTTAATCTTTCTTACGGCATCAACATCCGGGCCCTAATCATCAACATCCGGGCCCTAATCATCAACATCCGGGAACACACACCTTAGCGTTTCTCTGAGGGCTCGTAGTGGGGACAAGGACGATTGAGTTTAGCACAGGAACTTGTGTCCGGAAACGTACCGTCTTCTCGCTACCCGCAAAAAACCACCACAGCACACGCATTTTCGGCACCCCTGACTAGAGTAGGTAGTCTATGTCATCGAACGATCACCCGATGTCCCGCATCCCCTACAGATTTCTTGACATTCCATACCTTCTTCCACGATATCTCACGGGTGCCGCGTACTTGGTATTCCTGCACGAGTTCTTAGACCGTGTGCCACTGCAAAACTTGTGATTTCAGCACGATGGTGCACCACCTCATTTTTGACTTGCGGACCAAGATCATCTGCACCACATATTTGGGCAACAGTGGATAGGTCGTGGTGGTCCGATTGCATGGCCTGCACGTTCACCCGACTTGACACCTGTGGGGTCACATAAAAAAACTTGATTTGCGAGACCACTGTGAAATCCGAGGAAGACCTACTGGCGCAGGTTATGGCTGCGATGGATGTTGGAGGACCAGGGATTGGTGATCGTGTGCACTGCCTTTTGAAACTCTGTTCTCGCACTGCCTTCTTGGTAGTCGGCTGCTACATCGTACTATGACGTCACACACCTCAGTGCATTCTCGGTACATTTCGTGACGTTGCCTTAACGTAACGACGAAGTCGACTATGTCATTTAAAATGATAAAATATAACTGAGAAATATGAACAGAAAACTCACCAATGCCATGATAGGTAGCTCCACTTACCTGGAAACAAAACAGAAACAAAATACTTAGATAACAGCATTAGGCTACTCATTTGTGCACTTATCTTCACGCTTCACATCCCCCAGACACCAAAACCACCGAAAGTTCAAAAGATATACAGAGTTTTTATAAATTTCCATGACAGACCTTAAGGGCTTGTAGGAGGACCAATGCCCGAGTGCACCAACCTCGGTAAAGAGAATACCGCGGTAAACCTCCCAGTTTACCGGGGTAAAGTCGTATTTCTGTTGCACCAAGCTCGGTGAGCGGTTATCTAAGAAAACCGTGGTAAAGTTTTCTTCATTTGTATTCTGTGGTAAAGATTCCAAAATGGAGCTTAACAACTACAGGTTATATCTCCAGTGTCTTAATCGATTTGAAAGGAATGAAGGGAGGTTTATAGAAGAGAGGCGAGATTTATTCGAAGAACTGAGCGATGCTTCATTCCAGAGAATATTTCGATTACGGAAGGAGACAGTAGTAAGTTATATTTTGGACATAATTGGTGAACAATTGAAATTCTCTACTGGGAGAAACTATCCGAAATCGCCTAGAAATCGTCTTCGTATAGCACTGCGGTTCTATGCAACTGGGACATTTCAGGGAGTGATCGGTGACGTGTGTGATGTTGACAGAACAACAGCATGCCGCATAATACACCAGGTTTCTAATGTAGTTGCCTCGTTAGCGCCACAGTTTATTAAACTACCACTTACCCAATGGGAACAAAGAGAGGTTATGGAAGACTTCCACAGAATAGCTGAGTTCCCAGGTGTATTGGGTGCGCTGGACTGCACTCATGTGAGAATACAGTCTTCCCGAGGTGAAAATGGGGAGGTATTTAAAAACAGGAAAGGCCATTTCTCTCTAAACATGCAAACTGTGAGCGATTCGAAGCTCATGATAAGAGATATAGTAGCAAGATGGCCAGGTTCGACTCACGATAGCACCATATTTCACGAATATCGGCTGAGAGCGCGTCTAGGCGAAAACCTTTGGTCTGGGTGAAAATATTGGTCTGGAAACAATAATGTTGGCAATCTGAAAAAATTCAGTAACACCCTCTAGCGATAATATATATATATATATATTAGTAACATTGGCCATTTCTATAAAAAAAAATCGGATTTCAATGGCAGCGGGCAACGTATACTACTCGAGTTCCCGAAATTTTCATGAGGGCTGAAATTGGGAGATCTAGGACGTTTCATCATTTTATTTTCCGTTGTTTCGCACAGCTGATTACTCGCGTTGAGACAAAATGTAAACAGTATGGGAGACAAGTGACTGTCGAAACGATCACTGCCGTCTGGATAAACTGAAGACAAGTGACTATCGAAATTAACGAATTTCTTCCGAGGGGAATAATAGAGAGAAAAGCAAGCGTCAAGAAACCGCGGTAACGAAACCGAGCGATAGTAATGGTGCACTGCTTTTACGACAATACCACAGTAAAAGTTTTACCACGGTTTCGTAAACACTGATGAATACCGAGGTTGGTGCACTCGGGCACAAGACGGTTACGTTTAGCATAGGAACTTGTGTCCGGAAACTAAGGTCTTCCCACTACCCGCAAAAAAAAAAAAAAAAAAAACACACACCACAGCTTCCACATGTTCGGCGCCACTGACTACAATACGTACGTCATTGAACGATCACCTGATGTCCCATATTCCATACCATGTTCCACGAAATCTCACGGGTGTCGCGTACTTGGTATTCCTGCAGGACTTCTTAGACTGCATGTGAGTCAAAACATGTGGTTTCAGCACGATGGCGCACCACCTCATCTGCACCACAGATATGGGCAACAGTGGATAGGCCATGGTGGCCCGATTGCTTGGCCTGCACGTTCACCCGACTTGACACCTGTGGGGTCACATGGAGACCTTGATTTACGGGACCACTGTGGAATCCGAGGAAGACCTACTGGCGCGGGTTATGGCTGCGGTGGATGTTGGAGGACCAGGGATTGGTGATCGTATGTACCGTGTCTGTGTTGACATCGGAGGTCGTCACATCGAGCCCCACCTGTCATTGGACCCTGACGACAAGCAGCAGGGGTCGGGCAGAGCGCCGTAAATGTGGGAGCTGAGTGCTGTGGTGGGTACCGGGGAGACGGTACGTTTCCGGACACAAGTTCCTATACTAAACTTAACCATCTTGGTCCCTCCCCCCCCCCCCCCCCCCCCCCCACTACAAGCCCTCAAAGTTTGTAATGGGAATTTAGAGACACCCTGTATACCTTTCGCACCGCAACGCTATCCATTACGCCAGCGACACATGGTGAAATGAATCTTGCCAAGAGTTAAAGGATTGAGAAAGGTAATAGAGGCTTGGGTAGGTTGCCTAACTTACAGGGTGGAGGGCCTGAATCAACCCTTATTTTAGGGGTTAAGGAGGCCGCTCCGACCCCAAGTTCCCTATCTCAAATTACTTCTATACCAGTCCCCTACATGACCTATTATTCTCCAAAGGTACATAAAAGACACCTTGTATAAAACACTAAGGCGTATGTTTCACCAAACTCAAACTCTTAAACCAGACGAGTTAGAAGGTGTGGTTAGTGCCAAAATCTTCCAAATCGTCTCAATAGTACTGGAAAATTCTTAAATTTCTTGATAATGGACTTCATTCCTTAAGGGAACCGGGACGGGTGATTCGTAGCTTCCGATGTTTAGTTACATAGCTCAGAAACTACAATAGATATTTCCTCGAATGTTCTTTTGGTGTATTCTGAATATATTCATCATTATTTGGATAGAATTTGAGGCTTCTATGTTGAATGTTTTGTGTCAGGGAGAGCATCACAAAAACAATGTTAAAACAATATATTGTTAAAAATTCCGTTAACTCATGTCCCTTTTCCTGAGCAAATACACAAACCAGACACATAAAACTTTGCATGCATAATATTTCAACCATTTTTGAGCTACGGAAGTAAAAGTATTTCCCTATCGTTTACAGGAGCTGGGTTATCTTTTTTAGTTTACATACTTTTTGAAAACTGACATTTTCTGTAAAATTTTCAGTGCTTTTCAATCTGGGCTCATTGAACTAATCAAGATACCTGAATAAATTTACTTCCACTAGTAGATCTATATAGTTTCTTATAGACTACCAAGTTTCAAATACATTGCTCACATAGTTTCTGAGAAAATGGTACATAAAGTTCCAAAAATATGACTTACTGTAAATACAAATAGAATGTTTGGCTAGTAGCTACAATACAGCCTTAAAACATTATGTTTAAACCTAATTTTATTATATCAAATATCGCTTCAGCACAATAATTGATACACCAAATTCTTCAGGAAAGATGGGAGATTTTTTAGCTGAAAAATAAAAATTGACATTTTGAGCTTATCACACGTCCCGGAAAACACAAACAGAAAGTTTGGCTAGTAGCTACAATATAGCCTTAAAACATTATGTTTAAACCTAATTTCATTGCAACAAATATCGCTTCAGGACAATAATTAATACACCAAATTCTTCAAGAAAGAAGGGAGATTTTTTTTAGTTGAAAAATAAAAATTGACATTTTTGAGCCTATCACACGTCCAGGTTCCCTTAAACTCCTGTTGAGGAGCATGGTTCGCCATCTGGTTCTGTGGCGTGCTGTGCATTTTATCCTTCCCCACGAATACCCAAGCTGCTTGCTCTCTTCCTCCACTGATCTCCTTCATATCATTCTAGGGCTTCCTCTTCTCCTTTGGCCCTGAGGATTCCACTCCATGGCTTGTTTAGCAATGCTGTCATCAGATTTGCGCAGTGTATGGCCAATCCATTGCCACTTTCTTCTCTTGATCTCCAGTTCGACCGGCAATAGATCTGTGCTCATCCACTATTCCTCATTTGACACTATATCTGGCCAATGTATTTCTAAGATGTTCCTAAGACATCTATTCACAAATGTCTGGTCGTGTCAAGGATTTGGCAGCACCGACCTGACGTTGCTTATGAAAATCCGTAACTTTGTTCTCTTACAGAATTCTTTGGACCTCCATATGGGACGAAACGTTGCAAAAGCGGTCCTATCTTCATTCAAACGGCTGTCAACGTCTCCTTCTGCCCCTCCATTCGTCGTTGAAAAACAATAACAAATTTCTTGATAAGTCAACGGAAATATATTTGTTTAGAAAATGGCCGATGAAATGTTGTAATAGGTACTCTTTGTCCTCGCGGCAACTAACAAGAAGAATATTACATAGACATTATAATAATCTTTAATTATCATCCCCATCAATTGAGGGCGACAATCTCAATGTCCCTTAAGGGGGCTCATACACCGCCGGTTATCAAAATTTAGTTTTTTTACGTTTAAATGAAAGACAATGCCTTTCTCAATATATCTGTTAAGTTTTATAAGTAAATTCAGCGTCAATGGAGTGTTTAATATTCAAAGCTGTTGACCCGAAAGGTTGCATTTTTGGTAGGAAAAACACAATATCTCGTGAACTATGCGATGAAACTCGGCAGATAAATTCCAACATACGATCCCTAGAGGATGAATCTCATTTATAAAATTATCTTAAAAATTAATTGAGATATACACTGACCGGCAAAAAAGTGGAACAGTAATTTAAAAAGTATAAAATTAGCCATGAAAAAGATGTAATCACATTTTAAAAGCTTTTCACGTATTAGGACACACGTCTGAAACATCCGTGAATAGAAATTGACATTTCTTAGGGTGGTTTATTACCACCAATTGCCTCCAATCTTCGATGAGCCTAACAAGCTGTGATGGCCGCTAAGGGTGGAAACACTCGTTTTAGTGACCAGTGTTCCCGTGCAGTGCAGTGCAAACATTAACACTGTTTTGTTTGGCAAAAAAAACAGCCCAAAAGAACATAAGTAAAAAATAGAAAATTGTTAGATTTGTGAAATGTAACGAAATTTGTGAGTTAAAGCGTGTTGTAAAACATGTTTCAGTATTTTCTGTAGCCAACCATCTAACATTTACATGAATAATGCAAATATTGGAAAACCGATACATTTTAGTGGAATAAATTAAGAAATTACATTAAAAATTGAAGTGTTCCACTTTTTTTGCCGGTCAATATACTTGTAAAATTAAACAAAAAAACTGTTCATTTTTGAAAGACAAATTTAATATTTTTTTTCAATATACTATTTACAATATAACATTCATGGTGGTTCATCCTCGCTATTTATGCGTTTACTTTACATGAAAAACAATTCACTGCATTCAGACTGGTATTTCTTGTTAAATCGTGTTTTTTGTGATTCACGGAGTTTAAAATATCACGAATATTATCCTTTCAATATATCACGAAATACTTTATATACTGCTCCTCTCTCTAAATTAGATGAAAGCTCTATGTATTTACTATACATATGTCAGTATAACTAACTCTATGTTACATATTAGTGAAGCTCTGATATGATTCGTAACTGTATGCGAAAATTCCCACTGGCCGTGTATGAGCCCACTTAACAGACAAATCACTGACCTTCATAAATTAAGTGATCAAGGAGTTCGTTAGCTTCTCCAAAATCACTTTGATATTAAAAGTTCGCCATAATGAATGTGGCGAACAAGCAGGAATGCAAACATGATATGAAGGCCTTAGTAGAGCAGAAGAAGGAAGGAAGGAAGGAAGGAAGAACACGTACGCACAAGGTGGGTGGTGAAATAAGGAAAGAAAAGAAAGAGAGCCAATCCCACCCTTCGCTGAGGGTGGGAGGGAGGGAGGGAGTGACTGTGAGCGTGTATACACACGGGTTGTCTCCCTTCCGCATTTCATTTGAATACGCCTCCCCCACCCAACACATTCACCTCTTATTGACATAACGTCAGTCCAACACTAATCACCACAGGCTTGACAACTTCCCGATATTAAAATACTCTCAAGGAGTTGGGGAGGGGAGACACACGAGACAAATGATTGCGACATCTCATGTGGTCGTGTCCCCAGTTAATAATATTATTGAATAATATCTGTTAGTCACGCGAAAACACTGAAATAGCTGGAAAAGGAGGAAGCTGATCAAGCTGTACATGCACCATAGGTAGTTAGTTATTGCGGCTTTAAGGGGAGGAACAGCTGGCTGATGACCTTTAAGTTTAGGCAAAGGACATTTCCCACATTGAGGTACATTTTTGTAAAATTTGGTAGAGATCGGACGACGAGGTTAGTCGTAATTTGATTTAAGCTTTGAACATTTGGGTGGCCGCTATTACGTTTCCATCAAGATGGCGGCGATATAAAACATGACACTGAGGCGTCCTTTACTAGTGCTATCTCTGTACCAAATTTCGTTCAATTCGGGTTCGTCGTGTTTGAATTGATGGGGAGGACAGATACACACACACACACACACACACACACGATTTGCACACTTAAACGGCCGCCACCCTCAAACTATTCGGCTGATGAACTTGTAATTTGTTCGTAAGACGCTTCCTGCATGAAAGTACTGCTCGGTTCTAAGCTCTGTGAACTTGCGGGATGAAGGGCCGAGGCAGGGAAGAAGCAGGCGAGAATTGAGAAGCCTGTCGTCAGCCCGCCGTGTTACCTGACATTCTCGTCTATTCCAATACTGCTAACATAGGGTCTTTTCTGAAACCAGTGTGGCGTTGGGAATGAGTGACAGTCACCGACTAATGTATTTGCTTCTGTTACTACGCAAGGACCGAGAAACCTCATCACTCGTCACCATCACTTCTAATAGACCGCGATGCACATTCCTCTCAGGTTCACGCAGCTTAGACTCGAGCTGTATGTTGCTGAAAAATTTGGAAGAGATCAGATAATTACGTTCGTCGTAATTTTATTTCAGCTTTGAACATTTGGGTGGCCGCCATTACGTTTCCGTCAAGTTAGCGGCGATATAAAACATGACACTGAAGTGTCTCTGGCTAGTTCTACCTCTGTACCAAGTTTCATTCAATTCGGTTTTGTCGTGTTTGAATTGATAGGAGGACAGATATTTACACTCACGGCCGCCATCTTCAAACTATTAGGCTGAAGACCTTGTAATTTGGTCGAAAGACGCTTCTCATAGGAAGGCATGCCGTTGCAAAATTTGGTCGAGATCAGATGATTGGGTTCGTCGTAATTAGATTTAAGCTTTGAACATTTGGGTGGCCGCCATTACATTTCCGTCACGATGGCGGCGATATAAAACATGGCATTGTGGTGTCCATTGCTAGTGCTATCTCTGAACCAAATTTCGTTCAATTCGGTTTCGTCGTGTTTGAATTGATAGGGAGGACAGATATACACACACGATTTGCACACATACACGGCCTCCATCTTCAAACAATTCGGCAGATGATCTTGTAATTTGGTCGTAAGACGCTTCCTACATTAAAGTATGTTGTTGCAAAATTTGGTTCGTCGTAATTAGATTTAAGCTTTGAACATTTGGGTGGCCGCTAATACGTTTCCATCACGATGGCGGTGATATAAAACATAACACTGAGGTGTCCTTTGATAGTGCTACCCCTGTACCATATTTCGTTCAATTCGGCGTCGTCATGTTTGAATTGATGGCGGGTGGGGGACAGATATACACGCACACACATGCAGGGACTGACAACGTTTAGCCCGTATAGATCTCACAAGTCTACTTTTATTTTTTGCAAAAATCGAAAGTAGGCAAAAAAATCCAGTAACACATTGTATTCTAAAAACTATCCGCAAAATTTACTCTGAAAATTATCCGCAGCGAATCCGCTCAATCTTTACATTGAACAAGGAATGAAGAAAATTTGAGAAAAATTTAAAGTGGGAGTGAAGATTCATGGAGAAATAATTTCTACTCTGACATCGTCATCTTGGCCGACACGCCAGAGGATTTGAATGAGCTTTTGAATGGTATGGACTCCGTCTTCAGAAAAGACTTCATGATGAAAATTAATATGTAAAACAAAAATATTGGAATGCAGCCGAAATAAAGCAGAAACCCCTATTGACATCAAATTGGCAGGTGAAAAGCTGAAGGAAGTAGGAGACTTCTGTTACTTAGGTAGAAAAATAATGGACGAAGCAAAGAGGATATAAAAAAAAGGTTTGCTCAGGCAAGCAAAGCATTTCTACAGAAAAGGAATCTGTTATCGAATATACGGTACATTTAGGTATTAGGAGGTCATTTCTGAAAGCCTTTGTCTGGAGCGTGGCGCTCTATGGAAGTGAAACTTGAAATATTGGGAGTAGCAGAAAAGAGGAGAATTGAAGCGTTTGAAATGTGGTGTTAATGAAGAATGACGATCAGATGGGAAGATGGGTAACAAAGGAAGAGGTATCGAGACGAGTGTGAGAGGAGAGATGTTTCTGGCAACTGCTAATGAAGAGAAGAGATAGGTTGGTAGGACACTAATTAAGACACCCCGGAATAGCAAGCTTAGTTATGGAAGGAAGGGTCGAGGATAAGATCTGTAGTGGTAGACCAAGATTAGAATTTGTTAAACAGATTGCCTCGGATGTAGGGTGTGGTAGCTATGTAGAGATGAAACGATTAGCTCAGGACAGGGAGGAATGGAGCGCTGCATCCAACCAGTCAAAAGATTGAAGACTCAAACAACAACATATCCGCTATCCGCAGAGCCAGGCCTTTAGCTATGGGAGACTGTCATTGAAAGCCAGAAATTCTCGGATAATTAGATATCCCTACCGGATGTAAATAGACTAATGGGGGGTACGTAAACCTTCTTCAGCTCTTGCTAACAACGGCACACGTGTGTAATTTCACAATGATAACTTGCGCTGCTGTCTTGATTACAGGCCGTGGTATCGATCGTCAGCTATATCATCCCTGACAGTAATTACCCCTCTCTGCTTACCCTTCACATTGTCAAGCAACCTGGCATTAAATTGTTTTTCTGCGATATTGTCACAACACTTCCGTGACTAGCGGATATTTTTCAATAATGTTATTGTGCTTGGACATCGCCCCCACAAGATGAGTGACTCATATCATTCTTGAATGTCCGGCAGTGTAACCGAACTAATTCCATTGCCTTGTTTTATTTAGAGGCTTGTTATTGTTGTAATTATACGCTTTTGACGGGGTTTCTTGTATTTTGTTTTGGGGGGCAGAGACTGACTGTGGGTGTCACTGTAGGTTTCGTAGTGTTTTGCAGAGCTATTTGTCTTGCATATTTGGATCTGATGACGCCCGTTTGACGAGCGAAACACGTCGTCTTTTAGTTATCTTGGCGGCTTCGGTGGCGTAGTAGGTAGCATGCTGAGCTTCTATGCCCAAAATAGCGGGTTCAAACCCGGCCGAAGCCGTCGGATTTTTAAAAGCGTAAAAAATCCCTCAATATGCCTTCCTTCGGAGGGGAAGTAAAGCCGGCGGTCCCATGTCATAGATTTATGGCATGTTAAAGAACCTTCCACTAATTACACCTGTGTTAAACTAAATTGTATAGGTCAAGAATGTAAACAACGCTCTTAGGTTGCTACGTTCGTTGCCAAGAGCCAACTGCGGTGGCATCTAGTAGCTAAGTTCTGAACTAGGCCTAGTAGTCGTTCACGGTGGCGTTTGGCGGCAAAAGTAGGAACTATTTGAAAAATTCAAAGTTGCAGTCCATACTTTAATTTAAAAAAAAAACAGATACACACACTAATACAGTCATCACAATTAACACCGGTTATCAGACAGATTCTACACACACCCAAAGTACACGGGGCTACATGACCGCGTTGTCGCAGCCCCTAAACTAAGGAACCAACCAACCAACCAACCAACCTTTAGTTATCTTCTTCTTCAATAGTCCGTAACAATATTTATAAATTTTTGTTAGTTGGTTATTGTTGTTTACAGGGGCGGAACTACGAGGTCATCTGCCCCTTATATAAATCTTAATCTCATGCTATTTATGTCACTTTTTAGCCTAATTTCATTTATGAAAAAAATGGGCTTATGAGATCACCTTTTGTCCGTGTGTGTGTGTGTGTGTGTGTATGTATGCATGTACTGTTTGTGTGTGTCGCCCCCCCCCCCCGATAACTTCTAAACGCCTGAAGAGATTTCAATGAACCTTGGTAACGTCATAGTACTATTTTGACCGACCACGACCGTGCCCATCAAATTTTATTACGTCTCACCAATCGAACATGGTGGCTGTGCGAAATGTTTCTCCGGCATTCTATATCCCCAAAACTATTACTCATATCACCTTGAAATATTGCACGGTGATAAAGGGCACTACTAGACGTTTATCTATGTGACTTTCAAAACTACAAAACGAACATGGCGGCCAAGCGAAGTTGAAACATTTAAATAGACTATTCCCGCGATTTAACCATCCGAACGCAGTGAAACTTGGTACAGCAAATGACTGTACAAATTTCAATGCACTGACATCTAATTTAATTCAATTGTTTACATAACCTCAAGATGGCAGTTGTGCAAAATTTTAAAATTAAGTTTTTATTTCTTGTGTTCTAATCATGCGAACGAAATCAACGTTTGAATAATGAACATACACAATAATCCCCATCTAAAAGTACATACCTCAACGGCCTTCATATATTGAAATCCAACATGGCGGCCTTCCGAAATATTTAGGCGGTTCTCAATATCTATTACTCTTATGACAGTAATCAAAATGAAATTTTGTATGTGTATAGAGGCTTTAAGCATACGTTCACCTAAAGGACGTTCAATAACCTGGTGAGCACAAATCCAACAAGGCGGCGACGCGTAATTTAAACATTCAATTTAAATATTCGCGATTTAACCATTGGTGAGAAGTAATAACATTTGAAGGGTACGGTCGGGGTCGGCCAGGATAGTAGTCTACTATAACCTTACCGAGTTTCATTGAAACATGGTACAGAAAATGTTTATACACATTGCATTGCACTGACATCTAATTTAGTTCAACTGTTTACATAACCTCAAGATGGCGGCTGTGCGAAACATTAAAATTAAGTTTTTATATCTTGTGTCCTAATCATGCGATCGAAGTCAACGTTTGAATAATGAACCCACGCAATTATCGTCATATAATAGTACATAACTCTATGGCCTACATATTATTCCAACATGGCGACCATCCGAAATTTTTAGAGGGTTCTCAATATCTACGAATCTGTTGAACAATCGGGAGAGATCCTAAAAGAAGACCTCAAGAAGCTGACACACTACTTTAAAATGTGGGGACTCAAACCAAACACCAGCAAAACTGAAGTTTGTTGCTTTCATCTAAACAACAAATTAGCTAATAGGGAGCTTAAGGTGTACATGGACTACCAGCAATTGAGACACAATAGATACACTAAATATCTGGGGGTGACATTGGATAGAACGCTGTCTTACAAACAACATCTCCAGAATGATGCTGCAAAAATAAGAACCCGCAACAACATAATTCATAAGCTATGTGGAACAACTTAGGGATCCTCAGCTGCAACTCGGCGATGCAGAGTGGGTCAAGATCGAAATCTAGGAGGACAAAATTATTTATTTTCATAATTGAAAAATCAAAATGTATTACTTCTACAGCATTCTCTTATAATTGCCGCTCACTATTCTGGGATATAAACACATCTTAGTGTAAATCTGTCACCACTGTTCGAGTAGTCTGAATTGGAGGGTGAATGTAAGTGGCTGTGGTTTGGTTGTCTTTGTGGTTAGTGTGATGCTTTAAGATGGAACATGCAGCTGAAGGTATGATCTTTGTAACGTGTTTCAGTTATTAATGGGCGCAATTGTTACGTAATTTTAGCTACATTAGCATTATATAATATTTAACTATTATTTTTAAAAATATATTTTCCCTTAGATTTTTAGTATGTCGCGTCACTCTGCGTCACTTTCTACTTAATGTTAAAATGTAGATAAAGTATTTTAGTTTGCGCCTGTTTTAAGATTCTTTGCATCTTTTTGCAACTTACTTAGTTATTTTACGTTTTAGGAGATGCCGCGCAACCAGTTCTCACACGTTTACAACTGTTTGAAGCACTGGGTTCGACGATTATACCAAAAGTGGAACTTTGTGACTTTGTTAAAAGTAAATTAGGGGTAGAAAATTGTTCTGAAGAGATAACTGAATGCTCTATCCAACTCCTAGTCATAGACAATTTCTTGCATGTGTAGACGTAGCTTAAGAAAGGTCTTAACTGATGTTTATTATGAAGTAAACAAATTATATACGTTGCTTTCACTCTAAATTCATGATTAAAACGTAAAAACAATTTTGTCCCCCTGGATTTCGATTTTGACTCACTGTGCGATGCTCAGTTCTAGGTTTGGTGTACTCGACTGCCGAATGCTGTGCTCCTGTCTGGCTCAATAGTGCTCACACAAATATTGTAGATACCCAATTGAACAGCACAATGAGTCTCATCACTGGCACAATCAAATCTACTCCCACACATTGGCTACTAGTGTTAAGTCATATTTCACCTCCAGATCTCAGACGTAAAGATGTTCTCCTAAGAGAATTCAATAAAATAATGAACAATCGAGGACTGCCGATACATGATGACATCAGCGATGCAATTACTGGTCGCCTGCGTTCCAGAAAACCATCAATACGAGATGACATGAACTTGAGGAACAGCAACTACCAAACTTTCGTTGAGTGGCAGAAGAGACTCAACAACAAATGTTGTCCAACAATGCCTCGACAACAAACGCACGTTGTTTACCTGTCCACAGCTCCATGGCTACTGAAATGGCATCACGTAGGCTCATCATCGCGCCAATCCCCACTACCCCCCCCCCCACCCCCCCCCACCACCACCACCACTAACTCGCTCAGCCGTACAACGACATAAACCGTCAGATCTTTTTGCCGCTCCCTGTATTAGACAAGACTGAAAAATGGCTTCAGAGCTATCCTTTCTACTTATCGCAGACAATGCAGACTGTATTAAAGAACATGTTTACCAGCGAAACTCGCAGCCCTCTCTACTCGGCTCTGTTGGCTAAGTTTCACCATCACTTATTCAAGAGTGTTTCTGAGCATACGCACACATTTCATCTTGGAGGAGCCAACCACAACGTTTCTTTCCCCAGGCGCGATGATGAATCATTCATACTCACAGTCTGACACCACGTCTCGGGGGGAGAATAACCTAGAATGCGTACTTAAAGTTTTAAATGAACAATGCTGACTTTATTGTCTCTAGGTAACTCCGTAGGAGAAGATTAGATATTCATCAACCCTCTGCAGTCTAACGCAACAGACAACTGCAGCTAACAACTTCTTCGATACCAAACGCCAATATTCCCAGGCAAAGGTCTACAATGATTACGTATCTCTATCCACGGGCGTAATTTTGTCTTGACATTTTTAGGGAGAAGAGAAAAACTGTCGAGGTTGGAGGAATAATAATGATAATAATAATACTAATTATTTATTTAGGATCGTTTCAACCTCAGAGCAAAATACAGTACAAGATCCCAGATATGCTTGATAGAATCATGGGGAACATGCACTCTTGGTTACGTCTGGTTACGTTGTCATTAACGTAGGTGCACCGCCTATGGGTTACGATTACACAACTGCCTTGACTGTTGATGTGCTTTCCTGTTACGCCAATACTCTTTCATTCGTTGGCTCACTGTGGCTCGTCCCCTGTCCGAAAACACCCTTCGAATTCTCTTGGGTTTCTTTACGGACAGATCTGTCACCTCCGCAATTTTCCTTCTGAACACTTTAGTAGGGGGGTAAGGCGGGTTCTAAGCCACTGGACGCCTGGCAAACCCATGGTCCGAAATTATGACAGGAGAGGGTATGTGACAGTCGAAACTGTCACACTTAAATTTCTCTTTGGTGGTTTATTAATGCCAAGTTTCATCTAGATTGGCCCAATAGGTTTTGTGGATCTGGAGGCAACCACTGACAACGTCACTTAACCTGAAAATACAAAGTGCCCAGACTAACTAGTGTGCGAGAGTTGGTGATGTGTTTGACATCCATTGTTCGCGCGCTGGAATGTGACCACGGATTATATCCTGCAGCAAGTTCCAGCATTCATGAAGCTGTAATTGAAACGCACAGCCTTCTCTCTTTTATTGATTTAACTGTACCGTAAATCAAAGCAAATTGAAAAGATGACTCGTGCCCGACATTCTGCGTGTGTTCTGTATCCAGAGTTGTGACGCTAGGAGTTAATTGGCGTTAGTTGTATGGGGTTATATTGCCGGACGTATACTAGACATGATGTAGTTTCCTACAAGCACGGAGAGCTTTGAAGCTGTTTTGCAATGTTGCCTAATTATTTATGGGTTACGATTACACAACTTCCTTGACTGTTACGCCAATACTCTTTCATTCGTTGGCTCACTCTTGCTCGTTCCTCGACCAAGAACACCCTTCCAGTTCTCTTGGGTTTCTCTACGGACAGATCTGTCACCTCCGCAATTTTCCTTCTGAACACTTTTCTGTTGGCAATATCTCCCTCCTCAATGCCACAGTGTTTAAGATCCTGATAAACTTCTTTCAACCATGGTACTTGAGTCTTTCTCCTTTCCTGAAAGATGAGCGATTTTATTTGCTAGGCGTTCCGGCCCCATTCTTCTCAAGTGTCCATAGAAAGTTAGTCGTCTTTTCCTCATACTGTAGATGTTGAAATGTTCTCGCATTTTTATATAGCTTTTGCTTTGATCTCAAACGGAAGGTAAACTCATTTGTTGCTGCTTTCTTGGGTTTGTGCCGTGTCTTTTGTGGGGTTTCGCCAAGGACACCAAGCTGGCTCATCAGCGGGCTCTTGTTGACCCCGCACTCACCCCACAGGAGAGCGAACTGCGCGCTACCACCCTTTTTACGAAGCGCACCTAAGCCTCTTCACTGCGAGAACTAAAAGCTCAAGCAGCCATAACCTACCCACGAAGGACTCCAAAAAGATGGTATATTGGCTTTCACGGCCCGAGAATAAAAACTCAGCATTTTTTTGGTTTATGCCGTGTCTTGTGAGGGTTTCACCAACATATCATCGTTTGGAAAGCCCTTATAGGGAGGTGAAAGGCTACTTGAGCTTTTAGCTCTCGCAGTTAAGAGGCGCATGTGAGCTGCAACAGAAGGGAGGTAGTGCACAGTTCGCTACTCCTGTGAGGATCCGGGCACCGACACCAAGAGCCCGTTGATGAGCCAGCTTGGTGTTCCTAGACGAAATCATTTTCTACAGAAAGCTTCCTCGAGATATCCTTTACAGAATGGTGAAAACCGCATCAAAATCCATCCAGTGGTTCTTGAGATTACCCGTTACATCCAAAAATCGGTGATTTTGTTTTATATTATGTAGAAATTATCCCTCCCTATATTATTCTGCTAAGGTCCCATTCCAGTTTTGTACCGAAAATAAGGTCCCATTAACACCAGCCTACACATATGAGGTACCTACAGGTTCAGCATAACCCAATGCGTACGCGAAACGCACTCTCTTACTCTTTAAATGCCTCACAATTAAATAAATACCTTAAAACATGTATATTTACAAAGACATACTGAAAGAATGCACCATGGTAACAGAATCTCACAGGTCCATCTATTTCTGTAAGACGCAATGCAATTCCAATTATTACATTACGGTGAAAGTTTCCAGACGGTTATAAGGTTATCACGGAACTAAATTAAGCTGTAAAAATCATCAAACATCCAGTATAATGCGAGGGGGTCAAGGGGGCGCTCTAGAATTTTTTTCACGCAATTTTCACGTTGAGAGTATGGTACGAAAGTTCTTTTTCACCCGACTATAGAGGGTCTCCAAAAATCACATTTAAAGGCCCTTAAATGAACAGTGCCTGTGATATTCCCAGAAAACTAACTTCGCTCTGATATACCTATGAAGGAACGCACCAGTAGCTGAATTGATAAAGTCTGATTATTCATACCAAGGATAAATCAGTCATAGCATTCATGATTGAGATTTTGCGAAATGTACTCTTTACAATTAGAATATTCGCCGGCGAAGCCCCGACGGGTAATGCTAGTTATTATAATAGCAGTAGCACCCGGCTTTGCCCGGTGTAATGATCATTAATAAGTCTCAAAATCTCCGTAAGTTCCGTGGTCAGATAATACTGGAAGTGATCGAGTTACACCTCAATATTCAGCATGTACAACACGGAAATTCTTCTGACACGATGATTTGTAGGGGGATTACTAAAATCAATCAAATTGGTTCCCATAATACAGTACTGTACGTAGAAACCACAACAATGTTTTTGTAATGATGTCCTGGGATATAACTAAAAATAACATGTATACGTGATCCCTGTAAAATTAATTATATTGATATAAATAGCATCGCCATCCACACAAAGTAATATCTATTCGTCATGATATGTTTAGCCTATTTTCATTTATGGAAAAAAAATAGACTTATATGATCACCTTTTGTCCGTGTGTCTTTGTGTGCGTGTGTGATTCGTGTGTGTGTGTGTGTCCCTAATAAAATCTAAACGGTTGGAGCGATTTCAATGAAACTCGGTAAGTTCATAGCACTATTCCGGACGACCCCGACCGTGCCTTTCTAATTTTCTTACGTCTCACCAATCCAACATGGCGGCTGTGCGAAATATTCCACCTGCATTCAATATCTCCGAAACTATTACCGATATCACCCTGGAATTTTGTACGGTGATACAGGGAACTACTAGAAGTTCACCTATGTGACATTTTGAAAACTTGGTACCTAAAAAACCAACATGGCGGCCAAGCGAAGTTGCGACTTTTAAATAGACGTTTCTCGCGATTTAACCAACCAAACGCAATGAAACTTGGTACAGTATATGGTTATACACATTGTAATGCACCGACATCTAACATCGTTAAATTGTTTACATAACCTCAAGATGGCGGCTGTGCGAATTTTAAAATTAAGTTTTTATTTCTTGTGTCGTAATCATGCGATCGAAGTGAAAGTTTGAATAATGAACCTACGCAATAATTTTCCTTTAATGGTATGTGACTCGATGGCTTATACATACAACACTCCAACATGGCGACCATCCAAAATATTTAGACGGTTCTCAATATCTACGAAACTATTACAGCAATCAAACAGATTTGTTTTATGTTCATAGGGGCTATGAACATAAGTTCACCTATAGGACTTTAAATAACCTGGTGATCACAAATCCAACATGGCGGAGACGCGAAGTATAAATATTCACATGGACGTTTCTCGCAATTTAACCATCCGAGTGAAGTGAAACTTGGTGCAGTAAATCGTTACTCAAATGCTAATCCACTGCCATCTAATTTATTTCAATTGTTTTCATAACCACAAGATGGCAGCTGTGCGAAATTTTAAAATCTCGTTTTTACTTCTTGTGTCCTAATCATGCGATTGAAGTTTGAATACTACACGTACACAATAATCTTCTTGTAATACACACATCAAAAAAAGTTTTGCATCACCTCGGTTCCAAGAGTTCCGGAACCTTTAAATACAAAGGGAATAGAGATCAACACAAACAACATTTCAGCTCGTTTTATTGCTCATGAGACCCACACATTGCATGTTGTACCAGCATACAGCTAGACTTGCAGCATTTGTGGTCCAGATTGCAGTACACACCACTACCTCTAATACCCAGTAGCACGTCCTCTTGCATTGATGCATGCCTGTATTCGTCGTGGCATACTATCCACAAGTTCATCAAGACACTGTTGGTCCAAATTGTCCCACTCCTCAACGACAATTCGGCGTAAATCTCTCAGAGTGGTTGGTGGGTCAAGACGTCCATAAACAGCCCTTTTCAACATATCCCAGGCATGTTCGATAGGGTTCATGTCTGGCGAACATGCTGGCCACTGTAGTCGAGCGATGTCGTTATCTTGAAGGAACGCATTCACAAGATGTGCACGATGAGGTCGAGAATTGTCGTCCATGAAGACAAATGCCTCTCCAATATTCTGCCGTTATGGTTGCACTATGGGTCGGAGGATGTCATTCAGGTATCGTAAAGCCGTTTCGGAGCCTTCCATGACCACCAGTGGCGTACGTCGGCCCCACATAATGCCACCCCAAAACATCAGGGAACCACCACCTTGCTGCACTCGCTGGACAGTGTGTCTAAGACGTTCAGCCTGACCAGGGTGCCTCCAAACACGTCTCCGACGATTGTCTGGTTGAAGGCATATGCGACACTCATCGGTGAAGAGAACGTGATGCCAATTCTGTGGGGTCCATTCAGCATGTTGTTGGGCCCATCTGTACCGCGCTGCATGGTGTCGGGGTTGCAAAGCTGGACCTCGCCATGGACGTCGGGAGTGAAGTTGCGCATCATGCAGCCTATTGCGCACAGTTTGAGTTGAAACACGACGTCCTGTGGCTGAACGAAACGCATTATTCAACATGGTGGCATTGCTGTCAGGGTTCCTCCGAGCGGCAATCCGTAAGTAGCGGTCATCCACTACAGTAGTAGCCCTTGGGCGGCCTGAGCGAGGCCTGTCATCGACAGTTCCTGTATCTCTGTACCTCCTCCATGTCCGAACAACATCGCTTTGGTTCACTCTGAGACGCCTGGAAACTTCCCTTGTTGAGAGCCCTTCTTGACACAAAGTAACAATGCGGACGCGATCGAACTGCGGTATTGACCTTCTAGGCATGGTAGAACTACAGACAACATGAGCAGCGTACCTTCGTCCTGGTGGAATGACTGGAACTGATCGGCTGTCGTACCCCCTCCGTCTAATAGGCCCTGCTCATGCATGGTTGTTTACATCTTTGAGCAGTTTTAGTGACATCTATGAACAGTCAAAGGGACTGTATCGTTGATACAATATACACAGTCAACGTCTATATGCCGGAGATCTGGGAACCGAGGTGATGCAAAACTTTTTTTGATGTGTGTAGTACATACATAATAATCCAACCTGGCGACCATCTGAAATATTTAGACGGTTCTTCAATATCTACGAATCAATCACAACAATCAAACTGAAATTTTGTATGTTGATAGAGGCAATTAACACGAGTAGGATATATGAAAATAGGCTGTATAGTTCTTCACGGAACGACTTGTTTTTAAGTCAGTTCAATGTAAGTAAAGCTGTGCCCCGCGTCGCACAAATGTTCGCATACGGCTGAGTGTGTCCCGTATTTTATCGCATTCCTATGTTCATGGTAGCGGGTATCTACCACTCTGTCCGAGGTAATTAGCTTGACAACCAGTATCGAGGCACGTAATAGAATATACCCCTGACTTTGAATACAGGTCTTGTTTATTTAGATTACTACTTTGCAGGTGCCTACCGGTTTTACATTTTGGGTTGACCGACCGAAAAGCACCAAACTTTTGTTTTATTACCGGAGATATATAGAGATTTCAGTTTCCAAATCATTCACCCCCTCCCCAAGAGGCACATGCTAAATAATTTGTACCCTCGTTTTATTTTAGTGGCGCCTTCTACTTACGAATTTTCATGACTTGCTTGTATTTTTCACGGAGATCCAAAACATAATTAATTCACTGTTATTGGGGCAAAAGGGTATAAATAAAAAAATACCAAAACTGAGATGATTTGTTTCTGTCCTATTATAATATGTATTTTTGCTTCTTAACCCAAAATGCACATTTGAATGATAGTCACAGAGTATTCAGAATCGATTTAAACCATTTTGAACAAACAAAGATATTAATACTAGGGCGCCCGTACTGCTCCGCAGCATTAGTTTTCAGTATTGGAATTAAAAATTCACGACATTATGTAATAGTTTATAACCTTTATTTCACAATACTTCCTTCCAGACAATGTTCGCTGTGCGTCGACCCTTAGGTTTAATTTCTACTTCTACATCTTTAAATGATTTTCCTCGGGATAAGGCAACATAGAACATTCCATGGCCTAAAACAGGATCAGACAAGTAGATTAGAACTCGATGAAGCGTTTGACCCTGCGCTTTGTTGATTGTAATACAAAACGCTAGTGTAATAGGAAATGTCCGTCATTAGAACCAAAGATATGATTGCTACAATGAGAAAAATGTTGAAAAAATGAGATGAAATATCGAATGTTCACTCATACATTTCCTCAGAATAAGCCGATATGAATAGTTAAGAGCTCAAATGAAAGCGCTTGATTCACTGAGTGTTCTTATACCAAAACGACCTGCGTACCTCAATTAGAACCAAATATATGATTGCTTAAAAGTTGGAAAAAGTTGAAATAATCAAATTATTTGAGAAAGGCGGAATTTAAGTGATTTGTAATACTTGATGACAAATCTGTGCATGAATACCTTTCATTTAAAAATGAATGAAGGTAATCGACCGGATAGGAATGGCCGCACGGACTCGGATGAGTTTTCATAAATATTTTTAATACATAGATTCCCAACCAAACAAGTGCATAATCTCAGTTTTGATATTCTTTCGATGTATCCCTTTTGCCCACAAATCGGCGCATTATTCACCTCCTCCGGAATAAATACAAAGTTTTAGCTAAAGATCCAAATGTTCAGACAGGAAGATTACTTTATTTATTGAGATACTATTCACATTTATTTTGAAATTACATTTTACTTTCATTTAAAACACATTTAAAAACACCCTTCTCCATGAAGGAAACCTTAAAAAAGTTCTTTTAAAGCCCTTTTACTAGCAGTGTCTTGTAATTCTAAATCGGAGACACGTCAAGGCGTCTGGGCCCAGGTGACCTCTGACCGGTACTCATTAGGATAAGGTTATCGAAGGTTTGTGCATTACTGACGATTACGATGATAATTGTTGTTGTTTTAAGGGGCCTAACAGCACGGTTATCGGCCCCTAATGGTCTGGGTGATAGCGAAAATGTCAATGAAGTGGAAACCAGAACGAAAATTAAGTGACAAGGAAAATACTTACAAAAAGGAACTCGGATCGAAACTACCCACAAAATGTAGAGCGGTAATACATACAAAAGGGAATTTAGAACGAAAATTCTCACGAAATGTAGGTTAAGTTCAAAATACATACAACAAAATGCCATGTACAGTCGAAATACTTATAAAATGCAAGTGAAATCCAAAATACTTAAAAATGCAAATTAGGTTCAAAATACTTACAAAATTCAATTGAAATTGAAAATATACAATGCAATTTAGATTGAAAAATGCGCATTTCAGATTCAAAATAATCACAAAGTGCAATTGATATTCAAAATACTTACAAAATGCAATTTAGATTGAAAAGACTTACAAAATGCAATTTAGATTGAAAATACTTGCAAAAAGCGGTTTAGGTTGAAAATACAAAATGCAATTGAAATTCAAAATACTCACAAAAGTCCCAACCCCTATATTGAAAGACTTACTAAAAAGCAATTTAGATTGTCAATCCTTACAAAACGCAATTGAGGTTGAAAAGACTTCAAAATGCAACGGAGATTGAAAACACCTACAAAATGGAGGGTAGATGCAAAATCATAAAGGGAATTTAGATACACGGGGAGCCAATTAACAAAAACAGTGCGGGAATCCTAAAAAGAAAAGGATATATAATGAAAAGAAAACAAGAGGTCTGACCCCTCGAAGAAGGAGGGATCAGGAAAGATGAGACAAGAGCCAATTAAGGCGGGAAAATGAAAGACTCCCTAGGCCTCGGATACCCTAATACCGTTGTAGGCGGAAAAGAACAAGAGTTGACGAAGGGAGGTCGAGAGGAAAGATGACAGAGAGGAGCCCGGCACTAGTATTTGGAAGCAATGCCGGACTCAGCTGGGATCCCGTGGTCGCCAACCCACGTCCCACTAGATGTGAGCCCCTGGGGAGGTGCACTATTGAAACTTTTCGGCTTTTACATTCGACTTTTATTCGCTTCTGAGCATCAAATAGCAAACCGGCTCTCATTAGGATAGTTATCATGTGCAACGGCAGAAAACTAAACATAGTAAATAAGTTCAAATACCTGGGGATGACTTTCCAGACCCGCGGAAACGTTTTCTCCGCACATATAAAAGAAAGAGCTTCACCGGCCACAATAGGAATAAGTGATATTGCACAAATAAAACAGATATCCTTAAAAACAGCAATGAAGTTATTCAGGCTAAAATTAGTAACATATGAACTTGAAATAATTTGGGGACATGTGAACAAAAGAGATCTAAATTGCATTGAAAAAGTTAAGGCAAGTTTCCTGAAAAGAGTTCTAGGGGTCTCCAAGTTTACGCTATCAAGACTGGTATACGAGATGGCGAGCGAGTCCTTTTTCCTAGAGGACCTGAGGCACCAGCTGATGCTCCCCTCTACAGAGAATTACTACAGGAGCTAAGAGACAAGAAACAAGAAATATGGAGCGAATTATACATGACAGATGCTGTGACATCAAGCAAATGGTCAGGATTCGGCTTCGAATTAAGACACGCCATCACTAGATACGCAGTGCATGGCCTTCATCACAAAGTGCGTTCTACAAAGAAATTCCATGAACCCGGTACGGATTGTTCATGTGAATGGTGTGGGCAGAAGTGTGGGCGATATCATGCGTTAGACTGTCAAAAAAGAAGGAACATCTCACTGACAAAGCTTAGCACGGATTAACGCAATCACTTGTGCTTATTGTGTATTTTATTTTTGTATGGCCATTGGTTGCTCTAATAAATTATTATTATTATTATTATTATTAGGATAAGGTTATCGAAGATTATTGCATTATTGAAGCATGTCGGCTTTTACATTCGATTTTATTTTTAAATTTTATTCTAAGCTTGAAATATCAAACCATCCTATTTGGCGGTTCGCGGCTACCTGCTCTAACTCAGGCTGCAGAACAAACAAACGAAGTTTAGTCCCCACAAGCCCCTATTCCCACACACAGGCTCCAGCTGACAAATTACAGGAAAATGCTGTCATATTGGCGTGTCCAACAAGTTGGCTAGCTCCAACTCCCGTGAACAGTAGTAGTGGGCACTGAGTTAATAGCCAAGTAACACGACCAGACATAATTCTGTCGTTAGATACATAATGCAATCTTTTGCCGACTGGGGTAGCTTCAATCCTGTTTTCTCAGATGAAAAAATTGCTGCAACTTTCAAACCAAATAACGTAAGTATAGTACAGTACAGCTGCACAGAAGAAACCCCTTTTGTTCAAAAAACCGAGCTATGGTTGGCTTTTAGTAAATCGTTAGAAAAGCACAAGAACAGTTTAACTCTAAATTTCAGAATAATTTGCACGATCATTTTGTCGAAAACTCAAAAAAAATATTGAAAAACGTTTTTCTCTGAATCGACGTAATTTAAAGAAAAGTTTTTAAACAAACAATATAGAGGACATTGTAACCTACAATTTGTCTCATTGAGGTCATGTCATACGTTTTGAAATGCAGAAGCTAGGTGGCGCCAAAGTTTCCAAAGAAGTGTATTTTTTTTTTTTTTTGTCCTAGAATATTTTTTTTCTTCACAAAAGACTGAATCAGAAATTTGTTCCTCTAAAAATTGTCTGCAACATCGAACGGAACTTCCGTCCCATTTTTCAAAATCACTCCCACAAAAATATCCAACAACCGAGTGGAAAGATGTTACACATCAAAAATCGGGTCCCAAGTAATGATGAATAATAATTGTGGAAATGCTGTGGTAATAGATGTTTTCTCCTCCGCTGCCTATAACCCACCCATCATTCCCTGTTTAGATTACGACTTATACTGTGTAGTATGAGTTGATTTGGTATGCGTTCCGCAACCATGGAGTGCCAGAGTCATTTGTAAATGTGGTTAAGATGTTATACACGAATACCAGCAGTAGAGTACGTTGTGATGTTGGCATCTCGGAAAACTTTCCTTTAAATGTCGGCGTCCACCAAGGCTCAGCACTATCACCGTCCCTTTTTGTTCTTGTGATGGACACCATCACTCGTGACCTGCAACGGAATGTTCCTTGGACCCTTCTGTATGCAGATGATATAATGGTTGCAGATGACACCCGAGAAAAACTCCAATGTCAAGTTGAAGACTGGAATAATCGCCTCTCCCAGTATGGCCCATGTCTGAATGTGAAAAAGACGGAGTATTTGGAGTTAAACCCAAGTGACGGTACCATTCAAGTCGCTGGACTAAATCTAGTCAAGACAGAATGCTTCAGGTACCTTGGATCTCGTCTTCAGAGTGATGGCAACTTCAATGATGAAGTAAGAACCAGGGTAAAAGCAACCAGGTTGAGGTGGAAGGAGGTCACGGGTGTGCTTTGCGACAAGAAAATGCCACTTCGTCTCAAATCGAAGATATATTGGACAGTGGTACGGCCAGTTGCGCTGTATGGAGTTGAATGTCGACCATCCGACAAAATTTCAGAACGTCACCTGCACGCCATGGAAATGAGAATGCTCCGTTGGACAATGGGCATATCCCTTATTGACCATGTCAGAAACGACACAATTCGGGAGCAAATGGGTGTCGCCCCAATTGCGGAGAAAATGAGAGAGAAACGGCTCCGATGGGATGGCCATGCGCTGCGTGCAGCGCCTGATACTATTACTAACTCTGTCCTTCATTCTGAGGTTGAAGGCCTACGCCCCAGAGGACGACCGAAGCAGCGATGGCAAGACACAATAAATGGTGACTTAAAAATTACCGGCCTAAATCCAGCTGACGCACGAAACCGGACAAAATGGAGGTCAATGACCAAAAAAGAGGACCCTGCACCAGCGGGACAACGCTAGGAAGAAGAAGAAGAAGAAGAAGAAGACTGTGTAGTAAAATTCCAGTTGTGTCCGCGTGAATTATGGGACAAATACAATATTGCCAATCCCCCGCATACGGTACTACTCATCAGTAACCTTTATCCAGACAAATCGGTTAGCCAATTAATGCTTTTTCACATGATTACTTAATAGGAGATCGTACAATGAGCATGTGCTATTATTTTCACATAATTACAAGGTGTACTTGGGATAGGGTGAGAGACGACATGCGGGACGCTATGAATCGATTGAAGTGGAGGAACGCAGACTCCTCATAAATGGGAAAATGCAAAGAAGAAGAAGATGATAACTTTGCATCCCCTGTGTTGGTAAAGTAGGATAAAATTACCTTCACAAAGACCTTTCTCCCTCCTTCACGATGCACAGTGGGTCAAAATCGAAATCTAGGAGGACAAAATTATTTATTTTCATAATTAAAAAATCAAAATGTATTACTTCTACAACATTTTCATACAATTGCCGCTCACTATTCTGGGATATAAATGCATCTTAGTGTAAATCTGTCACCACTGTTCGAGCAGTCTGACATGGAGGGTGAATGTAAGTGGCTGTGGTTTGGTTGTCTTTGTGGTTAGTGTGATGCTTTAAGATGGAACATGCAGCTGATGGTATGGTCTTTGTAACGTGTTTCAGTTATTGTTGGGCGTAATTGTTACGTAATTTTAGCTATATTTGCATTATATAATATTTAACTATTATTTTTAAAATTATATTTTCCCTTAGAGTTTTAGTATGTCGCGTCACTCTGCGTCACTTTCTACTTAATGTTAAAATGTAGATAATGTCTTGTAGTTAACGCCTGTTTTAAGATTTTTTTTTGCATCTTTTTGCAACTTACTTAGTTATTTTATGTTTTAGAAGATGCCGCACAACCAGTTCTCACACGTTTACAACTGTTTGAAGCACTGAATTCGACGATTATGTCAAAAGTGGAACTTCGTGATTTTGTTAAAAGTAAATTAGGGGTAGAAAATTGTTCTGAAGAGATAACTGAATGCTCTATCCAACTCCTAGTCATAGACAATTTCTCGCATGTGTAGACGTAGCTTAAAAAAAGGCCTTAACTGATGTTTATTATGAAGAAAACAAATTATATACGTTGCTTTCACTCTAAATTCATGATTAAAACGTAAAAATAATTTTGTCCCCTAGATTTCGATTTTGACCCACTGTGCACTGAGCTTAGAGGGTATGAAGAGGGGGCGGCAAAAACCCACGGGCCTATGAGCGCATAAAATCTAAACCCGGTCCTGAATGTCCGACTAGTTGTGAGCTCCTAGAGGGGGGAGGGCTTCTAATACCAAAATTGCGATACATAAATCATACGTTCGTCCTTCTCCAACATATCCTTGGGGTTTAACTTAGTCATGTTAACAATGTACAAGCCGCGGGCAAGGGATGTATTATTGATCAACCCCGGCGGTTTGTCACCGGTAACTTAGATAAATGGGAACGCAAGAAACTCCTCTGGGGAAAAGAAATGCTCGGTGATGGAATCTATTACGCATTTGCAGGCAAACAAGACCTCATTCGGAACAGAATAATGGAGTTGATTCTAGCGAAACCCCCGGGGAATTCGTCTCCCCGGATAGGATATATAAGAGAGGGGAGTTGATGTTTATCTTCTAGAAAATTGCTAGCGAAAGGTAAATGATATTCGAGATTTTCGTTGGGCGATTAGTAACGATTGTTTTGGAACACATAATCAGAAACAGTTCCAAATATTCCACAGTAGTGACTATTGTTACATATTTGGTGGTAATGTTTCTGAGGCTGTTAGGTGCCATCTAACCTATCCCTAAAATGTTGCTGGATTCGATTATTCGCAGGAATACCATAAACATTGACCTGTTGCGTGGTATGCTTCGCTCGAAGCCCCAGGACTCTTTCAACAGACTCCATTACCCTTCAACTTAGGCTTCCCGCGCGGGCACCTCTTTAAGGGTCGCCCTGTATTTGAGTCTGACACCTTTTACAACTCTTTAAGAGTTACCCATTATTTGAATCTGATATCTTGCAAACCTCTTTAAGGGTCACCCTGTATTTGAATTGATTCTAACATACTGTACACCTCCTTAAGTGTCACCCTGTAATTTGCTCTGACATCCTGCATACCTCTTTAATAGGCACCCTGTATTCTTATCTGGCATCTTGTATATCTCTTTAGAAGTCACCCTGTATTCTTGTGTGACATCTTGTACACCTCTTTAGGAGTTACCCTGTATTCTTGTCTGACATCTTGTGCACCTCTTTAGGAGTCACCCTGTATTCTTCTCTGCCATCTTGTACACCTCTTTAAGAGTCACCCTGTATTCTTATCTGGCATCTTGTACTGTATTTTGCTCTGACATCCTGCACACCTCTTTAGTAGGCACCCTGTATTCTTATCTGGCATCTTGTATATCCCTTTAGAAGTCACCCTGAATTCTTGTGTGACATCTTGTACACCTCTTTAGGGGTCACCCTGAATTCGTATCTGGCATCTTGAACACCTCTTTAGGAGTCACCCTGTATTCTTTCCGTTTTGCTCAAAGCCCCAGGTCGCTCGACGCCCCAGGACTCTTTCAACAGACTCCATTAACTTAGGCTTCCCGCGTGGCTGCATAACGTCACGCACTCGCTGTCCTTTACCCATTAACTTAGGCACCCGCGCGGCTGCATGACGTCACTTCCGTCTCCGTAACGCAACCGTCTCCGTCCCGCATAACTTTAAGACTCAAGCATAACGACGAAGTCGACAAGATCATTTGAAATGATAAAATGTACGGCACAAATTGTAGGACACATTCCCCACATGTAGACGAAGACATTTTGTTACATGAACATGGATCCGGAAACGCATTGTTTCCAACCCATTAATCATGGGAAACATACAAGAACAGAACGTACCAGCATAACACATGCAACTCTTACTCACAGGAAATGTCCAATATGCCCTCCGTGCATCAACCCACCGTTGGTCGTAGTGAATCTCGGATACGCTGATGTATTCCTGGAGGATTGCGTATGGTTTCTCAGCCTTCCATAAAACGGGCACGGAGACTCGGAACGTCTTGTACTGGGGTTCGATACACAAGAACTTTCAAATGCCCTCACAAATAAAAGTCCAGTGATTTTAGGCCCAGAGAGCGTGGAGGCCAGGCAATTAGTCCACCTCTACCTATCCATCTGTCACCAAATCTGTTATTTAGAAGCCGACGGACATTAGCACTAAAATGAGGAGGTGCTCCATCCATGTTTTGTCGCACAGCTAATGACACATCTGCTAAGCCGCATGGCAACAGGGCCATGTAAAACAAACGACTGGCGGTGCACCTACGACAATGACAACGTAACCAGACGTAACCAAGAGTGCATGTTCCCCATGATTCTAACGTTCTGTTCTTGTGTGCTTCCCATGATTAATGAGTTGGAAACAATGAGGTATAACATGGAAACAAAGCGTTTCCAGACCCATGTTCACATAACAAAATTTCTTCGTCACGTATGAGGAATGTGCCGTTCATTTTTGTTACACCCTGTATAAGTACAATATTGATTCAGTTATTTGACTCACTCTTATTTTTTAATCATATTTTAATAGAATTAGAATCTATCTCCGTGTCTCGTATGGTTCTGTGTTATTAGGGCTTGTATACGAGCTAACATTCCGAAGAGACTTACTGAAGAGGAAATCTATGACGCTAGAGCGCTAGCAGAATCAGAAGAAGTAGTTTGATGAGACGCAGATACTTCCAAGGAAGAATTTATAGAGTAAAATGATCACGATACAGAATATCCTTAACAATTCTGCTCGTAGAACAGTTGATTTAATGTGTTTACTAAGATAAAATGTTTGGGTTAAGTGATTTCGTGACATTATTCTCTTGGTGTACAAAATTCACCACGCGTGTACTTATTATATACGAACTAGTGGGCCCGTGCGAGCTTTCGCAACGTGAATGTAGGTTTATGGGGTAGTAGGGAAGAATGTGGGAGAACGAAGTTTTAAATATTGAAGAAATGTATGTATTGTTGTTAAACGGCATATGTACATGAGAAGAACACAAAGAAATATGTAGAACAGTGTTTTGTACTTGCACAGCACCTTTTTGTAGACAATATTCGATGTTACAACGAATTCATCGGTTATTGTTTGCTCGGGAGTTTCTTCTACAGCAATTTTTACATTTGCAAAGGATTGAACCCTATAGTAAAGCCATCATTACTTCCGACTTGACGTTTCATTGTCATCCCAGAGTTATCTCGCGGTCAGAAGGACTATCACTTTAACTAGACAATAACAGGCAGCCATTAAAATCGATGTGTCACGACAAATTGAGTTTCGTGCGCGATTTCGCGATTTAGCGAATGAAACTCTAGTCTAGCACTGAAATGTCAAGTCGGAAGTAATGATGGCTTTACTATAGAGAAAGTCTTGGCGAGTCAACGCCGGAGCCATCTGCTGAGAGACTCCACAGCTACAGGCCGGACGTTTGTTTTAGACGAGTGAAAAATCTTAATGGAAGCCTGGAGGCGAGTTACTACAGCACCTGTGTTGTTATCAGCTGCCCCAAGCGATCCGATGATTGACAAAGCCGTTTCACACCACTGCTGAAGTACAGTCATTGGCAAATATAATGACGTTCTGTTCGTAACTACGTAACGTGTACTTCCGCGTCACACACTACTTCAACGTGGGTTGTACTGTCTGCTCAAGTCTGGAATTCCATTACATCAGATCGGTGGTGACAAGTGTGAAGCGATAGGGTAAGAGAGTGAGTGTGTGTAGGCTCATCCGCTGGCTTCAAGGTCAAGGGCAATCGTCTAAAACAAACGTCCAGCCTGTAGCAGTACGCCGCGCTCCCGCCAGATGGCTGCCGCCGCCGCGCTGCCCTGCGCTCTAGCGGCAGGCTCGCCTAGCAGTACGCCGCACTCCCGCCAGATGGCTGCCGCCGCCGCGCTACCCTGCGCTCTAGCGGCAGGCTCGCCAGGTTACGGTGCTCCCATTGTAAATGTACATTTTTTAAGGAATTTATTTAATTGTGAGGCATTTAAAGTGTAAGTGAGTGTGTTTCGGGCACACATGGGGTTATGCGGAATCTGTAGGTACCCCATATGTGTAGGTTGATGTTAACAGGACCTTAATTTCGGTAAAAACCCGGAATGGGACCTTAGCAGAATAATATAGGGAGGATAGGTGCGTGTAGTAAAAGGCTAAGGACCATTAACGGCCTGCCAGATACAGGAAATGCATGATGCATCTACCTATTGTTGCCCACAAAGACAGATATGCATTTATAATCGACCCGACAATGAAGTTCGAGTCTCAAATCAACCAACCCACTGAAGTAGACTAGGAGAACGAGGGTGTACAACTAGGCCGATCTTTACTACACTATCAAGATCCGATTATACGAAACCCGATAACCGAACGTCCAGATTACCCGAATCGAAAATCGAACAAGACATTTCATTTGAGGATCTGTACTTACGAACACAATACGTTATTTTACCGTTTAAAAACCTTAATTTTAAAATTGTATTATAGATGGTGAATGAGCGCAGATGCCGTATGTACGCTCTATCGCGGAAATTGAATTCTTCCGGATTGTCCGCATTTTCGTTGAACGACTTCTCGGTCCTTAAAAGCACGATTCAGAGGTGGCATAAAGATTCAACGGGACGACAAGAAGGCTGCTTAATTGCCCACTAATTATTATTTTTTATCTTTATTTTTAGCGTATGGCTTTTAGTGCCGGGAGTGTCCGAGGACATGTGCGGGTCCCCGGAGTTTATAGCTGCTTCTAAGCGGACACCCATAGCTAGAGGTGCCGTTGCGTGTGGAGTGTTGTCTGGTGGGGAGTGTGAATGTAAGGACGAGGAATTGGAAGGTAGCGGTTGTGTCGTATAGTTAGGGACCAACCCCGGCATTTGCCTGGAAGGAAGATGGGAAACCTCAGAAGACCATCTTCAAGGTTGCCGGCGGGGGAGATTCGAACCTCCTCGCCTCCCAGATGTGAGCGACTGCCTGGAGCCACGCCTTAACGACCACGGCTAACTCACAAGATATTAAATAAATAAATAAATAAATAAATAAATTGATTGATTAATTAATTAATTAACATATGCCTATAGATAGATAAATAAATAATCAAATAAAAACAATCATTGAATAAAAAATATATAAATAGGATGAATAAATAACTAAATACTAATCGCTAGTGTGAGGCAATGCAGAGTTTCACTTAAGCCCTTATAATTATTTCCGGTGTGAAAATTTTTCAAAAATTCAAACAACGACTGAGGGTATTGAAGCAAGGAGCACAGTGGTTGGTTGGTTGGTTCCTCAATTTAGGGGCTGCGACAACGCGGTCATGTAGCCCCGTGTACTTTGGGTGTGTGTAGAATCTGTCTGATAACCGGTGTTAATTGTGATGGCTGTATTAGTGTGTGTGTGAATCTGTTAATTTAAGTACTGCAACTTAGAATTTTTCGAATAATTCCTACTTTTGCCGCCAAACGCCACCATCAACGACTACTAGGCATAGTTCAGAAATTAGCTACTAGACGCCACCGCAGTCAGCTCTTGGCAACGAACGTAGAAACCTAAGAGCGTTGTTTACATTCTTAACCTATCCAATTTAGCTTCACACAGGTGTAATTAGTGGAAGGTTATTTAACATGCCATAAATCTATGATACGGGACCGCCGGCTTTACTTCCTCTCCGAAGGAAGTCATACTGAGGGATTTTTAACGCTCTTAAAAAATCCGACGGCTTCGGCCGGGTTTGAACCCGCTATCTTGGGAATAGAAGCTCAGCATGCTACCGACTACGCCACCGAAGCCGCCCCAAGGAGCACAGTAAAGAAATTAAATAAGTTAATTTGACTAGGATTTGAACCAAAATGAAAATGAGTAAAAACAAGCGATGTTTTTCCAAAACTGCATTTAGGTTGAAAGTGATTATCGAAATTTGGTTTTTTAGTTTGATAGAGCTCTTCAAGACTCACAATTTGAAACCTTTCCGGGCCCTTTTTGGCACAATTGATTAATTTTACGTTTTTCCTGAGATGGGGACCGTACTTTGCTAAGATGATGATGATAATTGTTGTTTTAAGGGGCCTAACATCTAGGTTATCAGCCCCTGATGGTTTGGGTAATCGTGAAGATGAAAAAGAAATGCAAACTTAAAACTAAAACTAACCTACATACTAGAAGAAGAAATGGAAAACTAAAGGAGAATACGGCAAATAAAGGACAGGAGGAAAAGAAATGCCCTCAACCCTCGAAGAATGCGGATTGAGGGACTTGGAAGGAAGGAGAGCCATGAAAGGCAGATAGGAAAGGGAAAGAGGAGAGGGTCCACCCCAAAGGTAAGGGACAAAAGGGGAAAACGGACTCAGCTCTGGAATCCCTCGGGGTCGCCAACTCCCGAACTCACCAGCCGTGAGCCCTTGAGGGTGTAGCACTATCCAGGATGCACCAGAAGTGGTGGGGCTACACACACCCTGCCTCCTTGAGGGCCTTGAGCAGAAGGCAGGAGATAACATGAAAAGAAATAGAAGGCTGACCCCTCGCAGAAGGAGGGAATCAGGAAAGATGAGACAAGGGCCAATTAAGGCGGGAAAGGAAGAGACTTCCTAGGCCTCGGATACTCTAATACGTTCGGGATCGGAAGAGAACAAGAGTTGACCAAGTGAGGTCGAAAGGAAAAAAGACAGAGAGGAGCCCGGCCTAAGTAAGTGGAAGCAATGCCGGACTCAGCTGTGGCCCCGTGGTCGCCAACCCACGTCCCACTAGATGTGAGCCCCTCTTTGCTAAGAGATGTTTTGAACTGCGATGTGAAATGAAGCCGTGCTCAGTCTCACTGTAGTACTTGACTCCACCCCAGCTTCAGGCCGCACAAACCATTGTTGTTTGGATAGTGCTCGATGAAATGAGGAGAGAAGAGTGTTTGAACCCTCACCCCTAGTATCCGGGTCGTGTTAGAGGGGAGTTGAACCCTCCTTCACAGGCCACCGCAGACCTACACAATATGCTAACATCACACATTCAGTAGCTGGGATTACAGGTGTTCCTCGACCATGAGGGCCATGCCTAAATGGCATAATACATGGTGACCACTCAAATCGATCAACGATTTTCCAGGAATTTTCCAGGAGTAATTATCATTTTTCCAGACTTAAAAATAAGCGCGAGTCTGGGGGGGGGGGGCTTTATCGGTTGCCTACTTCAAGACCAAAATAAACCAGTTGTGTTTGGTTTACTTATACAGATGTTGACAAAAAATAGTGGTGATTGCGTTATTGATACGCAAGCCTACACACAAATGATTTAATTGTTGTTTTAAAAAAGCCTTTGTGACTCAAATATTCGCTTAAAAAAAGAGAAAAGAATGCCGCCTGCAATTTTATTGCGGTGAAGTTGTCTATACTCAATATGTTTTACAAAAATACTATCGAGTGTTCTCACACACAGAAACAGGTAGCCTGAGGAAATTTCTTTCGTTAACGATAGAATGCTCACCAAAAACCGCAGCGGGAGTATGATTTAAGATGGAAAGATTTTAATAATTAATTAACAGTGGCTATTTTCCAGGAGTTTTCAAATTTTTCATAATTTTCCATGAGTTTCCCAGGATTTCCAGGTTTTCCAGGAGTAGTGGCCACCATGATAATACTTCAATCGAGTAATTTCACATAACGATTAATCGAAACAGAAATTTGACTAATTGCTACAAATAACGATCAATCGATTGTTTATTCGATCAATCAGTTGGTCGAATAAGTGATTCATTGTTTTGTCAATTGAAGCATTACAAAACCGTTCTCCTCCCAGAAGCTCTGTATGCATCAGAAACCATAACTTTAAGGGGCCAATCAAAAATTGCAGACTTTGAAAAGCAAGAACGTGAAATTCTTAGAAAAATATTTGGCCCTACACAAGAAAATGGAATTTGGAATAGGAGTCGAACTACAGACCTCTATAGTCTCACAGACACTGTACGCAGGACAAGGTTGGGCACATATTCAGGATGGACAACAATAGACTATCAAAACGATTATTCAATATAACGAATACAAACGCAAGGATAAATTTACTGGAGGAAACAAGGAAATGAGAACATAATGAAATCTGGAGAACCTCGGTAAATAAGTAGCCTACACATTCAGGGTGAAGACGGGTACAATACAGTGAGTTCATCAAGAGATTTTGGAAGGCAAGAGTCATCAAGCCAATAAACAAGGTCCAACGCGCTCTGTGATTGGGCGTAACGAAAATGAAAGAAAGAAAGAAAGAGAGAAAGAAAGAAAGAAAGAAAGAAAGAAACAGAGAAAGAAACAAACAAACAGAGAAAGGAAGAAAGAAAGAAAGAAAGAAAGAAAGAAACAGAGAAAGTAACAAAGAAAGAAAGAAAGAAAGAAAGAAAGAAAGAAACAAACAAACAAAGGAAGAGAGAAAGGAGGGAAGAAAGGAAGAAAGAAAGAAAGAAAGAAAGAAAGAAAGAAAGGAATCAAGAAAGGAAGAAAGGAAGGAAGGAAGGAAGAAAGAAAGGAAGAAAGAAAGAAAGAAAGAAAGAAAGGAATCAAGAAAGGAAGAAAGGAAGGAAGAAAGGAAGAAAGAAAGAAAGAAAGAAACAAACAAACAAACAGAGAAAGGAAGAAAGAAAGAAAGAAAAGAAAGAAAGAAAGAAAGAAAGAAAGAAAGATGGAAACAAACAATGAAAGAAACAAAGAAAGATATCAATATTAAGACAAAGATAATGACGGCAGAGAAGAAACACGAGAAGCAGAGGAGGCCACAGTGCTAACTGCTAGTCGAGGATCATGGAGGTGACTCGTTCTTAATTAGAGGCTTGTACACTAATAATAATAACAACAAACACATTCAAGTGTAGCGGAGGAACTGTTTCTCTCTATAGAGTGTCTCAACCTTAAAAGACAGTATGGAGTTAAATGTAGTATTTGCCTCTCACTCGCACTCCTATGTCCTGCAATTAGCTTCGTCCTCTTCTACCCCGGCGATGTTGCCATTTCCCAATAATTGAAAGTGACAAATCTAAGAAAATTTTTGCGTGGTATTATAGAGAATTTCCCGCTCTTTATGATGGTGTAAAAATAAAAGCCATAAATAATTAACACATTGCCCAATTTTCACAATTACGATATTTTAGCTCGAATCTATATTTTTGCATTTATAAAACTTATCACGCCATGGATAATGAACTAATGATCGCAACAGATCAAGAATTTATTTTTAGATTGCCTGATGTTGGTAGAAGATACCCTACTTCTCAGGGCAGTAATTATTTTCATAATAAGAAAGTTATGATTTTTTTTCTTAAATGTTACTTGAAAAATCTGGGATGGTGTCACATAAAAGTCAGCTAGCGAGAAAGTTTTTTGCTGTTGACTTTACGTTGGTGACTAAGCGAGAAGAAATGTTCATTAATGTCTGAAATAGTTTTTAAAACAAACCAGAGCTCAATATTAGGTAGCATTCATACGTTATAGCACTTCGCTTAGTCCTCCCGCTCAGCACTGACGCACCGGAACTTTGTTTACTAACGTGGCCCGCAGGCTATCTCCCCCGACTACGTTTGAAGGAGGGTAGGTGATGATGTGAAGTAAAACTATGAAATGAAGTGGATTTTGTGTTCTTTATAAATTGTCCGCCTCGTTGCGTTCTTGGCTGTCACTGTGCTGTCACCGTGGAGGCCCGGGTTTGAATCCCGACTCTGCCAAGAAATGTAATTCTGGTCTGAGGGCTGGAACGGGGTGTACTCAACTCCATGAGACAAAACTGAGAAGAGGCGGGTTCGATTCCTACCTCAGCCATCCTCGGAGTGGTTTCCGTAGTTTGCCTTTGTTCGTCCCGGGAATTAACAAGGGTTCGTTAATGGTGCAGAGTTAACGTTTCTGTGGCAAAAAGAACACGGTAGACACACACGACAAAATGACAGGTGAAGTATATGAAAAGTGGTTCGCCGACCAATATTGTCGCTCAATGTTCCCGAAGGATCTAGCCTAGTAATAGACAATGTAGGCTATCACAGCAGAGAAATATGTTCTTGCTTGTCACCTTACCACACCACTTAATCCCATCAAAATGGTATGGGCGTAAGTGAAGAACTATATAAAATTGAACAACGTCTCGTTCAAGAAACAAGAAATGAATAATTTAATTTCGGCTGCATACCCCACTTGACCACACAAAATTGGGTAAATTACGTAGACCAAAATATACTATAATTATTATTATTATTATGTCATATTATAATTTATTATAACCTATGATATTCTAGAAAAAGGCCTTATCATATTCATGAACAATTGAATAATTGAAAATTATAAATTATTATAATGTGTGCATTAAAATCACGCTCTGAGCTTCGGTGTATCATAATCTAAATATTGTACCGTCTTGCGCTTCAAGGCATGAGGTACAATTATATACAACAAACAAATATTTTGGAAATTTACCGAGTATTGCGTAAAAGCACGCCTGTATACGAGTTATGTTACATCATGTGCCCGGCCTTGCAGAACTTATGCAGCAGATCTGGCATCAGCGCGCTCCATTTAATGCGTACTGTCTTTTAAGGTAGAGACGCACTATAGAGCAGAAGTATCGATGATGGAGATATGGCATATTTGTATTAAATTTGAGCTGAAAATCCTAACGCCTATTATTATAATCAGAAAGAGAATAGAAAAACGCTGCTTTGGGTGGAACATTTCAAAACCCTAGGGTAGAGTCGACTACGTGTTAGTCTATCGGTATTAACACTTGACACGACACTCTGTCATTACGAGGGACACGTGGTGACTGAACACACAACCTTAGGGGACAAGCTATTACCGCAGTATCAACACCATCATTAACTGATACACTGGGAGAAGAGGGCACAGTTCAGTGGTGGCATGTGGGCTCTCATCAAGGGTGGTAACACAATTCTATGGCCAGACAACCTTTCTGGGCTAAGGTATTTTGGTAAACAAACATGAATTGCTTTTATCATCTTGTTTTAACTCTATTATCATTTGAAATGATCATGTCGACTTCGTCGTTACTCTGGGGTCTGGCGTTACGTTACGGTGACGGGATGAAATGTACCTAGATGCACTGAGGTGTGTGACGTCATAGTACTGCTTGGTGCATGTGTACCCCGACAATCTCTACTTCGTTAGTATAAGACAAAAATCCCCGATTCTTGGATATCACGGGTAATCTCGAGAACCACTGGATGGATTTTGATGCGGTTTTCACCATTCTGTAAAGGATATCTCGAGGAAAGATTCTGTAGAAAATAATTTATGTATGATCAAAGGAAGCCAAGCAGTAACGATTTCAGTGAAAAAGTCGAAAACAAACTTGCCGTCCGTGCGCTTCTTAAGCTTACGCTGGGCAAACCGTTAAAAATATCAATATACTATGAGCGTAAGAATTGGTCAGCATGAAAAGTTCTACAAAAAAGTCCGCGAGAGCATATCTCTATCTTCAATACATCGCCCACTATAGGGTAGAGCGGGGCTATTCCGCTCATTTCAAATTGTAAACATTATAAATCAAAAACTATTCATTTTTCTAAGATGGAACCAACAGCAAAGCACACCTTATTTATTGCTTATTACATACGAATGATGTCAAAATACAGTTATAACAATATACCGGCTTGATGAAATAAAATATAAATCAAAGCAAAAATGAAGAATCACAAATTTAATGGGGCTATTACGCCCATGCTTGGGGCTATTTCGCTCATTGTAATAATGTCCTTTCCTCAACAGCATTTACCACAAATGAAGTTTTTCCTTCCTGTAGCCCCAACATATATGTCATGATACCAAGTTCCACAGTCTTTGCATTGAATCCAACCACCCTTTAGTGATGACTGAGCGGTATAAAAAGTTACGCTACAAAATCCACATGGTGGTTCTTACTTGTCAAAGTCTTTTGGTCGTATGGATTGAAGGTCCCAGTCATTTGTCTTGCAAATGTCTCGAAAATGTTTTTGGCAACCTTTTCTTTACGGGCCTTATCAAATTTTAAGCTCCGTTTTGCCCTTCGAATCTGTTCTGGTGTGCATCCAAATCCTCTTGCTGTCAAGCATTTTAGCCGGGAAGCTAAATCCGTCTCCTCTTGCATACTAAATGCTGTGGGATGACCCGGTGGTTTGTCCACTATGATTTTCTCTAATGGTCCTTGTCGTTTACGCAAATCAACACGATCTTTAAGTGTTGAATAAGGCACATTGAATAGTCCTGCTGCACCTCTCAGGCTCACATCGCCTCATAATACACTTGGAATAGCTCGGTCAATATCTTCCTCCGTCCATTTTCGAACTGGCCTTTTCCTTTTATACGTCCGTAACATCTCTAACATAACAAGAAAGAGATACTAATCTGCTATCTCAAATAATTTGGTTGCAATATTATAACAAGAGAGAAGTCTTGGTTGAGCGGAGTAGCCCCCATGTTTCTGGGCGGAGTAGCCCCAATTACTGAAATTTACAATAGCGCGTCTTGTGATAGCTGTGACCAAGGAAACGCGCTACCTGCTATGTCCAGATGTAACTTAACCTTCAGACTGCCAGGCGCCACACTTCCGGGAAAAGAAAAGCTGCTACTGTGGACACTAATCCTTAAGTTGCAAGCACAAATTCTTAATGACGACAAATTCCACAACATAAACAATGTACCTTACGGTATTCTTCCTTTGGTTTACTCAACACTCAAGCTGTCACTCTCAAACAAACGATAGATGTAGTAGCACAGAGACCGAGGGTCACACTGAACACAAAGGGCGATATCAGCTGAGCAGGGTGGCTGCTCAGTGCAACGTCAAGTTTATTTTGAGCGGGAAAGCCCCGTGGGCGAATTAGCCCCGCCGTACCCTAAGTGTTTTTAGACTGGATGGAAGGGGCACGTCCACGCGCTCTGGTGAGCGTGACGGCATCCCGCGCTTGTCCTTGCTTTGCCCTTGGTTTGCACTTGCCGTTCGCGAATAATTTGAAACAAGATAAGCAAGATAAGTATTATGCAGATAATTTTCTAACAAGTCAAGAGTCTTTGGCTCCGAGCGAAGCAAGAAGTCTCCAGCCTTTGTAGCATTTTTCAGCATTTGTAGCATTTAAAATGATACAAAGTCTAGTCTTTCAGACTGACTGTCACTTTTTTAATGCTGAAAACATTCCTTAGCAAACAAAGCAGGGTCTTAGCAAAAACATAAAATTAAGCAATCTCCTCATTTGTGCTAAAGGGCCCGGAAAGGTTTCAAATTATGAGTCTTGGAGAGCTCTATCGAACTAAAATATCAAATTTCGAAAAACACTTCCGGCCTAAATGAAGTTTTGGAAAAGCAGTCTAAAATCGTTTGTTTCTTTACTGGTCTTCTTGTTGATTCAAATCCTAGCCAAATTAACTTATTTATATTCGACGATCTCGAAATATAAATATGTATCATAATGAACGTCATTATAGTACTATTCTTCAATATGAAACAGTTTCTCCAGCCAATCAGAGCTCATTCATTGACCAATTAGTTAAGGATAGCCTCGCGCATGCGCTCAAATTCCAACATGTTGGACATAAATTACATGATTTGAAAGTTCAAATTGGATATCGGATCAACCATTGTACGAGGGCTATTCCAAAAGTAAGGTCCGATTCGCCGTAAATATTTGAAAGCGGCGTCGAGGACAAAACACGCATGCGCGCCGACTCCTGGCATGCCTTGCGCGGCAAAAGCCGCCAGTAGCGTTGTGACTGTTGCTGTGTGCTGTTGATAGTGTCCGTCCACAATGTTTAAGACAATTAATCAGGGCAGTGTACAGAATTGTGTCTGAACATTTGCATTATCGAAAATTGTCGTCTGGAGTGCTGTTGTTGCAAGACAATGCCAGACCCCATACTGCGAATGACACGCAAACTCTAATCAAGAAAATTGGATGGGAACAGATGGACCACCCACCGTACAGTCCGGACTTGGCGCCAAGTGATTTCCATCTGTTCCGCTACCTAAAGGAGTTTCTTGGCGGCAAGCGCTTCGACACAGATGATGAAGTGAAAGAAGCTGTTAAATACTGGTTAGCTTCGCAGGCGGCCGAGTTGTACGAATTAGGCATTCAAAAGCTTGTGGAACGATGTGACAAATGGAAATTATGTAGAAAAATAGAGAAAGACGTAAGGAATGTCAATAAAACAATTGTTTTGGAAACAAGTTTTATTTTGGATGCTTTTTTTTTTGACCGGACCTTAGTTTTGGAATAGCCCTCGTAGTTACAATCCCAAACACAAAGACAAAATCAGCACGAACCTTTACGGTAACGAGAAAATACTATGACATATGCAAGAAATTTATGAATCTTCGTCCAGAAGTTCTACATAAATTACCGACATGGAAAGTGCACCGTCACATATGTACGCGTAAATAAACTGGCGAATATGAGACAGAAATAGCTCTGTACCTTAATATCCCCAACACCAATTTCTACACAGCGCATTGCTTTCAAACGACTTCGATGACAATATTAGTGAATGCTAGTTCTGATCGGTGCTAGACATCATGCAGGCTGTAAACAATAGCATTGCCAAGCAAAGTAAATGGTCTCTGCTTTCGAAATTCTTAGACCCACGCATGCGCTCTGTTCAGTCAGCCAACCACCCAGCGCGCTCTGTTCGCTAACTGAAGTAACTGAATGTCACAGATAGTTATGAATATTTATGTTAAAACATATAATAAAGTTATAATTATCGTCGAACATAAACAGTATGGTATTTAAGACACTCGTATGGAAATTATAAACCCAGCGTAGCGAGTTTTATGAACATACTCGTGTCTTAATTATTGACATTATAGGCTCGTTGAATAATGTATAAGGTGCGTTCAAAAAGTAACGAGCCAGAGGCTGTAATGCGCAAACCGGTGACGACATCTGCTAATCGTGGCGTGTGAAACGAGGTGTGGTTCCGACCAGAGCGTGGAAGGTCACAGCTCGTCGCTAGAGGGCACGCGTACACGTCACGTGACGATACAAAGCGAGCAGCAGCATGCATCAATCGTCCAAGCTGCCAGTCGCATTGCAAACAGTCAAACGAAGAGCAAAGAGGTGTTGTTCGGTTTCTGACAGCAAAAGAAGTAGGGGGAACGGACATTCATCGCCGAGTGTCACAAGGGTACGGCGAACACTTTATGTCCCTTGCAAGGTTGTGGTGTTTGAAGCCATATTTTCAGTGTTGCCTTAGTAAACAAGAGTTTAGTGCTTTTCAACGTCCAGCTGGTTGATGCACTCATCACCCAGGACCACCGAGTGACAGTGAACGCCATAGCCGCCGTGGTCGGAAGTGTGCACACCATCATGAAGGAACGACTGCACTTGCGCAAAGTGTGTGCCCAATGGGTGGCCCACAGTCTTCAACCACACCACGGTGGGTGAGTGGTCAAAGTGTCGGTTTACTAACCCCCCAAGATTACAGGTTCGCTCCTGGCCGTGGTAAGTGATTTTCGAAAGGCGGCAAAAATTACGACACCATGTCATACGATGCTGGTGGCATGTCAAAGAACCCATTTGAATTCAGTAGGCCGTGTTCATAAAGGCAAAATTAATCTCGGGATTTTCCGCCAACACAAAGTGCCTCATTTCTCTACTAGAAAGCGCTATAGTGGTCAAGGAGCTTAGATATCTAACCTCCTTGACTTTCATAGTGCTTGAAGGAACAACGAAATTCGACATGCAAGCTACCCTTTGGGTGTCAAATAACAAAGCTTGCACCCGGCACCCGATGCCATACGATATTATTATTATTATTATTATTATTATTATTATTATTGTTAGCGGTAAATAACCTAGATGTTAGGACCCTTGAAACAACAATATAATCATCATTAGTTTGCACATATTGACTAACTATCTTGAACCCAGCCCTATAGGTAAAGCCGTGAGAAAACTCGTGAAATCCGATCAGTTAGAATGTGACGTTGCTGAAAAGGGAAACGTGACCGTCTTCGTTTCTTCTTTGTGAGTCACTTCGCCGCTGGGAAATAGGTTTCGTCGTATGTCCTCCTTCTGCGACTTCACTTAGCCTAAGGTATTTTGGTAAACAAACATGAATAATGTATGGTGGCCTCAAGAGAAGGACAATGCTACCAACCCTTCTGTTCCCCCATGCATATGCAGTAGTTGTTTGCCCTGGGACGATAGCAGATAAACACTTGCTCCAAACTCCGGCCTAGCCTAGTGTTAAGTTGAACCAGGTTATCTTAATTAGTTTCCAGATGACCTGCTAGATGATGGATTGGGGCGAGTCCAGGCTAATTTGCACTTTTTCATTTCCCTTTTCTTCAGAAACTACCAGGAACTAATCGAATGTTTACAGCAGTGCTTTACAAACAGTGCGTTGCGTGCTACCATCAAGGGTGTCGTGAGATTTGTCGTACTTATAAATTCAGGATAGGAAACGCGTGCCCTCTATCGACGGACTGTGACCTTCCACGCTCTGGTCGGAACCACACCTCGTTACACACGCCACGATTAGCCGATGTCATTACCGGTTTGGGAATTACAGCCTCCGGCTCGTTATTTTTTGAACGCACCTTATATGTTTTCCATTAAGAAAATGCGAAATAGAAGATCTAGAGAAAAAGGAAAGAAGGATACTTAGAAAAATATTGGGACCATTAAAAACAGAAAGTGGAGAGATCAGACACAGAAAAAATTACGACCTCTACAAAAATAAAGAAATTGAAAAAATCTACGATACGATCAGGAAAAGGAGGGTTAATTTCTTTGGACACGTAATGAGGATGAATAACACCAGACTCACAAAACATTTTTTTTTCAGTCATGCACACAAAAGCAAGAATGGTAATCAAGGGGTACAAAGTATAAAAAGGGATATGAAAGAAATGGAAGTAACAATAGATATTATTCAGGACAGACCACTTTTCCAGAAATATGATCTAAAATTTCGAGGGTTTCCGGGAGAAGGAAAAGAAGAAGCGGGTTAGCATCTGGACGGAAGAGAGAAGGAGACAAAGTGAAGTAATGAAGAACTACTGGAAGGCAAGAAAGGATGAAGGAAATAAGAGACAGTGTTATGATGGCCAAAATCGAGGAAAGAATAATAATAATAATAATAATAATAATAATAATAATAATAATAATAATAACATATCTATGAACCAACGTTTCTTCGGCAATTTACTGACCAGTTTGAATTCGTGATTTAGCCTCCTTTTTTCCCCCTGTTCGCTTCAGGCATTTCCATACAGAATGTATTGGTTATTCAGTAAATAGAATAAACCTCGAGAACATACAGTACAGGGTTAATCTATTTCCCAGTTTATAACGCAATATATCACGTGCTTTTGGTGAGTTAAAAGTGCGTCTAAATCCCGATTCATGACAATTTATGGGAGAGTAACACGGACTATATAACGCAGATAAATGTAACAAATGCAGCGATAGATCACAAGTCGACACGATGTGCGAATATCATACGAGGAGACAATTGAATTTGTGAAGAAATCTTTGGAATAAGGCAAATGATGGCGACAGCAAAGCGGATGTATAACGAACGAACTGACTGCCCCCGGGAGTAATGCGTATTGATTCTGTTGCGTTCCACTCCATTTGTATATATCCGTGCAAATGTTTGCTGGCTTTCATCCTTTCTTTCTGGCTCTGCGAGCGTGAGCTCTTCTCATTTGGCTCTGCTCTTGTTGAGGGAATGTACACTTCGGCATAAAATGCGTAAACAATAACCATTAAGACAATAGTAGTAATTAATATCCGCCTTGACAAACACTAAAGAATGTATAAGGTGCATTCAAAAAGTAACGAGCCGGAGGCATAATTACAGAAACCAGTACCTGTATGTTAGAAGAATTGGCCCTGGCTGTTGAGGCACTTGTCCCACTGTGACACGAGGCGGTGAATGGCTGTCTCATAAAATTCCCTGAGCTGCGATGTGAACCAGTTCCGCACGTACAGCTGGACGTCGACGTCCGAGGTGAATCGTTGGCCCCTCAGAGCCCTTTCCAGGGGACCAAACATGGCGTAATCACAGGCAGAGAGGTCAGGACTGTATGGAGGGTGGCCGAGAACCTCCCATTTGAATTTCTGCAGGAGTGCCGCGACTGTGTTGGCCGTGTGAGGTCGCGCATTGCCGTGGAGCGGCTATGGCGTTCACTGTCACTCGGCGGTCCTGGGTAATGAGTGCATCAACCAGCTGGACGTTGTCATCGGTAATGCTGGGGGGTGCCCCAGACCGGGCATCATCGGCTAACAACACCCGTCCTTCCCTGAAGCGCTTGTGCCACGCCTTGACCCTTACAAGGGACATGCAGTGTTCGCCGTACACTTGTGATATTCGGCGATGAATGTCCGTTCCCCCTACCCCTTCCGTAGTCAGAAACCGAACAACACCTCTTTGCTCTTCGTTTAACGCCTCAGTGTCACTGTTTGCAAAGCCACTGGCAGCATTGGACGATTGGTGCATGCTGCTGCTCACTTTGTATCGTCACGTGACGTGCACACGTGCCCTCTAGCGACGGGCTGTGACCATCCACGCTCTGATCGGAACACACCTCGTTACACACGCCACGATTAGCCGATGTCGTCATCGGTTTGCGCATTCCCGCCTCCGGCTCGTTACTTTTTGAACGCACCTTATAGCTTAATTACTGCTTATATGTACACGTTTCGGAGTTCAATGACACCCTCGTCAGCGTAGATTGAATTCAAATAACCTTAAAACTAAGTTTACAACGATAAAAGAGAAAACGGATACCCTTACAAATTTATTAGAAATTTAAATAAAAAGAAAGCACACAAAAAGAATTAGAAAACATATGAATAATTGAGAATAGCATGAATATAAATGAAGGAAAGGACTGCTTGTTAATAATCAAATAATCGAACCATATTATAGATTTACAAGCACATTTATATTCATTCTTGTTCGATTTTGGCCTACTTTGGACCACGGGAAACAATTGACTTGCTGATTAGTTGTGAAGTTTGAAGCCATTTTTCAGTGTTGCCTAAGTAAACAAAAGTTTGGTGCTTTTCAGTCGGTCAACACGGATGTACCCAAAAAGAGCTGGGTTGTGCCCTAATCCTGAAATAAATTACATGAGAGTAATAAATACACTAGGATACACTAGGGGTGACCTCTGCGCCAACATCGATGAATTTCTCGCCCCTTTACGTATGTTCTAACATACTCTCAACCAAGTTCCCTTATCCAAATTTACTTTCTTTCCTCCTATGGCCTATGGTCTGCTAGGTATGAGATGTATTTACTAGGTATGTGTTTATTAATCTCATGTAATTTATTTCAGGATTAGGGCACAACCCAGCGCTCTTTGGGTACATTCGTGTTGATCGACTGAAAAGCACCAAACGTTTGTTTTGTTGCTGATTAGTCCTTTTTTCTGCTCCCAGAAACTCTTCATCCTTTCACTGTGGATTCTCTTCCTTTCTTCCAACCAGATGTTATTGGCTCTTCTCCCCTGCTTTTCCTGGAACGCCTTGAAAGCATCAATCGTAACTCGAAACACCTCTGTATTCAACTGGACTGACCCCAACTTCCTCCATATCCTTTCTTATTTCATCTACCCATTTCGAAGTCGTTTTTTTTTTAAAATCTTGGTGCTGTAATTAAAGATTTTCTTCGTTAGTCGACTATCGCTCATTCTCGTAAGGTGTCCATAGAACTTCAATCTTCTCTTCCGTATGGTATCTGTAATTTTTTCTGCTTGCCCGTAAAGATCTTTGTTTCGCCTCTTCCGCCATGCACCATCGTTTCTATTTTCGGGTCCTAAGATCTTCCTCAAGATTTATCTGAACTATACAATCCTCAGGCTGGATAACCGTGGTATAGTGTCTTATCTTCGCTCTGTAAGATATTGTTCTTTTGTTGTACCTATTCTGTACTAATTTATATGCTAATTCCATCTTTGTGATCCTTATTCTTATGTAGGCTATTCATATGATTTCTAATTCCTTTTGTGAGCTTTTTTTAAATTTAAGGATATCCATTTTCTCTTTTATCTTTGTAAACTTACTTTTAAGATTATTTTAATTCAATCTACGCTGACGAGGGTGTCATTGAACACCGAAACATGTACGTTTAAGCAGTAATTAAACCACATTCTTTAGTGTTTGACAGAGCGATGTTGAATTACATAGTACACTTCGACATGAAATAAACTACAGTAGATTTAACATATCCTCATCCTCACGATGTCGCTTCTACCAAAAAGATCCCCTCAATCATTACGTTCAAAATTAATGATTTTCAGTCAGTCAACCGAAAAATAACATCCGATATCAGTTTTCATTCAGTTCGCACGGAACGAAGCCCATTCACACAAAAAAAACAAGAACTTCCGTGACGAACTAAAGAGCCTACTTTTCTTAAAATTTAAGATTCATGCCAATGATTAATCGATATGGATCTATCTAGAATAATGACGAAATTAAGTTGGTAATATCGAAATTTCTAATAGTTCGAAATATTGTATACCTGGCATAATGTAGCCTAATAGAGAACTACAGTTGACAGCCCTGGTGACTGAATATATTCTTAGTTCCATCTCTTAAGGTACAGAATACAAAATTTGGTTGGAGTCCAATGAATAGCATGGACGTTACATGCAGTTAAACATTGGATCTAACAGCGCGCGTAAAATCATGTTGGCAACAGTGTCATGCATGTATTGGTCAGAAATAATCTGAAATAATATGATCTATTGTTGTGCCAATTTTGAATGAAATCCATTAGTTAGTATAGAAGTTACATGCATTTTAAAATTGGACTTATCAGCAGGCTTAGAATCATGTTGGCAACACTGACGTATATTAGTTACTCCAAAGTAATCTAGAATGCCAGGTACTATACGTGTGCAAAGTTTAGAGCTATTGGCTTGCATTCTTTCTGATATATTGATATTAGGGTAACAAAAATAGAGATAGCATTTATTAACAGTTGCCAGCCCTGGTTGCTCTTAAGAATACGCATAGTCATAGCTGTTGTGGTACACATAGCACATACGAAATTTGGTTGAAATCCAAATGATAGTATGGAAGTTACATGTATTTAAAGTTGGACCTCTCAGCAGGCTTAGAATCATGTTGGTAGCACTGACGTATATAAGTTACTCCAAATTAATATAGAATGTCATGTACTATACGTGTGCATAGTTTAAAGCTGTCGGCTTGCATACTTTCTTATATATATTGGTATTTGGATCAAAGAAATTAAGAGCATTTTTTAACAGTTGGCAGCACTGGTGGTTCATAAGAATACGATCAGTCATATCTGGTTATGTACACATACAACATACAAAATTTGGTTGAATTCCAATTTATAGTGTAGAAGTTATATGCATTTAAATATTGGACCTATCAGTAGGCTTATAATCATTTTGGCAACACTGCCATGTATGGTCTTCTGGAAATTAAACTACAATAGTATTATCTATATGTGTGCCGATTTTGAAATAGCTCCCATTCATACCTTCCAAGATATCCAACATGGAGCTCAAATTTCAATTGCGATTTTTCAGCAGTTGGTAGCACTGACATCATTTTCAAATATGGCCGTGAGATATTCAGGTATAGATCTTTACTCCTACCAAATTTTATTTCGATTGCTCCAGCCGTTTAGGAGTTGATAGGGGGGGGGGCACACACACAGCCAGACAGACAGACAGACAGACAGAAGGACAGACAGACAGACAGACACACATTTTCCCGGATCGATCTCCACATCCGCCAGCATCCGCACGATTGTTATCCGAATCTACTGGCATTGCAATAATATTTGTAATTAGTTAAAGCATAAATTACTAAAGCAACTTACAGTATTTAGACACTTGAGGAAAAAGTCGTTCCCTTAGGCTATGTATGGCATGTGCTATGTTTAAAACGAATGTTATACAGACAGAATTGCAACACTTTCCTTTTCGAAGTGTTAATTATGCTTAAAGACATAATTTGAATGAAATTGCATGGTGGCCACTCAAATCGGTCAACGATTTTCCAGGAGTTTTCCAGGAATTTTCTAGAAGTAATTCTCATTTTTCCAGACATAAAAATAAGCGCGAGTCTGGGGGGGGGGGGGGGCTTTATCGGTTGCCTACTTCAAGACCAAAATAAAGCAGTTGTGTTTGGTTTACTTATACAGATGTTGACAAAAATTAGTGGTGATTGCGTTATTGATACGCAAGCCTACACACAAATGATTTTATTATTATTAAAAAAAAAGCCTTTGTGACTGAAATATCCGCTTAAAAAAAAGAAGAGAATTTTATTGCGGTGAAATTGTCTATACTCAATATGTTTTACAAAAATACTATCGCGTGTTCTCACACACAGAAACAGGTAGCCTGAGGGAATTGCTTTCGTTAACGATAGAGTGCTCACCCAAAACCACAGCGGGAGTATGATTTGAGATGGAAAGATTTTTATAATTCATTAACAGTGACTATTTTCCAGGAGTTTTCAAATTTTTCATCATTTTCCAGGAGTGTTCCAGACCTAATAAAAATCCAGGAGTTTTTCAGGATTTCCAGGAGTAGTGGCCACCATGAATTAGCATAAATTTTCATCTTACACTTGTTAATGGAAGAGTATGATAATGCCATACCGTCCGGGTTCTAATAATGATATTAAACAAGTCCGGATTGTAATCCAAAAACTATTCGCAAATTTACTCCAAACATTATCCACAGCGTATCCGCACAGCCATGCAAACTATATCTGCTTCCGCATCCGCGCAGGGCTTTAGCTATAACCAGTTTCTAACTCACTCATCGCATCCATTGTCAATTCTTTGTAAAACCGTCTTTTAACTTGGAATTTGTTAAGCTATAATCCTAATATACTTCGGTGAAATACGTTCCAGCTGTAATAAATAAATAAATAAATAAATAAACTTAGCTAGTCCCACTACAATACAAAATGCATCTCCACGGCTGCGAAATTATGACATTATAAAACGGTAAATCTTGCCGGAATCCGTTTACGCATCAGAAACAACAAGCACCAAGGGAATTGCCAAAATGAAAGACATTGAAAAACAAAAAAGGAATCCCTCAGGAACGCAAACTCCCGAACTCACCAGCCGTGAATCTTTTCCACTATGATACAAATTTATGGTGAAATTTTCACAGCTCGGTGATAAATAGTCGCCTAGAGAAAGGAACAACTTCCCACACAACATGGCGTATAGATGAAGTAGATTTGAAAACAAATGTAAACATTGTGGAAATCGCTCAATCGCTTTAGCTATAACCAGTTTCTAACTCACTCGTCGCATCCATTGTCAATTCTTTGTAAAATCGTCTTTTAACTTGGAATTTGTTAAACTATAAGCCTAATATACTTCGGTGAAATACGTTACAGCTGTAATAAATAAATAAATAAATAAATAAATAAATAAATAAATAAATAAATAAATAAATAAATAAACTTAGCTGGTCCCACTACAATACAAAATGCATCTCCACGGCTGCGAAATTACGACATTGGTTGCGTTCAAGGTAGCAAACAGTTGATGAACTGTTGAAGAAAGTACGCTGTGAACGCGATGTGATGGAGCGCTCCCTAAACAAGTTCCATGGAGCGGACGCCATTTTATGGAGCGTAGAAAAACTTCGCTCCATCCATGGAACATGTTTAAAACCAACATGGCGTATAGATGAAGTAGATTTGAAAACAAATGTAAACATTGTGGAAATCGCTGAAAATAGTTCCTAAACTGATGAATACTGAAATAATAATGAAGAACACAACATCACGGTCCCTCTATAGCCTATAAAATGACCTGCATTGAGTTAAATTCGTGATATATCTTTATTCCGATTTACGGACCGCAGTTGCGACAAATTTTAACCTATGTGTGAAACAACATAACCTGATATATCGGATGTTACAGCCTTTCTTTTGTTCCAAGTATTAAAAATTATATGAATTCAGGTGTGTGGTTTCCTTTTTAGTGGCAATGTGCATTTATGAAGTTTTTAAATCAATGTTTCAGCGTTTTTTCATCACTAGTCTGGGGTAATTTGGTCTGAAAATACGATTTTAACCTATGCTTTGGGCTAAATACTGTACCTCGACGAATATATTGTTATGTAGGCAGTATAGAGAGAATCAAACTTCTAGGCTACCGATACTGTATAAAAAATACCTTTCATTTGGAGCAAGCATAGGCTACCGGTACTGTATAAAAATACCTGCATTGTACTGGGCCTACCCCAAATTCTGAATTATTTCAATACCGTAGGATACCGTACCGGTACTTGTTGGGTTAAGGATTAGTATGCAACAGGATATAAGAATTACCGTAGGTCTGTCTGTGCCTGCATTGTTAGGTGATTCTTCCAATAGAAAACTGAGTGTTTGGCTTATCAGAATGTAATGACTGGGAAATACTAGTAGCCTATCAGTATTTTTCTTTTCATGGTATTATCAGACTTATCTTAACAGTTCTCTTGCTTCTTGGATGCTGTTTAGCTCTAGATTAGCCTCCCCCCCCTGGCTTTCAGCTTGGACTGAATGAAGTTAATTTGGTCATGTATAGGCATTTCAAGTACGAGTAACCATTAGGCTACTTTTCTTTTCATGGCATTAGAAGCAAAGGATGGAAGCTTGTAGTTTAACGAGACCGTTAATCTCGCGATCATAAGCCACGGGACCTCCGTTTTACGTGGAATCCGAACCACAGGACATGGCATTTCACATCGAAAATCTCACATGCAAGTGACCGGGAAGGCATTAGAGGCCTTATCTTAACAGTTATCTTGCTTCTTGATTGCTGTTCAGGTCTAGATTAAACATCCTCATTCCTTTCAATGTAATGAATATTACCTACCGTACTGGTACCATTGGCTATAATTGGGCATGCTCAATAGCCAATGTTCACTGCAGTAGGCTACCAGTACCATACATCAAGAAGCTGGGAATGATTATGCACTGAAACTCAAGAAGCACTCTTCAGCATACGGTAGCACTTACCCAGTTTGTCCTTTATTTCCTTCACTTACGGTATCTCAACATGCCTGAGTATTAACATTTGGTGACAATTATTGTATGCACATACTGTATTTTGTCCATGCTTCAACTAATCCAACACCAAAATTTCCATCCTCGACTTCCTTTTGTCAAACGAGCGATGATTTTCTCTCAGGGGACAGGTTAGGTCTCTGTACTCAAATAGGAACTGACTATTAAGTAAAATGCATTATGAGAATGGATTTAGAAATTGTGACATAAGGCTAATTTATTTCACTCACTCTCCTGTGTGTATGCTACATATTGATCTATATTGTAACAGTAGCCTAGGCTACAGGATACATTTCAAAATAATGTGGTGTCAGTAGTAGTGCATGTATTTTTAACTGAGGATAAGATTGAGAAGGAGGCTTTATGTTACAAGCTTAGTAACCTGTAAAGGAAATTGTTAGTAAAATGATAACTTAAAGGGAGTGAGGTTTCATGGATATTGTCTACTAGTACTGTACAGTATAGGCTACAATTAGGCAAGCTCACTAGCCTAGGTTCACTGCAGTAGGCTACCAAGAAGCTGGTAATGGCTAGGCCTATGTACTGCAACTCAAGAAATATATTTCTCTTCTTACACAAGCAGAAAAGATTGAGCATTGTTCAACACAGCACTTACCCAGTTTGTCCATTATTTTCTTACCTTATCGCAGCTTGCCTGAATTTTAACACCTCATTACAGTGATGCTTCACTTTATAATCTGCATATTCTATCACTCAGCAGTATTTGCTGCTGACCACAGAAGACCTGATGTTCTTGTACGGTGACTGAATGAACTACACACATCAAAAAAAGTTTTGCATCACCTCGGTTCCAAGAGTTCCGGAACCGTTAAATACAAAGGGAATAGAGATCAACACAAACAACATTTCAGCTCGTTTTATTGCTCATGAGACCCACACATTGCATGTTGTACCATCATACAGCTAGACTTTCAGCATTTGTGGTCCAGATTGCAGTACACACCACTACCTCTAATACCCAGTAGCACGTCCTCTTGCATTGATGCATGCCTGTATTCGCCGTGGCATACTATCCACAAGTTCATCAAGACACTGTTGGTCCAAATTGTCCCACTCCTCAACGACAATTCGGCGTAAATCTCTCAGAGTGGTTGGTGGGTCAAGACGTCCATAAACAGCCCTTTTCAACATATCCCAGGCATGTTCGATAGGGTTCATGTCTGGCGAACATGCTGGCCACTGTAGTCGAGCGATGTCGTTATCTTGAAGGAACGCATTCACAAGATGTGCACGATGAGGTCGAGAATTGTCGTCCATGAAGACAAATGCCTCTCCAATATTCTGCCGATATGGTTGCACTATGGGTCGGAGGATGTCATTCAGATATCGTAAAGCCGTTTCAGAGCCTTCCATGACCACCAGTGGCGTACGTCGGCCCCACATAATGCCACCCCAAAACATCAGGGAACCACCACCTTGCTGCACTCGCTGGACAGTGTGTCTAAGACGTTCAGCCTGACCAGGGTGCCTCCAAACACGTCTCCGACGATTGTCTGGTTGAAGGCATATGCGACACTCATCGGTGAAGAGAACGTGATGCCAATTCCGTGGGGTCCATTCAGCATGTTGTTGGGCCCATCTGTACCGCGCTGCATGGTGTCGGGGTTGCAAAGCTGGACCTCGCAATGGACGTCGGGAGTGAAGTTGCGCATCATGCAGCCTATTGCGCACAGTTTGAGTTGAAACACGACGTCCTGTGGCTGAACGAAACGCATTATTCAACATGGTGGCATTGCTGTCAGGGTTCCTCCGAGCGGCAATCCGTAAGTAGCGGTCATCCACTACAGTAGTAGCCCTTGGGCGGCCTGAGCGAGGCCTGTCATCGACAGTTCCTGTATCTCTGTACCTCCTCCATGTCCGAACAACATCGCTTTGGTTCACTCTGAGACGCCTGGAAACTTCCCTTGTTGAGAGCCCTTCTTGACACAAAGTAACAATGCGGACGCGATCGAACTGCGGTATTGACCTTCTAGGCATGGTAGAACTACAGACAACATGAGCAGCGTACCTTCGTCCTGGTGGAATGACTGGAACTGATCGGCTGTCGTACCCCTTCCGTCTAATAGGCCCTGCTCATGCATGGTTGTTTACATCTTTGAGCAGTTTTAGTGACATCTATGAACAGTCAAAGGGACTGTATCTTGGATACAATATACACAGTCAACGTCTATATGCCGGAGATCTGGGAACCGAGGTGATGCAAAACTTTTTTTGATGTGTGTATGTTTGTTACAAAGCTACACCTATAGTTTTGCTGTACTGTAGTTTCATTTGTATTCAATCTGGTAATGAGCCTAGGTGGAAGATATTACTTCTTTTAACATTTAGTTTGCTGATTCGTGCCAACCATCATTCTACCAGGCACATATTGAGCAACAAAGGGAATTGTTAGTAACCAAGTATCATTGCCTTTAAGAGAGTTGGTTGGTTGGTTCCTTAGTTTTGGGGCTGCGACAACGCGGTCATGTAGCCCCGTGTACTTTGAGTGTGTGTAGAATCTGCCTGATAACCGGTGTTAATTGTGATGACTGTATTAGTGTGTGTATCTGTTTTTTTTTTAATTCAAGTAGGGACTGCAACTTTGAATTTTCAAATAGTTCCTACTTTTGCCGCCAAACGCCACCGTCAACGACTACTAGGCCTAGTTCAGAACTAGCTACTAGACGCCACCGCAGTTGGCTCTTGGCAACGAACGTAGCAACCTAAGAGCGTTATTTACATTCTTAACCTATCCAATTTAGTTTCACACAGGTGTAATTAGTGGAAAGATCTTTAACATGCCATAAATCTATGACATGGGACCGCCGGCTTTACTTCCCCTCCGAAGCAAGGCATACTGAGGGATTTTTAACGCTCTTAAAAATCCGATGAGTCATGAATGTTACCTTCGGTAATGGTATGTAATTGTACGAGCCCACTAGCAAAGCCCCAATGAAGGACCAGTATCGTACATCAAGCAGCTGGTAATGATTATGTACGGAAATTCAAGATAAAATATAGTCATTTCTGCTTTTCGGGTACAAAATTATAAATATATAAACACACTCCTGGAAAAAATTACATGTATTAGTTAGTTATCACACTTAAATGGGCAATGGGCAACTAATACATGTAAGTGTTTCCAGGAGTGGGTTTACATAATAATTTTGTACCCCATGTTGACCGACTGAGAAGCAGCAAAGACAATCTGTAGAGGCAACACTGAAAAAAAGAAAAAGAATGGCTTCAAATTATCACAGAAAAGATGTATTCCTTAGCACTGCTTCATTTATCTTTGTTCCTAGGTGTCATTCATCCTGGTACTTTCCTGATTTTTATATCTTATTTTTTTTTCAGTTTATATTTTTGCAGTGTAGTTTCCTCTACCTCATTCTGTACTGTCCAGACTTAGGTAGCAATAATTTTAAAATGCCCTATTTTTTAATTCTTTCTATGTTAGTGGACCATTTGATGACATGATGTATTAAAAAATAAATGGTGAAAGCATCTTTTAGACAACTGTTTTCAACCAAAAATCTGTAGCCTAACATTTTTCATTTTCATTAGATGAACAGTAGCATATAGGGAATATGGTATGGAAACCAGTTGTGTATTGATAGGAGGAGAATGGACTGCCAAGTAAGAGACTAAGTTAATCCATCAACAGTTCATGTTGTGCCTTTCTCTTTAAGTACTAATATTGGGGTGTAAATAAGTTAGGCATAACAAGGATAATACAGGCTCATACCATGATTTCCTTTGCTTTAAATGAGGGACCCAGAAATTTTATTTCTAGATGCTGGTTATAATTTTAAAGTGTGGAACCTTGAGGTCATCTGACCTTATTAGATAGGGGAAGGGTAATGGTCCAGATAAATACCTCTAGTTGACAGGTAGGGACAATGTGATTTATATTCTTGTAATGTTTCAAATTAATTTTGCTATCTAACCTGATTTTTTTGTAAATACAATTAATTTTTATAGTACAGTAACTAAAATCTGTATAGCACAGTTAAGCTGATGAATAAATCCAAAAGCTTCAAATCCTTGAGAAGAAAACTAGAGTGAAAAAGCAGGAAAATATCAGCATGAAGGATACCTAGGAACAAATTAAATAGATGAAGCAATGCTAACAAATAATGAAGTAATCATGTGTGGATGACTGGTAAGAGGTTTACTGATAGACTTACAGATTCTTGACCCTTCTCATAGGTTATAACCCTACATTAAAAAAATCGAAGCTATATTGATATTCTTGAATAAATATTCGGTCTATTGAGACATAGGCCTAACCTACCTTGTTCAATTTGAAGGGATTAAAATTACTTCAATTAGCATAAGTCTTGGGATATACCACCTTAATATACCGTACCATACGTTAAACTGTTAAATTTTCTTTACCGTAGCCGAACTAGCATAACACAATAAATGCCGTAGCAGAAAGGCAAGAAATTTACGAACGTAGGCCTAACATTATCGGGAGCAAGGTATTGTTTTATACATGTTCACAGCCTTCGGTACATAGTTTCAGACCAATCTCGTTCTGAGTTGCAAAACTAAAGGTAAATTAGATACTGATCTAATATCAGCATTCACTCTCACAAGATTATCTGATCATTTCAACATCGCAGGCTCGAGGATAGTACATCGGCCTTGTCCACTTTCGAACAACGCGCGCTGCTACAGATCAGATGGAGCAAACCGTTCACAAGTACACGTAAAACCTGATCCCGCTCCCGATGCATCAGCTTTGGAGCAGTTGATCAACTGTTTGCTACCGTGAACGCAACCATTATAAAACGGTAATCTTGCCGGAATCCGTATACGCATCAGAAACTACAAGCACCAAGGGAATTGCCAAAATTAAAGACATTGAAAAACAAGAAAGGAACATTCTGAGAAAAATTTACAGCGCTGTTTTCATAGATAATTTCTAGCAAAAGAGAATCTCAGAAGAATTATACAGAAAAACTATTACGACACTCATAAAAAAAATGCAGAGTGAAGTTCTTTACACACATCGCCAAAATGAACGACACCAGTTTCTACATCGATATTGGATACTTCTTGGTACAAAGAAACTATGGAAAACTTACAACAATATTACATATCACCATAGAAGACATTCACGACCGCAGCATTTGTAGAGAAAAAATCAGAAACCAGAAATTTGAATTTAGAACACAACCCAAAAGAGATAGGCGCAAATGGGCAGATGAAGAGAAGAAGGCGCACAGTGAACGGATGAAAGGTTTTTGGGAAGATGAAAAGAACAAAAGAGCCACCTCCAAAAGCTAGATTTTTGTGTTTTTAACGCTCTGCTTAAAGGGGAATGTACGCAAATGATAATAAATAAATAAATAAATAAACAGGAATAGCGAACTGCGCACTACCTCCCTTTTTATGAAGCGCATCAGGGGCTGCAGGAGGGGCTTCGGTGGCGTAGTCGGTAGCATGCTGAGCTTCTATGCCCAAGATAGTGGGTTCAAACCCGGCCGAGCCGTCGGACTTTTTAAGAGCGTTAAAAATCCCTCAGTATGCCTTCCTTCGGAGGGGAAGTAAAGCCGGCGGTCCCATGTCATCGATTTATGGCATGTTGAAGAACGTTCCACTTATTACACCTGTGTGAAGCTAAATTGGATAGGTTAAGAATGTAAACAACGCTCTTAGGTTTCTAAGTTCGTTGCCAAGAGCCGACTGCGGTGGCGTCTAGTAGCTAAGTTCTGAACTTGGCCTAGTAGTCGTTGACGGTGGCGCTTGGAGGCAAAAGTAGGAACTATTTGAAAAATTCTAAGTTGCAGTACTTGAATTAAAAAACAGATAACACACACTATTACAGTCATCACAATTAACACCGGTTATCAGACAGATTCTACCCACACCCAAAGTACACGGGGCTACATGACCGCGTTGTCGCAGCCCCTAAACTTAAGAACCAACCAACCAAGGGGCTGCAGGCAAACAGCCACCAGGTGTGCTTTGTGTTCGGCATCGTCCTCAAACGGTAACGTTTTGTCATCCCTTATAAGCTTGCCACGGTGGTGAGTTGTTATCGTGTCGGACTACCAACCCCGAGCTTGCAGGTTCGCTCCTGGCCATGGCAAGTGATTTTTGAAAGGCGATAAACAATCACGACACGCATGTCATGTATTTTTGGCATGTTAAAGAACCCATTTGAATTCAGTTGGCCTTGCTCATAAAGGCAAAATTAATCTCGGGATTTTTCACCAACACAAAGTTCCACCATTCTCTACTAGAAAGCGCTATAGTATCAAGGAGCTTAGTTAGTTAGTTAGTTCGTTATTGTTGTTTTAAGAGGCGGAACTACGAGGTCATCTGCCCCTCTTAGCACAGATTAAAGAATACAGATTTGGAATTGAATTTAAAATTTTGAGGTGGACACCTAAATTTAAAAAGACCAAAAATTAATAAAACAAAAACAAAAAATTAAATAAACATAAAAATTATAAAAATAAACAAAAATTACGGAAAAACAAAACATTATCACTCAAAAATGAACAAGTCGTTGAGTCAATGTTCACTGGCGAATTTAGATTGATGGCCCTAACCCACTCTCACTTATAAAGCGGATAACGCGATCAGCAGCCACCGCGTCATCGGCTAATATAAGTTTGAGTGTCGTCTGCAAACCAAGGATTCTTCGTAAGTCAGCAAGATAGATTCGACTTTCATAGCGTCCCAAGGAACGACAAAATTCGACATGCAAACTGCGTCAAATAACAAATCTTGCATCCGGCACCCGAGGCCATACGACATTATTATTACATTACATTATGTGAACCGGCCAAAACTAAGGACCACGCAAATATAATTTCATTTCCTTCCCATAGTTCCTTCTACTTTTCTCTTCCTCCACACTTCCTTCATTCTTTCAGAGTGTTGCGCCTTTCTCTCCGCTGTCGATCTTCCTCCCCTGCGTTCTCTCTTTTCTCCCACAAGAACCATTATGTTAGTTATTCTTCTTCTTTTTGCGTTTTGCCCATTATAGAGCGCGCTTGAACTTGTTTTTCGGCTCGATGATATTCGCCTTCCTATCTTCCCAAAATCTCTTCATGAAGTCACTGTGCTTCTGTCCACTTGGTTCCAGTCCTGCCACTACCGTAGTTTTCACCCTAAACTTGTGCTTTGTTACTGCGGTCCTGAAGACTTTGCGGTTTCTCAGAATATTTTCTCCGATGTTCAACTCTTGCAGGTCCTCTCTTGATTCATCCAGCCAGGCTATCCTTGACTTCTGAGAATTCATTACATTGATTAACCTTTTTGTAAGTCTATAATCGTCCATCCTGAAGAGGTGTCCATAAAATGTTAAACGTCTTCTTCGTACAGTGTTGCTGAAACTATATGTGTGACGGTATAGATCTGAATTTCGTCTTTTAATCCAAATTCCGTTTTCTTGTGTGGGGCCGAATATTTTTCTAAGAATTGTATGTTCTTGCTTTTCTATATTTGCAATTTTAGAATGACCTCCTAAAGCTATGGTTTCTGAAGCATATAGAGCTTCCGGTAGGACAACTGTTTTGTAGTGTTTCAGTTTTGCATTATGTGACATTTTTTTTTTATAGTGATCCCATGTTAGTCTGAATGCTCTATGAAGTTTTGAGGCTCTTTCTGTGTTAGCCAAACTGTCCAATCCTGAAGGAAGGCATTTAAAGAATGTTAGTTATTATTTTTATTATTATTATTATTTACAGCGTATTTTCCAAATATTGGAAAGCGTTAAGCAATTTGACTCAATTCTTGACGTTCTTCTTATTTTGCCAGTATTGTTTCATTCTGTTGGAGAATGCCAACTTTCTTTCGTCAGACCATTGAGGTCTGTAAGGTGTAGGTTTCGCTTGCTCTGGTTGGACTCCCCTGTTGTTCACTTTGTTACGGAAGGAGTCTCTGTCTGATGTGTCGGTTATGTTAGCAGTTCGCATGTCTTTTTGTACTTCTTTCATCCATGGTGTTGTACTTTTGAGTGGTGATATGTATTCTAGTATTCTTTTGGATAGTCGTGTATTCGGCAGTCTACTTATGTGCCCGAAGAATTTCAATCGTCTTTTTCTGAAGTCGACTTCGATGTTTGAGTATTTTTCAGTTGTCTTGATTGACTGAAGTCGGTACCCGTCAGGAGTGAGTCTTGCTCCTAGTATTTTGCGAATGATTTTTCTTTCTTCTTTCTTGATGTCTTCAAGTTCATGTGTCTTATTGAGTGTAAGTGTTTCGCTTGGGTAAAGACTTGCCGGTTTGATAACAGTGTTGTAATGTCGAAGTTTGGTTTGTCTTGACATGCATTTTTTTGTTATAGAGGTTTTGGATAAGTCCGAGTGCTCTCCTGGTTTTCTGGAGACGGTTTTGTTGTGAGATATTTTCGGATCCAGTTGGTTCGATAAATTCTCCTAGATATTTGAAATGTGGGACTCTTTTGATAGTTCAGTATTTTGTTTGCATGTTGTCGGCTTTGTGACTTAGCACTTGAGTTTTCTCGAAGGATATTTGAAGTCCCACTTTTTCGGCGCATTCTTGGAGTGTCTCTATTTTGTTTTATTGCGGTCTCTTGATTTTCTGTTAGTATAACCAAGTCATCGGCGAAGGCAAGATATGGTATAGAGAGATTGTTTTTACGATAGCCAAGTGTAACTAGTTTCCAGACATTTGTTAGTTATTATTATAATAATAATTTTAATAATAATAATAATTATTATTATAGAACATTACTTTTCACGCATCATACGCTTCGCAATCTGAAGATTTCACGTCATTTCGTTTGTACGACACGTGAGAAAGGAAAACAGCCAGGCAGCACTTGTAGAGAGCAAACGAGTAACACAGATCAAAGAGTTAGCAGCACAGCACGATAGTGCTCTGTTATTAAGCGTCATTCCTCTGACCATTAAGAGAGTTGTGTGAAACACCGCTTGAAAGCGCTCGTTACACCCGCTTTATGTTTTCTTTTTCAATACGAGCGCGTTTAGATTTTAGTTTCCAAAAAGCACGTTCATTCTCACTTTTATATATTTTTAAGTTGATGTTTTCCAATTAACTGAAAAGCGAGACGGCGTGGCAGGACAGGCGCAAGTCTCTCTAATTAGAGCACAGGGGCGGGTCACATAGGGGGGAGGGAGACACACAGCAGCCCGCTCACAACTACGAGGGGTAATCAACAAAACACCCTTCACAGCTTAGTTTATAGTTTAGATTAATGCAGCAGCGTAACCGAGAACACTCAGTCAGACTCTAAGACTTAAGTGGATACAAAATCGCTTATCTTGAAATGAATGAAAATCCACAACCTGCTTCCAGTCTCCGACCGGGTCAGGAATGGAATGAATGAAGCCCCCATCTAGCGGCGAGGATATGAACTGTGCCGGCTGCCGAGGCCTGACGCACTCCTCTGGGGCAATGATTAAATGAATGACAGATGAAATGAAATGATAGTGGAGAGTGTTGCTGGAATGAAATTTTGACAGGGAAAACCGGAGTACCCGGAGAAAAACCTGACTGGTTCCGTTTTGTCCAGCACAGATCTCACATGGAGTGACCGGGATTTGAACCACGGACCCAGTGGTGAGAGGCCGGCGTGCTGCCGCCTAAGCCACGGAGGCTTCACAAAATCGCTTATCTTAAATTTGTTTAATTCATGTCCCTTTCCACAGAATCTAATAAAGGTATGATAATTGTTGTTTTAACTTGGCCTAACATCTAGGTCATCGGTCCCTAATGGTTTGGGTGATAGCGTAACATGAGAATGTAAGGTAACTACACACTTACGGACTAGAAGAAGAAGAATGAAAATGGATGAAAATCTTCAGCCACAGAAGAAATGGAAAACAAAAGGAGAATAAGGCAAATAAAGGACAGGTCTAAAATAAATCCCCTCATCCCCCGAAGAATGAGGATTGTGGGACTTGAAAGCAAGGAGAGCCATGAAAGGCAGATAGGAAAGTGAAAGAGGAGAGGGTCCGCCCCAGAGGCAATGAAAAGAGGGGGGAAACAGGAACCAGCTCAGGAATCCCTCAGGAACGCAAACTCCCGAACTCACCAGCCGTGAGCCCTTGAGGGTGTAGCACTATCGAGGGTGCACCAAAAGTGGTGGCGCTACATACACCCTGCCACCTTAAGGGCCTTGAGCAGAAGGGAGGAGACATCATGAAAAGGAAAAGATGTCTGACCCCTCGAAGAATGAGGGTATCAGGAAAGATGAGACAAGGGCCAATTAAGGCGGGAAGGAGAAAGACTCCCTAGGCCTCGGATACCCCTCATACCGTCGCGGTCGGAAAGGAACAAGAGTTGACCAACGGAGGTCGACAGGAAAGATGACAGGTGCCAGGCACAAGAAAGTGGAAGTAATGCCGAACTCAGCTGGTCGCCAACCCACATCCCACTAGTCGTGAGTCCCTGGGAGGGGATAATGAAATGTATGTCACATTTCAATCAAACCTTACTTGATATATTAATGGAGTTTTTTTATTTTGGACTTCAGGGGAGTCAGAATTTTATTTTTAACTGTCAAGAAAAAATTACTTTTTCTTACAAAACAAGCAAAACCCAAACATTTTTTACCTTAAACAAAGAATCTTTTCCACTATGATCCAAATTTTTGGTGAAAATTTCACAGCTCGGTGATAAATAGTCGCCTAGAGAAAGGAACAACTTCCCACACATTATGGCAATTTCTAATGGTTAAACTATAATGTATTACACATCATTTTAAAAGTCAGACTGCAGAGAATCATAAAATATTTAAAAAAATAAAAAGTGACAGTCAGTCTGAAAGACTAGACTTTGTATCATTTTAAATGCTACAAATGCTGAAAAATGCTAGAAAGTCTGGAGGCTTCTCGCTTCGCTCGAAGCCCAAGACTCTTGACATGTTAGAAAATTATCTGCATAATACTTATCTTGCTTTATAATACTTTATCTTGTTTCAAATTACTCGCGAACGGCAAGTGCAAACCAAGGGCAAAGCAAGGTCAAGCGGGATGCCGTCACGCTCACCAGAGCGGGGTCGTGCCCCTTCCATCCAGTCTAAAAACACTTATAGTGGGCGATGTATTGAAGATAGAGATATGCTCTCGCGGACTTTTTTGTAGAACTTTTCATGCTGAACAATTCTTACGCTCGTAGTATATTGATATTTTTAACGGTTTGCCCAGCGTAAGCTTAAGAAGCGCACGGACGCCAAGTTTGTTTTCGACTTTTTCACTGAAATCGTTACTGCTTAGCTTCGTTTGATCATACATACATTATTTTCAACATAATCTTTCCTCGAGATATCCTTTACAGAATGGTGAAAACCGCATCAAAATCCATCCAGTGGTTCTCGAGATTACCCGTGACATCCAAGAATCGGGGATTTTTGTCTTATACTAACGAAGTAAAGATTGTCGGGGAACACATGCACCAAGCGGTACTATGATGTCACACACCTCAGGGCATCTGGGTACATTTCGTCCCGTCACCGTAACGTAACGCCAGACCTCAGCGTAACGACGAAGTCGTCAAGATCATTTAAAATGATAAAAATAAAAAAAATGTTGATTTTGACATTTTCAACCATTCCGTACCCCTTAATGGGGAGCTGCAATATGACCGAAGATCTGAGGTTTGAATTCCGACAATGACACCGGCTATCCTGAATGTTGCTTTTCGACTGGGTTTTTCAACACTCCTTCCAGGAAAAACATAGATTAATTTCCAGCCAAGGATCACTTAAGCAATCCTACACGCAAATACTACAGTACTATAGGCATAACAGGTTATCAGACAAGCACAAATTCACACAAATAGTAATAGTAATAGGTTAAGAATGTAAACAACGCTCTTAGGTTTCTGCGTTCGTTGCCAAGAGCCGACTGCGGTGGCGTCTAGTAGCTAAGTTCTGAACTAGGCCTAGTAGTCGTTGACGGTGGCGTTTGGCGGCAAAAGTAGGAACTAATTGAAAATTCTAAGTTGCAGTACTTAAGTTAAAAAAAAAACAGATAACACACACTAATACAGTCATCACAATTAACACCGGTTATCAGACAGATTCTACACACACCCAAAGTACACGGGGCTACATGACCGCGTTGTCGCAGCCTATAAACTTAAGAACCAACCAACCAAGATTGATCCATCTTGAAAAAGTAAGGAGATTTATCGTTATTTCGTTACATTTGCAGAATTGAATATGTTACTATAACGTGTTACTTCTTAAGCCCAATCGCTTCACACGCTGCCCTACATAGCCCTTTTAATTGGATTTATGATGAAGAGTGCCGGCACGCTCTGCAGAGACACAAAGGGCCAGGTGGAATACCGCTCCCTCGCCCAGCATGGATTGTAATTAACGCAATATTATTATTTGATAATGGAACGCGTCGGGCCTCTCTTTTTTCGTTTTTATCTTTTTAACAATGTACCTTGTTAACTAATACTCCAGAAGATCTTGTTTCAACAAACACAAATAATCACCAGCAATTGCGCGCTTTCATAAAATAAAAATATTTGTGATTCAACATTAATTGGTATAATAATAATAATAATTAAATCCAAAAGCGTTTGTTCCCAGATTGGGCGGCTTATGGTCAGCGTCTGTTCACCAAGTGGTGCGGCTGTTAACATGCTCCAGGAACTAACAATGCCTGGTTCTAAGAAACCTAGTGGATAACCACTAGACCCCATTTCTTACAAGTAACCATGGCGCGTGCAAATAATAACAGTATTACCCCAGGTGGTAACCAATCCACCCGTCAACTGACGGCACCCGGGCGTTCGGACTCTGGGGGACCCGGGCAACCACGGCCACAGAGAAAATCGGAGTTCTCTGGCAAACTTCCACATAAGACACCAACATACGTAGGCACTCTAAACATCAACACTCTCATACAGCCTGGAAAGTTGCACAATCTAGTGACAGAACTCGATAGACAGAAGCTTCTAATCCTCGCGCTGCAGGAGACACGTATCACAGATGAAGACACCATGGACTACGGCAATTACCGCTTGTTCAAGAGCAAGACTGACAGGCGCGTTGCCAAAGGCGCTCCACTTCTGGGGATGGCCTTCATGGTCCACAAGACCATAGTAGAATCCTTAGAAGAAGTTACTCCGGTAAACAACAGATTGATGAGCATGCGCTTCCGGTGCGCCAACAAAAAATACACACTGATCAACGCACACGCCCCCACTAACCAAAGTAACAAGAGCGATCCACAGTCCGCAGAAAAATTCTGGTCGACCCTTGACACAGTGATGTCCAAAGTCCCCAGGGATGACGTCAAACTCCTCATGGGCGACTTCAATGCACAGATCGGTAGAGAAAAGATGTACAGGAAAACAGTCGGAAACTATCCTGCACATAAATTCACAAATAAAAATGGCACACGACTCATAGAACTCTGCCAGCAGAATAACCTCAAGCTCATGTCAACATCTCTTAGAAAACACCCTAGAAAACAGAAAACCTGGCGTTCTCCAGTCCAGCAGTTAGGTGAGTTCCAAATCGACCATGTGGCAATCTCAAATCCAGTACAGAAGGAGATTCATGATGTACAGGTACGTAGAGGAGCCAACATTGACTCTGACCATTACCTAACCCGCGTCAAGGTCAAGTTCACCCCAAAGAGAACTTTCTGTAAGAAAAACCCCCTACCAAAATTTGACACAAAAAAGATCGCAGATTCTGGAGTGATGGAAGCCTGGGAAAAAGAACATGCCAATGACTGGCAAAATTTCCACCGAAAAATCATAGAAACAGCACAAGCTCTCATTCCTTTGAAGAAGAATTCCAAACATCCTTGGTGGGATGTTGATTGTGAGAATGCACTCATTACCAGGAAATTGGCATATCAGAAATACAACAGTAAAAAATCCCCAGAAAATTTACAGACTTTTCATGAAACACAAAAAGCAACCGCAAAACTTATCAGACAATCCAAGAGGAGATACCTGAAGGAACAGTTGGACTCCATTGAGGACAACTTCCGTAACTAAAACGTAAGGGACTTCTACAGAACGTTTGCAGGACACATCAGAGGGTACACACCACCAAACCTTTGCTTCAGAAAATGTGATGGAAAATTAGCATTAACGAATAAGGAGAATTGCAAGCAGATGGCACAATACTTCTCTGATCTTCTCAACTGTCCAGAACCAATAGAGAGATTCTCAGAAGAAGAACCTACAGTCAAGAACGCAGACTCATTACCTCCGACACAAGAGGAAGTTCACAGGCACATCCTCAAACTTAAGAACAACAGAACATCTGGTGAAGACGGCATAGTGGCCGAACTACTGAAAAACCTAGGGCCACACTCACTTAGGGAACTCACACAGATTATCACTGACATCTGGACATCAGAAAAGCTACCAGATGAGTGGAAATGTGCATTGATCTACTCATTACACAAAAAGGCGACCGCTCTGACGTAAACAATTACAGGGGCATTTCACTATTACAAGTTACGTACAAGATCCTCTCAGCGTGCCTACTCCAAAGGGCTCGGAACCAGCTGGAACACAAGATTGGCGAGTACCAGGCGGGATTTCGTCCTGGTCGCTCCTGCGCGGAACAAATCTTCAACCTAAAAAGTATATTGAAAATCAAAGCCCTTAGGAATACTCCAGTTATATGTACCTTCGTTGATTTCAAGAAGGCATATGACTCCATTGACCGTCAGTCATTGATCAACATCTTACACGAGCAAGGTTTGGATAGTAAGACCTTGCGATTGATCAAACAGACACTGACAGACACGACATCAAAAGTGAAATTCATGGGGGAAATCTCAGAACCATTTCAGATCAATACAGGTGTTCGCCAAGGTGACGGGCTCTCTCCGCTCCTCTTCAACCTAGTGCTGAACAAAGTTATCAAGGAATGGGAGAAAGAGCTGAGACTTCAAGGTTACTGGATGTCTAGCCTTCGCGGATGATCTGGCTCTACTCTCAGATAACGAACCCACATCAATCAGACAGATAGAAGTACTCCAAGAGTGCACCGAAAAAGTAGGACTACAGATCTCGTTCCAAAAGACAGAGTTTTTCTGTACGAAATTCGACATACAGAATTTAAACACGAAATATGGCAAGATCAATAGAGTCGCCCACTTTAAATACTTTAAATACCTAGGTGAAGTGCTTGAACCGACGGGAAAAGAGAAAATCGCGCAGAACACTAGGTTAATGAAAATGAAGAGAGCCTTATACAAGACACAGAGTGTCTACAACAAAAAAATGTCTGTCCACATTCACTAAACTTCGTCATTACAACACGGTTATTAAACCTGGAAAAAATCCATTAGGAAAGAAAAATAATAAGGAAAATAATTGGACCAAAGCACACAGATGAAGGATACAGGCACAGAGACACCACAGAGAAATTGTCCAACCTCGTAGCAGACATCAGAAAGAGGCGACTAAAATTTTACGGCCACATCAGCCGACTCCCACAAACCAGACTCACCAACAAAATTCTTAGATACATACAGCGGCTCAAGATTACTACACCCTGGATGATGCAAGTCAAAATTGATCTAGTAAAAGCACAGGTCGACCCAGAAGACGACATAGACAAAAGCGTATTTAGACACAAAGTATACAAGTGGGAAGTGTTGTCAGAGAGAGCTGCACCTACAGCCCAAAGACCAAAGTGGACCGAAGAAAGGAAGAGGGCCTTTAGTGCACGAATGAAAGAGTACTGGAAAGACAGGAAGAACAAAAAGTCGTGATTGCTTCGCGTGGTCTAATAGGCCTGTAACGAGTAAAAATAATAATAATAATAATAATAATAATAAATACTTAGGTGAAATTATTGAACCTACAGGCACAGAAAGAATAGCACAAGGAACACGAACTCAAAATGCGGAAAGCATATGGGAAAACCGCAAACATCTACAACAAAATATGCATGAGCATTAACACTAAAATTCGACATTACGCGACGGTCATCAAACCCGAAACACTCTACGCAAGTGAGACCTTAAACCTCAATTATAAAGGGGATCTTGAAAACATCAAGAAAGCTGAAAGGAAAATCATCCGAAAAATTCTTGGCCCAAGACTTACAGATGAAGGATATCGTTTACAATCGCACAAGATCACAGAAAAATATTCAAATATTAAAACCGATTTCCGTAAACGACGCTTGAAATTTTTTGGACACATTATGAGGCTAGATCCCAGAGGAGTGCGTCAGGCCTCGGCAGCCGGCACAGTTCATATCCTCACCGCTAGATAGGGGCTTCATTCATTCCATTCCTGACCCAGTCGGAGACTGGAAGCAGGCTGTGGATTTTCATATGAGGCTAGATGACAAGCGATTAACAAAGAAAATATTGATGTACTCACAAAAATTAAAGACGACAACGGTTTGGATTAAACAAGTCCAAACTGATCTCAATAACGCCAACATCACACCCACAGATATCGAAGACCGCAAAACTTTCAGACATAAGATCTACACTTGGGAAGCTGCATCAGAAGATAAGCCCAGCAGACCTAGGGGAAAATGGACTGACGAACGTCGAGCTAAACATAGCGACATGATGAAGAATTCTGGAAGGACAAGATAAATAACAACAACAGATCATAACTTGCTTTATGTGATCCTGTTTGTGTCGAAACATACTAAATAAATATATAAATAAATAAATAATAATAATAAAGTGCAGAAGAAAACTCATTTAGTAGACATCGCAGTCCCTGACTCGCATAGTATCCAGCAAAGTTATGCTGAGAAAGTGACGAAATACATGCTCTGGCTGAAGAGATCCGACAGATGTGGCGACAGGAATTTGTCACTGTATTGTCCATCATAATCTCTTCCACAGGGATCATACCGAAGTCGCTGAAGGCCAACCTCGATAAACTGGGGCTCCAGCATAATCTGCATACCAGTATGCAGAAAGTAGTTATTTTAGAGGCCTGCTCCATAGTTCGTTCGTTCCTCAACCAACCAGTATGGAGAACTCCACCGCATCTTGCAACAAATGCCGATGAAATGGTCAATTGTACCCAACGATATGGTGAACATGTGAGTATAACAATAATGATGGAAAGAGTGTATGGCATAACTAGTAATACCTACAACAAAGAGTGATTGTCTAATGATCTTAAAATACAGCACAACAACACCGTAGTCAAACCGGAATGCCTGTATGTCTCGTACTGAACTACAAATTGGATAAATTAGAAGTAGTAGAAAGAAGAATTATACGAAAATACTCGGTCCTTTAAAAACTGCAGAATCCTGGAAATTAAGAAGTAATGATGAAATATATCAAAAACTAGAAAACATATCAGAAACAAAATGGAAGAGCAGATTGCTACAGGATGGATGACAGTAGGTTAACATTCCTGTGGAACAAGGAGTCAACAACAACAACCTGGGTATAAGAGCCTCGCTTTCCTGGTTAACGGCCGGCGACTCAAACGTTAAGCATTAGCACGAGCCGACTATCGCCACTATTTATGGCTGAAAAATACCTGACGGTTCTTGATCAATAAGTTGCTTCCTCCATCTGTCCACGAGGAATGCAGACAAGGTGTTGCCGCCAGTCCTATCTACCTGCTCACCGGCCTTAAGCCGTGAATGCCTCGGCATCCCGCAGCTATGGAATGTAAACATCCGTCCAGACGAGCCGGTCGTTAACGAGGAAAGTGAGGCTACTATACAAGAAGTCAAAAAGGATTTGGAAAGAAACAATATCTGAGAAGAAGGTACAGAGAGATATTTTTAGGCAAAAATTGCTAAAAATGGAAGGATTCCAAGGAAGGAAGGGAAAGAAACCGGCTCGAAATGGTCCGAGGAAAGGAAGATGATGAAGGACTACTGGAGGAAGAAGAAGGAACAGCAAAGGACAAAGCATTGACATTGGCTCGTGGTCCCTAGACGACCGAAACGATGATAGTAAAACGAGCCTTACATTAGTCGCATATGATGTGTAACATGCGACAAGTAATCCTAGTTAACAGTGAATTCTGTTGGTCATTGAAATAACTACTTGTAAAACTCCAGTGACAAATCCTTTCAGCAAATATGATATAATTAATATGTTCACACCAAAGAACGACAACTTGAAGATGATTTATTGTAGGAATATATTTAATGGGGCCTCCAAACCTTGAAGTAAACCGTATGCGATATAGATTCCACATAGCCACATGGCCGATAGTACGTCCTGGCACAAATCTCCGCCACTGGGCGCTCTCATGGTTTCCTCTTACACTTTTCCGTTTCATTTCCGTTTCATTTTCCAAAATCACTCCCACAAAAATATCCAGCAACCGAGTGGAAAGATGTTACACATCAATAATAATAATAATAATAATAATAATAATAATAATAATAATAAACTGGTAGACATCGCACCAAACAACCAAACAACAGCTAGTAGTAAAATATCTAACAAGGGAAGTATTAAGTAAGACAGGTCGAAACCTATCTTGGAACTTTGTGGACACAATCGTTGTACTATAGGAGGACAACGTGCGGAAAATCAGCCACCAGATTGAACTGCAAGGCTCCGAAATCACGTGGCGAATCTCTCATATAAATCAATGGGAGGTAGCGAGTACCGTACATGTTGGAAGGGGCAACCCTGACGCTCCAGGCACTCAAGGCTAGTGGGAAGCTGCCACACGCTCCTGTCAGCATATACGCCCCGCCACGCGACTACTCCGAGTGCCGCAGGGATGTCCAGCTCCACCAGCCGCCATGCCTGCGTACCAGGATGTCAGGTACGATACGAAATTTCGTGTCAATCGCTCCGGTAGTTTAAAGACGTCAACCCCAGAATAAACATTAGACTTGAGGGTATATTTGGTCACTACACACCCCTTCCGGGATATATACTTACGTTTTAGCCAGAAGTTCCAAATGTTCCGACAGAATGCTTTATTATATAAATAATTCATGTTTTTTTTTGGCTAATGCCGTGTATATTTAAATTAGAACCATACGTTTCGGAGAAACCTTGCCTCTTTTTCAATGGAATCAAACAATGTGGCCAAAGAAGTTATATCAATGAGATTACAGAAAATTACAAAAAATTGAGATAAATTCCTCTGTTCGTCACCAGAGAGCAGCTGCCAGAAAGTACTGTATGGACCATGGTAGAACGGCGGACAGTAATTTCTGGCAGCTGCTCTCTGGTGACAAACAGAGGAATTTATCTATTTTTTTTGTAATTTTCTGTAATCTAATTGATATACCTTCTTTGGCCACATTGTTTTTGATTCCATTGAAAAAGGACGCAAGGTTTCTCCGAAACGTATGGTTCTAGTTTAAATACACACGGCATTAGCCCAAAAAACATGAATTATTTATATAATAATCCGGGCCGTGAAAGCCTTAATATACATAGAATGCTTTATTGATAGAGATGATTGTCAAAAGATTATGTCGTCAATTGACTACTGTCGACCAAAGTATTATGTGCACTCGAGTTTGAACGTTGTTTGTGAAGTAACCAATAGACCTACATAAAATCCAATAACATCATCATTTTTGTCGTTCTATTTTACTTTAGTTCATGTAGGTTTGGAATTTTTAATTTATATTTTAATATTTTTTTATCGCAGTTGGAACACAAAATGATCCGGTTTTTAAGCGTGTTTCAACCATGCTTCACATTTAAGAATTATTATCTCAAAACCACGTCATCAGATCGAATGCAAATTTTAACACAATATACATTGGAATGTTGTATAACTGGTTTATTAATTTCAAAATTTTGTTTGTCCAAGAAACAAAGTTGTTATTTTTGTAAGGTAACTTTTTCTCGGCTCGGGGTGGTTGGAAAATATAGCTCTTGGTCGCATTGTAATCCTTATACATCAAGAAGTTATGCTGTATGACAGTGAAATACGTAAATTAATTCACTTATTTTATATCGGTTTGTATTTGTTCGTGGAAATAAGGCATGATTCACCAGCCAGCCGCTCCGGGGTAAGCTGTACAGCGTTGCTGAGATGGAGCCCATCACTGCCGAGCGAGGCGAGGTCTATTTCCCCGTTCAAATATAAACCGATATAAAATAAGTGAATTAATTTACGTATTTTAAAGTCATACAGCATAACGTTTTGATGTATAAGGATTACAACGCGACCAAGAACTACATATTCCAACCACCCCAAGCCGAGAAAACGTTACCTTACACAAATGATAACAACTTGGTTTATTGGACACGCTAAATTTTGAAATTAATAAACCAGTTATACAACATTCCAGTGTATATTGTGTTAAAATGTAGATTCGATCTGATGACGGGTTTGTGAGATAATAATTCTTAAATGTGACGCATGGTTGAAACACGCTTAAAAACGGGCACTTTTCGTGTTCCAACTGCGATAAAAAATATTAAAATATAAACTAAAAATTCCAAACCTACATGAATTCACGTAAAATAGAACGACAAAAATGATGCTGTTATTGGATTTTATGTATGTCTATTGGTTACGTCACAAACAACCTTCAAACTCGAGTACACATAATACTTTGGTTGACAGTAACTGTTATGTCATTGCAGCGTAATTTTTAGATAGTTACGGAAGTAAATATCCATATCTATGTTGGCAGCATTGCTCCTTCAACAAATAAATAAGATTAGGTGACGGTGTCTACAACATGTGGAATAGCTCTATAATTGACTTGTTAAGCCACCGAACGTTCTCTTGAAGGAGTGTAACATGAGATGGCGCCAGGGATCAGCGGATAAGGGTAGGAACACAACCATTAATCAGAGTAACGCCCCTACCCTTATAATTGCAGTAGCAACCACATTCCGTGACAAGCTTTTAGCCAAGGGCGGAATACATTGCCTTATCGCCCTCCCCGCAACAAGTCCCGTGAAGGAGAGGTCACGAAAATCAATTCTCGCAGCAATTCTCATGATGTAGCCAATAGATTATAGCACAAACTTTCACAATTCCTTACAGTCTTGTTGTCGATTCATTACAGTGCCTACCAAAAATTTAAGACCACTAGCTTATTTTCAACAAAAGTTTTCTGGGCTTATATGTTTGATTCAAATTTTGCCAAATACTTTATGAAAATACTTTGATCTAATATGCAGTCACCTGTAACAAGAACATTGTAATATGGCTTTCAGTTCTTGAGTTTCATTTTTTAATACAAGGGGAGTATCGAAGAAAAACGCAATTTTTAACCACAAATTAATTTGTGGACACTAAACCAATGGGGTTATCTTATTAATTATTTTTATAAGTATTGTAGAATGTATACAAACGTTTTGGTAAATGAAAAGAAAATCCCAAAAATGTTCTTGCCATTTGGTAGTGATTTTTGTATACCTGGCTTTTCAGAATATACGAGGGAAACTGATTCCAGGTACCCGGAGTGTTGACCTTGGAACTGTCTCTTTATCTGTTGACAACATGCTGTGCTGTGCCTGGTGAAAGTTTGGGCCCGCTTTCAACCCTCACAGAAGCTATTAACCAGTGAACGCTCATCAGTCTCATCTTCAATTCGTTACCTTTTACAAAAAGTACAAACATCACTACCAAATGGCAAGAACATTTTTGGGATTTTTTTAATTTACCAAAACGTTTGTATACATTCCACAATACTTAAGAAAAATAATCAATAAGATAACCCTATTAGTTTAGTGTCCACAAAGTAATTTGTGGTTGAAAATGCGTTTTTCTTCGACACTCAACTTAAAAAAAAATATTGAAACTCAAAAACTGAAAGTCATATTACAATGTTCTCGGTACACGAGGATTTTTATTAGATCAAAGTATTCTCATAAAATATTTGACAAAATTTGAATCAAAAATGTAAGACCAGGAGCATTTGTTGAAAATAAGCTAGTGGTCTTAAACTTTTGGTAGGCACTGTACATGCTTTGCTACCTCGTGAACATTGTAGCCCCGTGTACGTGGGCCATTGTTCTAACATGGATGTGTTGGCGTCTTCGAGCATAAATACAATAGTGTGCGCATTGCCAAATAGCTTATAAAGATAATAGCGGAAACTCGGCCGCAAAAGCATGCGCTCGTTTGGAGACAGCGATCACAGTGCCATCTCTTGGTGCGAGTTGACAGCATTACTCTCCTTGCCACCCTCAGCTAGCATTTTTGAGAGCGCACCGACCGAAATTGCATTGTGAAGTTAACATATGTCCCAGCTTGATATTTAGGCAGCAAATAATTTAAAGATTAGTGTTAAAAGAAACAAAAGATACTTGGTTCTGTACAATATTTATATATAATTCTAAAAAATACTGGACTGCTTTTGCATACGATTTGCTTTGCCATAGGCAGTAGAACTGAAGGCACTGCACCAGGCCAAATACTGAAAATTACAAGGAAATATAGCCTAAGCACATTGGTTTTAATCTATCCTTTTTGACATACTGGTATTTAAAAACGAGTTGAACACGCTTAATTACATTCAAAAAAACAGTTACGGTACCTTCTTATATATTTCCTAATAAAGTCAGTAAAATAAAAATTTGTGTTTCTGAACTTGTTAGATTACACCAACCTCCTTAGCTTTAATAGTGCAATACGTACACTTCAGAGGCAGATGACCTCGCTCTTCCGCCCCTTATAACAACAATAAATAACTACGTACACTTTCAATCGGAAATATTGAAGCATGTTGTTTCTTGACTAAACAAGTTTTTGTTCCTGAAATCTTTCTACACAAAGTGGTCTGAGCATACAACATGAGTTCTGTTTAAATGGTCTGGGCCATTCCTTTTCAATACGTCATCTAAGTCAGCTCTTCGGCTTCGAATAACCCACAGCGTGCATCTATATATAAATAAAGAACAGGCTAAGTTATGTTGTAAAAGCATTCAGTATTAAAAGAAAACCGAACTATCAGTGTAATGGTAGGCTACTTGTTTACAATAATTTCTTGGGAACCCGAAGAAAGATTTTGGGTCACTGTGTTGTTTATAATTATTACAGCCATATATGGCACAAATACTCCCCGTATCGACCATTACAATTGGATAATTAGATCATCCACAGGTCAATAATTTCTTATAATTGTTTCGTTGGATCTCATGGTTGTAAATCAGCTGGTCTTACGTTGCCAACTCGGACCGCTAGGTGGTGCTCGGGAACGCGTCTCCTGTTTTGACGAGGAGTTTCCGCTATTATCTTTATAAGCTATTTGGCATTGCCACACTGCGCCTGTACTGTGACGTGAAACCAACATCTGGATCAGCTGACTAAAGGGAAAACAGAGGAACTCGTAATGGAAGGTGATAGGAGTTGGTGGGGAAATGATTTTTAATGAGGGTTTAAACACACATTTTCGTAATTTATACGACATTGGGAAAATCATCGCATGTTATTTTACGTACCGGAAGGTAGCAAAGGTTAAGAATGTAACATATTTGGTGTTAAAAGTGGCTGTCGTGTTCCGTAATACTCATTCATCCAGAACGCCCCTCTTGTAAATAATTAATAACAAATCCAATTCTGAATTAGGCCTACTGATTTATGAACAGAATTGTGTTAGTGTAAAAAGTGGCTGTCGTGTTCCGTAATATTCATACATCCAGGATCCCCTCTTATAAATACTCAATAACAAATCCAACTCTGAATTAGGCCTACTGATTTTTGAACAGAATTGTGTTTGTGTAAAAATTGGCTGCCGTGTTCTATAATATTCATACATCCATGATCCCCTCTTGTAAATCATTAGTAACAAATCCAACTCTGAATTAGGCCTACTGATTTTTGAAGAGAATTGTGTTTGTGTAAAAAGTGGCTGTCGTGTTCCGTAATACTCATACATCCAGAATCCCCTCTTGTAAATAATTAATAACAAATCCAATTCTGAATTAGGCCTACTGATTTTTGAACAGAATTGTGTTAGTGTAAAAAGTGGCTGTCGTGTTCCGTGATATTCATACATCCAGGATCCCCTCTTATAAATACTTAATAACAAATCCAACTCTGAATTAGGCCTACTGTTTTTTGAACAGTATTGTGTTTGTGTAAAAATTAGCTGCCGTGTTCTATAATATTCATACATCCAGGACCCCCCCCCCCCTCTTGTAAATCATTAGTAACAAATCCAACTCTGAATTAGAGCTACTGATTTTTGAACAGAATTGAGTTTGTGTAAAAATTGGCTGCCGTGTTCTATAATATTCATACATCCAGGATCCCCTCTTGCAAATCATTAATAACAAATCCAACTCTGAATTAGGCCTACTGATTTTTGAACAGAATTGTGTTTGTGTAAAAAGTGGCTGCCGTGTTCCGTAATACTCATACATCCAGGATCCCCTCTTGTAAATAATTAATAACAAATCCAATTCTGAATTAGGCCTACTGATTTTTGAAGAGAATTGTGTTTGTGTAGCTGGTCATTTTTAATTGTACGCCCGAGAGCTCCAAACAAGTTCAATCTATTACTACATCATTTCCTAATTTATTTGTCATCATTAGAAAATGTATTTTGGAATTTCAGTACCGGTGCAGTACTTTACAAAATGTTATCGTACGATTAGCTCTTATTCAGCGTTACTTTCCACTTCAGTATTTTATGAAGGTGAACAAAACATAGGCAAATGGAAATAAGGAAGTCTATTGATTAAGTAAGCGTTGCTTTTTAACAACTATGCATTACATTTGCTACAACGGAAAACATTACAAGCAATGAACTGTTTCCTTTTAAATTCCATTTTCCACGAATGATAGAAACCTTCGCAGTAATAATCCAGAACTTTGAAATCCTACGAATTGACTAATTTAGGGCTGCAATGTATCCTAGAAGGATCTGAAAATGTCCTCAACCAAACGCACTGTCCATACGTTTAATAAGATGACAAATATTACCTCAGCGTATTTATTATCGAAGACTACATCGTCACATCAGTAGCATAACCCGCAATTTGACACTGAACATGATTGAAAAGGAAGGCTATTTGATGTTGTGATGGTCCTAATTTTGCTTCATAGGCCTGTTCAGTGGAGTAAGGGATAGAGTAAATTTTAATAATTTGTAATAAATTTACAGATTAAATTAATTTTCTTTCATGTCTCGGAATTAAGAGGAAACGTAAAGAAATGAAAGTAGTGAAGTCAAGAATTTTAGGATTATTTTACAATGAATTAATTTAGTACTACCTATGGAAAGAAATACCCGATCTTTTCCTAAACGTCTCCTTACATCCATACGCTGCACAGTAATACACCATTCTGGCTTAGTACGGTAATGAATAGAACAGAATAGCCCAATTCTATCGTCACGTGTAGTATTTCAGTGCTCCAAACTATCCGCAGTTCCCGGCAGTTCCCTTTAGTCAGCTGATTGAGATGTTGGTTTCACAAATGTGACGTCATCAGCCATCTATTGTATTTATGATCTAAGGTTGGCGTCTATCTGTGTTTAGCATGGACACAATGGTTACCATGGCAACAAGTGTTCTATACATTCTAGTTCAGTAGAGACATGTTCTTCTTCTCCTCCTTCTTATTCTTCTTCTTCTTCGCCTATTCAGACCACAAAGGAACACTTTAACCGACCATTAGTTCGTCGACTTGTAGGAACTGTACGAGCCTTGAGTCTTCCCAGAATTTCTTGATGCGTATTGATCTCGCCCTTTCTTGGGCGGAAAATATTCTTGTTGGAATTTTCTTTTTTGTGGGAGGAAAATGATAAGTCATATTTTTAAGTGCTGTAGTTACATTTTTCTTATTTGTAGCATCTTCTGTTGTTAGGCCAATTTCTTTTAAGTCCTCTCTGATTTCTTTTAATCATCGACATCCAGTTGTTGTGTTTTTTGAAGCAAGATTGTACTGTACTAGTTGTTTTAGATGACGTGAATCTGGCAATTCTCATGATGTGCCCAAACAATCCTAGTATCAGTAATGGGTTCTAGGTTATTATAGACAATAGTGTTAGGTATTATTCGCCCTTGCCCATCTTTTTTATAACTCTTATTGATACAAGTTCTTCCAATCCGCCTTTCGATCTTCTGTAATCTGTCGGTTTTAGACTGTTCATTTAGATGGAATAATGTTTCTGCTGCGTATGTGGCTTCCGGTTTTATGACTGTATTGTAATGTTTAATTTTTGCATTAATTGATAAGCATCTATATGTTGGTATAATAACATCATTATTATTATTATTATTATTGAAAGTTAGTACGCATACCGGTCGCGAGATAGTGCGAACTCGTAGTGGTGGACTAAAAGTTACTAAGGTTAGTAAAAGTCCTTCAAATTTCAATTTTAATTCTAGCATCTTCAAGAATCACTTAAGTCTAATATTTTATAAATAACAGTGCTTCCTAAATAGAAAAGATATCCCAAAAAATTCTTCCTAAGAATTACTTATAGCGCTCGAGTAATCTAGGCCTATACAATGGTTTTCCAAGCAACAAAGCTCTCAAAACATGACCATTACTATGAATTACATCAGATGTTGTATAACAATAATAATAATAAAAATAATAATAATAGGTGGGCTCAGGCTAGAACTTAAGTATATACCACCCGCCTGGCCTTACTGTTATGCCGGATAGACGCGATACATTTCTGGCAGGGGCTATCGTTTTGTTTATTTGCTTAAACGCACTTCCCAACGCATTTCCGTTGACTTTATAAGAAATGTAAGATTTTTCCTGTACTATTGAGATGATTTGAAAGACTTGGCACAAACTACACCTTCTAACTCCCTCTGAATTAAGCGCTTGAGTTTTGTGACACATACACCTTGGAATTTTATAAGTAATAATAATAATAATAATAACAATAATATATCCATTTGCAATATTTAAATGTTCCCCCACTGATATGGAAGAGATGTGTAGGTAAATACGAACATTGTTGACCAAACATCGAATATTAGACTACATGTTCTCATTCCTGAGCGTAACATTGATAACAATATTTTTGAAAGACTTAATAACAATAATAATAATACGGTATTGTTATAATTGAAGTCCGTTAGACTCGTGACATAAGAGACTATTCTAAACTTCCTAGGTAAAAGATATGTCACATACAGTACCTTTAAATTGAAAATTAAACATTAAAAAGTCAGCGTTTGTAGGGTTTTCAGAGACTCAAGCAGAAGATGAAAAATAAGTCGGGGGGAAACGAGGCGGGGCGAGGTGGGACGACGCACGGAGGGGAAGTTGTTACGTAATCGGAGCATTGACTTTACCGGTTGAGGGGTGGTATCAGCAGTTATGAGGATAGCGGTACTGGTCTCATAAGAAAAATTGTATTATTATTATTAATAATAATAATAATTTTCTTCTTCTTCTTCTTCTGCTTCTTGAAATCGCACACAATGGCTTGGGACGTTAGGACCAGTAGTATTGTGTAGCCTACTTTGTAAGTGTGGAAGTCATTAATTTATGTTCATGTAAAGGATAAAATAATTTAGATAATCAGCCCTGGTGTGGCGTTGGCTTCCAGCGCGTTAAAGGAATACAGTGGGACAAAATTCCGACATCCCGTCGTCTTTTAGAACTAGCATTTAAGACGGAAGTAAATTATTTGATATTTTGTTTGAGAGGCTTGGCGATTTTAGTCATTTAGCCCCATGGGTATGTGTAGAATTTGTCTGATAACCTGTGTTTTGTGGTTTCTGTAGTGATGTGGTATTTGTAATTAGGTGAGGATTGGGTAGAAGGCGGCCGTGGCCTTAAGCTAGGAACCATCCCGGCATTTGCCTGGAGTAGAAGTGGGGAATCCACGAGTTAAACTTCTAGTTCGTCTGAGGTAGGAATCAAACCCGCCTGAGTGTATACGTTGTTCCAAGCATTAGACCAGAAGTAATTTCTCAGCATAGCCGGAATTGAACCCAGAACTCACGAGGTAACAGCCACGAATGCTAGCTATTGCGCCAAAGGTTAGCAGACAAAATCCTCAGGCATATATTGCATATGGCCACTATACTAACACGAGGCTAATGAATTACCAGAATGCCACAAACTCTTAAAAGAAACAACACAGCAACAACAATCCACTTCACGATAGGGATCGTTTTAAACACTGCATCAGTTATTCCTAAAATGTCTACATTTGATCCATTCCACAGAGCGTCATATGTGTACAGTGGATTAAACAGTGTATGAGATGGGCTAGAAAAAGCCTTTGATGGTATTCAGAGTGTGTAGCGACCGACATACACAGAGAGAGTGCCGGTTGACAAGGCCAATAATCAAGCCGGACATAACAACATGCGCGCTCCATTGCGGTGGGACAAGCAGTGCCACTTACAGAGATATACAACAACAATAGCCTGCTCGTCATCATCACAACACCGTCTCGTTAATTGTTAAAACCAGGGTTGGCGCATGGGCATTTTTCACAGGAAGGTTTAAATAAAGCTCTATATTTTAGTTTTGGTCAGCCCTTATTTCCTGTCGCTTACTGTACCTTCCTTCCTAGCCTTGAACTTCACCCTGCAATAGAAACATGTCCATAGTTTTTAGAACACTCAAGTTATGGGAAGAAACAGTGGGAGAGTACGGATGGAAGTTCAACATCAGTAAATGTGAGATCCTGTTAACGACCAGCAAAAAGGACAGACCAATGAGTGGGATAACACTTGGAGGTGGACAGCTGAAGAAGGTGGAAAGTCTCAAGTACTTGGGAAGTATAGTGGAGGAAAATGGGAGAAATGACAAAGAGATTATGGAACGTGGCAGACAGGCATTAGGAGCTTAGTGTGATGTCCCACAAAAAAGCAAGGAAGTGTTATACAGAAGCTACTATATCCCGATACTGACCTATGCTTCAGAAACGTGGATAATGAAGAAAAGAGACATAAGCAGAATGCAGGCAAGTGAAATGAAGTTCCTACGAAGTAGGATCGGAGTAACAAGAAGAGACAGGGTGAGGAATGAAAAGGTCAGGGAAATGGTGAAAGAGGAGCCCTTGCAAGGTAGGATTGAGACATCAAGACTGAGGTGGTATGGACACTTAAAGAGAATGGAAGAGAAGAAGATTCCCAAGAGGATACATGAGATGCAGATGCAGAAGAAACGACCAAGGGGAAGATCAAGAGATAGATGGCTGAAAGGAGTGGAGGAATGTGTCAAGAAGAGAGGCGAGGACTGGACCAGAGTGACAGCGGAGAGGTGGTGGGAAGAAAGGACTAAGTGGCGAGGCTTATGTTCCAAACAGACCCAGCCTGGGGCTGGAAACTGTACAAGATGATGATGATAAAGTTATTTCTATATTATTTACGATCGGGTCAGATTTACCCATGGCGCCAATCCTCGCGTGACGAATTTCGGTTTACGTTCGTCGGGAGAATCCGTAAGGAATAAGGGGGAAAATCCACCTATTTTTGTACAGCACAATGACATAGCTCACGTTCTTGTTCATCCATGTTTAGGGTCTAGGGACACCTTGGTCATCAGCTCATTTGTTCAAAAATTTTAGACGACTGCTTTGCCGCCAAGGCCAATTATACTGTTACGAAAAAAAAAATCTGCATGTTAAATTTTAAAGACATAAATAAACCTCATTTTGTATTGGGAATAGTTGATAGGAAGACACCGGGTGGAAAACGACTTCATTTACATACGTACGATTACGACAGGAAGGGAGTGAGACACTCTGGGTCAAAATGACCCGGTACCAGTCCTCGTGTTAGATTTTTTCACGCCACTTCTCAAGGGTTGGCCCTTAAAAGCTACCCTAGGTGAAATTTAACCCAATAATAATTTGTTTTGCTTACTTCAGATTGGCAAGCCTGAACTGAGTATCGTCCTTCTCTGTATGCTTTCCCAATACCAGTCTACGGGTAGAGATTACCGTAGCTATAATAGTTCATTACTATGTTGTTCTTGGTTTTTGTGTCTGTTAAGAGTCTTCTGTCGTTTTACTGGTTTGATGCAGCACTCCAAGACTCCCTCTCCTGAGCTAATCGTTTCATCTCTACATAGCTACCACGCCTACATCCGAAGCTATCTGTTTAACATATTCTAACCTTGGTCTACCCCTACAGTTCTTGTCATCGACCCTTCCTTCCATAACTAAGCTTGCTATTCCTGGGTGTCTTAGTACGTGTCCTACCAACCTATCTCTTCTCTTCATTAGCAGTTGCCAGAAACATCTCTCCTCTCCCACTCGTCTCAATACCTCTTCATTTGTTACCCTATCTACCTATCCGATCTTCATCAATCTCCTGTAACACCACATTTCAAACAGTTCAATTCTCCTCTTTTCTGCTGCGCCAATAGTCCAAATTTCACTTCCATAGAGCGCCACGCTCCAGACAAAGGCTTTCAAAATTGACTTACTAATACCTAAATCTATGTTTGATGTCAACAGATTCCTTTTCTGAAGAAATGCTTTCCTTGCCTGAGCCAACCTACATCCTCTTTGCTTTGTCCATCACTTGTTATTTTGCTTCCTAAGTAGAAGAAGCATCCTACTTCCTTTAGCTTTTCACCTGCCAATTTGACTTGAAGAGTTTAGGCATTCCACAGCACCTTAAGTACTTTTTAAATTTTCCGTTTATCTAGGAGTTCGACTTTTACCTCGCACTCCAGAAAGAAAAACTTATCTTACCCCTTTAACTGAGACGAAGCGATCTATGAGCAAAGATTTTGCTCGGAAACATAGACGCAACAATCAAGTAAGATATAGATCGCCGAGTCGCGGCTGCTGCAATGCGTGCCAGGCTAAATGGACGGTAAGGCACGCGATACGATCCGCCTGAGACCTACTTTCAACAAGACACGCTGCTCGGAGGAATGTAGCCTATACTCTTCTTCACCATCCATACATACACATTCACATCCTAAGAACTTAATGTTGCACCCATTGCTTAGGAATTAAGATGTTTGGATAGCAAAATAAAATTTAAAAAATAATGAATTTCACATCAATTTGTATCCGATAGCCTCCGTGGCTTACTGTCGGGGAAATAAGTATAGATACTGGAGTTTATAAAGTAGATAAAATGTAGTTTTACGTTAAGCCTTGCATTGCTATGAGCCTCATAACAAGCCACATTTCATACTGCTACGACCACCCAGGCCCAAGAAAAAGTTGTCTTACAAAATTCACAACAACTATTTTTATAAGAGTCAGATCGGATTAAAACTTCATATACGCGTTTACAATAAGTTCCTTTAAGACGTATTAAAGTTTAGTTACGATCAGATAAATACTTTTATCATAATGATTTTTCTAAGTGAGCGTTCCGTGAACTTGGTAAGAAAAACCGGTACTTTTTTTTTTGTTCAATCTGCTATAAAATTCTAACGAGATACAATGCAAATATTTACTCTATATCGTTAAACGACAAATAAAACAAGGAAAATTTTGGTGTAGGTTGTTCTTATGTAAGACTACGGGTAAAGGTTTTATTGACCTCTAAACTCTACTATCTATACTTATTTCCCCAACAGTAGGCGGCAGCACGCCGGCCTCTCACCGCTGGGTCCGTGGTTCAAATCCCGGTCACTCCATGTGAGATTTGTGCTGGACAAAACGGAGGCAGACAGGTTTTTCTCCGGGTACTCCGGTTTTCCCTTTCACAATTTCATTCCATTAACACTCTCCACTATCATTTCATTTCATCTGTCATTCATTTAAGCATTGCCTCAGAGTAGTGCGACAGGCTTCGGTAGCCGGCACAGTTGATATCCTCGCCGCTAGATGGGGGCTTCATTCATTCCATCCATGACCCGGTCGGTCGACTGGAAGCAGGCTGTGGATTTTCACATCAATTATATCCACTTTTGCATATTTTGGGTATTAACCAAACCCCTCTTACGTGTTCGTGGCACCGAAGCCAGCATCTGGCGACGAACGTTATAATTAATAGAACATTAATGAAATTTAACCTACAAATTTAGCTTCACACAAGTGTAGTTAGTGGAAGGTCTTTTACATGCCATAAATCTATGACATGGGACCGCTGGGTATACTTCCCCTCCGAAGGAAGGCGTACTGAGGAATTTTTAACGCTCTTAAAAAATCCGACGACTTCAGTGAGGTTTGAACCCGCGATCTTGGGCATAGAAGCTCAGCATGCTACCAACTACGCCACCGGAGCTTCAAACAGAGAATTCGCTATTACAATACACCTTACGAGACTGTCAAGAACTTAAGTTAGGGGTGAGTTATGTATACTGAATTCTCTTTACAGATTCTACAAGGGGAAACCACTTATTTTTAATAGAATATCCGTGGTTTAAAGTAATTTTAAAGACAATTAAACACATTTTGTGCAATAAGGCCCTTCCGGCCCTTAATGACGCACCGCCCTTGCTATCCGATCTATATAATCTCTATCTCTACTGAGTATAAAACAAAGTCCCCGATTCTTGGATGTTACGGGTAATCTCGAGAACCACTGGATGGATTTTGATGCGGTTTTCACCATTCTGTGAAGGATATCTCGAGGATGATTTCTGTAAAAAATAATTTATTTATGATCAAAGGAGGCCGAGCAGTAACGATTACAGTGGAAAAGTCGAAAAAAAAACTGGCGTCCGAGCGCTTTGTAAGTTTACGCTGTACAAACCGTTAAGAATATCTCAATACTATGAGTGTAAGAATTGTTCAGCATGAAAAGTTCTACAAAAAAGTCCGCGAGAGCATATGTCTATCTTCAATATATCGGCCACTATAAGTGTTTGTGCGTTTTAATTTCTTCCAACCGTGTCCATTCAACTACTGAGGCGACAGTTTACGAGCTAGCTAAGGGCGAGTCTATCATCCCTGTTACAGCCTAGCTAGCGGGCGAACCTATTGCCCCAGATACACCCAGCAGCAAGCCGTTGAGTCGTGTTGAGTTTAGACTTCTGAGAAGGGTGGTTGTGTTTGGAGTTTCCCTGGAAGTGCAACTCGGGTTTTCTTCATTTCGCGCGTGTAACACAGTCAAGTTAAGATAGGACGGAAGGGGGATTTGAGTTTCATTCACCTCGCTATCCCCTGGAAGTGCAACGGAAGGGGGATTATATTGTATTAAATTATACTGATTGGCGTATAATCTCTACTTAGTATAAAACAAAGTCCCCGATTCTTGGGTGTCACGGGTAATCTCGAGAACCACTGAATGGATTTTGATGCGGTTTTCACCATTCTGTAAAGGATATCTCGAGGAAGGTTTCTGGAGAAAATAATTTATTTATGACCAAAGGAAGGCAAGCACTAACGATTTCAGTGAAAAGGTCGAAAAAAACCTGGCGTCCGTGCGCTATTTAAGCTTACGCTGGGCAAACCGTTAAAAATATCTATATACTATGAGTGTAAGAATTGTTCAGCATGAAAAGTTCTACAAAAAAAAGGCCGGGAGAGCATATCTCTATCTTCAATACATCGCCTACTATAAGTGTTTTTACGTTTTCATTTCTTCCAACAATCTCCATTCAGTTACTGAGGTGACAGTTTACGAGCTAGGTAGGGGCGAGTCTATCACCCAAGTTACAGCTTAGCTAGCGGACGAGCTTATTGCCCCAGAAACAGCCAGCAGCAAACTGTCGAGTCGTGTTGAGTTAAAAACTTTAGAGAAGATTGGTTGTGTGTGGAGTTTCCCTGGAAGTGCAACTCGGCTTTTCTTCATTTCGCCTGTGAAGTTTTCGTTCCGCAAAATTCACAGTCAAGTTAAGATTTGACGTCTGACAAGAATTTGTTACACATGCATCTCCATGATAATATAATTAATAGTCCAGTCAGTGATTTTAACCCATCATGTCGAGACGTAAAACGGATATTGGTCTTTGTTCATTGACATTGGAAAAAAAAGCGCTTATCACGAAATGCATTCATAACTGTTCCCGGGCCAAGCCGGGACGGGTTGCTAGTACATATATATAATACGCTAAGGTATATGTTTCACAAAACTCAAGCTCCTATCCCAGAGGGAGTTAGAAGGTGTGGTTTGTACCAAAATCTTCCAAATCGTTTTCATTGTAAGAGTGTTTTGGTCAGGAGATCTATTTTAATAAGTGCGTTTTAACAGATAAACATATTTATAGAAGCCCGCATAACAGTAAAGCCAGGCGGGTGGTTTATACACATGCGAAAGTTCTCGTACGGGCCTGCTAGTACTAGGAATATCTCGAATACATCATTCGAATATGCCCAACTGCATTTCTAGACGTGATACGTTTATAAGTGTTGTAGATCACCAAAGTGATTGTAGGCTAACGCTTAAAAAAACAAACAACTTTATATAAAACGAGAGATGACGCGTAATGGAATTGAAACACATCATGTCGGAACCACAACTCGATTACTATCGATTGTCGGTCTCGCTCTCTCCATTAAAAGAGCGCGCTAAGCCAATGGCCACACCCAGCCAGTCCTTTTAAGACTGCGACACTTGAAGAACATCCGGCACATTTTATAAGTTGGCATTATTGGTTCGTTTTTTAATAATGTTATTGATTTCTGTGACCCATTTCATTGGAAATCTCAAGTCACCAATTAGAGGAGGTCCCGGTTCTGACAAGAAATTTAATGCTGGTCTGAGGGCTGGAATGGAGTACACTCAACATCGTGATGTAACTCTGAGAAGGGTTGGGATAGATTCCCACCTCAGACATTCTGGAAGTGGTTTTCCGTGGTTTCCCCACTTCTACTCCAGGCAAATGCCGGGATGGTTCCTAACGCAAGGCCACGTCTGCCTCCTCCACAACCGTTACCTGAATTACAAATACACACATTACTACAGACACCACAATAACACAGGTTATCTGAAACATTCTACACCCACTCAGGTACCATGATGTCCAAGACACTCAAATAATCACCTTGATTAATGAATAAAATGCAAAATCTTTCGCCATGTTAGTATTAATAGTATTGTATAGCCTCGGGTGCCGGGTACAAGCTCTGTTAGTTGACGCCCAGAGGGCAGCTTACATGCCGAATTTTGTCGTTCTTTGCAGTGCTATGAAAGACTAGGAGTTTAGATATCTAAGCTCTTTGACACTATAGCGCTTTCTAGTAGAGAAAGGAGGATCTTTTGTCTTGGCGGAAAATCCCGAGATTAATTTTGCCACTATGAGCACGGCCTACTGAATTCAAATGGGTTATTTAGCATGCCAATATCGTATGACATGCGTGCGGTGATTTTGTCGCCTTTCAAAAATCACTTACCACGGCCAGGAGCGAACTTGCGAGCTTGGGGTTGGTAGTCCGACACGATAACCACTCACTCACCGTGGCAAGCTGCCATGTTGGTAATGTTTAAATATTAACCGTACTGCCTTATTGACTGCTCGTAGATAAATAGAACGCAACGAGACAACAATTATTTAGTTAAAACGTGGCGCCGATAACCTCGATGTTAGGCCCCTTAAAACAACTATTATTATTATTATCGACATCATCATCAGTAAAAACTACTGTACATGTTTCTGCCCGCATTGCAGCCATCTTCTGCGTTTCTTAACCGAATCCTTTCTCAAAATAAACTTGAATTAACATAATAATTTTCGTAACGTTAGATCTAGTCCTTAAATGAAAAAAAAAAACAGCAATATAGAATTAAAATGGATATCCTCACAATCTACGATATTAAACGTTGTAATTAACAATATTGATATATTCTGCGATAAATAAATTTAAAATACTAGTGAAACTATTTTCAAAAAGACGTTACGTTAGTTTACAATAAACTTCTGTAATTAAAATGGTGAATATCTCGTAGTCAGATAGTGATATCCGTCATTTCATGCAAATCCTAGGTACTGTACTTCATGAAAAGCTGACATAAGATGTAAAAAGAGATAGTTGCACTATCTGACACGTGGCTTCATGACAGGACTAAATTTCTCGGTCACATACCCACAGTCCGGACGTTTGTTTTAGACGAGTGAAAAATCATAATGGAAGCCTCGAGGCAACTATCCATCTCCAAATCATCTATATTGCAAGTTTTGAGATTGTCAACAACGCCTCTGAGCACAAGGAATAAACGAATGCCACTGTATTATTACTCCTAGCAGTCGCCACTAACTGGCCGGTATAGAGCGCAGCTCGCATCTAGAGGGCTGTGGTTAGCTCCTGCATAGTACAACTGAAGGCTGGTAGATGTCACTCCAGTGGAGTGTTTTAATTAAATATATATTTTCCATTGCAAAAAGCACCATATAACGCTTTATTTTATAACGTCACAGTACTCAAGAAACAATAAATATTAAAAAAATCAAGCAAAATAATTCAACTCTGATAGGATTTGAACCCCGGCCAGCTTTTCATCAAGTGCCTAGGATTTTCATGAAATGACGGATTTCCCGATCTGAACACGACATATATATTTTAACCCAAATATTGGCAAACATTTACATGAGTGTAAAGGATTCGATGATGATCGCTTGACGATCAAAACTAGTCATCCAAGTATATTAATCGTATGGTATGGTACACTCTTACATCATATCACAGCTTAATAAAACAAAAAGAACAGATAGCCTCATAATTTAACATCTAAATTTAACACTGATGCACTGAGATAATAGTACATTACGCAGCGAGCCTAGAATGGCTATAATTAAGACACGAGTATGTTTATAAAACGAGCCTATGCGAGTTTTATAATTTCCATACGAGTGTCTTAATTACCATTATAGGCGAGTTGCATACGACTGTTTATATTCGACGAAAATTATAACTTTATTATATGTTTTAACATAAATATTCATAAATATCTGTTCAGTCACGAGAATTTTGTGATCGGGTGCTGCGCTGGGTAATATATCTCTCTTTTCCAAACTCTCTGGCCGACAGACGCATGCGCTCTGTGTGCTTCAATGCCATATGTTCAGATTGTGCACCAGTATTCAGTAAAACTGTCACCGAAGTCGTTTGAAAATCACGCACTGTGTAGAAATTGGATTTGGGGATATTAAGGTACAGTGCTATTTCTTGTCTCATATTCACCAGTTTATTTACGCGATCATATGGACGGTGCACTTTCGGTAATTTATATAGACATGTTGGATTTTGAGCGCATGCGCGAAGGTATCCTTATCTAATTGGTCACACAACTGTTTCTTGAGCTCTGATTGGTGGGAGAAACTGTTTCATAATGAAAAATAGTGTTATTATGAGCCTCATTATGATACAGTTTTCTGACACATAATAGTCAGGGTCGAACATAAATTCCATTATGTTACCCCCCATAAGCTCTTAGAGGACAGTCCTGAATGATGTGCTTCACCGTTTGTCTATCGGCTCCACAGTCACACTTTGCTCCTGATCTGGTTTAATTTGAGCGAAGTCTGTATTAATTAATCTCATGCATTTTTTTTCAGGCAGGAGATATCATGAAAAGAAAAGAAGGGGGAAGAATGAGAGATCAGGAAACATGAGATAAGGGCCAATTAAAGTGGGAAAGACCTCGGATACACTAAAACAATCGGGATCGGAACAGAACATGAGTTGACCAAGGGAGGTCGACAGGAAAGATGGCAGAGGAGCCCGGCACAAATAACTGAAAGCAATGCCAGGCTCAGTTGGTGTCCCGTGGTCGCCAACCAACGTCCCATTCGTTGTGAGGCCCTGGGGGGAATTGGAACTAAGGTGCGTTTTTGAGGAGAAATGTTTCTGACGAGTGCCTATGAAGAGATAGGATGGTAGGACACATATTAAGACACCAGGGATAACAAACTTAGTTATTGAAGGAAAGGTGGAGGTTAGAATATGTTAAACAGATTACCTCGGATATTGGATATGGTAGCTATGTAGAGATGAAACACTTAGCTCAGAACAGGGAGGCGTGGATGGCTGCATCAAACCACCCTAAGGACAAGACTTAGAACACACAAAGTACCGACAAATTAGCTCGTTCGCCTCTTGGATTCGAACCTCGGATCTACTACTGTAGGAGGAGTATCGACTTAGCAGTATCGATTGCAGGAAACTCATTAAAGCCCACTCCAGCGGCCGACGATGAAATACGTGAGGTCCATATCAGTGAGGAGGAGATCAATCGTCTGGCCTGTGGCTACCTTCAACACAACACCTGAGACCACAGACAGCCCTACAATTATTTGTAAGATACTCCTTTCTGTCTCTTTGAATAAAGTTGAACAATCTAAATATCCAAGTGTAGATTTACTCAAAGTACTTATTCTTTTTTTCTAAATTGAATTTTTGTTTTCCGTATACTTTAGTTAGACAAGGATGATGTTTATCACTTATTTTATTTAATATAGACTGTATTTAGAAGAAATTATTAAAGAATGTTTTGATGAAAAAAGATGTGTTTGCTTAGGAGGTAAATGATTTGAGTGTATTCGTTTTGCAGATGATTTGGTGGTTGTGGGTGAGAGTGAAAGACAAGCTACACAAATGCTGAAGGACCTAGATAAAATTTGTAAAATATATGGCATGAAAATAAATGAGAAAAAAACAAATGTATGGTCGTAGGTGGAAAAGGTGAAAGAATTACAGTAAAATTAGAAGATGAAATTGAACAAGTAGATAGTTTTAAATACGTAGGAAGTTGGGTTACACAAGAAATGATATGCGCTAAAGAAATAAAAACAAGGATTGCAATAGCAAAAGAAGCCTTCAGTAAGAAAATAAAATTAGTTTGTGGAGCAATGAAAGTAAGCCTAAGGAAGAGATCAGTGAAATGTTTTGTTTGGAGTGTAGCAATGTACGGAGCGGAAACTGGGACGCTTAGGAAGGAAGACGAGACAAGAATAGAGGCTTTCAAAATGTGTCTGTGGAGGAGAATGGGGAGATTAAGTTGGAAGGACAAAGTGAGAAACGAGGAAGTATTACAGAAAGTAAGAGAAGAAAGAATGATGCTACAGAAGCAAAGGAAAAGAAAAATGAATTGGATTGGACACTGCATAAGAAGAGATGGTTTGGTGAAAAGTGCATTAGAAGGGACAGTCCAAGGGAAAATCCGAAGAGGAAGAGAAGGTTTCAGATGCTGGATTCCATCAATACTGATAAATCTTATGAGCTGATGAAACCTGCCATCAGGCAGATAAACCGATGATGATAATTATTAGTTTTACATTAATAAACATTTAATGCTGCCAATGGCCATTACAAATCCTGATCGCCACACAAGTCCTTCAGCGACAACCCTTGCTTACTGTCAGGGCGTGATATCTGTCACAGAGCGTTCCACAAACAACCGACAGATGCACTCTTCGTCTGCAACATGGAAAGCTTTTGTCTCACACACTCTAAAGTGGAAACTATGTACTGCAAATCGTGTCCAGGTGTGGCGGAACTCATAGACGGGGCAATTCCACTCAGAGTTTGTCATAGATTCTGTTGCAAAAACGTCCTCCCAAATAGCCTCACGCTTAGTTTGTACACACATCAAAAAAAGTTTTGCATCACCTCGGTTCCCAGATCTCCGGCATATAGACGTTGACTGTGTATATTGAATCCAAGATACAGTCCCTTTGACTGTTCATAGATGTCACTAAAACTGCTCAAAGATGTAAACAACCATGCATGAGCAGGGTCTATTAGACGGAGGGGGTACGACAGCCGATCAGTTCCAGTCATTCCACCAGGACGAAGGTACGCTGCTCATGTTGTCTGTAGTTCTACCATGCCTAGAAGGTCAATACCGCAGTTCGATCGCGTCCGCATTGTTACTTTGTGTCAAGAAGGGCTCTCAACAAGGGAAGTTTCCAGGCGTCTCAGAGTGAACCAAAGCGATGTTGTTCGGACATGGAGGAGGTACAGAGATACAGGAACTGTCGATGACAGGCCTCGCTCAGGCCGCCCAAGGGCTACTACTGTAGTGGATGACCGCTACTTACGGATTGCCGCTCGGAGGAACCCTGACAGCAATGCCACCATGTTGAATAATGCGTTTCGTTCAGCCACAGGACGTCGTGTTTCAACTCAAACTGTGCGCAATAGGCTGCATGATGCGCAACTTCACTCCCGACGTCCATGGCGAGGTCCAGCTTTGCAACCCCGACACCATGCAGCGTGGTACAGATGGGCCCAACAACATGCTGAATGGACCCCACGGAATTGGCATCACGTTCTCTTCACCGATGAGTGTCGCATATGCCTTCAACCAGACAATCGTCGGAGACGTGTTTGGAGGCACCCTGGTCAGGCTGAACGTCTTAGACACACTGTCCAGCGAGTGCAGCAAGGTGGTGGTTCCCTGATGTTTTGGGGTGGCATTATGTGGGGCCGACGTACGCCACTGGTGGTCATGGAAGGCTCCGAAACGGCTTTACGATACCTGAATGACATCCTCCGACCCATAGTGCAACCATATCGGCAGAATATTGGAGAGGCATTTGTCTTCATGGACGACAATTCTCGACCTCATCGTGCACATCTTGTGAATGCGTTCCTTCAAGATAACGACATCGCTCGACTACAGTGGCCAGCATGTTCGCCAGACATGAACCCTATCGAACATGCCTGGGATATGTTGAAAAGGGCTGTTTATGGACGTCTTGACCCACCAACCACTCTGAGAGATTTACGCCGAATTGTCGTTGAGGAGTGGGACAATTTGGACCAACAGTGTCTTGATGAACTTGTGGATAGTATGCCACGACGAATACAGGCATGCATCAATGCAAGAGGACGTGCTACTGGGTATTAGAGGTAGTGGTGTGTACTGCAATCTGGACCACAAATGCTGAAAGTCTAGCTGTATGATGGTACAACATGCAATGTGTGGGTCTCATGAGCAATAAAACGAGCTGAAATGTTGTTTGTGTTGATCTCTATTCCCTTTGTATTTAAAGGTTCCGGAACTCTTGGAAACGAGGTGATGCAAAACTTTTTTTGATGTGTGTAGTTCGTCCAAATTTATAATACTAAACAAATATTATAATGACCATATTAATGCATTAAAGCATTATAATACTTATTCCATCGCTTACATTCCATTATTTCTCCAGTACTTTGCAAATAAATACCCAACTATCAGTTCTAACCTAGCTATTTACACTTACAAAGCTTCACATCCACTTCTCTTCTACTCCACGCTATTTGTATCAAGACATATTTTTCATATTTTTCTTGGTTACTAAATTTTGTAACATATCTGTTTGTTTGTTTTTTAATTTAATTTTAATGTGTGTGCTTTTGGACGAAGAATATTTTTAGAATTTTTCATAACATCCCCTGTTATGGCAAAATTATATTAAGTATATGTTCTTCCACCTTTTCGTATCTTAATTTGTAACTGAAATCGGTAAGATATTAAAGTACAATATAATATTGACTTCTGGTTTTATAAATCTTATTATAATTACATCGCCAATAAGGAACAGGGCTAATATGGTCATTTTCATGTCCTTTCATAATATTACAAAAGAGAGCTAAAATGGCTGAAGACTATACCTGGTACCTACTATAGAGCTAGCTAATCCATTACGATGACGTGCGCAGTGTCTAGCCCGCGACAACCACAGGGCTTGTAATCAGCCGTAATGTCTCGATAATGAAGCGTCCATAATTAATTAGTCAAGGTAAACAGCGGTGATGCTTCATACGGAATTACATAGCACACGGGACTGGATGAAACAAAAACTGGGTGTAATTCGTATGACGCGGCAAACTAACACAACTTCTGTAGTTGTATACGATCTGCCTTGTCAATATCCAATGCATACTTTAGCGGTTTTAGGGCCCTATTGGTACATGGCATATCTCTTCACCAAGAGCACATACAACATACGAACAAACTGTCGCAAAACCACAAACTACAAGGGGTGATCAAAAGGTTTCCGATTGACAACCATGCAGTCCAGAATCGGTTTCCAATCAGGGAAAACCGTCATGATCATTGAGGCAGTCATCGCACCGACGCAGCATGTAAAGGTCGATCCACAATGCGCAGTCAGCAGTCGGTAGTGGGTAGTTGACAGTCCGTAGCTGCAGTCAGCAGTCGGTAGAGGGTATTGGCAGTCCGTAGCTGCAGTCGGAAGTCGGTAGTTCACAACCTAGCCACCCACAATGCGTTGTCGTTAAAATGCTAGGAGTAAATAATAACTTGACTTTCAGTTAGCCCTGAGAAATGTCAATTTTCTTGTCGGTAACCTAAAATTAGGAAATTTGCAAAGATGGACGACTTGGAGCTTTACTGGTTATTTTTATTGCTGGTACCTGGTACATCATTGTTAAAATTCAGATAAGTTTAATTATTACTGATGTTACATGCTAGGGCTCTCGTGTAGTATACGTTGCCCGTTCCGAAAGTGCGTTATTTAACTTAGTAGCACTCTGAAAATGGTTTGTAATTATTCTGCCACGTTACTTAAGCCATTTGCCATTAATAAACACCGCGTAAACACTTCCAAAATAAGGAAATTGTCAGCATTAACTTTCAAGTAATAAACTTATCAAAAAGCACGTCGCCATGTTTGATTACGTAATGCTGCCAACTTACTGATTGTACTACTAGGCAAAACCATTGGCCTGGATGAAGATTATTGTTGCGTGACTACCCCCACTGTGCGTGAAAAAACCAGGGGTGTTTATATTAGCCTAGGGCCGCGCTACCTAACCTTTATTGGCCTGGACGAAAACGATTGGTCTGGATGAAAATATTGGTCTGGAAACAATAATGTTGGCACTCTGAAAAAATACAGGAACACTCTCTAGCGATAAAATATTCAACTCCTGTATATTAGTAACATTGGCCATTTCTATAGAAAAATTTTCGGATTTTAATGGCGCCGGGCAACGTATACTACACGAGTTCCCATGCTAGTGACTAGGTCTGTTATTAATTAAATATTATGATCTACCTTTCCAACCCATTGCATCTGCAATCAGCCTCCACGTCTGATCTTTGAAGAGGTTATTTTTTGTACTTGGACTCACTCATATTATAGAGCCAACGTCGTTCCCTGACAAGATCTATGAAAATATCTTCTACATTATTAATAAAGTCAGCACATTCCGTCATCATCTTTTTATATTTGGTTCAGTTTATTATACAACAACGAAGAATACCCCGAATACAACTACTACAGCTGATGACCAAAGAATATGGCGACCGGGAACAACGAGAAATACTGGCCCTGGTGCGCTTTCGTGACGTCAGCAATGTAGTGCTGTTGCACCACTTCCGGTAGGGTTATGTATGACGGGAACATAAACCGTATTGTCTACAAGATGCTGAAATCACCGAATACTTAATCCATATCATATCAGAAAACACGCTGTAAAATGCATTGGCCCAACATAACCATGGTTTCTTGCAAAACATACATGGTAATTACAACTCAAATCTTACACTGATCGATCTTATGAAGTCCAATACTTAACCACAACATACTTATTTATTCATTACTCTAAGTAGAACCAGTAGATCACTTAGCTTTAATCGTTGTAGTTGATCACAAGGTAACACTTTTCAGGTGTATCTTATCTTTCCCTGGCGGTTGCTTGTTAATTACGGTATGTGGAATTACTTGACGGGCTCAAAGCGTTCAGGAAGGTTATAAAAAGCTATGAATAGTGCCAGACAATGTATGCGTATATCACTCTTATAGTTGAACGATATACATAAATGTATCAAACGTTTTTATAATAGAAAGATGTTCACAAACATAATATTCTATGGTCTTCATCTTACTGCCGGTGTGGTAGTCATCTTGTCTTCATCATTGGATCTGTATAAATGCTGGTATTCATTTACCAGTTGTATTCATAGAAGGTATTGATATGAGTTGTTAGTCGGTGGCGAGTGTATTCCGCAGATCTCTTCTATAAACGTATTAATTTCTGTTCGGCCCCTTAAAACAACAATAACTAAGTAATACTTTCACTGCAAGTTTCTTTGATCTAATTATACTCATGTCCACATAAGTTACTCACAACGAAGGTCACAGGATCTACAAATCAACTTACAGTACTCGGTGCAGCTATTAATGACACAACAAATCCGTGAATCCTAGTTCGAGTGGATTTTTGTTACCGAGTAACTTCAACATGTAAACAGGCTATCTATAGCTCGCGTAGTTTTGTAAACCTATACGATATAATTTACCGTGTTTGAAAACACACGGAACATTTAAACTGGGTCCATTTCAAGAAGGTCGATATAAAATATCGCATTTCCGCTGCTTATGAATTGCTCTCGACTTCAACGTACAAGCACCATCAAGCACTACATTGCCTACGTCACAAAAGGATTAGGTTTACGCGCCATGGCCTGTCTTTCTCGTTGGCCGTGGAAAACGACAAACTGACGTCAGCTTGTGATCTGTTCTGATTGGCTCTTAAATATGCAGAATTAATGCTGCCAACTGCATGTTGTGAATGGCGCCTATAGTATACACGGGGACAGCCGCGACTGTCAACTACCAACTACCAACTGTCGACTACGCTAAGTGGGAAGGCCTTAAAAGATCCTCGTGTGGTAAAACACAGCGTCTAACTGCGTGAAGAGGTCTGTAACCGCCTGATGTACAGAAATCGTCGGCCCTTTAAGGCCTTTTTTTTTTTTTTTGGCGGCGTCGATGGCGTAGTTCGTTGCATGCTGAGTTTCTATGACAAGGTCGCGGGTTCAAATCCGGTCGAAGTCATTGGATATTTTAAGAGCGTTAAAAATCCCTCAGTTTGCCTTCCTTTGGAGGGGAAGTAAAGCCGGCGGTCCCATGTCATAGATTTACGGCATGAAAAAAGACTTCCACTAACTACACTTGTGTGAAGCCAAAATTTGTAGGTTAGAATTGAGAACGCTCTAGGCCTATTAGTTCAAACGTTCGCCGCCAGGTGCTGACTGCTATGCCATCCAGTAGCCAAGTCCGCAAGCTAGGTGTCGTGGACGGTAGCATTTGGTAGCAAAAGTAGAAAGTACTTCAAAGAATTGTCTGCTGTCCTTACTTGAATTAAAACAGCAAATTAATAGCAAACTTAGTTATTGAAGGAAGGGTCGAGGGCAAGAACTGTAGTCTAGAGGTAGACCGAGGTTTGAATACATTAAACAGAATTTCGCGGATATAGGGTGTAGTAGCTATGTAAAGATGAAACGATTAGTTCAGGACAGGGAGGCCTGGTGATCTGCATCAAACCAGTCAAAATACTGAAGACTCAAACAACAACATACCAGAAAAGATACGGTAAGGGTTACCATCTTATTTGAAGTTAAATATTGTTATAGGCCTGTTTGCGTCTTATGATTTACATTTGTATGTTGGCACAGGCTAGAGTTAAAGGTGGCCTTTCACCGATGTCTCGCTCATGACTGTGATTATATGGAAGCTACTGAGGTATGGGTGGTGCTTAGTAATGACATTCAGGGCACAGTCAGTGCCTGTGGATGCTGTGAAACGTTCTACTCATCGGATTAGTACGGCTTTTCTGACTCAATGAGGAAAGCAATGGCAAACTACCTCACTCCTTTCTTGCCTAATACGCCTCAATATAGCGCTGCCTTGGGTTTTTGTGTGTATATACCCACATAACCTAACGGCGGTACTTTTTGAGGATCCAACGAGCCTTCGGGCTGACTACCTAGCAGACAATATTATTATCAAAACTCTAGGCCTACCTGTACATGAGTGTTACCAAGAGTACGCTGGTCATTAAAAGGACGGTGAGAGAGGTGGAGAAGAGAGACATGGCATTGATCTTGACCGTATCTGTGTCCCCAGCTTCGCTAAGCTTGGCGGGTGCGGCCAAACTCGTGCCCAGAATAAGTAATGCAAACCGTGCAGTGGAACAAACCACTTCATCAGGGCAGCTGTGGGAGTTTCGTGCCCTTTTTATCTCTTCTGACGTTACAGATTCATTTAAGGGCTTGGATATCGTTGTTCATTTCATCCTCGTGTACTTGGGTGTGTGTAGAATTTGTGTAACACAGAAGAGCGCCTCCTGCGACAAAATTATACCTTCTATTCAATTTCCCCCCGAAAATATCGAGCTTGTTAAGCACAAGACCTCGTGTAATGTAGTAGACAATGGTTAGGAAAGGCACCTGACCATACAAACCATTCGTGACCTCATCTTGCCTCATCCAAACCCCAATATAAAGCACGGTATGATATTTGGTCTCCTGAGCTAATCATTTCGTCTCTACGTAGCTACCACACCCTACATCCGAGGGAATCTGTTTAACATATTCTAACTTTGGTCTACCCATACAGTTCTTGTCATCAACGCTTCTCTCCATAACTAAGTTTGCTATTCCTACGTGACTTAGTATGTGTCCTACCCAACCTATCTCTTCTCTTCATTAGCAGTCGCCAGAAACATATCTCCTCTCGCACTCGTCTTAATACCTCATTTGTTACTGAATTTACCTATCAGATCATCTTCATTCTCAAGTAACACCACTTTTCAAATGGTTCTATTCTTAACGTTTCTGCTGTGCCAACAAGTTTCACTTTCATAGAACGCCACGCTCCAAAATGCTACTCGGAGCATTAACATGTCCGGAGCACCAAATGGTGGCCTCGCCCTTATCCAATTCACGAGCACGGAACCTTACACACTGATTATCTCATGTGGCGGGCTCACCCTTCTCTTACGGAGAATCTTTTTCTGAAATATTCTATCGTGTTGGCAGCCATGTTTCAGTGTTGCGTTAGTCAACGAAATGTAAATGATTGCCAATCCATCAACACGATCGTACCTAATTGTAATAGGTGTTAAGGCTATTCCATAAACATAAAAAATTGAATGAATTTATTAAGCTCTTGCAGATTTTTTTCAGGTTAGGAAACGACCCCATTACAATTTGGTACGATCGTGTTTGCCGACAAATCATTTAGAAACAGATGAAGTGCAATTAATTAATTAATAACTTATATTTGCTGACGGTATGGCATTGCTAGCTGAAGTAAAAGACGAAGCCCACATAATGCTAGAAAAATTACACGAAGTAACAGAGAAGAGGGTCTCGCAAGAAAAAAACAGAATACATAGAGTACAAACATGATAAACAATAACACCTGGAAACAGGGTATGGCGACATAAACAGAGCGGACACATTTAAATATTTGGGTGAGTGGATTCAGTCGAATGGGCTTGATAAGGAGGCAAATAAAGGTAGAGCCAGGAAGGTAATAATAATAATAATAATAATAATAATAATAATAATAATAATAATAATAATAATTTAGCAGATGTTAACAACTATCGAGGCATCTCCCTCCTACTGATAACTTACAAAATCCTCTCAAAAGCTCTTCAAACTAGGGCTGAAGAACAGCTAGACACAGAACTGGGTGATTATCAAGGTGGTTTTAGGAAGGGACGGTCATGTGTGGAGCAAATCATGAATCTCAAATCTATCCTTTCATATCTGAAATTAAGGAGCAAGAAATGTGTAGTAACCTTCATTGGTTTTAAGAAAGCTTATGACTCCATTGATCGGACTACCCTACTTAAGATTCTAAAAGAGTTCGGCCTAGACAACAAAACCAGAGCGATCATCCAACAGACTCTCACCAACACCACTTCAAAAGTTAAGTTTAGAGGCGAGATTTCCAATGCCTTCGAGATAAGGACAGGAGTTTGACAGGGAGATGGTCTCTCACCTCTACTATTCAACTGCGTTCTTGAGAAAGTTATCCGTGAGTGGCTCAAAACAATGAGTGATGAAGGAGACCAAAATGGAATCAGACTTGGTTACAAGAATAAGAACCTATCAATTGACTGTCTAGCCTTTGCAGATGACCTTGCGGTTTCTGCGGATTCGTTGGATACGGCCAGGAAACAGATCAACCAGCTTCAAACACAAGCCGCAAAGGCGGGTCTCCTGATCTCTTTCGAGAAAACAGAATTTATTACTAACATCAAAACGGCTCCAAAACATATTGAAGTGAATCATGGGAAAATCAAGCGGGTTGTGAAATTTAAGTATCTTGGGGAATGGATAGACCCTACAATGTCCAAAAACGAGGCTTTTGCGTCACGCTTGAATAAAATTGAAATGGCTTACCATCTAACTAAGAATGTGTACAACAAAAGATCTATATCCCTGAATGCAAAACTGAAGCACTACTGCACGGTCATCCGGCCAGAAGCTTCGTATGCAGCGGAATGTCTCTCCATGAATAGAAAAGGCATAGTGGAAAAACTGGAGACGAAGGAAAGGAAGATATTGAGGAAAATCCTAGGTTCAGTCAAAGAACACGGCGAGTTCCGAAGACGCCACAACCACGAGTTGTACACACACGTAGAGAAAATAACGGACGTGATGAGGAAAAGGAGGATTTCTTTTTATGGACATATAACCCGAATGAAATCAACACGGCTATCCAACAGAATGTTTGCTTTTCTCCGTGAGAAAAAGACAAAGGGGGCCTGGTTCAATGAAGTAGAGAAAGATCTGTTGGAGACTCGGATAACACATGAAGATATCCAGGAGCGTGGCCCACTTAGGGAAAAACTTCAGAAACATCGGAGTTTTCAACTTAAGCCGAAGCTAAAAACCGGGAAGGCTTGGACGACGGAGAGAAAGGTGCAACATCGATTGCGAATGAAGGAGTACTGGGCCAACATTAACATGGAGAAAAAACAGTTGACATGACGTGGTCCTTAGTTGGCCGTAACGAAGCAAGAAGAGAAGAAGAAGAAGAATGTTAGTTATTGTTGTTTCAAAGGGTGGAACAGCGAGGTCATCTGCCCAAATAAATAATTATAATAATAATAATAATAATATTTTTTTAAGTCCCTTTTAACTACTGCGGCTTTTAGAGACGCCGAGGTGCCGGAATTTTGCCCCGAATGAACCAGGAAGATGGAGCTAGCCTATAGATTAGTACAATATAGATACAATAAGAAGTCTATATCTTACCGGGCGAAGATACGACACTATACCACGGTTGTCCAGCCGGAAGGCCTTCACAGTTCCGAATGCCTGATTTTAAATTAAAAAAAGGGGAAATTGAGGAATTAGGGGAGAAAGAGAGATAAATCTTGCGAAAGATACTGTTGCCTGAAAAATGAAACGATTGTACTTGGAGAAAGGGGAGAAATGAGGATATATACAGGGTGTATCTTAATTATACCGACAAAAAAATCAGGGACGCTCTGCGTGTTATGTAAAAGACGATGCCGCAATCGGATTGGCGGAGAAAATTTTTCCCTTCGAGAAAATGAGGTTAATTTGTTACTTCCGGGCGTGCGATTCAAATCTACGAACTCACCGTATTTGCTGAGCTAGAGAGCAAGCCGCTGGCCACTGTTGTGCTTCAAGCAAGGGAAGGGAGTGTAATAGAAGGAGACAGAGATATACGTTGAATTCGTAGATTTGAATCGCGCGCCCGGAAGTAACAAAGTAACCTCATTTTCTCGAAGGGAAAAATTTTCTCCGCCAATCCGATTGCGGCATCGTCTTTTACATAACACGCAGAGCGTCCCTGATTTTTTTTCGGTATAATTAAGATACACCCTGTATAGACAGACAGAGAAGATCACAGACACCATGCGTAAGAGTTGGCTGAAGTTTTATGGGCACCTCATAAGAATGGATGAGAATCGAATAACGAAAAGAATCATTAATTACATCACCAAGCTAAAGGAGACTACAATGTGGGCAGAAGAAACGAGAAGAGACACGGAGGTAGTTGGCGTACATCCAAAAGACATCTGGAATAGGGTTGTGTTTTGAGCTAAAATTTATAACTTCAAGGGGTCCAAGGAAAGACCCAGTAGAACGACCAAGGAACACTTGGTCAGAGGAAAGGAGGAGGGACCACAGTGAAAGGATGAAGAAATTCTGGCTGAAGGAAAAGGAACTGACTAGCAAATCAATTGTTTACAGTGGGCCACAGTACGCCAAATTCGAAGAAAGAAGAAGAATAAATTTTAAAAAATTAATAACTTAAATTAAATAAATAAAATAAATGAAAAAATATTGATTAATTAATAACTTAAATAAATAAATAAATAAATAAAAATAATGACAAAATTACGACCTCTACAAAAATAAAGAAATTGAAAAAATCTACGATACGATCAGGAAAACGAGGGTTAATTTCTTTGGACAAGTAATGAGGATGAATAACACCAGACTCACAAAACAAATTCAGTCATGTATACAAAAGCAAGAATGGTAATCAATGGGTACAAAGTATAAAAAGAGATGTGGAAGAGATGGAAGTAACAATAGATATTATTCACGAGAGACCACTTTTCAGAAAAAAGATCAAACATTTCAAGGGTTTCCAGGAGAAGGAAAAGAAGAAGTGGGTTAACATCTGGACGGAAGGGAGAAGGAGGAGACAAAGTGAAGTATTGAAGAACTACTGGAAGGCAAGAAAGGATAAAGGAAATAAGAGACAGTGTTATGATGGCCAAAATCGAGGAAAGAAGAAGAAGAACTTAAATAAATTAATTAATTAATAAATAAAGAAATAAATAAGTAAATGAAATAAAATGAAAATGAAAATCCACAGCCTGCTTCCAGTCTCCGACCGGGTCAGGAATGGAATGAATGAAGCCCCCATCTAGCGGCGAGGATATGAACTGTGCCGGCTGCCGAGGCCTGACGCACTCCTCTGGGGCAATGATTAAATGAATGACAGATGAAATGAAATGATAGTGGAGAGTGTTTCTGGAATGAAATTTTGACAGGGAAAACCGGAGTACCCGGAGAAAAACCTGTCTGCCTCCGTTTTGTCCAGCACAGATCTCACATGGAGTGACCGGGATTTGAACCACGGACCCAGCGGTGAGAGGCCGGCGTGCTGCCGCCTAAGCCACGGAGGCTAAATGAAATAAAATAAACAAATAAATTAAAAATTAATGACTAACTTAAATAAATAAATGAAATAAATAAAACAAAACAAAATAAATAAAATAGATCAAAAACTACTTATTTCAGCAAATGGCCACCAAAGCAGGCGCGTTTGTACTGTATAGCATCGTAGCTTTCTTTCAAACAACAGAAAATATCCGGCCCCTGTTGGTTACGAACCAAGATGACGTCACAGAAGGGTCGAAAGGAGGGCAAGTGTCGTTATAGGCCTACTTCACAGCTCCCCCCTTCTCTTTACACCAGGCTGAACTCCACCCGGTCCGCCTGCTTCCCCTAACTTCAATATGCATTACTTCCCAAGTGTACGGCACGAGCGAGGCACAAGCAATTCAATCTGCACGGGCCTTATCGCACACTTCCAACTACCGTCGCGTCACATTCCAAGTCTTTTATAATTGCTCACAGTCCTAGAATAAGCTTCAGCATTGTAATTCGCTTTCATACCATAGAGCTAGTAATAAGATCAGGGCCGTAAAGAATAAAAGAAATATCATAGATTTCTGCCATTAGGCTACTGGATGTTGCGAAAGTGACGCCATTTTGCCCGCATTACCAGGCAAAGGTAATCGAGCTAATCAACTAATTCCAACATCGAGCGGCAAATTATATTATAATACTAGCAGAAGTACCCATTCTTCGAACGGTCTTCGGTATTAATAACCAGACGTAATCAACTGAGCTACTGTTGCAATGGTTAGGGGCTTGGAACCTCTCTGTCGACAAAGATAAATGATTACTTGAAATATGCTCTGAAACTAATTAACTTAACGTGTACTTCCTGACGTGAAAATAAAATTGAAAACCTTGTTGACGAAACGCAATACACGTCACATAAAAACTGACCCTCACTGTTCTGTCAAGTCAGCATCCAGAGAAAGACCCCCTTGTATAAACTATAAAGGCTTGTGGTGCATGAAAATTCTGTTTTTTTTTTAGCCTCCAATGGCCCAAATTCCTAAAAGCAAAAATAATAAATTAAAAAATAATTTATTTCAATTCAGGAATTTTTGAAAATAATGTCATGTTTGAAGATATAATAGACCTTCTGTACGACATATCGCACGTTTAAGTCTTGTGAAAAAAATCGAGGGTACCCCTTGACCCCCTTAAGCGCATTGATGAATTTTACAGTTTTTGTTGGTTCCGTGATAACCTTATAGCCATTAGCAAACGTTCACAGAAATTTAATAAATAATAATATCGTATGGCCTCGGGTGCCGGTTGCAAGCTTTGTAATTTGACACCCAAAGGGTAGCTTGCATGTCGAATTTCGTTGTTCCTTGAATCACTACGAAAGTCAAGGAGGTTAGATATCTAAGCTCCTTGAACACTATAGCGCTTTCTAGTAGAGAAATGAGGAACTTTGTGTTGGCGGAAAGTTCCGAGATTAATTTTGCCATTATGAACACGGCCTACTGAATTCAAATGGAATCTTTGACATGCCAACATCGTATGACATGCGTGTCGTATTTTTGCCGCCTTTCAAAAATCACTTACCACGGCCAGGAGCGAACCTGCAATCTTGGGGTTAGTAGCCCGACACGTTGACAACTCACCTACCGTGCCATTAGTCTACTGGATGTTACGAAAGTGACGCCATTTTGCCCGCATTACCAGGCAAAGGTAATCGAGCTAATCAAGTAATACCAACATCGAGCGACAAATTATTTTATGATATTATGGGCTTAACCCTTGAGAAATGGCGTGAAGAAAATCTAACACGAGAACTGGTGCTGGGTCATTTGTGTCACTCCCTTTCTGTCGTAGTCATACGTATTTTAACGAAGTAATTTTGCACCTGGTGTTTTCTTATGAATTATTCCCAATATAAAATTGGGTTTTTACTCGTATATTTTTTCAAATTTAGTATCATTCAGGGTGTCCACAGAATTTTCAATGTCAATTTTCCTGACTTTTCCTGACCATTTTTCAACAAAATTCCTGACTCGTGAAGTCATCGTAACATCGGAAAAGAGGGCTATTGTGGAAACAAATATATATATTTCTTTTTAATTTTGCAGCCTCCACCATCCCCATAGCTGCCCAACGCTTGCCTCTTTATTCGTTTAAAATACAAAATAAAGTGTAATGTGCTGGGTGATGGAGTCGCCACATCCCTACGCCAATGCCAAAAAAAATAGGTAAAAGAGGGTTTTACTATGATGTAGGTTACTGTAAAAATGGAAACATACCATAATGTCCAGTGAGTTATTGCTTTTTATCTTCCGAGATTAGTTGAACTAGTAACATCAAAATATAGTTTTAAAACACAAAATACTGTATGGTTAATATAAAAATTTTGACTTTCTAATACTTTTCGCCATTTTTTCCTGACTCACGCCTGTTTTTCATATTTTTCCTGACTTTTCCTGACCAAAAACAAAATTCCTGACTTTTCCTGCCTGTGGACACCATGTCATTGCTCTTGATAGTGGAGGTAAAGCAGTCATCTTAAATTTTTTGAACAAAGGAGCTGATGACTAAAATGTCCCTAAGTAGTATAATTCGCTAGACTTTGGATATTGCATCATCATGACCAGAAATTGCGTAATCCTGATGACGTCATGGGATGACGTCATGGGTCCTTAGAGCGAGCACGTGGTCCAGGAGCGAGCATGTGCAGTGCACGTGTTAGCGTGGGAAGAGGTTGACCCTTTGGCTTGTTTGTGCGATGGTGATAAAAAGTTAATGGGTGTTGACGTCATGGAGGATGTTTATTAGGATGCTAACTGTCATCTGACACCCATGCGAGTGTGAGCACCAAAACAAAAGGTTATTCGCGGGTAGTGGGGTAGTGTATGTTCTCTTGCAAGTCGCGTGTGTGCTTGAATACGTATGGCTATGTTGGGAAATGTTTGGTGGCGGGCGAGGACTAGGGTTGAGTGAGGGTTCGTTTAAATGCTATTTTTCCCGCTCTATTTGATGGTGAGGTAATTTTTTAAAATGGGTGGAATTTGGAAACGCAATTTGAGGTAAACGTGCTTTTTTGACAATTTGGCGAATTTAATGAGCTTGTAAGGCTAGAACGATGCATATAGGGTGTCGTAGGACTTGTGGTGAACCACCCCTTGCTATGGACGGGAGTATATCCACCCCAAAATAAATCTACCCTTACCCGGAGGTTAAGTAGTGGTTATTTTTGTATGCATGCGCACTTGAGGGCTTTTGTAAGAGAGCGGAATTTTTAAAAGATTCTTTATAGATGAGGCTTTTTAAAAAATTTATTAAAAAAACAAAAAACTAATAGGTCATTCGATTTTTAGTATCTCGCTAACCAATAATGCGATGTAAACATATGGGGTGTCATAGGACTCGTAGTGAATTCTCCTTTTGTATGAATGAGGTATGTCAACCCCCAAAATAAAAACTACCCTTACCTGGGGTGAAAGAGCAATTTTTGTATGTATGCACACCGGTGGCTTTTGTCAAAAGGGTCTAACTACACATTTGTTAATATTTTCTGAACCCAGGATGGGATTTTCCCATAGGCAGTATCCTAGCACTTGGGGTGACACCTCGTTTTTGAAAGTATCATTCATTTATTTTCTTGTCAAAAGGGCCTAACTACACTTTTGTTAATATCTCGTGAACCAATCATGCTAGGGACTTGTATGAGGGGTCCTAGCACTTGGGGCGACGTCCCCCTTTATGGGGTGAAACTACCCCCCCAAAATTGAAAACTCAATATCTTGGAAACTATGAACCCTAAAATTAGGCGTTATAGCTTTAAAAATAGGTGATGACATAGGCTTTTACCTGGATTGGTCATTTCACCCCTAAAACAGTAAATAGTCATGTTATGGGGAAAAAACGTGTTAAACACCAAAAAATGATAAATGAAACTAAGATCTTTTGTTTTTGATGAAAAATAGCAGGGGGGGTGAAAACTACCCCCAAATTGAAAAATCGATACCTTGGAAACTAAGAACCGTAAAATTATGTGTAATAGCTTAAAAAATTCGTTGTGACATAGGCTTTTTCCCGGATAGATGATGTCACCCCTAAAACAGTAAATAGTGATTTTACAGTGGGGAAAAAGGTTTTAAACGGGTAAAAATGATAATTGAACCTAAGATCTTTTGTTTTTGATGAAAAATAGCAGGGGGGTGAAAACTACCCCCAAATTGAAAAATCGATACCTTGGAAACTAAGAACCGTAAAATTATGTGTAATAGCTTAAAAAATTCGTTGTGACATAGGCTTTTACCCGGATAGATGATGTCACCCCTAAAACAGTAAATAGTGATTTTACAGTGGGGAAAAAGGTTTTAAACGGGTAAAAATGATAATTGAACCTAAGATCTTTTGTTTTTGATGAAAAATAGCAGGGGGGTGAAAACTACCCCAAAATTGAAAAATCGATACCTTGGAAACTAAGAACCGTAAAATTATGTGTAATAGCTTAAAAAATTCGTTGTGACATAGGCTTTTACCCGGATAGATGATGTCACCCCTAAAACAGTAAATAGTGATTTTACAGTGGGGAAAAAAGTCTTAAACGGGTAAAAATGATAATTGAACCTAAGATCTTTTGTTTTTGATGAAAAATAGCAGGGGGGTGAAAACTACCCCCAAATTGAAAAATCGATACCTTGGAAACTAAGAACCGTAAAATTATGTGTAATAGCTTAAAAAATTCGTTGTGACATAGGCTTTTACCCGGATAGATGATGTCACCCCTAAAACAGTAAATAGTGATTTTACAGTGGGGAAAAAGGTTTTAAACGGGTAAAAATGATAATTGAACCTAAGATCTTTTGTTTTTGATGAAAAATAGCAGGGGGGTGAAAACTACCCCAAAATTGAAAAATCGATACCTTGGAAACTAAGAACCGTAAAATTATGTGTAATAGCTTAAAAAATTCGTTGTGACATAGGCTTTTACCCGGATAGATGATGTCACCCCTAAAACAGTAAATAGTGATTTTACAGTGGGGAAAAAGGTCTTAAACGGGTAAAAATGATAATTGAACCTAAGATCTTTTGTTTTTGATGAAAAATAGCAGGGGGGTGAAAACTACCCCCAAATTGAAAAATCGATACCTTGGAAACTAAGAACCGTAAAATTATGTGTAATAGCTTAAAAAATTCGTTGTGACATAGGCTTTTACCCGGATAGATGATGTCACCCCTAAAACAGTAAATAGTGATTTTACAGTGGGGAAAAAGGTTTTAAACGGGTAAAAATGATAATTGAACCTAAGATCTTTTGTTTTTGATGAAAAATAGCAGGGGGGTGAAAACTACCCCAAAATTGAAAAATCGATACCTTGGAAACTAAGAACCGTAAAATTATGTGTAATAGCTTAAAAAATTCGTTGTGACATAGGCTTTTACCCGGATAGATGATGTCACCCCTAAAACAGTAAATAGTGATTTTACAGTGGGGAAAAAGGTTTTAAACGGGTAAAAATGATAATTGAACCTAAGATCTTTTGTTTTTGATGAAAAATAGCAGGGGGGTGAAAACTACCCCAAAATTGAAAAATCGATACCTTGGAAACTAAGAACCGTAAAATTATGTGTAATAGCTTAAAAAATTCGTTGTGACATAGGCTTTTACCCGGATAGATGATGTCACCCCTAAAACAGTAAATAGTGATTTTACAGTGGGGAAAAAGGTCTTAAACGGGTAAAAATGATAATTGAACCTAAGATCTTTTGTTTTTGATGAAAAATAGCAGGGGGGTGAAAACTACCCCGTATATGAAAGGAGTGTAGACTTATTGATGTTGCAGATTGGAAACAGTGAAAGTTATCACTTTTGTTTAATTAGAAATCTTGCTCGCCTTGTGCGTTCAAGCATCACTAGCACTCAGAGAAGGATTTATATATGTAGACGTTGTTTGTCATATTATCTTCTTGAGGATGAGTTAAATGTTCACTTTGCAGACTGTAAACAGTTTCCTGTTGCAAAAAGCATAATGCCGACTGATGAACAAAGATTTGTTAATTTTACAGAATTCCGAGTTAAAGATACAGTTCCATTTATAATATATGCAGACACTGAATGCGTTTTGTCTCCAATTTCCTCCTGTTTTCCAAATAGTGACATTCATAACTCTACTTTAACACATAAACATATTCCTTACAGCATTTCTTTATACCTTCATTGTAATTTCGATAGTGAATTGTGCAGTTTCAAGCTCTTTAGGGGAAATAATTGCATTGAATTGTTTGTAAAGGAACTTTATAGTATTGTGGATAAACTTCAAACATATTACTTATCGGTTAAGCCAATGTTAAAGATGACCGAAAATGAAGAAAGATTATTTTTGTCAAGTAAAATGTGTCACATTTGCGAGAAACCGATTGCAGTTAATGAACTCAAAGTACGCGATCATTGTCACTTAACTGGAAAATATAGAGGAAGCGCACACAATAGTTGTAATTTAAATTACAAAGTAACAAAGGTTTTGCCTATAGCATTTCATAATCTAACCGCCTATGATGGACATTTTATAATTAAAGAAATTTGCGAGAAACGTGATGGAGAGGTGTTACATAATCCTGGTCATATAAAATTGTTAGCGATGAATATGGAACGTTACAAAGGGTTTACAAAGTATGTACGGGCTAAGAATGGATTCATTCAGTTAAGATTTTTCGATACATATAATTTCTTGTCCTGTTCACTAGATCAATGTTCATCTTCGTTAAGCAAAGATTCAAAGCAAATAACACAACGTTATTTTAATGATGATGCACAGTTTCGACTTACTGCGAGAAAAGGTGTGTTTCCCTATGAATACGTCACGAGTATGGATGTTCTTAACGAAACTAAATTACCTGAAATATCCAAGTTTTATAGCAGCCTTAATGATCAAACAATATCGAATGAAGAGTATGAGTTTGCTCAATCGGTGTGGGAAACGTTTTCCTGTCAAACATTAGGAGAATACGCAGATTTGTATTTAAAAGTTGACACACTTCTTTTGGCGGATGTCTTTGAAAATTTTAGATCGAATGGCATGGAAACTTATGGCATTGATGCAGCTCATTTTTACACTGCTCCATCTATGTCTTGGTGTGCTATGAAAAAGATAACCAACGTTCAACTTGAATTGCTTCAAGATATTGATATGTTACACTTTTTTGAACGATCTATTCGAGGAGGAAATGTTCAGTGTATAACACGACATGCGATTGCTAATAATAAGTATATGAAAACTTATGATGAGAAAAAGCAAGAGTCCTACATAATGTACTTTGACGTTAATAATTTGTATGGATATGCGATGATGGAATATCTTCCAACGGGTGGCTTTAAATGGATTGCAAATGTTGAAGGCTTTGATGTTTTAACTATTGATGATACTTCAGAAATTGGATATATTTTGGAAGTAGATTTGACTTATCCTCAAGAGTTACATGACAAACATTCAGATTACCCTCTATGTCCAGAAAAGTTGACAAAGCTAATGGCTACCCTAGATAATAAAGAACGTTATGTTTTGCATTATAGATTGTTAAAGCAATGTATTCAACTAGGAATGAAATTAGATCGTATTCACAGAATAATTGAATTCAATCAGAGCCAATGGCTAAAACCATATATTGATGTGAACACAGAGAAACGAAAACAAGCCAAAAATGATTTTGAAAAGAATTTTTATAAATTGATGAATAATGCAATTTTTGGTCGTTCACTGATGAATGTGAGGAAGTTAAGGGACATCAAATGGGTCACCAAATGGCATGGAGCTCGTGGTGGTAGGTCTTTAATAGCTAAGGCTAATTTTAAACATAGAATTATATTCGATGAACAATGTATGGTCATCGAGATGAGTAGACTAAAGATTTTTCACAATCAACCAGTATATGTTGGTGCATCTATATTAGATTTGTCTAAATGTAAAATGAATGACTTTCATTACAATGTTATTTTAGCAAATCCTGAATCAAATGTGAGGTTGTTATACACAGACACCGATAGTTTTATGTATATATTCTATTATGATATTTATGAGTTCATGAAACAACATTCAAATTTGTTTGATACTGGAAACTATGAAACAAACAATCCTTTTGGCATTGTGAGACAAAATAAAGGTGAAATTGGTTTAATGAAAGATGAAAATGCTGGAAGGATTGTTGAAGAATTTGTGGGGTTACGACCCAAAATGTATGCAATAAAATTGTGTGATGAAATGAATAGCTTGTGTAAGGCTAAAGGCATTAAGAAGAGTGTGAGTAAAAGTAAGAATATTGATGAGTATCGAAAGTGTCTTTATAACAGAGAAAAAGTCAACAAAGTTCAAGTTTGTATAATTTCAAAATCTCATTCTGTATTTACTGTTCGGCAAAATAAGTTGGCAATTTCATCAAACGAAGATAAAAGACACATAACTGAAAACGGAATTGATACTTTACCGTTTGGTCATTTTTCTCTGAAAAATGATTAGAAACAAATTGAGATTAAAGCAGTTCATCTCACTTACTTTATTTCTTTCACACACACACTTTTATGCTGGTAATAATACTAATTTTTGTGTGTTCCTTTGCTTATGAAATCCTAGACTAGGAGTTCCACATTCGACATGATAGCGGAGTTTCATCTCCCATAAACTCGTCTCTGAGGTGGGTGCCAGAAAAGGCATCCAGCTGTAAAAACCACACCCTCACATAGACTTTCATAACTTCTTACGTTGAGGTTCATAACACTACGTTGATTGATTTATCGGTTTCCTTTTCACAATTCCTGTCTATACATTCCTCTTGAAGGTTGCAAGATGCTTGCAAGGTTCCTAAAATGCAATTAAATTTAATAAATACCTTAAGATGGTTTGATTTGTTTAATGATATGGTGTTAATAGTATTTTTAGGTTTTGACTGGCTTTGCATTAAGAATTGACTAACCAAACATGAGTTACCTATCAGGGAAACATTTTGGCCACTATGTTGGCTATTGACCAGTGAGTTTAGCTGTTTATCATTTTTTTAAATCATAAACAACAGAGGGTTAAACGTATAGATAAACCGTGTGACCATGTTTGTTAAACAAGACATTATACCAGAGACAATTAGAATACTTATGTAGAGTTTACCAAAAATAATGTTGTGTAACAGTAAATGCTAGTCAACAGTTATACACTTCTAAAAAAAATCATCATACAATACCTGAGAGCTCTTCTAAAATTATTGATGTGTAACATGATTCCACTAACTTGCTATGTATTTTTTGGCTTGGGGGTGATTTTCAAGAAATGCAAATGGAACTGAAATGCAATACAAACAATGAGCGTGCCTGGTGGCTGAGATTGATACCACGACGTACTGTCGGTTATGTAGCTATGTGGAATGTATATCAAATATGGTTTACTTCAAGGTCTGGAGATCCCTACAATTCCTACAATAAATGATCTTGAAATGGTCATCCTATGGTGTGAAAATATTTATTAGGTATATATATATATATTTACTGAAAACAATTATGATTTATTAAATGTTTATATGTTTACAGTATTGTTATTTAATGTAAGCACTTGAGGCACTACCGACCAATGGGAAGCAAAAAGTGGGAGCATATATGGGATGAAATGTGGGAGCAAAGCAAATATAAAAAGTGGGAGCAAATATGCTAACTTGAATTGTGTATATACTTTACTTTCAACTATCTTGAATTGTGTATATACTTTTGCCGGCATATTTGTTGACATATTTGTTAGCATATTTGCTCCCACTTTTTATATTTGCTTTGCTCCCACATTTCATCCCATATATGCTCCCACTTTTTGCTTCCCATTGGTCGGTAGTGCCTCAAGTGCTTACATTAAATAACAATACTGTAAACATATAAACATTTAATAAATCATAATTGTTTTCAGTAAATATATATATATATATACCTAATAAATATTTTCACACCATAGGATGACCATTTCAAGATCATTTATTGTAGGAATTGTAGGGATCTCCAGACCTTGAAGTAAACCATATTTGATATACATTCCACATAGCTACATAACCGACAGTACGTCGTGGTATCAATCTCAGCCACCAGGCACGCTCATTGTTTGTATTGCATTTCAGTTCCATTTGCATTTCTTGAAAATCACCCCCAAGCCAAAAAATACATAGCAAGTTAGTGGAATCATGTTACACATCAATAATTTTAGAAGAGCTCTCAGGTATTGTATGATGATTTTTTTTAGAAGTGTATAACTGTTGACTAGCATTTACTGTTACACAACATTATTTTTGGTAAACTCTACATAAGTATTCTAATTGTCTCTGGTATAATGTCTTGTTTAACAAACATGGTCACACGGTTTATCTATACGTTTAACCCTCTGTTGTTTATGATTTAAAAAAATGATAAACAGCTAAACTCACTGGTCAATAGCCAACATAGTGGCCAAAATGTTTCCCTGATAGGTAACTCATGTTTGGTTAGTCAATTCTTAATGCAAAGCCAGTCAAAACCTAAAAATACTATTAACACCATATCATTAAACAAATCAAACCATCTTAAGGTATTTATTAAATTTAATTGCATTTTAGGAACCTTGCAAGCATCTTGCAACCTTCAAGAGGAATGTATAGACAGGAATTGTGAAAAGGAAACCGATAAATCAATCAACGTAGTGTTATGAACCTCAACGTAAGAAGTTATGAAAGTCTATGTGAGGGTGTGGTTTTTACAGCTGGATGCCTTTTCTGGCACCCACCTCAGAGACGAGTTTATGGGAGATGAAACTCCGCTATCATGTCGAATGTGGAACTCCTAGTCTAGGATTTCATAAGCAAAGGAACACACAAAAATTAGTATTATTACCAGCATAAAAGTGTGTGTGTGAAAGAAATAAAGTAAGTGAGATGAACTGCTTTAATCTCAATTTGTTTCTAATCATTTTTCAGAGAAAAATGACCAAACGGTAAAGTATCAATTCCGTTTTCAGTTATGTGTCTTTTATCTTCGTTTGATGAAATTGCCAACTTATTTTGCCGAACAGTAAATACAGAATGAGATTTTGAAATTATACAAACTTGAACTTTGTTGACTTTTTCTCTGTTATAAAGACACTTTCGATACTCATCAATATTCTTACTTTTACTCACACTCTTCTTAATGCCTTTAGCCTTACACAAGCTATTCATTTCATCACACAATTTTATTGCATACATTTTGGGTCGTAACCCCACAAATTCTTCAACAATCCTTCCAGCATTTTCATCTTTCATTAAACCAATTTCACCTTTATTTTGTCTCACAATGCCAAAAGGATTGTTTGTTTCATAGTTTCCAGTATCAAACAAATTTGAATGTTGTTTCATGAACTCATAAATATCATAATAGAATATATACATAAAACTATCGGTGTCTGTGTATAACAACCTCACATTTGATTCAGGATTTGCTAAAATAACATTGTAATGAAAGTCATTCATTTTACATTTAGACAAATCTAATATAGATGCACCAACATATACTGGTTGATTGTGAAAAATCTTTAGTCTACTCATCTCGATGACCATACATTGTTCATCGAATATAATTCTATGTTTAAAATTAGCCTTAGCTATTAAAGACCTACCACCACGAGCTCCATGCCATTTGGTGACCCATTTGATGTCCCTTAACTTCCTCACATTCATCAGTGAACGACCAAAAATTGCATTATTCATCAATTTATAAAAATTCTTTTCAAAATCATTTTTGGCTTGTTTTCGTTTCTCTGTGTTCACATCAATATATGGTTTTAGCCATTGGCTCTGATTGAATTCAATTATTCTGTGAATACGATCTAATTTCATTCCTAGTTGAATACATTGCTTTAACAATCTATAATGCAAAACATAACGTTCTTTATTATCTAGGGTAGCCATTAGCTTTGTCAACTTTTCTGGACATAGAGGGTAATCTGAATGTTTGTCATGTAACTCTTGAGGATAAGTCAAATCTACTTCCAAAATATATCCAATTTCTGAAGTATCATCAATAGTTAAAACATCAAAGCCTTCAACATTTGCAATCCATTTAAAGCCACCCGTTGGAAGATATTCCATCATCGCATATCCATACAAATTATTAACGTCAAAGTACATTATGTAGGACTCTTGCTTTTTCTCATCATAAGTTTTCATATACTTATTATTAGCAATCGCATGTCGTGTTATACACTGAACATTTCCTCCTCGAATAGATCGTTCAAAAAAGTGTAACATATCAATATCTTGAAGCAATTCAAGTTGAACGTTGGTTATCTTTTTCATAGCACACCAAGACATAGATGGAGCAGTGTAAAAATGAGCTGCATCAATGCCATAAGTTTCCATGCCATTCGATCTAAAATTTTCAAAGACATCCGCCAAAAGAAGTGTGTCAACTTTTAAATACAAATCTGCGTATTCTCCTAATGTTTGACAGGAAAACGTTTCCCACGCCGATTGAGCAAACTCATACTCTTCATTCGATATTGTTTGATCATTAAGGCTGCTATAAAACTTGGATATTTCAGGTAATTTAGTTTCGTTAAGAACATCCATACTCGTGACGTATTCATAGGGAAACACACCTTTTCTCGCAGTAAGTCGAAACTGTGCATCATCATTAAAATAACGTTGTGTTATTTGCTTTGAATCTTTGCTTAACGAAGATGAACATTGATCTAGTGAACAGGACAAGAAATTATATGTATCGAAAAATCTTAACTGAATGAATCCATTCTTAGCCCGTACATACTTTGTAAACCCTTTGTAACGTTCCATATTCATCGCTAACAATTTTATATGACCAGGATTATGTAACACCTCTCCATCACGTTTCTCGCAAATTTCTTTAATTATAAAATGTCCATCATAGGCGGTTAGATTATGAAATGCTATAGGCAAAACCTTTGTTACTTTGTAATTTAAATTACAACTATTGTGTGCGCTTCCTCTATATTTTCCAGTTAAGTGACAATGATCGCGTACTTTGAGTTCATTAACTGCAATCGGTTTCTCGCAAATGTGACACATTTTACTTGACAAAAATAATCTTTCTTCATTTTCGGTCATCTTTAACATTGGCTTAACCGATAAGTAATATGTTTGAAGTTTATCCACAATACTATAAAGTTCCTTTACAAACAATTCAATGCAATTATTTCCCCTAAAGAGCTTGAAACTGCACAATTCACTATCGAAATTACAATGAAGGTATAAAGAAATGCTGTAAGGAATATGTTTATGTGTTAAAGTAGAGTTATGAATGTCACTATTTGGAAAACAGGAGGAAATTGGAGACAAAACGCATTCAGTGTCTGCATATATTATAAATGGAACTGTATCTTTAACTCGGAATTCTGTAAAATTAACAAATCTTTGTTCATCAGTCGGCATTATGCTTTTTGCAACAGGAAACTGTTTACAGTCTGCAAAGTGAACATTTAACTCATCCTCAAGAAGATAATATGACAAACAACGTCTACATATATAAATCCTTCTCTGAGTGCTAGTGATGCTTGAACGCACAAGGCGAGCAAGATTTCTAATTAAACAAAAGTGATAACTTTCACTGTTTCCAATCTGCAACATCAATAAGTCTACACTCCTTTCATATACGGGGTAGTTTTCACCCCCCTGCTATTTTTCATCAAAAACAAAAGATCTTAGGTTCAATTATCATTTTTACCCGTTTAAGACCTTTTTCCCCACTGTAAAATCACTATTTACTGTTTTAGGGGTGACATCATCTATCCGGGTAAAAGCCTATGTCACAACGAATTTTTTAAGCTATTACACATAATTTTACGGTTCTTAGTTTCCAAGGTATCGATTTTTCAATTTTGGGGTAGTTTTCACCCCCCTGCTATTTTTCATCAAAAACAAAAGATCTTAGGTTCAATTATCATTTTTACCCGTTTAAAACCTTTTTCCCCACTGTAAAATCACTATTTACTGTTTTAGGGGTGACATCATCTATCCGGGTAAAAGCCTATGTCACAACGAATTTTTTAAGCTATTACACATAATTTTACGGTTCTTAGTTTCCAAGGTATCGATTTTTCAATTTTGGGGTAGTTTTCACCCCCCTGCTATTTTTCATCAAAAACAAAAGATCTTAGGTTCAATTATCATTTTTACCCGTTTAAAACCTTTTTCCCCACTGTAAAATCACTATTTACTGTTTTAGGGGTGACATCATCTATCCGGGTAAAAGCCTATGTCACAACGAATTTTTTAAGCTATTACACATAATTTTACGGTTCTTAGTTTCCAAGGTATCGATTTTTCAATTTGGGGGTAGTTTTCACCCCCCTGCTATTTTTCATCAAAAACAAAAGATCTTAGGTTCAATTATCATTTTTACCCGTTTAAGACCTTTTTCCCCACTGTAAAATCACTATTTACTGTTTTAGGGGTGACATCATCTATCCGGGTAAAAGCCTATGTCACAACGAATTTTTTAAGCTATTACACATAATTTTACGGTTCTTAGTTTCCAAGGTATCGATTTTTCAATTTTGGGGTAGTTTTCACCCCCCTGCTATTTTTCATCAAAAACAAAAGATCTTAGGTTCAATTATCATTTTTACCCGTTTAAAACCTTTTTCCCCACTGTAAAATCACTATTTACTGTTTTAGGGGTGACATCATCTATCCGGGTAAAAGCCTATGTCACAACGAATTTTTTAAGCTATTACACATAATTTTACGGTTCTTAGTTTCCAAGGTATCGATTTTTCAATTTGGGGGTAGTTTTCACCCCCCTGCTATTTTTCATCAAAAACAAAAGATCTTAGGTTCAATTATCATTTTTACCCGTTTAAGACCTTTTTCCCCACTGTAAAATCACTATTTACTGTTTTAGGGGTGACATCATCTATCCGGGTAAAAGCCTATGTCACAACGAATTTTTTAAGCTATTACACATAATTTTACGGTTCTTAGTTTCCAAGGTATCGATTTTTCAATTTTGGGGTAGTTTTCACCCCCCTGCTATTTTTCATCAAAAACAAAAGATCTTAGGTTCAATTATCATTTTTACCCGTTTAAAACCTTTTTCCCCACTGTAAAATCACTATTTACTGTTTTAGGGGTGACATCATCTATCCGGGTAAAAGCCTATGTCACAACGAATTTTTTAAGCTATTACACATAATTTTACGGTTCTTAGTTTCCAAGGTATCGATTTTTCAATTTGGGGGTAGTTTTCACCCCCCTGCTATTTTTCATCAAAAACAAAAGATCTTAGGTTCAATTATCATTTTTACCCGTTTAAAACCTTTTTCCCCACTGTAAAATCACTATTTACTGTTTTAGGGGTGACATCTATCCGGGAAAAAGCCTATGTCACAACGAATTTTTTAAGCTATTACACATAATTTTACGGTTCTTAGTTTCCAAGGTATCGATTTTTCAATTTGGGGGTAGTTTTCACCCCCCCTGCTATTTTTCATCAAAAACAAAAGATCTTAGTTTCATTTATCATTTTTTGGTGTTTAACACGTTTTTTCCCCATAACATGACTATTTACTGTTTTAGGGGTGAAATGACCAATCCAGGTAAAAGCCTATGTCATCACCTATTTTTAAAGCTATAACGCCTAATTTTAGGGTTCATAGTTTCCAAGATATTGAGTTTTCAATTTTGGGGGGGTAGTTTCACCCCATAAAGGGGGACGTCGCCCCAAGTGCTAGGACCCCTCATACAAGTCCCTAGCATGATTGGTTCACGAGATATTAACAAAAGTGTAGTTAGGCCCTTTTGACAAGAAAATAAATGAATGATACTTTCAAAAACGAGGTGTCACCCCAAGTGCTAGGATACTGCCTATGGGAAAATCCCATCCTGGGTTCAGAAAATATTAACAAATGTGTAGTTAGACCCTTTTGACAAAAGCCACCGGTGTGCATACATACAAAAATTGCTCTTTCACCCCAGGTAAGGGTAGTTTTTATTTTGGGGGTTGACATACCTCATTCATACAAAAGGAGAATTCACTACGAGTCCTATGACACCCCATATGTTTACATCGCATTATTGGTTAGCGAGATACTAAAAATCGAATGACCTATTAGTTTTTTGTTTTTTTAATAAATTTTTTAAAAAGCCTCATCTATAAAGAATCTTTTAAAAATTCCGCTCTCTTACAAAAGCCCTCAAGTGCGCATGCATACAAAAATAACCACTACTTAACCTCCGGGTAAGGGTAGATTTATTTTGGGGTGGATATACTCCCGTCCATAGCAAGGGGTGGTTCACCACAAGTCCTACGACACCCTATATGCATCGTTCTAGCCTTACAAGCTCATTAAATTCGCCAAATTGTCAAAAAAGCACGTTTACCTCAAATTGCGTTTCCAAATTCCACCCATTTTAAAAAATTACCTCACCATCAAATAGAGCGGGAAAAATAGCATTTAAACGAACCCTCACTCAACCCTAGTCCTCGCCCGCCACCAAACATTTCCCAACATAGCCATACGTATTCAAGCACACACGCGACTTGCAAGAGAACATACACTACCCCACTACCCGCGAATAACCTTTTGTTTTGGTGCTCACACTCGCATGGGTGTCAGATGACAGTTAGCATCCTAATAAACATCCTCCATGACGTCAACACCCATTAACTTTTTATCACCATCGCACAAACAAGCCAAAGGGTCAACCTCTTCCCACGCTAACACGTGCACTGCACATGCTCGCTCCTGGACCACGTGCTCGCTCTAAGGACCCATGACGTCATCCCATGACGTCATCAGGATTACGCAATTTCTGGTCATGATGATGCAATATCCAAAGTCTAGCGAATTATACTACTTCCCTAGACCCTAAACAAGGATGAACAAAAACGTGAGGTATGTGATTGTGTTGCCCCAAAATAGGAGGTTTATCCTCCTTTTTTCACAGATTGTCCCGACTAACATACGCCAAAAATTGTCACGCGAAGGCTCGCACCATGGGTAAATCTGACCCGACCGTAAATAATATAGAAATAACTTGAGTGTTCAAAAAGCTATGGAAATGTTTCTTTTTGCAGTGTGAAGTTCAAGGCTAGGAAGGAAGGTACAGTAAGCGACAGAAAATAAGGGCTGACCAAAACTAAAATATAGACCATTATTCATGCGCCAGTCCTCGTGGTTTAAATACACATGTATGGTAAAGGGGAATATGTTTTAAAAATTAAAAACTAAAGATCTCTAAATATACATCTGAATGTTGGTTTGCTTGTCTGCCTGCATGTCTGTTATGTATACAAATCTACAGAGTTTCACCAAACTGAACCAAATTTTACGTACTTACGGTACCTTTCTAAATCCTGCAGGTAACACTGCCTACTTGATATTTGGACAGCGCTCTCCTTTCCCTAGATTTTGCCGTTTGGCACATAGAGGAAAGATCGAATACCTAGTAGAAAGACCACTCTAGGGTCATTTTAAGCCTCGTGAAGTAAGAAACAAAACTCGGGACGTAAACTTTGGTTCAGTTTGGTGAAATGGAGTAGATTTTTTATAAATAACAGACTAAGTGATACGAAAACCTCGTTTTATGGTCCTAGAACCAATCGTGTCGGAAGTACGAATATAAGTATATTGTTGGCTGGCAAAGCAGGCTGCTTCATGCCGACCCTACCCGTGCTTTGGTGCAGAATTGCGAAAATTGTTACATTTAGGCTACGCTGCTTACAAATTGCAGTCACGTGGGGGTAATAAGTGCAAAAGGATTTCTCAGGCCCCTTAACCCGTGAGGACTGGTGCATGGGTATTTTTGAACCGGGGCTTAAATACTCTATATTTTCGGTCCCCCCTTATTTGCTGTCGCTTACTGTACCTCCCTTCCTATCCTTGAACATCACCCTGCAAAAAGAAACATGTCCATAGCTTTTGGAACACTTAAGTTATTTCTATATTATTTACGGTCGGGTCAAATTTACCCATGGCGCCAGTCCACGCGTGACAATTTTTGGCCTAGGTTAGTCAGGATAATCTGTAAAAAAAAAGAGCGTATGTCAGCTTGCAGCTGTGTTTTCTTATCTTGTCGCCCCATCCCACTCACTGTGGAAGCCGGGGATTTCCTTGTCCATAGCCATATTGCACCACGTGCTAGACCTCCCCCTCCCCCAGCTACCTGGAACCAGTACTACTCACATGCGGTTCATTTCTGGCAGTGTGAAGTGCAAGGCAGTTCTACGTGCCTAAAGTAAAAGCAACTACAAGTTAACATCTGCAGCAGTATGTTGCAGAATTTTACTTCTGATGAGGGCGTTCTGTTTTGCCAACCATGTGGTAAAGCAATCAAAGCTGAACGGCGATCTCAAGTTACACAACACCTCGAGGGCAAGAAACATATTGCCACAGTTTCGCGCCTTGAGAAGTAGTGTTTCGCGATGTATCTCGCTGTGTGTTGTAATACTTCAGCATAGCATAAATTGAATTCGTGAATACTGCATATTGTTTGTAATGTCATTAATAAACTAAATAATAATTAAAAACATTTACTTTTTGTCACATATTTCAGAAATATTTAATACATAAAAAATAAATATTTTTCCGTTTTTTTTTACACCTAAAAATCCGAGCCCTACTGATAAGACACTATAAAGATTGCCTGATTCAGTCGGGAAATGAGACGAAAGCGTGAGCCTGCTCACATTTAATCAAAATCGAAAGAGAAGAAATACGATCGTTAATTAATTCAAAATGCATACGAACCTCAATAATACCCAGTGAAGAGGACTAGAGTTTCATTATAAATGGACGCAGGAACAGGCTCTGCGTGTGGCCATTTAACTCCCATTATTTCCGTAGAGCGCGCTGCATAATTCAACACGCACAGCTGCGATAGAATATGACCGGCGATAAGCCAAAAATAATATTTCCAAATTACCATGAATAATGAGGACGAAGAAAATGTAGGAGCCGTGAAATATTATCCGGAGATAAACGGTTGAATGAACATTGCTAAGATTACAACAGAACAACAACAGAATGGTGAATTTAACTATGAACTTGAACGGAGAGAACCCTTTTGGTACATCTATGGAAACATCAAGGCATTTTAGAACCTAAAAAGTTCGTTCTGGTTCAGTATTTAGAAACTGATTAAGTAATAAACAGGTTCAAAGTTCAATACTTTTATTAAATAAAGATCACTGTGTGGTATTTATTTTTAGCCTACTTTTCACATCTTGCAAAAATGAGGGAAAAGTAGACTTATGAGATCGATCCGGGAAAATATCTGTCTGTCTGTCTGTCCTTCTGTCTAGCTGTGTGTGCACCCCCCCCCCCCCACCTATCAACTTCTTAACGGCTGCAGCAATCGAAACCAAATTTAGTAAGAGTAAAGATGTATACCGGAATATCTCAAGCCCATATTAGAAAATAATGTCAGTGCTACCAACTGCTAAAAAAACTCACTAGAAATTTGAGCTCCGCGTTGGATATCGTGGAAGGTATGCATGGGAGCTATTCCAAAATTGACACACATGTAGATAATACTGTTTCAGTTTAATTTCCAGGAGGCCATACATGACAGTGTTGCCAAAATAACTTTAATCTTTCTGATAGGTCCAATTTTAAAATGCATATAACTTCTTCACTATCAATTGGATGTCAACCAAATTTTGTATGTACTATGTGGACATAAACAGATATGACTGAGCGTATTCTTAAGAGCCAGCAGGGCTGCCAACTGTTAATAATTGCTATCTCTATTCTTTTATCCAAATACCAATATAACAGAAAGTATGCAAACCGACAGCTTTAAGCTATGCACCCGTATAGTACCTCACATTTTTTATTAATTTGTAGTAATTCATATAAGTCAGTGCTGCCAACATGATTCTATGCCTGCTGATATGTCCAATTTTAAAATACAAGTAAGTTCTATACTAACAAATGGATTTCATCCAAATTTGGCACAATATTTCAGATAATTTCTGACCAGCACACGCATGACATTGTTGCCAACATGCTTCTACGCGTGCTGATAGATCCAATGTCTAACTGCATGTAACGTCCATTGGACTTGAACCAAATTCTGTATTCTGTACCTTAAGAGATGGAACTAAGAATATATTCAGTCACCAGGGCTGCCAACTGTAGTGCTATATTAGGCTACATTATACCAGGTATATTTCTAACTAATTAAACATTTCGATATTACCAACTTAATTTCGTCATTATTCTAGATAGGTTCATTGGCATGAATTAAGCCAATTTAATCTTAATTTTAAGAAAATTAGGCTCTTTAGTTCGTCACGGAACTTGTTGTTATTTATTTTATGTATTTATCGTATGGCTTTTAGTGCCGGGAATGTCCGAGGCTGTAGCTGCTTCAAGCGGACACCCATAGGGTGAGCTACAAGTTCCATTCAATTTCAAGTAGTTCCAACTTTCGCTACCATATATCACTGATACCCAGTGGTGAACGTTGGAATTTTGATAGAGCGTTCCAACGAAATCTAACCTAGAAGTTTAGCTTCACACAAGTTTAGTCTGTGGAAGGATCTTTTACATGCCATAAATCTATGACATGGGAACGCCAGCTTTACTTTCCCTCCGAAGGAAGGCATACTGAAAGATTTTAACGCTTCAGACGGGTTTGAACCCGCTATCTTGGGCACAGCATGCTACCAACTACGCCACCGAAGCCGTCACTGTTAGTTATTGTTTTAAGGGGCGGAACTACGAGGTCATCTATTGGTGGGACATGTTTCGACGCCTAATTATTATTTTTCGGCCCCTTCATCAGCCGATATGAATTAATCAATAAATGTCAAAGACACAAGATAAATGTATAGCGTAACACTAAAAGGTCCCTTGTTATTAAACCTTATATGGTGCACCGCAAAGAAAGATAGAAAATTGAACGCCTAAATCAACACAATATGACGTATGAGCATATGAATAAACTAATCATTTGAAACCAATTTGAAACACAAATTAAAACTCAAAAAAAAACCTGATTTTCTTGCAGAACCTAATCTAACAACGTTTTTTTTTTTAATAGATCTGTTTTGTTTCTTCAATTTCAATTTGTGAGCTTTTGTAATTTATATTAAGTGCATGCTCTTGCACATTTACATGTTCTACGCTGAGGAAGGTCACAGCCCGTCGCTAGAGGGCACGCGTGCACGTCACGTGACGATACAAAGCAAGCGAGCAGCAGCATGCATCAATCATCCAACGCTGCCAGTTGCATTGCAAACAGTGACATCGAGGCGTCAAACGAAGAGCAAAGAGGTGTTGTTCGGTTTCTGACAGCGAAAGGAGTCGGGGGAACGGACATTCATCGCCGAATGTCACACGTGTACGGCGAGCACTGCATGTCCCTTGCAAGGATCAAGGCGTGGCACAAGCGCTTCAGGGAAGGACGGGTGTCGTTAGCCGATGATGCCCGGTCTGGGGCACCCCCCTGCATTACCGATGACAACGTCCAGCTGGTTGATGCACTCATTACTCAGGACCGCCGAGTGACAGTGAACGCCATAGCCGCCGTGGTCAGATTGAGCGTCGGAAGTGTGCACACCATCATGAAGGAACGACTGCATTTGAGCATAGTGTGTGCCCAATGGGTGTCCCACAGTGTCAACCACACCAGGAAGCTTGTCGAATGGCCTACTGTGTTGGTTTTAGTTGGACGATTGATGCATGCTGCTGCTCGCTTTGTATCGTCACGTGACGTGCACGCGTGCCCTCTAGCGACGGGCTGGACCTTCCACACTCTGGTCGGAACCACACCTCGTTACACACGCCACGATTAGCCGATGTCGTCACCGGTTTGCGCATTCCAGCTTCCGGCTCGTTACTTTCTGAACGCACCTTATATATTGACTTATGGTTATACAAACTGATAATGGCAATATCGTCCGCAAAAGCGAGGCATTTGACTGTAGGACGGTTCTCTTTCTTGATACCAATTTGAATGCCTTTCATATGAGGTTCCCATTCCCTAATGATCTTTTCAAGAACAATATTAAAGAGCATTGCGTATAATCCGTCCCCCTGTCAAACTCCAGTTTTATTATTATTATTATTATTATTATTACCGACTGCGGTAGCTACGCTAGCTAACGCGCAGCGCCAGGCCATGGGGCCAAGCTCTCTGCCGACGTGTCGTGGGTTTGAGACCCATCGTCGGCCGTCCTTGAAATGGTTTTCCGTGGTTTCCCCATTTTCAACTCCAGGCAAATGCTGGGACGGTACCTTCTGACAGGCCACGACCGCTTCCTTGCCCAGTTTCATTCATTTCATCTCTCATCAACTCCTCTCATGAGGTTGGCGTTAGGAAGGGCATCCGGCCGTAAACCCTCCGTAACATCGACTTTCATCGCATCTCATCCCCGACTCCATTGGAAAGGGGATTAATAAGGGGTAAACAGACATACATTCACTACGAGAATAATAAGGGGTGGACATGCATAATAATAATAATAACTAGCGGACCCGCGCGACAACTCTCGCACAATGGGTTGTGTGAGCCTCATGTGTACAGACTACCCGCCCGGCTCTAGTGCTACGCGCAACAGTTCTGCCAGGGGCTATCGTCTTGTTTATTTATTTAAAATCACTTTATAAACAAAACAAGAAGTTCCGTGACGAACTGAAGAGCCTACTTTTCTTAACATTTAAGATTCATGCCAATCTATATACACCTATCTAGAATAATGACGAAATTAAGTTGGTAATACTAACATTTCTAGGTACTCCAGTTTGAAATACACCTGAAATAGTGTAACTTACTACAGTTGGCAGCTCTGGGGACTCTGAATATATTCTTAGTTCCAACTCTTAAGGTATACTGTAGAATGCACATACGCAATTTGGTTGAAATCCATTTATTAGTATAGAAGTTATATGCATTTAAAAACTGGACCTATCAGCGAGCTTAGAATCGTATTGGCAGCACTGATGTATGTAAGTTACACCAAACTAAGACAGAATGCAAAGTTTAGAGCTGTTGGCTTGCATACTTTCAGATATATTGATATTAGGGTTGAGACATAGACAGAGAGCATTTATTAACAGTTGACAGTACTGGTGGCTCTTTATAATACGCACAGTGATATCTATTGTAGTACACATAGTGCATACGAAATTTGGTTGAAATCCGATCGGTAGTATAGAAGTAACATGCATTTAGAAATTTGACCTATCGGCAGGCTTAGAATCATGTTGGCAACACTGGCATGCATGAACTTCTGAAAATTGATCTGAAATGTTATTATCTATATGTGTGCCAATTTTGGAATAGTTGGCATGTATAACTTCTGAGATATCCAACATTGAGCTCAAATTTTAATTGCGATTTTTCAGCAGTTGGTAGCATCGTCAATTTCAAATATGGCCGTGAGATATTCAGGTATAGATCTTTATTCTTACCAAATTTGGTTTTGATAGCTGCAGCCGTTTAGGAGTTGATAGATAGACAGACAGACAGACAGACAGACAGACAGAAGGACAGATAGACAGACACACATTTTCCCGGATCGATCTCATAAGTCTACATTTTCCTCATTTTAGCAAAATGAGAAACGTAGGCTAAAAATATATTTCCGTTGACTTTTCAAGAAATGCAAGAATTTTCCTATACTATTGAGACGATTTGGAAGATTTTGGTAAAAACCACACCTTCTAACTCCCTCTGGTTTAGGATCTTGAGTTGTGTGAACCATACACCATAGCGTATTATATAATAAAATTCTTTACCTCAATAACTAACTATAATTTTTACGTCACCGTTATCTCATGATCATCGGACCCGTTTCATCGAGGAATCCCAATCACTGGACGAGACATTACCCTCGACACCTTAAAGTACCATCGTTAGGTGTAGCACAGTTTTATTTATAAAACACAGCAGGTTGGCAGCCCTGCACAGCCTCGCTACACTCCTAATGATGCCCATGTTGGCGGGCGATCACTTAAATGAGGACAGTTCGACGGCAGATTTGTGCGTTAAAATAAAATAAATAATGAAGTCTCGATCCTTTCAACTGCAGCACATTATGAATGGGCTCGTCTAACGAATGGTGCAAAGAGGACAAGCCGCGTTCTGTTGACGGAAATGCTCGCAGTTACGAGACAACTACAATATCGTGTACCGGTATACACGTCTGCTAGGAACATAGCTCCTGTCGCTACACTTACAATATTGATATCTCGATCATCGATTACTCAAATATTCGATAATAATAACAATAATACTAATAATATCGTGTGGCCTCGGGTGCCGGGTGCAAGCTTTGTTATTTGCGCCCAGAGGGCAGCTTGCATGTCGAATTTTGTCGTTCCTAGGAACGCTAAACCTCCTTGACACTATAGCGCTTTCTAGTAGAGAATGGAAGAACTTTGTTTTGGTGGAAAATCCCGAGATTAATTTTGCCATTATGAACACGAGTCGCCTCCGTTGTTTAGTGGTCCGAGTGCTTAGCTGCAACCCCGGTGGTCCGAGGTTCGATTCCTGGCTCTGCCACGAAATTTGAAAAGTGATATGAGGACTGGAACGGGGTCTTCTCGGCCTCGGGTGGTCCAATGAATAGGCTAGAGGGGCTTCGATTCCCACGTCAGCTCCCCTCAGAGTAGTCTCCCCCCCCCCCCCCATGGTTTCCCACTTCGTCTCCGGGAAAATGCTGGGATGTTACCTAATGTAAGGCCACGAACGCCTCCTTCCCTCTTCCTTCCCAATCTTCCCATCCCTAGCGGTTTCGGTGGCGTAGTCGGTAGCATGCTGAACTTCTATGCCCAAGATAGCGGGTTCAAACCCGGCCGAAGTCGTCAGATTTTTTAAGAGCGTTACAAATCCCTCAATATGCCTTCCTTCGGAGGGGAAGTAAAGCCGGCGGTTTCATGTCATAGATTTATGGCATGTAAAAGATCCTTTCACAGACTAAACTTGTGTGAAGCTAAATTTTTAGGTTAGATTTCGTTGTAACGCTCTATCCAAGTTCCAACTTATCAGTGACATCAGGTGGCGAAAGTTGGAACTACTGTCTTGAAATTGAACGGAACTTGTAGCTCACCCTATGGGTGTCCGCTAGAAGCAGGTGCAGCTTCTGGCCAGTCGAACATGTCCTCGGACATAAATAAATTTCCATTCCTTGCCTTCCCTCATAAGCCCCCCCTGTTCGCTTTGCAGATGAGGCCACCTGGGCGAGGTGCTCGTCCCACCTCCCTAGTTGTATCCCCGGACTCGATGTTTCAAGCTCTAACTGTCCTGGAGGCTGTAAAGTTGGGATCCCTCGCTGAGTCCGAGGGAAAAGCCAACCTGGAGCGTAAACCGACTAAATATATATATATATATATATTCAAACAATCGGTTATTCGATTAAATGCGAGATGAGGAGAAAAAGTAAAAAAAAAGAGTTATTGCTGTAGTTTTTTATCAATAGAAGAATACACTCACATTGTATTAAACTATTAGTTTTTTTATTTTATTAATGAGAAACATGAGCATGATTGGAATTAACCAGTTTTTGTATTAATGTTTATTAATATTAGTTACTTAATGTTTATTAATATTAGTTACAAGTGTTTTTTTTATGAATAAGGGGGGCTTCGCTGCTCGCCTTTCACCCGGACGGCCAAGGTTCGAATCCCAGTAACAGCGAGGTGGGATTTTCACCGGAAAAATCACGTGGCGTCAGGAACGGCATCCGGCCTTAAATCTCCGGCCAAATCCAAAATTAGCCTGATTGGCTCCGGCGACCCCAATTAATTGGGAAAAGCCGAAGAAAGTTTCTGGTTTTGCTTTTTATGAAAAACACTCAACAATATTATTGTAATTTCTCGATTATTGTTTTGGGGCATATGACTACGTAGTTCCTCCCCTTAAAACAACACCACCACCACCACCACCACCACCACCAACAACAACAACAACAACAATTGAATCGGTGTTTTTTAAATGGGCGTAATCGACATTTTTTGATATTTTCACTTTTTTTTAGCGTTTTGTTTTCCTTTTGGATCGAGTCTGTTTCCTTTGAAAGGACGCTTGTGCAAGCGTTCGTTCCGTATGGAACTCATGTTCATAAATAATGAGATATTTGAAAGAGGGGACGTGCGTCACACCCAAAGTACACGGGACTACATGACCGCATTGTCGCAGCCCCTAAACTAAGGAGCCAACCAACAATGACTTTCTTATGTTGGAAGTGTTTCCCTGTGCTTCAGATTTGTTGCAATCTGTGTGTGTAGCAAATCCATTCCATCTGAACACAATGTCTGTGCTTTAGATTCGCACTAATTTCTTAGTACCGGTAATGCAAAAAGAAAAAAAAAACATTTTAAGTCTTAAACTGATATTTAACAATGATCCATTATATTTTGTGTCCATCCTTGCCATATATTTGTGTAAATATCTGTCTCTAGTAAATAGATTGCATTTTCGAACAATTTAATGAACGTGTATTGGCTTTCACGGCGAGTGAATTAAAACTCAGCAATTATTCTAGGTTTGTGCCGTGTCTTGTGTGGGGTTTCGCCCAGGACACCAAGCTGGCTCATCGGCGGGCTCTTGGTGTCCCCGCCCGGACCCCCACAGGAGTAACGAATTGCGCGCTACCTCCCTTTATATAGAGTGCAACTGCACTCCTTGACTGCGAGAACTAAAAGCTCAAGCAGCCTGAACCTCCCTATGAAGGCTTTCACGGCCGGTGAATTAAAACTCAGCAATTCTTCTAGAAGAGGTAGCGCGCAGTTAGTTACTCCTGTGGGGGTCCGGGCGGGGACACCAAGATCCCGCCGATGAGCCAGCTTGGTGTCCTAGGCGAAACCCCACACAAGACACGGCACAAACCTAGAATTGCTGAGTTTTAATTTAATGAACATTTTTGTGTCTAATTATTCGTTTTTTTTTTGAAAGGGCGTAGTTGCACGATTTTCTTTTGCGCATATCTTCCGGACAAAAATTTACAAAATTATTTTAAAGAGTGGAACATGTTCCATAAAAGCATGTTAGTCACAAAATCCATTAAAATAAAAATAAAATTAAAAATTGAGCCTTTGGGAGAAGTTTTATTTAGTTTCCCAACAATTTTCTTTCGTTCACCTACGCCCTTTCAAAAAACACTGATTCAATTATTGTTTTGACGTTAAAACGGTCGAACATCAATTCCGCTCGATTTTCCTTAATTCCACTCGGTCCTCCAAGGGACCCAAAAATAAGTTCCTCAACTCCGCTCAGGCTTTGACAAGGGGTCGGCAAAGGGGTTATCCCCAATGACGTAAACAAATGCCATAACCCTCCTGATCGCATACCAAGAGTTGCATCTAATGTTTTTTGTATAGTTTGAAATGAAGTTAAGATTTATGTGATTTTAAGATGCTGATTTTTCTTATTTAATTAAATTTCCTGCCCATATTTTTATTTAACAACAGTGATTAATATCTAGTTCTCTATGTATTATGTTTATATCTGATTTAACGAATGAGCGGACTTGACTTCAGGGAACCCGGACCCGCCTATACCTGCAATGTTAAATGTAGGGAACATTATGTCCTAAACTATTAATACTATAAGAACGAAATTTTGACAGTGGTTTATTATACATATTTTACACCATGTATCATAGGGATATTAATATATGGGTATTTTCTGGGAAGATATTAATTAATTAATTAATTTTTGATGTTTTCAAAATATTTTTTGGCTTAATATCATCGCCATAAAATCTGTCATAGATCGTGTATGACAAAAAAGGCTATGATAGAAGGTGTAGATTGATATTGCTTACAATCCTTGAAAATTTGAAGTCTCTATCTTTAATAGTTTAGGATAAAATGTTCCTTATATGGCATACAAATGGAACTGTGAAAAACGAGGTTCAAAGTTGAACTAACTTTCTAATGAAGTCCAGCACAATAAGAGGGGTTATCAGTGTCACTAGACATTTCCTCATCTAGCCTTCTCTTTACAGTTTTCATTCTTTGTCTAGCTTTCCTCTCAGACTCCTTTTCTTTTCTTTTCTTTCAGCATTCCGTTTTCTCTCAATGTCTATTGGCATCGCATTGACCATGTACTTTCCTACCATCAGGCCCCTCTTCTGCAGCACATCACACTTTATAATGTTTCCATTGTTTCAGGTGGCAATGGCATCATATACTCCAATGTGAAGAGTGTAAATTTCCACAAACACATTTTTTGGGATTCTGGTCCATTTTGATTTTGAGTGCGTCCATGTAGACATTTTTTCAAAAGTTCAGTTTGAGATACATCTGTGAAAATTGGCTTAATTGGCTTCATGGCAGCTTCTGGTAGACTCTGAAGATGCTTGTATGTTCAGATCCCTGATATTTGTTATACTTGCACCAGGAATTGAGACCTTGAGGGCATAAGGTTTCTCGTAGGGTGTGGATACCACTTCATGCATAACCTCACCATTCTCGGAATCATTTTCAACAATGTGTGATATTAAAGAGTTTTAACAACAAATTGTATATCCGCCTTAGTCAATACATAAACGAAAATAAATTATAATTACACTTGCTCCTGGTACATGTTTCGGGGATTAATTGCTTTTATCCCCTTCATCAGCCAAGACAAATATTCGAAGAAAGATATAAGATAGCGTAGCACTCAAAAAATAAATGGCTATTTAACTTAATATGGTGCACCATATAAGTAGGTCACAGGAAAATGTTGAGCAAAACTAAAAACATATATGTGACAGCGAAGATATTCAGCCATCAAAACACAGAGAATCAGTGGACAGTTAATTCGTAAATCCGCTCCAAAACACTGGTCGAAGCTTGAATTGGCAAAAATCACAATACTTCACCATATTTTGCAAATTCAAGCTTCGACCAGTGTTTTTGAGCGGATTTACGAATTAACTGTCCACTGATTCTCTGTGTTTTGATGGCTGAATATCTTCGCTGTCACATATATGTTTTTAGTTTTGCTCAACATTTCCCTGTGACCTACTTATATGGTGCACCATATTAAGTTAAATAGCCATTTATTTTTTGAGTGCTACGCTATCTTATATCTTTCCTCGGATATTTGTCTTGGCTGATGAAGGGGATAAAAGCAATTAATCCCCGAAACATGTACCAGGAGCAAGTGTAATTATAATTTATTTTTGTTTATGTATTGACTAAGGCGGATATACAATTTGTTGTTAAAACTCTTTAGTACGTCAATACGGAACCATCATGGAAACTAGTTTAAATAATAGAATGTGTGATATTGTCATAGTGCCACTACTTCTGTACCTTCCAGTAGGATTTTTCTTCTTATAAACTCTGTTACTAAATCGAGGCATGTTTAGAAAGTTACAGTTTCACTAAAGAAACGCAGTACAAATCTTCAGCTAGGCCTCAACACCAAATTACTCAATGTCAACAATAGTTGGCTATCCAAGGAATACAAAATGCAAACAAAACAATTGCCTATCGGAAAATGTAGCCAACACAAGAAATATGTCCTACATGCATAGGCCTACTATCTCCTTGGAAAGACCGAAAGATTTGAGTATGTTTTCAGCGATTACGTATCCATGGAAATGAAATGTGGTGACGCGCACTACAGCACATTATTGAAAAAATATTTTTTAATACTTGGAGTTGAGATACAGGGGAGATTAATATGTCATTATAAAGGGGAAAGTCTGTAGTATTTTATTTTCTAATAATCTGAAAAACAAAAATTTCATCATTTTTAGAGTCCGGGTTCCCTTCAGAGCGCTTGACCGATGGCGTGGTGGTGTTCGCAAGACATTGTTGTGCCATTGGTCAACCGCTCTGATGCCAAGTCCGCTCATTCGTTAAATCAGGTATAAAGTGTTAGGCACATTATAACTTATATGGCAGAAAATACAAGTGATTTAAAATTAATCATAATATTCTTTTAAATAAGTCTGCCAAGTTTTCTATTTTTTTTCTACAAATTACATACATTGTTTTTAACATATGCATAATTAAATGTTTGTATGTTTTTTAACCTAGTCAGACATTATTGAATTAAATTTAGATAATAATAGGTGTATAATTTGTACCTAAAAAGTACTTTCGATATCAGCTGCGGATGCTGAAAATACGGTTTCCCAGCCTAGAACGGAAAAATCAGCTGCATTCAAGAATTCACTCACGCCCTGCAGAAGGTGTTTGACCCGGCCCTTGGTATTTCTGTAAATATCTGTCTCTAGTAAATAGATTGCATTTTCGAACAATTTAATGAACATTTTTGTGTCTAATTATTCGATTTTCTTTTTGAAAGGGCGTAGTTGCACGATTTTCTTTTGCGCATAGGCTATCTTCCGGATAAAAATTTATAAAATTATTTTACAGGGTGGAACATGTTCCATAAAAGTATGTTAGTCACTAAATCCATTAAAATAAAAATTAAATTAAAAATTGAGCCTTTGGGAGAAGTTTTATTTAGTATCCCAACAATTTTCTTTCGTTCACCTACGCCCTTTCAAAAATCACTGATTCAATTATTGCTTTGACGCTAAAACTTGGGGCGTCACCTAAATACTCAGGCTAAAAAGGGAGTCGCAGTGTCTATAAGGTTGAGAATCCCTGAATTAATCGATTGTTATATTCCGAGGGTCGCCTCCGTAGCGTAGCGGTCAGCATCGTTAGCTGCCGCCCCGGAGGTCCTGGGTTCGATTCCCGGCTCTGCCACGAAATTTGCAAAGTGGTACGAGGACTGGAACGGGGTCTACTCAGCCTCGGGTGGCCCAAATGAGTAGAGAGGGTTTGATTCCCCCTCAGCCATCCTCGAAGTGGTTTTCCGTGGTTTCCCCACTTCGTCTTCGGGCAAATGCCGGGATGGTACCTTCTTCAAGGCCACGGCCGCCTCCTTCCCTCTTCCTTGCCTATCCATCCTAACCATCCCTTACCTTCCCTCATGAGGCCCCTGTTCGCTTTGCAGGTGAGGCCGCCTGGGCGAGGTGCCAATCCCACCTCACCAGTTGTATCCCTTCCGATTCGATGTTCCCCGCTCTAGAGGCGGTAGTGGTGAGTTCCCTCACTGAGTCCGTGGGTTCCACCAACCTGGAGGGTAAACGACTAAAAAGAAAAGTTATATTCCGATTAATTTCGATAACTGAATATATATATATATATATATATATATATATATATTTAGCGTATGGCTTTTAGTGCCAGGAGTAGCTTGCCACGGTGGGTGAGTGGATAGCGTGTCGGTCTACTAACCCCAATATTGCAGGTTCGCTCCTGGCCGTGGCAAGTGATTTTTGAAAGGCGACAAAAAATACGACGCGCATGTCATACGATGTTGGCATGTCAAAGAACCCATTTGAATTCAGTAGGCCGTGTTCATAATGGCAAATTTAATCTCGGGAGTTTCCACCAACACAAAGTTCCTCATTTCTCTACTAGAAAGCGCCATAGTGTTCAAGGAGCTTAGATTTCTAACCTCCTTGACTTTCATAGTGATTTAAGGAGCAACGAAATTCGACATGCAAGCTACCCTCTGGGTGTCAAATTACAAAGCTTGCACCCGACACCCGAGGCCATACCATATTATTATTATTATTATTAATATTATTATTATATTGCCGGGAGTATCCGAGGACATGTTCGGCTCGCCAGTTTTGTAGCTGCTTCGAGGCGGACACCCAATGGGTGAGCTACACGTACCGTCGCGAGTGGAGTGTTGTCTGGGGAGAAAAGTTTGAATGTAAGGACGAGGAGTTGGAAGGTAGCGGCTGTGGCCTATAGTTAGGGACCAACCCCGGCATTTGCCTGGAAGGAAGATGGGAAACCACAGAAGACCACCTTCAAGGTTGCCGGTGGGGGGATTCCAACCTCCTCGCCTCCCGGATGTGAGCGACTGCCAGCAGTCATGCCGTAACGACCACGGCTAACTCACCCGGAGATAACTGAAATGAATCGACTAAAAGTAGCCTACGAGCCCTACTAGGAAAACAGGTCGAGAGTACAGACGAATATAATGTTTGTATTTCCCTCTTATTAGAATAATTTCCCCTCGACTTCCCTTTAAGCGGAACGGCGCGGCAGTGGAAAACATCACATAGCATCAACTCGGGAGTTATTTGTACAAGAAGTTGCTTCCACTTTGAGTTTGGGAGCGGAACGCTGCCTCCTTGACTTTCAGTTCGCTCAAACAGTGGAATCTATTGACCTCGCTGTATATTTAATGTTCAGCTCGACTTCAAAAGACTGAACTAGAGTGTGCGTAGCGCTCGTCATTTGTCGAGCTGGCTACTCTGTTGGTGAACCCGCATTGCGTTAGGAATCGATACTATTCTTCCAACACTGGCGGCAACAGATATTATTATTATTATTATTATTAATTATTATTATTATTATTATAAGCGCTTGTCACGGTGGGTGAGTGGTTTTCGTGTCGGACTACCAACCCCAAGCTTGCAGGTTCGATCCTCGCTGTAGTGAGTGATTTTTGAAAGTCGACCAAAAATTTCCGCACGCATGTCATACGTTGTTGGCATGTTAACCCTTTATAGGGCAAAAGACTGGGGGTATAAAATATTTGTGTTTCATTTGCACATTTGAAATTGGGGGAGATAGATGATTAGGAATATGCAACAATCTTATGGGTGTGGATTCTATTTTATGAAATACTAGCTGTTACCCGCGGCCTCGCCCGCAATAACATTTGGAATCCCGTTATAACATTAGTTAAATAGATAGATAAGAATGGGTCCTAGTGTAAAATAATTCTATCACCTGAAACCAAAAATGCATGGGACGAAAAAAAAACCATCAAAATATCATGTTGGTTTCGGACCCTAAAAGACGTGAAAAATATAATAAAAGTATTTTAAAAAAATATTTTTTGAAATTTCATACGAATCAATTGTAAGTAATTCCTGGAACTTAGAAAATTCCGGCCAAAAAGTACAAAATCATTAATAACTCCCTAAGTATTCGTCGTATGATGAAATAGCATGAGACAAAAAAGATGTAACGTGTTATTGTCTACAACATAGGCCATGTATAATTTTACACTCAGACATATTACGCCCCCCCCCCCCCCATAATTTCACCCCTCCCCATGGGCCCCTTAAATTGGATTTATGAAAAAAACGGAACACCTATTTACTTATTTTTATGCTGATTTTTTTCCGCTGAGTTTCAAACTCCTCGCCTATGTCGTTTAAGAGATACACGCTCCGTTAGGAATCCTTCAACCCCCACTTTTCACCCCTTTCACCTCATAATATACACCACATCGAAAAACCCTCAGACACGTGTCTTCTTATTTTTAATGGTGAGTTTATATGCCGAGTATCACATTCCCCAATGAAACCAATCGGGAGATATTGCTATTCAATGAAATGCAGGTCTACCCCCTTAACACCCCTTTAGAACCTGAATATCCAAAAATCCTTTCTCAGTAGGCGTTTGCGGCCCTTGAGGAAGCTGCATACCAAATTTCATTCCAATCCGTTCGGTGGTTTCTGAGATTTCGTGATGAATGATTGAGTCAGTCAGTCAGTCAGTCAGTGGTATTTGAGCTTTCTATAGTAGATGGGATGAGAAATTATTATCCCACTGCCCACACCCGACAAATTATGATGATACTCTGTTAATCACTCAATAATGAGGTTTGTTTTAACAGGATATAATGTATAAAAACACCCTTCACGCTCTATAATTTAAGAAAAAACCCGTAACTCCCACGCAACACAAGGTCAGTGACCTATATCATCTTTGCCGAAAACGGCACAAATAATATAGAAGTGATTTTGGAATGTTAAAAGTTAGTATATTCGAATATAATTCATTAATTTCAAAATAGTATTTACTAAAAAATCTTCTATTCTATGGCAAACACCATGAGCAGGATAATTATTTCCATTCTAGCTGAAATACATTTACTCAAGTGACCAAAACCATTATTAACATTGTATTTCAGTTAAATACAAATGTTTACATATCTCTTATCTTCAATAAAGACACCTTCTTCTGTAAAACATGCATTGCATTCACTCAACACAACCGTGCACTGTGGAGACCACTGGGATATTTGCTTCCCACCTTTGGTTTCTGATGACAAATTACATCAAATTAATGGATTTTCAATATTTCTCTTTATCTAGCTTGCGGATGCATGTGGAACTGCTTGAAACGAAAGGGGTGGGAAGATTCTCTCCCTAACACCGTTCTATCAATACATGTTGGGAAGATAGTGTCTCAAGGACGTATAAAGAATCCATTTGAGTTGGTTGGTTCCTCAGTTTAGGCGCTGCGACAACGCAGTCATGTAGCCCCGTGTACTTTGGGTGAGTGTAGAATCTGTCTGATAACCGGTGTTAATTGTGATGGCTCTATTAGTGTGTGTATCTGTTTTTAATTCAAGTAAGGACTGTAGACATTCGATTTTCAAGTAGTTCCAACTTTTGCTACCAAACGCCACCATCAACGCCCAACTAGTTCTGAACTTGGTTACTAGATGCCACCACAGTCGGCTCCTGGCGACGAACGTTGGAGCCTAAGAGCGGTAGTCAAATCTAACCTATAATTTAGCTTCACACAAGTGCAATTAGTGGTAGGTTCTTTTGCATGGCATAAATCTATGCCATAGGACCACCGGCTTTACTTCCCCTCCGAAGGAAGGCATACCTGAGGGATTTTAACGCTCATAAAAATCCTACGACTTCGGCCAGGTTTGAACTCACGACCTTGTGATTAGAAACTCAACATGCTACCAACTACGCCACAGAAACCGCCCCCATTTGAATTCAGTAGGCCGTGTTCATTACGGCAAAATTAATCTCGGGATTTTCTGCCAACACAAAGTTCCTCATTTCTCCACCAGAAAGCGCTATAGTGTCAAGGAGCTTGGATATCTAACTATCATAGCGTTCCAAGGAACGACATAAATTTGACATGCAAGCTGTCCTCTGGGCGTCAGATAACAAAGCTTGCACCCGGCACCCGAGGCCATACGATATTATTATTATTATTATTATTATTATTATTATTATAAGACTGTACATGGCTTCGGTGGCGTAGTTGGTAGCATGCTGAACTGCTATGCCCAAGATCGTGGGTTCAAACCCGGCACAAGTACAGTAGTCGGATTTTTAAATGCGTTAAAATCCTTCAGTAAGCCTTCTTTTCGGAGGGGAAGTAAAGTCGGCGGTGGAGCCCATGTCATAGATTTATGGCATGTAAAAGAACCTACCACTACAATTGGTAGTGTGTAGCTAAATTTATAGGTTATTTGGTTTAGAAATGCTCAATCAAGTTCCAACGTTCCCAGCTAGCTGTCAGTGACATCTCTGGTAGCCAAATTTGGAACTACTTGAAATTGAACTTGTAGAAACGGAAAGAACGTCCCATATCTCTCACTTTTTACATAATTGAACTTTTGTTGTTATTTCATGTGAAGGGTACAGGGAAAAACGATAAATGTCACAAAATTACAAAAATAGAGATTTCTTATTGTTAATGATTGGTCTGTTCCCTAGTAACATTCAAGAGCCTAAAACTGGTTAAAAACACTGAGAGTCACGATTTATGAGGCTTTGAAAATAATGTATGCCGGGGAAAAACGATGAAGGTCCATGGCTTTCAAGGCAATAATGATGGTAGTCCATTAAATCTCTATAAAACAGCAGCTTAATATTTCAGAATTATGTTGTACCGTTTACTGAGTAGTGTAGGTTGTGAAGTATTTGTGATTAACAATAGTTTTGACTCAAATAATACTGGTGTGCATACTTTAGGGAATTGGACATTCATCGCTTTTGCACTTTTTTTGTGTGCCAGAAAATGGACATTCGTCATTTATGCACGTTAAATTTTGCAGTTAAAGACAATAATATAAAATAATTAACCTTTAGATATACATTATTGGATAATTGTCAGCAATATTATAAGAGTTATAGCGTTTGAAAAACTAAAATTCATTTATCTCAGCTCGAGATTCATCGTTTTTCCCCTGTATCCTTCATATACTTCCTTTAAAAGAAATAAATTAGGCAAAATAACTATATTGTTTACCCTCAATTGGGGTGTTTTAAGAACTTATTTTTAGTGATGAAAGTTTAATTTGGCTGTCCTGTAATATTTACATAATGTCCATCAATGTCCAATTCGTCGATCACTGGTTATTTTGATACTTACGTAACAGAAGTCTCCTTCTTCCTTTAGCTTTTCACCTGCCAAATTGACGTCAATAGGGGTTGCTGATTTATTTCGGCTGCATTCCAATATATTGTCACTGTATATTAGGCCAGGGGTGCTAAAGTTAATCTGCGGACAGGCCGAATGGAAGATTCCTAAACGTAACGGGGGCCACATTACCCCCTTCCACCAGCCAACTGAGCTCAGTCCGCGGACAGCGCGCAAGCGAGATAACCAGGGTCATTAAAGTCATTAAGTCACTAAACTTTCATCAACTAGGGTGTGTAGTGTCAGCGCACAGATAAGAAGGTAACATAAACAACAGCTTCTTGCAAGATTTAATTAAAGAAGCACACATGTTTTTTTTCTTTTTCTTGGGAATCTGGATGACCTCACGTCACCAGTTAAAGGTTAGAACTTACCTTTTCACAGAAGATGCTGAAAATGTTCTCCTTCAGCTGACAGACAGTAACTTTGGATGCTACATCGTTACATTATGTAGCTACTCCTGCGTGTCTACTGTGATTAATCGAAGCATGGACCTAAGCCCGTTTGATGTTCAATTGTAGGTTAATTTAGAATACAAAGTGTACAGATCAATTACCCGTACTCTAATGGAGCTGGAGAACAATATACGGCAGCAGATATCCCTCACAACAGAATGGAATCGCTACGTGTAAACGCTAATTTATTAACACCGTACAACGCCTGTCTGTCAGCTCAAGGAGAACATTTTCAGCATCTTCTTTAATCATAATTTGCTGGTAAAGTTACCATTAATTAATGTACTTTGTTACCGTTTCCACCTGGGCGCAATCTGCGGCCCGAGCTCGGTCGCCGGCCCCGCTCCAGTCCCTGTATATCCACACACCCAGGTGCCCCTTCTTCAATCACCAACCAATTAACCAACAAGGTCTCACACGGCTATTCGACAACATAAACAATAACCTGAACCACAATGAAATAAAAATTAGGAGAGTAAATAATACTCTGTAACTTGGGATAAACTTATCAATTAATGAGAGGCTTTGGGCCTTCACTTGAAGTGACAGTGTTGAAATGTCTGGAGTTAGATTTGACACAGCCACCCTCAGAGTGGAATGGACGTGTTCATCACTGATCCGGGAACATAATTTGGATTTTATAAATGCTAGTTCACAAATGTAAGTTGTCGGAAACGCGCACAAGTATTTTCTCGTAAATTTTAAGAAAGACGGAAATTTGTATTACTAAGCGCCCTGTAAAAGTTAATAAGATTTCCTTTCGCGAACTTGTCCCTTAATTGGGAACAACGCTGAAGTTTAATTAATTCGATCCGTAGCTGCACAGGTGCATCACCATCAACTGCAAATGGATTTTCGAACAAATGAATTTTCTCCGCATTTACAGAAAGGTCTTTAAATCTAGTTTCAAACTCATTCTTCAGTAGGTCGATCAACTTAATTAACCGATCATATGGCACTGAACTGTTTGAGTTCGCTTCTTGAAGCTCAGTACAACATGAAACATATGGGAACGTACCCTTCTCTAATTGCTGTCAACATAATTTATATTTATTTTGGAACGCTAAAACGTTACTATACACTGCATTTAAAAGCACGCCTTTCCCTTGGTATCCCTTATTCAAAATATGTAATTGTTGCCTTAAATCTGTGAGTATTGCTAAATCTCACATCCAGTTTTCCTCCCCAAATTCTGTCACTTTTTTCTGTTCCATGTTTATAAATGTGCTTATTTCTTCACGAAGATGAAATAAGCGTTTCAATATACATGGGTTGTCTTTTTTTAAGTTTTGGCACCTTAGTTATAACTGGATTAATAACTCACTTAGATGGTTCCAAGATTCACAGGCCCTCGATGTAGTCCCCACCATTGCGTATAACGTGTTCCCAGCGATGCGGAAGTCGTTGGATCCCGTTGGCACTGCCCAATCTATTGATGGTACGAAGAGAGCGCTCGGCAGCCTGCTTAACGTCTTCAATGGTACAGAAGCGCTGCCATACTGTTCCCCGAGGGCAAACCGTTAATGCGGCGTATTATTGTTCGTTTCTCCGAGGAGCTCTGAGAAGGAAACGGCGCCACCACATGGTTACACCGCACATCGTTCTGCATGACAATGCTAGGGCACACACAGCAGGCGTTGTGTCGGCATTGTTGGATCCCTGGGGCTGGGAGGTCCTCTATCACCCGCCATCAGTCCCTGCGACTATGATCTCATCCCGAAGATGAAGATGACAATGCGCGGGGACCGCTTACGTAACATTGAAGACGTTAAGCAGGCTGCCGAGCGCTCCCTTCGTACCATCAATAGATTGGACAGTGCCAACGGGATCCAACGACTTCCGCATTGCTGGGAACACGTTGTACGCAACGGTGGGGACTACATCGAGGGCCTGTGAAACTTGGAACCATCTAAGTGAGTTATTAATCCAGTTATAACTAAGGTGCCAAAACTAAAAAAAAAAACATGTATTACCACGACTTAGCCATCGTACCTCGCTATGGTAAATTACATCGCCGTGATCACAGTCAATTTCAGGCAGAAACATCATGTCAAGAAAAACTACGAATAATTCTGAGATTTTTCTTATGGTTTTATCCCCTTTCTCCGTAAGTTACAATAAGGCTTTTTATTATCTAGTTTTTTCGGTATCTACGAAAAACATAAACCTCAAACGTAAGCACATTATAAGAACTTAACTAGGGCCACATAAAATGCCTTCGCGGGCGTACTGTGTCCGCCCGTGGGCCGTACGTTGAGCACCCCTTTATTTTTTTATTTACTCGTGTCAGGAACAAAAAAATATTACAGAAGAAATTATGTACAAAATGGGCAACAAAAATGGCAAAACTTGAACATTTAAGGCTCTAAATAATGCATGACCAATATTTTGCCATGTCACGTCCATTTGGTGTAGCCTTCACCAGATCCTCCATGGTGCACAGTATAGGACACAGACTGCACTGAAGCAGATGACCCATAGTCTGTTCTTCACGGCATTCACAAAGGATCGAGTCGCAGAAAAAAAAAAAAAAAAAAAAAGTTGGACTTGGATCTGCCAACACCAAATCGCAATCTGTTGAGAGACTTCCACGTTGTCCAAGCCTCTGTATGTCCTGCTGGGAGCCTTTCAGATGGAGTCACCCACTGAGTAATGTGGGGACTTCAGGTCAACCAAGATGCAATCCTCAAAACCTGAGGTTTGTCAGTTAGGCACTCAGTTGTGTGAAGGAAGCTTCTTCTGGACTTCAGTCGAGAGTGGACTGGTTGAAAGCTATAGCCTACTAAGGATGTGCTTGAGACGCATCGACCCTGTATTAGGCCGATTTACATTTTGTCACACGCCTCTCAACTTTAAAAGTTCAAATTTGCAGAAGAGTATTTTGGGAAGGGTAGATGACCTTGCTGTTCCGCCCATTAAAACCCGACTACAGCGCTGTCTATAGGGGCTAGCAGAAGAGAGAGAGAGAGTACAGACAAAGGCGTCATGGCGCTCGGCTAATGGGTGCAACCATTGTGGTACAGTATATCGCTTTTAAACTAGCTAAGTTGGAAGCCGGCTAAATGTTCCATTCAGAGAATAATGAAGTAGGAGTGCTCTGTAATCCTCAGATATTTACTCCCAAGACGGCAAAGCTCCAGTCGCATCGATCCGACTAAGATGCTGTGTGTTCGCTTCCAGATTACAAGCGCTGCCTCCTGAATTCCCCCTTACTGCCCCCTCAGGAACGTCACGGCGTAAGACGAGAACTCGAATAAAAGCGAGTGATCCGCAAAGACAGCCAAGTGAGCCCCCACGAGTTGTTTTCTGCGCTTACAGTTCAAAATTGTATTATTATTTTAGCACGGATATATTTTTGTGCTGAGAGTCTACCTGGAATTAGCGTGCACAAAATAATATCCGGTAACTAGTTACCATGGCAACAAGTGCAATCGCACTTCCAAATCCAACTCTAGGCGACAGAATCTCTGGTTGGTTGGTTCTTAAGTTTAGGGGCTGCGACAATGCGGTCATGTAGCCCCGTGTACTTTGGGTGTGTGTAGAATCTGTCTGATAACCGGTGTTAATTGTGATGATTGTATTAGTGTGTGTTATCTGTTTTTTAAATTTAAGTACTGCAACTTAGAATGTTTCAAATAGTTCCCACTTTTGCCGCCAAGCGCCACCGTCAACGACTACTAGGCCAAGTTCAGAACTTAGCTACTAGACGCCACCGCAGTCGGCTCTTGGCAACGAACGTAGCAACCTAAGAGCGTTGTTTACATTCTTAACCTATCCAATTTAGCTTCACACAGGTGCAACTAGTGGATGGTTCTTTAACATGCCATTTTTTTAGCGTATGGCTTTTAGTGCCGGGAGAGTCCGAGGACATGTTCGGCTCGCCAGGTTTGTAGCTGCTTCGAGGCGGACACCCAATGGGTGAGCTACACGTACCGTCGCGTGTGGAGTGTTGTCTGGGGAGGAAAGTTTGCATGTAAGGACAAGGAGTTGGAAGGTAGCGGCTGTGGCCTATAGTTAGGGACCAACCCCGGCATTTGCCTGGAAGAAAGATGGGAAACCACAGAAGACCATCTTCAAGGTTGCCCGCGGGGGGATTCGAACCACCTCGCCTCCCGGATGTGAGCGACTGCCAGCAGTCATGCCGTAACGACCTCGGCTAACTCACCCGGTCTGATAAACATGCCATAAATCTATGACATGGGACCGCCGGCCTAACTTCCCCTCCGAAGGAAGGCATATTGAGGGATTTTAACGCTCTTAAAAAATCCGACGGCTTCGGCCGGGTTTGAACCCGCGATCTTGGGCATAGAAGCTCAGCATGCTACCGACTACGCCACCGAGGCCGCCGATGTAACGAGTAATCTAGAGAACCAGAGGATGGATTTTGATGCGGTTTTCACCATCCTGTAAAGGATCTCTCGAGAAAGGTGTCTAGAAAAACACTCATTAATGACCAAAGAAAAACGGGCAGTAAAGATTTTAATGAATCGATTCGAAACAAGCTGCCGTCCGTGGGCCTTTTAAGCTTCCGCTAGGTAAACATTTAAAAATATCTATATACTAGGAGCTATGAGTGTAAGAATTGCTGTTGTTTTGTTTGAGTCTTCAGTCTTTTGCCTGGTTTGATGCATCTCTCCATTCCTCCCTGTCCTGAGCTATTCGTTTCATCTCTACATCCAAGGCAATCTATTTAACATATTCTAACCTTGGTCTACCCCTACAGTTCTTGTCCTCGACCCTTCCTTCCATAACTAAGCTTGCTATTCCTGGGTGTCTTAGTATGTGTCCTACCAACCTATCTCTCCTCTCCCACTCGTCTTAGTGCCTCTTCATTTGCTACGCTATATACCCATGTGGTCTTCATCATTCTCATGTAACACCACATTTCAAACGCTCCAATTATCCTCTTTTTTGTGGCACCAACAGTCCAAGTTTCACTTCCATAGAGCGCCAGGCTCCAGACAAAGGCTTTCAAAACTGACTTCCTAATACCTAAATCTATATTCCATATCAACAGATTCATTTTCTGTAGAAATGCTTTCCTTGTTGAGCCAAACTACTTTTTATATCTTCTTTGCTTCGTCCATCACTGGTTATTTTGCTTCCTCAGTAACAGAAGTCTCATAATTCCTTTAGCTTTGATCAGCATGAAAAGTTCCGCATAAAAGACCGCGAGAGCATATCTCTATATTTAATACATCGCCCACTATAAGTGTTTTTACATTTTCATTTCGTCCAACAATCTCCAATCACTAGCTTCGAAGCGAGCCTATCACCCCAGTTTCGGCCAGCATCTAACTGTCTAGTCGTGTCGAGTTAAGACTTCAGAGAAGAGTATTTGTGTGTTTGGAGTTTCGCTGTTCACCTCGGCTTTTCTGAATTGCGTCTAGGACCTGCCGTCCGTGGGCCTTTTAAGCTTACTCTGGGTAAATCGTTCAAGATACCGGGCGAAGCCGCGTCGGGTTACTAGTCCCTTTATAAACCGTCATATTCTTGTTCCCATAACATGATCCTTTGCCCCGAGACATGAAAGAAAACCATTAAGATGAACGTCATTATGAAACACTTTTCGACAACTTGCAATTTCCTAAGCGTTACTCCCCCCCCGCAGTGTGTATCCATCGTTAATTTCATTGCTCGAAGTCACGCTGATAGTTTAAGGACGGCTACATGAAAAGGAAAGGAAGTCAATTATGTCTGATTCTCTCTAGTATTTTTCAGATCTCTGAGATGTTCGTTCTGTGAGACGAAATGTTAAAGAAGCATTATTTCTCCACGCATGTCCCTGTGAATTTCACTGTGGCCCACAAATATCGCTACTCTTCACAAGTTGACGACAGTAACATGAACGCCATGTTTGTTTCGTAGTTCAGGCTTATCTCGCTAGAGCTGCACATGAAAACAAAATACCCGCTGTAGCGCAAACTTCAAACTATAATTTCAACATTACAGCTGCAATACTCGGGGAGAAGAAAATGATTGTGCGTTACTTTCTGATCTGCCCTCGTACATCGTTAGTTTCATTGCTCCTAGTCACGCTCTGATAGGTTAAGGACGGCTACTTGAAAAGAGAATATATTTCAGAAGTCAATTATCCTGTCTAGTGTTTATGAGATCCCTGAGATGTTTGTTCTGTGGGACGAAGTGTTAAAGAAGCATTATTACGCTCAGTGTTGAGCGAGCAAGTTATACGGGTTACTTGCGAAGTGAATGAATTTAAGAAGTTCCGTCTGTGTGAAGTCAGACAATGAGAGGAGGAACACGCGGTCCCAATTAAGACCTGCTCGCTCACAATTAAGTTCTCTTTGTAAAATGAATCATCGCTCACTGCTGAATTAAAAGTTACCGTCACTTCAGATGAAAGATGTTTAAGACCCCATTCAGCTCTGCTTCATTACGATGTATTTACTGGGTACAAGACAGACAGACACACACACACACACACACACACACACACTGGCCTCGTGAGGAATAGTGCCATCACTCAATGACTGAAATCACTAGTTTCCAGCTGGAACATTCACGAACGAAAATAAAAATAAAATGAAATAGTCTACAATAGTAGAATAGTAGTGCCAATCTATAAGGTGCGTTCAAAAAGTAACGAGTCGGAGGCTGGAATGCGCAAACCGGTGACCACATCGGCTAATCGTGGCGTGTGTAACGAGGTGTGGTTCCGACCAGAGCGAGGAAGGTCACAGCCCGTCGCTAGAGGGCACGCGTGCACGTCACGTGACGATACAAGCGAGCAGCAGCATGCATCAATCGTCCAACCAAGACCAAGACAGTAGTCCATTTGACATGCTTCCTGGTGTGGTTGAACGCTGTGGGGCACCCATTAAGCACACACTTTGCGCAAGTGCAGTCGTTCCTTTATGATGGTGTGCACACTTCCGACTCTCAATCCGACCATGGCGGCTATGGCGTTCACTGTCACTCGGCGGTCCTGGGTAATGAGTGCATCAACCAGCCGGACGTTGTCATCAGTAATGCAGGGGGGTGCCCCAGACCGGGCATCATCGGCTAACGACACCCGTCCTTCCCTGAAGCGCTTGTGCCACGCCTTGACCCTTGCAAGGGTTCGCCATACACTTGTAACATTCGGCGATGAATGTCCATTCCCCCTACTCCTTTCGCTGTCAGAAACCGAACAACACCTCTTTGCTCTTCGTTTGACGCCTCCATGCCACTGTTTGCAATGCGACAGGCAGCGTTGCACGATTGATGCATGCTGCAACTCGCTTTGTATCGTCACGTGACGAGCACGCGTGCCCTCTAGCGACGGGCTGTGACTTTCCACGCTCTGGTCAGAACCACACCTCATTACACACGCCACGATTAGCCGATGTCGTCACCGGTTTGCGCATTACAGCCTCCGGCTCGTTACTTTTTGAACGCACCTTATACATCTGTTGGCAACAATATTATTAGTGTATTTTAATCGGTGTTCAACTGTTACCAAAAGAAAACAGTGCTCTAGTTATAGACATCGTCTCAGTCGAATGGATGTTCCGCCGTCTTTTGAGGAACGCAAAAACGCCGAAGCTTCACTTCCTAGTGGTGTTGCTCCATGCTATCTATACAGCGTCATCGAAAAATAATGGAGATTATCACTAGTGCTGGCATTGAAAAATGCCTTTTTAAAAGGATCGACATTATTGTCGCAGTAGTGTCTTGGTGTTGAAAGAATCAGCCGGTAAATTTTACTATGTTTTTTACCGTTGCCCAGGACACAAGTAAACTGAGAATAGTCTCCATCTCGACAGCCGGCAATCAATTCGTGAAAGGGCAATACAGAGAGTTTGTTTTATTTGTGACGGGGACGCTCATTTGCCCGCTCGCCCGCGTTGCGCGTCTGTCTCCCGCCAGGCACTTGGCGTTATGCGGCGCTCGCACCGCACTGAGTCATTAAGTATGGAAATTTGAACTTACCTAGTTGACAGCTGGTGCTGAAAATGTTCGCCATTCACTGCTGCACATCGATGGCACCTCTTTATTGAAATGGTCATTTACTTTCTGAAGATCCTCAGCACCGATTTACTGTATTTCAGCTGTAATATAGCCTTTAAGCTCATTTATAGTGTGAGGGTTTCTCGCATACACTCTATTTTTAAGCGTCCCCCACAGATAAAAGTCACATGGTGATAAGTCTGGGCTTCGCGGGGGCCACACGTTCCGACTTATAATCCTAGTACCGAAAATGCGACGCAATTCTGTCATGGATGCTTCGTCATTGTGAGCAGTGGCAGAATCTTGTTGAAGATAAGTTGGCAATCGCTCTCCGTCAGTCAGTTCGTGAAAAAATTGGTCAAGGATCACACTGAAGTACAAATTTAAGTACAAATTCCTATACTCAATGACTCAGTGCCGCGCAAGCGCTGCATAACGGCAAAGTGCCTGGCGGGAGACAGGCTCGCACCGCGGGCGAGTGGGCTAGCGAGGGTCTCCGTTGCTTATAAAACAAACTCTCTGTACCAGGATGTCTGTTACGATTTTGGAGCCTTGCAGTTCAATCTGGCGGGTGATTTTCCGCACGTTGTCCTCATATAGTACAACGATTGCGTGCACAAAGTTTCAAGATAAGTTTTGACCTGTCTTACCTCATACTTCTCTTGTAAGATATGAAGAAAATGTGATCTTTTCCACGCATTTTAAGGTTATAATAATATCGTATGGCCTCGGGTGCCTGGTGCAAGCTTTGTTAATTGACACCCAGAGGGTAGCTTGCATGTCGAATTTCGTCGTTCCTTTGAACGCTATGAAAGTCAAGGAGGTTAGATATCTAAGCTCCTTGACACTACAGCGCTTTCTAGTGGAGAATGGAGGAACTTTGTGTTGGCGGAAAATCCCTAGCTTAATTTTGCCATTGAACACGGCCTACTGAATTCAAATGGGTTCTTTAACATGCCAACAACGTATGACATGAGTATCGTGATTTTTGTCGCCTTCAAAAATCACTTACCATGGCCAGGGGCGAACCTGCATTCTTGGGGTTGGTAGTCCGACACTATAACCACTCACCCACCGTGGCAAGGTTAAAACCATTACATTACCTCTAACTTCTTTTATAGCAATTATTTAAAATCTAGGCATTAATTTTCCATCACCCCGTGTATCTATACTTAAGTCAGGTTCTGACTTTGGTGTGGCTCTGTATGTGTCGTCTAGGTCAGAAGTTCCCAACCGTCTACTTCTATAACATACTGTATTAACACGCCACCAGGGCAGCACCGAGTGGGAGAGCTAGTTTACAATTAAATACATAAAGTAAATGGTCATGTCGCTATTTATTGAAAGAGTTTTAAAAACTAGAGTATCAGAAGAAACAGCGGCAAATGATTCACTCACAATAAAACATAATCACAAGAAACAGTTAGTCTGAAAGACTGGACTTTATATCATTTTAAATGCTAGCAGCCGAGTACCAAGAAGGCAGTGCGAGAACAGAGTTTCAAGATTCTATTTTGTTTCTTCACTGCCTGCTTGATTGTTCTCGCACTGCCTTCTTGAAAGTCTGTTCTCGCACTGCCTTCCTGGTAGTCTGCTGCTACATCGTACTATGACGTCACACACTTCAGTGCATTCTCGGTACATTTCGTGACGTTTGCGTAACCTAACGACGAAGTCGACTAGATGATTTAAAATGATAAAATATAACTGAGAAATATGAACAGAAAACTCACCAATGTCATGATAGGTGGCTCCACTTACCTGGAAACAAACAAGAAACAAAATACTTAGATAACAGCATTAGCCTACTCATTTGAGCACTTATCTCCACGCTTCACATCCCCCGCACCCCAAAACGACCGAAAGTTCAAAAGATATACAGAGTGTTTATAAATTCCCATTGCAAACTTTAAGGGCTTGTAGGAGGACCAAGACGGTTAAGTTTAGCAAGGGAACTTGTGTCCGGAAACTACAGTCTTCCCACTACCCGCAAAAAAAAACACCACAGCTTCCACATGTTCGGCGCCACTGACTACAATACGCACTTCATTGAACGATCACCTGATGTCCCATATCCCATACCTTGTTCCACGAAATCTCATGGGTGTCGCGTACTTTGTATTCCTGCATGAGTTCTTAGACTGCATGTGCGCCAAAACATGTGGTTTCAGCACGATAGCGCACCACCTCATTTTTCACTTGCGGTCCGAGATAATCTGCACCACAGATATGGGCAACAGTGCATAGGTCGTGCTGGTCTGATTGCTTGTCCTGCACGTTCACCCGACTTGACACCGCATCAGTGAGCAGCAATACATCCAGTTTTAGGTAATACATAGCATATTCACCTAGCGTGTTAACGCCAAACACTCGCCAAACTTGACATGCATGTGCACAGTCTTCATCGGAAACGGTACTGCGTGTTAGTTTCGAGTAAAATTTGTCTTGTGGTGGGAGAGTTTTTGCTTTAACACGTCCCAGCTGTTACAGAAATCGTAGGCAAATATACTGAACCCGCTAACCACTGGTTCATGTGATATTTTTCACCGCAACGCATTTTTGATGCATCACTTTAGAACGCGCCCACTGACCGACCATGCTGTCGCTACATGCTAACATTCTTTGGAGTTATAAATGGTTGATCTTTTGACTACGGAGAAGACCACTATTAAATAATCTGAAGCTAAATTATGACATTTCTATTTTCTACGAAGCTCAGATATTATCATACTGTAATTCTGTATCATCGAAACATTCTTTAGAATGTGATTTCTGCTTTTGGTAAGGTAGTAACCTCGCAGATGCGCGAACCGGAACCAGACAGACGCTGCACGACCAGTGTAGTTACAAGCTAACGCAGCGCATGGCTGAGAGCTTACCACATGTGTTTGGATTATCATCCAAGTTGGATACCGTTTGTGTCAAGTCCGTCTATAAGACGAGGTAACAGTCCGCCTGAAGGCGAGGAAAGCAATCCTAGTGCATCGCACTCTATTTCAATTCGAATAGTGCGTGATATTATTAAATATTACAGCCGGAGAAGGCTTGTGCTACGAATACTGTGGATTTTTGGGAAAAGTGATCATAACCGTGGAACGCCACATTTTCAGCCACGTGTTTGAACATCACTTCGACATCGTCGAGTGGCGATAAATACATCACTCACAGTGAAATAATTATTAACCGAGTGGGTCATTTCAACACTCATAACTACAAATATTGCTTTAATCGCAAGTGCGATTCTTTTCAGTGAAACGCAACGCCGATGCCACGTGATTTGTGGGCAAGTGAAATCTGTATCAGTGAAGAGGATAACAGTGCATGGCCAATTTTTTAACCATCTGCGCCGTGTAGCAGCAGTGAGTTTAGTGCCGCGTTAAAGCTAGCTTCTGTGAAATTGTGCTACGCTTATTCATCGTATCTTAAAGAGGTAAAGTCATACTTCAAGATGTCATGTTTTGACGACCACGTGTACGACAATCCTTGTTACGCATCACCTGTGGAGATGAGCTGTTAAGCTTCATCATGTGAAGGAGAGGACCGGAGAACTACAGCCGATGACGGAAGAACCATGGCTTTAGCACCCGCTAATCCAAGGAAGATGACGATTTTGAGGAGGAGTCTGGTCATATCATCACGACAACGACGAGGACGAATAAAGGCCGTGGAAATGGATAGAGCCGATGTGGAGGCTCAGATTGGACAACCCTTGTCCGGAGACCAAAGCCTTATTATCCTCGGGTCATTGGAACGACCGAGATGTAGACATCCTTTCTTGTGAGTCCGAAATATTCATTCCTTGTGAGGTTCTTTTGTGTTGTAGCTGAGAGTAGTTTATTGTAGTTTATTGTAGAATCAGCCGAAATCCTTGACAAGCCATAGGTAGGTTTTGTACTGTTAGAATTAATGCTTGTAGTTCACTTTCAGTGACTGTTGGTCACCTGTTGTGATTGAATTTCTCTTCGATCACGGTGCATTCTGAGGAACATCGTTAAGATGTTATTTCTACCCCTGCTAAGCGTGACTGTAGGCTTGTTACTACGTTTTGTTCAACCCGAGGTGGGTGATTTTGTGTACAGGTATTTGAAGTGACGATCAGACGTCATGGCCAGTGTTATTTTTATAACACTCCTTTCTAGTAAATGTTGTCACGCCACTGATTTAGTCAGAACAGTCCGTATCGTTGGATAGCCGACTGAAGCTATCAGTTTTGTAATATTATGTCATTTTTCATTTTGATGTGCTATGAAGCCATCCAAAAGTTTGAACACATTCAGAGTGTTACAGTTTGTATGCAATCTAGCATCGAACCCAGCAATGAATGCCGTATCATTGGCAAACTTAGCAATTGTAAGATTTGCGCCTTTATAATGTCTATTTCGTGTCAGTGTTTCGACACAGTTATTATTTTGGTTATATTTAGACAGAGCAGTTATGAACTGACATATCTGCACATTTCAAAGAGGTTCAGATTAAGTGGAACATCTATGTTTTTCTTTTCTTTGACTTTTCAAACATGCTATATCTTTGAGCATAGTTTTAAGGCGTGATTTTAAGCCTAATGCTTGTGTGAATTTCTATTATATCTGGGACATGATAACAAGGCCAGTTTTCTAATATGACTTTCTGCGTGAAAGCTGCCTGCCTTCAGTGATGTGCATTTTCTAAACCGTCCGTGTGAATGATTGCGAGTAGCGAGGCTAGCTCGAATCATGGACAGGTGTTTACAGTTCCCAGCAAGCAGTGTACTAGAGCACCACTCACTCAGTGAGACCATAACTTTTCCAGACTCTTTGACAATGCTTATAGCATTACTAACATTTAGATGATGTGTCTCATATGTAGGTCAATGTCCAGGCCACCATTTTGTAATAATCATATGTTTTGCTACTTAGAGATGACTGGCGAAAGCCATGTGTTTGCATCGCTATTAAAGCGAATATCTTTCTTCTCCATCTGAGAATGATTTCACGTTATGATAAGGTTTATTTATGGTAATTAAGAGGCTAGATGAGACACCTGTTTAGAGGCTATATTTATATGTGTCCAGACTTCGATTCTGTTGACTGTGTTATTATAGGGAGATAACTGATGTTCATACCAGGCCTTACCCAGAGGTAAATTAAGTGAGCCGAGAGCCACTAATAACCTGTGTTATTGTTATGTCCGAGCGGGAGAGCTCGTTGACGGTGTTATAGCAGAGATTGATCTCGCACGAGGCTGCTACTGCTGAGCCCAAGGTATTCAGGATTGTCAGCCTATTCGTCATAAACCAACGATAATTTAAACCAACGATTATAAACCTGATGATAATTAACTACTCATAGCATTTAACCTTGATTTTCTTGCATTTTGGACCTGATGGCTGGCACTTGCTTTGTGCATACTTCTCTTGTGGAGGTAATCTAGGACAGATGACACTAATTTTTATCGACGGAGTGTTTGCTCAACCTTTAGTCAGTAGCTGGTGGAGCGTGAGCCTCATGCGACGTTAGACGTAGTTTTCACTACGCAATCGCCAACGTAAATCTCATGCACGTAGATGACACTGGTTTACAAAGAGTAACCCAGGGCGAAGGCAGGAATAATAATGTTTGTGGTCTTGTTTTACTTATTTCAAGTGTATGATAACCCCCTGTTTACCCTTTACTTAGATTATAATAGGGCATTTAATGTTTTTGTTTGACGGCTTGTCATGTAGATTTTGTATTAAATTGTTTTGCTTTACGTCATCGCCGTAAATTTTGTATTAATTGTTAGGAATTAGCTAGATTTAAAAATAAATGTAAATGAGGAAATGGTATCATCCTAACTTACGACTTGCTATTGCTACCCTGTTAAATGTAAATTCTGTTATTAGCTTATTTTGTAACTTGATTTAGAGACTATTGCCGTACCATTTTCCCAGCGTTGCTGTTGTTGCTTTACTTTGTCAGATAGATCTTTCGCGAGGGTTTACAGTAGTTTACAGTTAGGGTACTGATCTTTTATTTTTATTTATTTATTAGTTTGCGGATTAGCCGATAGAAACCCTCCGAACTAGGCTAGGTGTCTGAATATTTTGAATAAATATTTCTACAAGTTTTACCTAAGTCTGGAAGTTTATTTCTCAGTCTAGCTTTAGGAGGTGTATTTTCTTGGGCTGTCTATGACCTTTTAGCAACCATGTTACCACGGATCCCCTGGATCATGGATTCTCGTGCCGCTATGGCCTATAAGAAATTCACCTAATCCTCATGGCACATGGGTCCGGCGGGTGAGGTGTTAGGGATGTCGTTTCGGCTGTTGGCAACCCTGATAGCTCCTCTGACGGGCACATAACCTTTCCGAATGCACAATTGAAATTGCTCAGGATTTTCAAAATGCTTTCTGGTGTTGTCACGTGACAACCTTGATTTACGAAACCCCTGTGGAATCCGAGGAAGGGGGCAGATGACCTCGTAGTTCCGCCCCTTAAAACAACAATAACTAACTAATTCGAGGAAGAGCTACTGGCGCGGGTTATGGCTGCGGTGGATGTTGGAGGATCAGGGATTGGTGATCGTGTGTGCCGAGTCTGTGTTGACGTCGGTGGTCGTCACATCGAGCCCCACCTGTAATTGGACCCAGACGACAAGCAGCAGGGGTCGGACAGAGCGCCGAAAATACGGGAGCCGTGTGTTGTGGTCCCCACTACAAACCCTCAAAGTCTGTAATGGGAATTTAGAGACATCCTGTATATATAATTGATATAACCAACAGTCCTGTAAAAATTACCTGAAACTTTTGTCTCAAGGATATTTTGTAAATGACCCACACTTACGCCAAGGGTTGAGCAAAATGTTTCCGGAATTATAAGAAGATGGGGCTTCTCGTTTGATAAACACGTGGAACTTTTGTAGATATACAGCAATAATTGGCAAATTTAGTGAATTCCAAATATTTTTCATTGCCCGGTGAAATCCACCTCCGCCCTCCAGAGTGCCAAGAGGGTATTTTTTCCGTTGAGATAGACTCTTTGGGTATAATAATAATAGACTATCGTATGGCCTCGGGTGCCAGGTGCAAGCTTTGTTATTCGACACCCAGAGGGCAGCTGGCATATCGAATTTCGTCGTTCCGTGGAACACTATGCAAGCCAAGGAGGTTAGACTTTTATTTGGCGTATGGCTTTTGTGCCGGGAGTGTCCGAGGACATGTTCGGCTCGCCAGAGGCTGTAGCAGCTCTAAGCGGACACCCATGGGGTGAGCTACAAGTTCCGTTCAATTTCAAGTAGTTCCAGCTTTCACTACTACCAGATGTCACTGACACCTAATGGTGAACGTTGGAACTTTAATAGAGCGTTTCAACGAAATCTAACCTAGAAATTTAGCTTTACACAAGTTTAGTTAGTGGAAGGAACTTTTACATGCCATAAATCTAAGCTCCTTGACACTGTACCACTTTCTAGTAGAGAAAGGAGGTTGGCGGAAGATCCCGAGATTGATTTTGCCATTATGAACACGGCCTACTGAATTCAAATGGGCTCATTAACATGCCAACAACGTAAGACATGCGTGCGGTGATTTTTTGTCGCCTTTCAAAAATTACTTACCACGGCCAGGAGCTTGGGGTTGGTAGTTCGACACGATAACCACTCACCCATCATGGCAAGCTGACTCTGGTTGGTTCTTAAGTTTAGGGGCTGCGACAACGCTGTCATGTAGCCCCGTGTACTTTGGGTGTGGGAAGAATCTGTCTGATAACCTGTGTTAATCGTGATGACTGTATTAGTGTGTGTTATCTGTTTTTTAATTTAAGTCCTGCAACTTAGAATTTTTCAAATAGTTCATACTTTTGCCACCAAGCGCCACTATCAACGACTACTAGGCCAAGTTCAGAACTTAGCTACCAGACGCCACCGCAGTCGGCTCTTGGCAACGAACGTAGAAACCTAAGAGCGTTGTTTACATTCTTAACCTATCCAATTTAGCTTCACACAGGTGCAATTAGTGGAAGGTTCTTTAACATGCCATATCTCTACGACATGGAACCGCCGGCTCAACTTCACCTCCGAAGGAAGGCATACTGAGGGATTTTTAACGCTCTTAAAAAATCCGACGGCTTCGGCCGGGTTTGAACTCGCAATCTTGGGCATAGAGGCTCAGCATGCTACCGACTACGCCACCGAAGCCGCCTCGTCCATACTTTTGTTGACAGGAGTTCTTGTCTCCTAGCAACTTGATACGTACATCCAGCTTCACGCCTCACTGCCATCTGTCCATCATTCACGTCAACTTACTCAACAGCACAAGGTTTGTCCTAAAGTTCCGTATTTACACGCTTAGCTGGCTACACTGCCTCCAACTTTACGACAAGAAAACTTCCTGCGGAATACCAGAGGAAGAGCTTACTGGATGGTAAAGTTCCCACAGACTGTGGCTGTGAAATACCGTCCTTGCTATTAATCACAGCGTGTCTTCTAACAAGCGGAGGTCATCGATTATTCTGACGACACTTCACAGAACCTAATGTAAATGAAGATGATGATGTATCGGTGTAATTTGTACCCTTGTTATGTAATCCTGGACCTCCATGGTCACCTTAGGTGTAAGGAGGGTGCCGATTTCAGAAGAATAAAAGTGACAGTCAGTCTGAAAGACTAGACTTTGTATCATTTTAAATAGCTTGCCACGGTGGGTGAGTGGTTATAGTGTCGGACTCTCAACCCCAAGATTGCAGGTTCGCCCCTGGCCTGGTAAGTGATTTTTGAAGGCGAAAAAAATCACGATACTCATGTCATACGTTGTTGGCATGTTAAAGAACCCATTTGAATTCAGTAGGCCGTGTTCAATGGCAAAATTAATCTCGGGATTTTCCGCCAACACTAAGTTCCTCCATTCTCTACTTGAAAGCGCTATAGTGTCAAGGAGTTTAGATATCTAACCTCCTTGACTTTCATAGCGTTCAAAGGAACGACGAAATTCGACATGCAAGCTACCCTCTGGGTGTCAATTAACAAAGCTTGCACCAGGCACCCGAGGCCATACGATATTATTATTATTATCATCATTTTAAATGCTACAAATGCTGAAAAATGCTAGAAAGGCTGGAGGCTTCACGCTTCGCTCGAAGCTAAAGACTCTTGACATGTTAGAAAATGATCTGCATAATACTTATCTTGCTTATCTTGTTTCAAATTACTCGCGAACGGCAAGTGCAAACCAAGGGCAAAGCAAAGTCAAGCGCGCGGGGACGTGCCCCTTCCATCCAGTCTAAAAACACTTATAGTGGGCGATGTATTGAAGATAGAGATATGCTCTCGCGGACTTTTTTGTAGAACTTTCCATGCTGACCAATTCTTACGCTCCTAGTATATTGATATTTTTAACGGTTTTCTCAGCGTAAGCTTAAGAAGCGCACGGACGCCAAGTTTGTTTTCGACTTTTTCACTGAAATCGTTACTGCTTGGCTTCCTTTGATCATACATACATTATTTTCTACAGAATCTTTCCTCGAGATATCCTTTACAGAATGGTGAAAACCGCATCAAAATCCATCCAGTGGTTCTCGAGATTACCCGTGACATCCAAGAATCGGGGATTTTTGTCTTATAGTAACGGAGTAAAGATTGTCGGGGAACACATGCACCAAGCAGTACTATGACGTCACACACCTCAGTGCATCTGGGTACATTTCGTCCCATCACCGTAACGTAACGCCAGACCCCAGCGTAACGACGAAGTCGACAGGATCATTTAAAATGATAAAAAAAGAAGTTTATTCATGGGAAAAATCGGACCTAGGGGGTGGAAATGGGGGGCCTTTTTCGAAATGGAAAATTATCGACATATCCTTCTTCAATATGTGAAAAATCGAATCCATCCGTTAACGTTCATGCAATTCATGCAAAGGGGTGGGAAACATTGAGTTTTGAGAGAGAGAAAATCATCCCTCCCTAAATAGTAACAATATGAAAACCGTTTAAAACATATATTTATGCTCGAACATAAATTAAATTTATATTGATCGTCGAACATAAATGGAACGTTTTCACCAAGACGTGTTGGACTTTGAGCAACGTTATCAAGGATATGATAGGTGATTACATATGGGGTCTAATACGAGATACTGTAGTTCGTACCAACACAGCAGAAGCACAAAAATATCCATTTTTAAAGCTTGTTTTGTTTGTTGTTTTGATTTGTAACTTAATGTTAACTATGTTTTGTAAATAAAAGTGATGTCAAAATATATAAGGTGCGTTGAAAAAGTAACGAGCCGGAGGCTGGAATGCGCATAACGGTGACTACATCGGCTAATCGTGGCGTGTGTAACGACGTGTGTTTCCGACCAGAGCGTGGAAGGTCACAGCTCGTCGCTAGAGGGCACGCGTGCACGTCACGTGACGATACAAAGCGAGCAGCAGCATGCATCAATCGTCCATCGCTGTCAGTCGCATTGCATGGAGGCGTCAAACGAAGAGCAAAGAGGTGTTGTTCGGTTTCTGACAGCGGAAGGAGTAGGGGGAACGAACATTCATCGCCGAATGTCACAAGTGTACGGCGAACACTGCATGTCCCTTGCAAGGGTAAAGGCGTGGCACAAGCGCTTTAGGGAAGGACGGGTGTCATTAGCCGATGATGCCCGGTCTGGGGCACCCCCCTGCATTACCGATGACAACGTCCAGCTGGTTGATGCACTCATTACCCAGGACCGCCGAGTGGCAGTGAACGCCATAGCCGCCGTGGTCGTTCGACAATGCACGACCTCATACAGCCAACACAGTCGCGGCACTCCTGCAGAAATTCAAATGGGAGGTTCTCGGCCACCCTACATACAGTCCATGTTTGGTCCCCTGGAAAGGGCTCTGCCAACGATTCACCTCGGACGCCGACGTCCAGCTGTACGTGCGGAACTGGTTCACATCGCAGCCCAGGGAATTTTATAAGACAGCCATTCACCGCCTTGTGTCACAGTGGGACAAGTGCCTCAACAGCCAGGGCCAATACTTCTAACATACAGGTACTGGTTACTGTAATTATGCCTCCGGCTCGTTACTTTTTGAACGCACCTTATAAATTAACGTTTATTTTCGTTTGAACTTATAAAATTACAGAATTTCCTTCAAATTTGAACTTTCGATGTTGTGGCTACAAAAGCAAACTTTATTAGATAAAACTATTTTCTCTGTCAAAGTTAGGTGTGACAAATCAAAATCAGAAATGCAGAAACTAGACTCAAAATTCGTGTTGTAATAAATTAAACTGCACGACAGTGAAATACTCGCTACAGTATAGCTTAAAACTAGCGCAGAGGCTGACAGGGTGATGTAGTGAACCTACAACCCTTGCTGTACGTAAGAACGGAAATAAACGAATAAGCCAGGGATTGCGGGTACCACTTTACATTTTGCGTTACAAATACCAGGGACCGGAGTTTGATGACATGCCATGTTTTAATTGGTTCACCACAGGCCTTGCTAACTTACATTTTAAAAAATTACAGTCAGTCCGAAAGACTAGATGTTATATCATTTCAAATGACGCATGCTACAAATGCTACACATGTTAGAAAGGCTCAGGAGGGCTTCTCGTTTCGCTCGAAGCCCCAGGACTCTTTCAACAGACTCCATTACCCATTTACTTAGGCTTCCCGCGCGGGCACCTCTTTAAGGGTCACCCTGTATTTGAGTCTGACATCTTTTACAACTCTTTAAGGGTCACCCATTATTTGAATGTGATATCTTGAAAACCTCTTTAAGGGTCACTCTGTATTTGAATTGAATCTAACATACTGTACACCTTGTTAAGTGTCACCCTGTATTTTGCTCTGACATCCTGCACACCTCTTTAGGAGGCACCCTGTATTCTTATCTGGCATCTTGTATATCTCTTTAGGAGTCACCCTGTATTCTTGTGTCACATCTTGTACACCTCTTTAGGAGTCACCTGTATTCTTCTCTGCCATCTTGTACACCTCTTTAAGAGTCACCTTGTATTCTTATATGGCATCTTGTATATCTCTTTAGGAGTCACCCTGTATTCTTATCTGGCATCTTGTACACCCCTTTAAGAGTCACCTTGTATTCTTATATGGCATCTTGTATATCTCTTTAGGAGTCACCCTGTATTCTTATCTGGCATCTTGCACACCTCTTTAAGAGTCACCTTGTATTCTTATCTGCCATCTTGCACACCTCTTTAGGAGTCACCCGTATTCTTATCTGGCATCTTGTACACCTCTTTAAGAGTCACCTTGTATTCTTATATGGCATCTTGTATATCTCTTTAGGAGTCACCTGTATTCTTATCTGGCATCTTGTACACCTCTTTAAGAGTCACCTTGTATTCTTATATGGCATCTTATATATCTCTTTAGGAGTCACCTGTATTCTTATCTGGCATCTTGCACACCTCTTTAAGAGTCACCTTGTATTCTTATCTGCCATCTTGCACACCTCTTTAGGAGTCACCTGTATTCTTATCTGGCATCTTGTACACCTCTTTAAGAGTCACCTTGTATTCTTATCTGGCATCTTGTACACCTCTTTAAGAGTCACCTTGTATTCTTATATGGCATCTTGTATATCTCTTTAGGAGTCACCCTGTATTCTTATCTGGCATCTTGCACACCTCTTTAAGAGTCACCTGTATTCTTCTCTGCCATTTTGTACACCTCTTTAAGAGTCACCTTGTATTCTTATATGGCATCTTGTATATCTCTTTAGGAGTCACCCTGTATTTTTATCTGGCATCTTGTGCATCTCTTTAGGAGTCACCCTGTATTCTTTTCGCTTCGCTCGAAGCCCCAGGACTCTTTCAACAGACTCCATTACCCATTAACTTAGGCTTCCCGCGCGGCTGCATGACGTCACCGTCTCCGTAACGCATAACGTTAGACCCAAAGCATAACGACGAAGTCGACAAGATCATTTGAAATGATAAAATATTCACCTTGTGCCGAAACGAGAAGGTCCGTACATCAAAGAACCAGCACTAACAGACCGGACAAACTGTGAGACATATTCTTAGGGAAGTAAGTGGTTTTCAGAACAAGCCTCTAAAGAAAGATGATGATCATGATGATAATTGTTGTTTTAAGGGGCCTAACATTAAGGTTATCGAAAATGACAATGAGATGGAAACCATAACGGAAACTAACGGAGATTGTAAATACAGGCAAAATGGAGAGTGATAAAACTGAAAAAATAATGGAATTTAGACGGAAAATACCCACAAAAGAAATTAGAATGAAAATACTCACAAAATGCAATTGAGAATCAAAATATTTACAAAATGCACATCCTACAAAATGCAATTTAGATTGAGAATACTTGCAAAATGTGTTTTAGGTTGAAAATACTCACAAAATGCAACTGTAATTCAAAATACTGACAAAAATGACCCTACCGCATTCAAAGACTTACTAAAAAGCAATTTAAATTGATTTTGATTAAAAATACCTACAAAATGCATTGTAGAGGCAAAATATTCACAAAATGGAATTGAGATACACGGGGAGCTAATTCACAAAAACAGTGCGGGAATCTTCAAGAGAAAAGGAAATGCAGTGAAACGTGGCTAATACGAACTTCTATAATTCGAAAACTTCTTTAATCCGAATTTTTCTCTTGGTCCCTAGCATTTTATATAAAATCAATGCTAAAAATCGTGGTTGATTCGAATTATATTTTGGGTAATTCGAAGTTTTTAGTGTAAAAGGCCGATCGGAAGCCACACAGTTGGGACAGTAGGGTCAGTTCCCGAATAAACTGTTCCGAGTGCAGCCCAAGCAACAAACCACATCACAGAACTTACGCGTCTTTTTTAAGTAGAAATGACGTAAGTGGTTCTGTTTTCCGTTCCTTAAATTTGTTAGATTCTTTTGTGATGGCTGAGAAAATTAATTGTAGGAAACAGGTAAAAATCTCAAACTATTTTGAAAACCAGTAGATTTGTCTAAGACTTAACTAGATTGCTGGATTACTACTGTCGTTAAATAGGTGTATAGTACATTTTGGTTTTATTTTTCATTTGAACTTTTGAGGTTATTCACGATACAGTCTTTATAAACTACCGTTGTCTGTTAATCTGCTTTGTTGAACGTAAATCATTATGTAAACGTAATACAATATACTGTATTTTCCCTACCCTTTTCAAAGAACTTTCTTAATTCGAATTTTTGGATAATTCGAACATTTTTACTGGTCCCTTGAGGTTCGAATTATCCAACTTCCACTGTATAATGAAAAGAAAAGGAAGGCTGATCCCTAAAAGAATGAGGGATCAGGAAAGATGAGAGAAGGGCCAATTAAGGCGGGAAAGGAAGAGACTCTCTAGGCCTCGGATACCCTAATACCGTCGGGGTCAGAAGAGAACAAGAGTGGACCAAGAGATGTCGAGAGGAAAGAAGACGGAGAGGAGCCCGGAACAAGTAAGTGGAAGCAATGCTGGACTTAGCTGGGGTCCCGTGGTCGCCAATCCACGTCCCACTAGATGTGACCCCATGGGGGGTTTAAAGAAAGGCGCCCCCTGGTAGGAGGAAAGAAAAGAAATACACCGGGAAATGATTAGTCAGTATTGGGCAAAAATCAAAACCCAACAGTTGGAGAAGCGTGGATATAGAGAAATTACTGGAGTGGGGTAATTGGTACACAACTAATGGCGACTCGATTTCTAAGGGTGAAACAGGGGCGTATATACAATTATTTTTCGGAGGTGGGGGCTGGCTATCCTGGAAAATTGTGAGTATTCTCAGGGGATTATCACCGCACAATACCCAGAAATATCAACCAATTTCTTAGAGCACATAACTTTGTGTAATTATTTTAGATAAGATTCAACGTTTATATAGCCTACAATATTACTGGCAATGCAAAAAAGTTGTAAAATACAACATGATGATGATGATGATGATGATGATAATTGTTGTTATAAGGGGCCTAACATCGAGGTTATCGGCCCCTGATGAAATGAAACGGCGTTAACTGAAAGGATGTAGATTAAAAAAAACAGCTCACTGCTATGGATGAAACGAAAATGGTTTAGATAAAATAGACAGTGAGCCCCAACAACTATGCCGTATGTAGCAGGGAAAATACTTACAAAAAGGAAATCAGATTGAAACTACTCACCAAATGGAGAGCGGTAATACGTAGGCCTACATAAGGGAATTTCGAACGAAAATACTCACAAAAGGAATAGATTGAAAAATACGCACAAAATGTAGGTTAAGTCCAAAATACGTACAAAATGCAACGTACAGACGAAATACCTACAAAATGCAAGTGAAACTTAACTACTTGAACAAAGCGGGGTAGGTTGAAAATACAAAATGCACGAAGTATAACATAAATTTCTCGCCAAATCAATACTTTTTACTTACTTAAAAGTTCTATAGGTACATGTTTCGAAAACACACAATGTTTTCTTCCTCAGCCCACTTATTGGTGTTAAACATCATAAAACATCGATAACCTCACTAAATAACAAAAAACACAGTTCACATTTCTTCTCTTGTTCTTCCTTTGTTAGGCCTGTGTCATTCGACACATTAATGTCACTCACGGAATAAACACTTTTAGTTGAAGTAATGAATATTGACACATTGACACATTTACTCATTGCTAGTTTCAACGTGGGTTGCTGAAATGCACACAAGTGTCGTATAACCTTGCCAAAATCGGAGAAAAAAACAACTAACCAGCACCCAGGAAGGTAATTGGGTATGGCGTCATGAAAATAAATCGAGTCAGGAATGTATGTTGGAATTAAACTATTGCGGTGGGGGTTGAGGAGGTGGTTTGCGTTTTTTATTATTATTTAAATAATCTGCTAATAAATCTAACAATTCATTCGTTTCAAAATTAACCTCGTTTAGATTATTGCATTCCTTTGACCTCTGATAAGTAATGATATGAATATTTTCCAAAATATTCATATAGCTGCCCTTCGATGCGTAATGCAAAATTTTGACGTCATTATTTATGTCCGTGAACTTATGTCCTGTTTCTTCCATGTGTACCGCCATGGCTGAAAACTGCCTGTGTTTTGTGGCCGAAACATGCTCAGCATAACGAGTACGTATGCTCCTACCCGTCTGTCCCGCGTAATTTGAATTGCAAAAATTACATCTGAGCTCATAAACTCCCGATTTTAAATGTTTATCACTACTGTTGACTTTATTGGAGTTGAAAAATTTGTTGAAATTAGAATTACTACGCCCCTGGGGAAGTAAAATACAACACAACACACAAATAAAATTTTATACTTAATACATTTTCTATTATGATCTATGGAGTATGAATGGCAAATATCTAAATATTTATCAATTTACTAAGCCGAAAGGCAAACAGTTTTTTTTATTTTTTACAAGTTGATAATTTATTTCTCAAAAGTACCGTACTGTGGAATTCACAGTTTTGCCTCACAAGACTGAGTATACCCCGTTCCAACCCTTAGACTAGAATTAAAATTTCATGGCAGAGCCGGGAATCGAATTCGGAACTCCGAGGCGGCAGCCAAGAATGCTAGCCACTACACCACGAGTTAGTCAATTTCAATCTTAATATTGTTTATAACATCGGCAATAAGTTAAGATTAGGGTACAACCAAATTTACAATTATTTTATGCTCTTAGCAAAGCAACACTTCCGTAATTTTTATTGGCTTTTTTCGGAGGGGGCTGGAGCCCCCTCACCACCCTCCCCCCCCCCCCATATACGCCCCTGGGGTGGAACATGTAAGCAGGGCTGCAATTCACCAGCCGCTCGTAGGGATAATACGAAGAGACTGTGATGTACCACGCTGTTGAAGCGGTTTCGCTGGGACATCATTGACCACCCTCCCTACAACCCGGATCTCGCTCCAGGCGACTTTCACCTGTTTCCCCACTTGAAGGAGCGCCTTGGGGGATCAAAAATTCGCTTCAGACGAGGAGAAACATTTGGTGACAACATGGATGAACACGCAAGGACAGGATTGTTACCAGCAGGGAATATTCAAACTCAACCCACGAAGAGACAAGTGCCTAAACCAATATGGCGACTATCAGTTGGCTGTGTTGGTTGTATGAAATAAAGTGTACACGTTTCACTGCAGACTTTGTGACCATGCGACTTCGGTGACGTACAGGGTCTTTCATATAAAGTAAGAACGGCGAGCGGCGGATTTGTTATCACTTCTTGCGGTGGCTTTGGCCGAGATTGTGGGGCGCCACGGCCCCCTGCTGTATTCTTGAAAGTTCGTGCATAGTATATACTTCACCCTGCAATAAGCGTGCAGATGTTCAGTGGCCTCTGAACCTCAGATGCTAAGATGGTGAGACAATTTTCATTACAACATCGTATTTTTGTATGTAAAACTTTTTTTTAAGTACGAGTCGGCTCGGCGGGTACGTGATGCATTTGTTCAGCAATTTCCCGATGAAGTGCCACCTTCACTAGCACAGATTTACGTAATTGAAAATAAGTTTGACACTCCTGGCTCAGTGCTCAATAAAATACATAAAATAAAAGATCAGAAACATTACAGTGGCAGAACTCACTTGCGTCAGCCAGAATGTGGTTACCAGATACAATGCCTGTATAACCCAGGAAGGACGACACTTCCAGCAACTTTTATAAGGTAATATTTCATACAGGATTGTACACACGCTTAAAGCAGGGGGCCACGGCGCGCCACAAGCTCGGCCAAGGCCACCGCTGCAACGGATAACTTAACCGCCGCTTGGCGTTCTTACTTTATATGAAAGACCCTGTAGTTGGTAGCATGCTGAGCTTCTGTGCCCAAGGTCGCGGGTTCAAACCCGACCAAAGCCGTCGGATTATTAAAGAGTGTTAAAAATCCCTCAGTATGCCTTCCTTCGGAGGGGAAGTAAAGCCCGCGGTCCCATGTCATAGATTTATGGCATGTAAAAGGACCTTCCACTAACTACACTTGTGTGAAGCAAAATGTGTAGATTAGATTTAATTAACGCTGTTTAAGTTCCAACGTTCGTCACCAGGTGCTGGTTGCGGTGGCATCTAGTAGTCAAATTCACATCTAGGTGTCGTTGACGGTAGCAAAAGTAGGAACTACTTGAAATTGATAGTCTGCAGTCCTTACCTGAATCACAGATAACACACACTAATACAGCCATCACAATTAACACCGGTTATCAGGCAGATTCTACACACACCCAAAGTACACGGCGCTACAACATGACCACGTTGTCGCAGTCCCTAAACTGAGGAACCAACCTACCAGGCTTTGTAACCTTAGTTTCTAGAATGGAAAGACATTTTCCATATTAGCGAAATTATATATAGTCTATGAATTCTTTTTACCTTAGTTTCGGATCACTCCTCTTATAATTCATGAATATGTTTCTCAGGTGATTGTCATTTATCTCGATTACTTTTTATTAGATACGTTTCCCATCCCAGGTTGTGAGGATACAAAGAAAACTCCTCATGGGAGCGGCGAACAAGAATTGTGGTTTGAAAGGGACTAACATCTAGATCGGCCCCCAATGGTTTGGGTGATCGTGAAAATCGTCTAGTAGTTCAAATTCCCTTCCCCATCTGATCCCTTTTCCCATCCCACCCCTACCTTTTGACAATCCCACGACCTAATTCACCGAGATCAAGGACCCAATTTAGCGAAGGAGCACGAAATGTGTGTCCCGGTAGAAGGACAGGCAGGGAGGCAGATGTGACAGTGTTTGATTGTTGCCAGCCCGGAGCCCAGGACGTATTGATCATAGGAGCCGCTCTGGAACGCCCCTAGGATGTACAGGCCTTACCTGCTTCTTAGCGTCACTCATAACACAAGTCAACAAAGAAAATATTTTATGTTCGACCATGCCGAAATATAAATAGTATATGCCAGAAAACTGAATCTTAAAGAGGCTCATCAGTAGGGTTCGGACGTTTAAGACCTAAAGAAGTACAAAATATGCAAGCAAATATACCCTAAAAAGTAGCTAAATATGACCTACAAATTATAAAATATGACCTAAAAAATATGAAATATGACATGAATTTGTGGGATAGGTAGAGTATCACAGTACATGCTAAATTACGTCCGTCGAGGAGAGCCTTCTTGGAATCAGGTATTCTAAATCTGGTATCTGCCTGTTCCGGGAAAAGAAAGAAAGAAAGAAAGAAAGAAAGAAAGAAAGAAAGAAAGAAAAATATATCCACTACACCAGGGGTACACAACCTTTTTTTTAAACTAAGGGCCACATTGCAAATAGTTGGGGGACCTTGTGGGCCAATAACAGTTTGGGGGTTATGGATTTTTTTAAATACAGTGCCTACCAAAAGTTTAAGACCACTAACTTATTTTCAACAAATGCTTCCTGGTCTTATATTTTTGATTCAAATTTTGTCAAATATTTTATGAAAATACTTTGATCTAATAGAAATCCTCGTGTACCAAGAACATTGTAATATGGCTTTCAGTTTTTGAGTTTCAATTTTTTTTAAATGTGGAGTATCGAAGAAAAACTCATTTTTCAACCACAAATGACTTTGTGGACACTAAACTAATAGGGTTATCTTATTGATTATTTTTCTTAAGTATTGTGGAATGTATACAAACGTTTTGGTAAATTAAAAAAATCCCAAAAATGTTCTTGCCATTTGGTAGTGATATTTGTAATTTTTGTAAAAGGTAACGAATTGAAGATAAGACTGATGAGCGTTCACTGCTTAATAGCTTCTGTGGGGGTTGTCTCAGCGGGCCCAAACTTTCATCAGGCACAGCACAGCATGTTGTCAACAGATAAAGAGACAGTTCCAAGGTCAACACTCCGGGTACCTGGAATCAGTTTCCCTCGTATATTCTGAGAAGCCAGGTATACAAAAGTCGCTACCAAATGGCAAGAACATTTTTGGGATTTTCTTTTCATTTACCAAAACGTTTGTATACATTCTACAATACTTATAAAAAATAATTAAAAAGGTAACCCTATTGGTTTAGTGTCCACAAATTAATTTGTGGTTGAAAATTGCGTTTTTCTTCGATACTCCACTTGTATTAAAAAATGAAACTCAAAAACTGAAAGCCATATTACAATGTTCTTGTTACAGGTGAATGCATATTAGATCAAAGTATTTTCATAAAATATTTGGCAAAATGTGAATCAAACATATAAGACCAGGAAGCTTTTGTTGAAAATAAGCTAGTGGTCTTAAACTTTTGGTAGGCACTGTAGGTGCAATATGGTGAGATTCGTGGCTGTCTGACCTTAGTTTTAGTATTTTTGCAGTTTTCAATATTTATTTGTTGTGGATAAAAAATAAAACACTAATAATAAATTTACATACTTTTAATAAATCCCTTTAAAATAGAAGTACGATGATATTCAATACACACATACAGCATGAATGACATAAGTGTGAGTATTTATGTTCATTTGACACAATTATTAATCAAATTATGAAATAAAGCTCATGATAATTTAGTTTAGTGCGACGACTGGAACTGCTTTTGGGTAGGAGTGCGCGCGCACTTCTTTGTCCTGTTGGCTTGAGTTGTTTTAGCGCACAGTGTGTCGAATCCCATATCTAGGTGAAAAAAATTCACTGTCGCAAATGAAAGCGAAAACTGGCTCATTCGATAGTGAACAAACCAGATGGTGACCTTCGGTCTTCCTTTCCGCTCTCTGGTGCGTAGGAGGGAGGTTATAGGTGCTGAAACGTCTTCCTGGCAGTTATCAGGTCATTTGATAGGAGGTGTCGGAGTGAACCGAACGTTGTGATTCTAGTGAGTTCAACGAGGTATTGTCTTCCGCGTCTCATGGAATAGTGAGAAGAGGTATGTGTTCGCATGTTTATGCGTAATACAAGCTTTCCGCACTAAATAAATTATTTACTTTATGAGTGTCTCATAGTGCCACTTTACTTTAAACGTTATTCGATAGGAAATTTAATGTAGATTCAGGATCTGTAGTGGTTTGGTTGCACGAATGTGCATGATGGTTTATTTTCTTATTTTCAGTGACTACGTGGGCATTACCGCGAGAAGAATTTTTCAACGCGTTGCGGTCGTGTCGTAAATAGGGGCGCACAGACGTCATATTTCAATATGTTACGAATACATTTGATCCTACAACTCGTACTGACACTCAGGTGCAGGAGCTAAGAAACACAATTAAGTTGATGTCCCATAATATTAACAAAAATGGGAGAGTGCAGGAAGAACAATGCCACGAAGCCTACATAGGTAATCTATCCATGGAAAATATTGAGTTACTTAATGACCCCCAAGGAACTTTGACATCAAATGATGAAGAGCAGTATAGCAATGACTACGATGCTCTGGACTCTACAGAAGAATCAGGTGACGAATGAACATTATACATTTTGTTATTATCAAGGGGAATGAGATTAATGAGAACATTACTTGACGAATTGACGTTTTAATTTTATTTGCAATGGGAGAAATAGGACTAATATTCAATATAATTATGTTGTCTTTATTTCCACGATTTTCTAGAGAAATAATATTGTTTTCGTGTGTGAAGTGTGTTTACTAAAACTACTAAAACAGGACTGTAAAATGACATTTTGTTATAAAGAAATTGTTTGTATGATTTTGACGAATATTTTATTTTTATTTTTAGAAAATATTATTTTTTGTGCATATTTCGTTGTTCTATGCTTAATAACAATTTAATATACGTTTTTAATCTGGATGATTTTGCATACAGTGACTTCGTCTATTCCCTCAAATAAGGTGTAACAAGAATACTTGAATGAAAGTCTCATTGTTATTCATATTTTATCCAGTTTTAAATACAGTAGTATGTTTACCACTGTCATTATACCGACAGTAGTGGCTGGGCGGGCTAAAGCGCTGCGTTAGGTCAAGGGGCCAAGCTCTCTGCTGATTCGGTAGACGCGTGGGTTCGAGCCCCACGGTCGGCTGTCCTTGAAATGGTTTTCCGTGGTTTCCCATTTTCAACACCAGGCAAATGCTGGGACAGTACCTTCTGACAGGCCACGGCCGCTTCCTTCCACATCCTTTCCCAGTTTCATTCATCTTCATCAATTCCATCTCTCATCCCGACGCGCAGGTCGCCCACGGGCGTCGACTAGAAAGACCTGCACTCGGCCTCTCAGGAGGCTACACGACAAAAAAAAAACCTGTCATTATAATATACACATCCAAATCGTGATTTTTACTACCAAAAATGGATGATTCTTGTGTTACTTTCGGTCATTTTTTACACCTCACCTTACCCCTCACCCATATATATTTACCCCCACCCCCCGAAGATTGTACACTTTAGACGATGCCAGAAATGAATTCAGGGACCTCGAAAGCGGTATATTGCCAACTTTTAATAGAATCCCAGCAATATTAACGAAGTTATTAATTTTTTCTAGCTAGAATTGGGATTAGACACACTGTGCGGCGCGGAGTGGCGAGCCGGAGAAAACAGTCTCGAGGGCGTATCCGGCCCGAGGGCCATAGGTTAGGCAGTCCTGCACTACACTATTCGGATGCAGATAACACGTACCTTGTAAACGATGCCTCAATTTAAACAACAATGCTGCCATTATAACCAAATATGACCTTATATCACTAAAATGTGACCAAATATGACCAAAACAATAAAAATGGCCGAAATATGCATTTATAGGCAACATCAAATTGCTTTAAACGTGGTCAGGGACCCGGCATTCAAACTTATTTTTCCGATTTCGGGTAAAATGAGCTCGGGAAAAAAATATGACTTTCCGTTAACATCTGAACCTTACTGATTATAGTTCAAGTTTTATTATGATACAGGTAAGGATAGCATCGCTCAATTCCACGGCCTCCTATTTTAAATTTCCCTGCATGGTTAGTGTCATAGTGGCGTATTCGAGGAGGCGTCCCATGCGCTCTGTTCAGTACACCAAACTGGCGGAATCTCGACAGATATTTATCCTCTTCAGACCCAGCATACCCGTATGTGGACTTTCACTTTTTAATATTATACAGAGAGTCCAGTTTGTATGTATCGGAGACCCTCGCTAGCCTGCTCGCCCGCGTTGCGCGCCTGTCTCCCGCCAGGCACTTTGCCGTTATACGGCGCTCGCACGGCATTGAGTCATTGAGTACAGGAATTTGTACTTAAATTTGTACTTCAATGTAATCCTTGACCTATTTTTTCACGAACTGACTCACGGAGAGCGATTGTCAACTTATTTTCAACAAGATTCTGCCACTGCTCACAATGACGAAGCATCCATGACAGAATTGCGTCGCATTTTTGGTACTAGGATTATAAGTCGGAACGTGTGGCCCCCGCGTAGCCCAGACTTATCACCATGTGACTTTTATTTGTGGGGGACGCTTAAAAATAGAGTGTATGCGAGAAACCCTCACACTATAAATGAGCTGAAAGACTATATTACAGCTGAAATACAGTCAATCGGTGCTGAGGAACTTCAGAGAGTAAATGCCAGTTTCATAAAAAGGTGCCAGCGATGTGTAGCCGTGAATGGCGAGCATTTTCAGCACCAGCTGTGAACTAGGTAAGAACAAATTCCTATACTCAATGACTCAGTGCCGCAATTGCGCCGCATAACGGCAAAGTGCGTGGCGGGAGACAGACTCGCGCCGCGGGCGAGCGAGGGTCTCCGATACATACAAACTGGACTCTCTGTATTTCTCGGCAGCACTTGGTATTATGTGAATCCTGACCTGTCATTCCCTCCCTTAATATTCCCATTTCTATAAGGTTAGTGAGAGATGAGAGACGAGTCTTATTTTGGTGGGTGGTTTTTACGCCCCCCCCCCTCCCCCCAACACTTAGCTGATCAGGGTGTTATTGAGAGATAAATATGAGTGGAGATGAATTAAAATGGGCAAGAAGTGGGAAGGAAGTGATCATGGCCTGCTAGAAGGTACCGTCCCAGTTACGCCTGGATTTGAAAACGACAAACCATGGAAAATCATTTCAAAAATGTTCGACAGCGGGATTCGAACCCATTCGTTTTTCCAGACCGTAGATAGTCAGGCCCTATGGCCACGACTTGGCGCTCATAACTATCCCGTTCGGCAACTGTGTTGTAGAATTCTAATACTTTATTAAAAATATGTCCTGTGTCGTAAAATATGTGTAATTTTTGCCATTATTTAATAAAAATGAAAGGTACAAACTCCAGAGTGAAATTTAGAGGAGTACTTTCAGACGCTTTCAACATCAGGACGGGTGTGAGGCAGGGAGATGGACTGTCACCTTTACTCTTCAACTGTGTACTGGAGAAATGAATTCGTGAATGGCGCAAGGAGATGGGTAAAGAAGTGTTAGAAAATGGCGTGAGAATGGGTTGCAGGAGCTTGGAGCTGACAATTGACTGCCTAGCTTTCGCAGATGATCTAGCAATCTTTTCTGATTCCCTAGACACAGCCGCAAAACAAGTCAACAAACTCAAAATACAAGCGGCAAAGGCAGGCTTACAGATTTCTTTTGAGAAGACCGAGTTTACAACTAATATTAACCCTGCAGTCAAAGAATTAAATGTTGAACATGGAAATATCCGTCAGGCAAACAAGTTTTAGTTTAAGTACCTAGGGAGTGGATCGAGCCTTCACATCAAGAATGAACAAGATGGAAGTGGCCTACCAGCTAACGAAAGGAGTGTACAATAAGCGAACAGTGTCCCGCAATGCCAAACTAAGACATTATCGTACAGTTATCAGACCTGAGGAGCTTCGCAGCAGAATGCCTGGCAATGAATAGTTAGGGTCTGGTTGAGAAATTGGAAGCCAAGGAAAGGAAGATCATGAGGAAGATCTTAGGGCTGTTACGAGACGATGATGAATACAGGAGACGTCATAACAATGACCTGTACCATCATGTAGAAAGGATATCTCAAGTAATTCGGAAGAGAAGAATATCTTTCTATGGCCATTTAACTCGTATGAAACCCGAGAGAATCGACAATCGGATATTTACCTATTTTCTTAACAAGAAAACCAAGGGCCCCTGGTTTTGTGAGGTAGAAGTACGGATCACCCACGCAGACATTATGGAACGTGATCTTTTGAAGGAAAAGCTTTGAGCACACCACCAATTCCAAGAAAAAGCGAAATTAAAAACCGGCAAGAAGTGGTCTGATGAAAGAAGGGAGTTTCACAGGCAGCGAATCCGTGTGAACACTGGGATAAGATCAAGGCCCAAAGACGGAAGCAGTTGAAATGGCGTGGTCCATAGCTGGCCTACACGAAGAAAGAAGATGATGATGATGATGATAATTGTTGTTTTAAGAGGCCCAACATCTAGGTTATCGGCCCCTAATGTTCTGGGTGATAGCAAAAATGACAATGAAGTGGAAACCAGAACGAAAATTAAGTGAGACGGAAAATACTTACAAAATGGAACTCAGATTGAAACTACTCAGAAATGAAGAGCGGTAATACTTACAAAAGGGAATTTAGAACGAAAATACTCACAAGAGGAATAGATTGAAAAATACGCACAAAATGAAGGCTAGGTTCAAAATACGTACAAAATGCAATGTAGAGTCGAAATACTTACAAAATGCAATTGAAATTCAAAATACTTACAAAATGCAAATGAGATTGAAAATACGTACAAAATGCAATTGAGGTTAAAAATACTTACAAAAGGCAATTGAAATTGAAATTGAAAATACACAATGCAATTTAGATTGAAAAACGCCCATTTCAGATTCTAAGCAAAGTGCAATTGAAATTCAAAATACTTACAAAATGCAATTGAAATTGAAAATTCTTACAAAATGTATGGTAGATTCAAACTACTCAATTGGATGGACAAAATTACAAAATGCAATTTAGATTGACAATACTTACAAAATGAAATTTAGATTGAAAATACTTACAAAATGTAATTTAGATTCAAAATACCCACAAAATGATACTGAGAATCAAAATATTTGCAAAATGCGCACCCTACAAAATGCAATTGAGATTGAAAATACTTGCAAAAAGAGGTTCAGGTTGAAAATACAAACTGCAATTGAAATTCAAAATACTCACAAAAGTCTCAGCCCCTATATCGAAAGACTTACTAAAAAGCAATTTAGATTATCAATCCTTACAAAATGCAACGGAGATTGGAAACACCTACAAAATGGACGGTAGGTGCAAAATATTCGGTAAGGGGAATTTAAATACACGGGGGGCCAATTAACAAAAACAGTGCGGGAATCTTAAAGAGCAAAGGAAATATAATGAAAAGAAAACAAGAGGTCTGACCCCTCGAAGAAGGAGGGATCAGGAAAGATGAGACAAGGGCCAATTAAGGCGGGAAAATGAAAGACTCCCTAAGGCCTCGGAGACCCTAATACCGTCGGGGTCGGAAGAGAACGAGTTGACCAAGGGAGGTCGACAGGAAGGAAGACGGAGAGGAGCCCGGCACAAGTAAGTGGAAGCAATGCCGGACTCAGCTGGGGTCCCGTAGTCGAAGAAAGAAGAAAGACAGAACTAAAAATTCTTATCTACGAATTTTGTATTGGGTCTGAAGAGGTTATGTTCGAACATAAAATAAAGTTATAATTATCGTCGAACATTAACAGTCGTATGCAACTCGCTTATAATGGTAATAAAGACACTCGCCCCTTAATTCTTGCCATTATAGGCTTGTTGCATAATGTACTATTGTGTTGAGTCTATTTAATGCATATATTCTGACTGTCAACATCGAACAGCAACCAAAAACACCATTCATAATTAATAAAGTTTGCTTCTGTTCTTTATGCAATGATAAATACAAGTTTTGGCAGAGTGTTTAAGGGGTAACAGCTTTGAACACGTCAATATTCTGAATCTTTTCGATAGTTAAATACTGTACTTTTTTTTCTCGAAATTATCAGGAGCTAAAATTAAAGCTGGTCCTCAAATAAACTAATGGCCAGTGAAGTATTTCCACAATCACTCAACACCCACGAAAAACAAGTATTATCATTCTTAAAACAGTGATCCATGGCTTCCTTGGGAATAAGAAGCGGTGAATTACTAAGAGCTTGACAACTTTAAACTCATGGGTTGCAGAATGTCTATTAAAGTTAATGATAATGATTAATGTTGCTTTAAGGGGCCTAACATCTAGGTTATCGGCCCCTAATGAAATGGGTGATAGTGAAAATGAAAATGTAAACTACAGCTAAAACTAACTACTAACTTATATACTAGAAGAAGAAATGGAAAACAAAATGAGAATAAGGCAAATAGAGGACAAGAGGAAAAGAAATGCCCTCCCCTCGAAGAATGCGGATTGATGGACTTGGAAGGAGGGAGAGCCATGAAAGGCAGATAGGAAAGTGAAAGAGGAGAGGGTCCGCCCCAGAGGCAATGGAAAAAAGGGGGAAAAAACGGACCCAGCTCAGGAATCCCTCGAGGTCAACAACTCCCAAACTCACCAGCCAAGAGTCCTTGAGGGTGTAGCACTATCCAGGGTGCACCAGAAGTGGTGGGGCTACACACACCCTGCCTCCTTAAGGGCCTTAGCAGAAGGCAGGAGATATGAACAGAACAGAAGAAGAAGCAGGATTCAGGAAAGATGAGACAAGGGGCCAATTAATGCGGGAAAGTGAAAGACTCCCTAAGGCCTCGGGTAGCCTAATACCGTCGGGGTCGGAAAAGAACAAGAGTTGACCACGGGAGGTCGATAGGAAAGATGATCGAGGAGCCCGTCACAAGTAAGTGGAAGCAATGCTGGACTCAGCTGGGGTCTCGTGGTCGCCAATCCACACCCCACTAGATGTGAGCCCCTGGGGGGGTCTCTTAAAGTACACTTGGATCAATTTAAAGATGATTTGGGGGCATATTCAGAAAAGCAAGAGGAACGTGATGGACTTTGAGCAACGTTACGGGGGATTACATTTGGGGGCTAATACGAGAAAGTTCGTACCCACACAGAACAAGTAACAAAAATATTCATTTTTAAAGCTTGTTGGTATTGTTTTTGTGATTTGTAGAATGATGTTAACTATGTTTTGTAAAAAAACATGATGTACGTATATAAATTAACGTTTGTTTTATAAGGTGCGTTCAAAAAGTAACGAGCCGGAGGCTGTAATGAGCAAACCGGTGACGACATCGGCTAATCGTGGCGTGTGTAACGAGGTGTGGTTCCAACCAGAGCGTGGAAGGTCACAGCCCGCCGCTAGAGGGCACGCGTGCACGTCACGTGACGATACTAAGCGAGGAGCAGCATGCATCAATCGTCCAACCAAGACCAAGACAGTGGGTCATTCGACATGCTTCCTGGTGTGGTTGAAGACTGTGGGGCACCCATTGGGCACACACTTTCTGCAAGTGCAGTCGTTCCTTCATGATGGTGTGCGCACTTCTGACTCTCAATCCGACCACGGCGGCTATGGCGTTCACTGTCACTCGGAGGTCCTGGGTAATGAGTGCATCGACCAGCTGGACGATGTCATCGGTAATGCAGGGGGGTGCCCCAGACCGGGCATCATCGGCTAACGACACCCGTCCTTTCCTGAAGCGCTTGTGCCACGCCTTGACCTTTGCAAGGGACATGCAGTGTTCGCCGTACACTTGCGACATTCGGCGATGAATGTCCGTTCCCCCTACTCCTTCCGCTGTCAGAAACCGAACAACACCTCTTTGCTCTTCGGTTGACGCCTCCATGTCACTGTTTGCAATGCGACTGGCAGTGTTGGATGATTGATGCATGCTGCTGCTCGCTTTGTATCGTCACGTGACGTGCACACGTGCCCTCTAGCGACGGGCTGTGACCTTCCACGCTCTGGTCGGAACCACACCTCGTTACACACGCCACGACTAGCCGATGTCGTCACCGGTTTGCGCATTCCAGCCTCCGGCTCGTTACTTTTTGAACGCACCTTATAGTTTGAACTTACAAAAATAAAGAGAATTTCCATCAAATTGAACTTTTGTTGTGGTAGCTACAAACACAAACTATCGTCTTTCTCCTCTTTTCTGCTGCACAAATAGTCCAAGTTTCACTTCCACAGAGCGCCACGCTCCAGACAAAGGCTTTCAAAAATGACTTCCTAATACCTAAATCTATATTCGATGTCAACAGATTCCTTTTTTTTTTTTGTAGAAACGCATTCCTTGCGTGTGCTAACCTACGTTTTATATCGTCTTTTCTTCGTCCATCACTGGCTATTTTGCTTCCTAAGTAACAGAAGTCTCCTACTTCCTTCAGCTTTTCACCTGCTAATTTCATGTCCATAGAGGTTTTTAATTTATTTCGGTTGCATTCCAATATATTTTTTTTAGTTCCCACATCGTAAAATAGCAACCTTTTACGTTATTTTTGTCATAATTTATTTTCAAGATGGTCCGCTCCAGTGTTGCCACATTTCCTCTCCAAAATATTAAATTAAAGGCCTCCGGAATGCCCAAAATGTTCAACATTTTTAAAAATGTATTTCTTGCGCCTTATTAATCTACGGACTTTTGGCTTTCTAGCGATACATCATATCTCGTACCTGAGGCTACTTTCCCACAATCGTGCATCCTGTTAGTAAACACACCAAAGTACATTTTTATTGTCTAGTCTATTATCATTTTAAATGATCTTGTCGACTTCGTCGTTACGCTGGGGTCTGGCGTTACGTTACGGTGACGGGACGAAATGTACCCAGATGCACTGAGGTGTGTGACGTCATAGTACCGCTTGGTGCATGTGTTCCCCGTCAATCACTACTTCGTTAGTATAAGACAAAAATCCCCGATTCTTGGATGTCACGGGTAATCTCGAGAACCACTGGATGGATTTTGATGCGGTTTTCACCATTCTGTAAAGGATATCTCGAGGAAAGATTCTGTAGAAAATAGTTTATATATGATCAAAGGAAGCCAAGCAGTAACGATTTCAGTGAAAAAGTCGAAAACAAACTTGGGGTCCGTGCGCTTCTTAAGCTTACGCTGGGCAAACCGTTAAACATTTCAATATACTATGAGCGTAAGAATTGGTCAGCATGAAAAGTTCTACCAAAAAGTCCGCGAGAGCATATCTCTATCTTCAATACATCGCCCACTATAAGTGTTTTTACACTGGATGGAAGGGGCACATCCCCGCGCGCTCTGGTGAGCGTGATGGCATCCCGCGCGCTTGAACTTGCTTTGCCCTTGGTTTGCACTTGCCGTTCGCGAGTAATTTGAAACAAGGTAAAGTATTATAACGCAAGATAAGTATTATGCAGATAATTTTCTAACAAGTCAAGAGTCTTTCTAGCATTTTTCAGCATTTGTAGCATTTAAAATGATACAAAGTCTAGTCTTTCAGACTGACTGTCACTTTTTTTTTTCATTTATGAAACAATAGTCTTATGAGATCACATTTTGTTCGTGTGTATGTGTGTGACCCCCACGCTAATAAAATCTAAACGGCAGGAGCGATTTTAATGAAACTCGGTACCTTATAGTGCTAGTTGGTCCAACCCCGAGCGTGCCCTTTCAAGTTTATTACGTCTAACCAATCCAACATGGTGGTTGTGCGAAATATTTCACCGGCATTCTATATCTCCGAAACTATTCCTGATATCACCTGAAATGTTGTACGGTGATAAATAAAGCTTGTAGTTTAACGTGACCTCCATTTTACGTGGAATCCGAACCACAGAACATGGCATTTCACTTCGAAAATCTCACATGCATTGACCGGGAATCGAACCCGGACCGCCTTGGTGAGAGAAATACAGCTAGATCGCTGAGTCACCACGCTCCTGGTGATAAAGGGAACTACTAGAAGTTTACCTATGTAACTTTCAAAAACCTTTTAAGTACAAAATGAACATGGCATCCAACATTTAAATAGACTTTTCTGGCGATTTAACCATCCAAGCGTAGGGAAACATGGTACATCAAATATCTATGCATATTGTAATGTACTTACATCTAATTTAGTTTTTTTTTTACATAACCTCAAGATGGCAGCTGTGGGAAATGTTAAAGGTTTAAAGTTTTTAAAATCCCGCTTTTATTTCTTGCGTCCTAATCATGCGATTGAAGTTTGAATAATACACCTAAGAAATAATCTTCATTATAATAGTGCATAACTCTATGGCCTACATATATAAAAATTCAACATGGTGACCATCCGAAATATTTAGACGGTTCTAAATATCTACGAATCTACTCGTATTAACTTACACCAATCAAACTGAAATTTTGTATATTGATAGAGGCTATTAACGTAAGTAGGATATATGAAAATAGGCAATATAGTTCTTCACAGAACTACTTGTTTTCTCTAAGACATTAGATACAAAAACACTTTTAAGAAAAGAGTCTGTGTTAGAAGAAAGGACGAAGGGACATGGAAGAACAGAAAAATGGATGTTAGTGATTCAAATGTAAGAAGAGGAATCTCACGGCATGTTCTAAAATCTTCGATTCCAATTTATCGCTAAAATGTTTTTCTAGATATTAGCCGAGCTCTAGTGATAGCTAAAGTTGAGATGAAACGATTAGTTCAACAGGAAGGCATGGAGAGCTGCATCAAAGCAGAGAAAATACTGAAAATACACAGGCAACAGGGCGGATTGGTTTGAAATAATGAATGATGTGAGAGATTAGGCTATATCAAAGAGAATGTGCAGCCTGGAAAGAATGTCTCAATTGTATAACCAGCCGGAGATTATTATTTTTTAAGTCAAATTATAGAAAGATGTGTGTATTTTTAAAAGGATTATTCTTGAAATGCCGTCGTGTGACACAGGAAACATCCACTCCACTTTGCATCTCCTGCCAACACCTGCTCCCTCACACCAGGCGCTCCGGATATAAGGAGGGCGACAGAGACGTACGCTTCACTTCTCCTCACTGATCGACTTCTACAAGAATCGATAGACAGAGAGAGAGAGAGAGAGAGCGAGCGCGAGAGAAGGAAATGAAACATTCCGCTAGATCTTTCCTGAGAGGGAACATTTGTTATTCTTTTATTTTCCGTAAGTCTCGCATTACGGCTGCAAAGAGGGAACTGGAGGTCCGAGGGGACACGGTCATAACAATCATCTGAGGATTACCGTCGATCCCCGAAGGGTTGGACCCCTAGTCAGTAGAGTAGGTTTGATGATGATGATAATGATTGTTGTTTTAAGGGACAATGTGACTGAGTTTTAAGCATTTTTATTAAAAAATTCAAATTTTCGATTTTGACATATTAATGTACCCCTGACCATAACGGATCAATTAGCGGTATCATCTTCCACATTCCGCCATTTTTTGAGGCACGGCGAGACGTTTAAATGCCGGCCGCACTGTCATGTAAACGCCCCTTTCTCTTGGTACATTATACTGTACACGCATTTAAGCATTTTTTTTATCGGAGTAGTTTGAATACGGATTTGAAATTCCCTCTGTACTACTGGCTCTGCATTGTGCTACTATATACCGATGAATATTGACACTATTTACTGCGTAAGCTTTACAAATACTTCAAATGTTTGAAAATAAATAAATAAATAAATAAATAAATAAATAAATAAATATCTCAAACGGGCGACATGATGAAATATTGCATTTATATTGTATTTTCTGATTTCATGAGAGTTTCTAGTCGCTTATAGAATGACAGTAGATGCACAATTTATCTTTATTTTGATTTTTGTGTTGACTTTAGAAGTGTACGCATGGTCTACCTCTGTTTATAAACAAGTTATTGGACGTTAGGCTAGTACTTTCTCGAAATTGATTGTGTTTGTGAAGTTATTAGGGGGGGGGGGAGAGACACACATCACACAAGACCAAGGTCACGAAGATGAAGAAGGAGGCTGCAAAACAGAAGAAGGAAGGTGTTACTTATGCTGCAGGAGAGTACTAATGGGTAAGTTGAGTGGAAATATTAAAATATATGCATGTTTTTAGAAAAATGCAGTTTTCTCAGTTTCACATTTTCTGATGTATAAAATCTACTACGCGTTACAGATGTAATGCAATTTTTTTGTAAATTAACATGCATGTTCCTTAGTACTTTATCCACAAACGTGTGCATTGCTTTTTGAATTGGAGTTCTGGTTTGCCTATAAAAAATTAAAATCTTCAAATTTAAAGAATTTTACAAAAAATAAACTTCATTGGGGGAAAAAAATTATATCTTCATAGTAAACAATACAATCTCAAATTCGATGCACTATTTTATTTGTATAAGAATAAGGTACTAGAAAAAAATATATTGTGCTATCTACATTACTTTGACGCGCTTGACATTTTGAATATTTCTATAATTTGCATATAAAAATTGGAAAATAATTAATTTCTATGCGGCTAGTGAAGCTACATTGATCAAATTTGGCACACATGTTTATACTACCGCATACTACCAGCAAACAAAATATCAAGATTGTACCTTACTATTTACAGGAATTAGAAAACTCAGTTCCAGTGTCCCTTAAGGGGCCTAACATCTAGGTTATCGGCCCCTAATGGTCTGAGTGATATCGAAAATGACAATGAAGTGGAAACCAGAACGAAAATTAAGTTAGATTGGAAGTATTTACAAAATGGAACTCAGATCGAAACGACTCACAAAAAGTAGAGGGGATTGCGTACAAAAAGGAATTTAGATGGAAAATACTCGCAAAAGTATGGATTGAACAATACGGACAAAATGTAGTTTAGGTTCAAAATACTTACGAAATGCAATTGAGATTCAAAATACTTACAAAATGCAATTGAAATTGAAAATACACATTGCAATTTAGATTGAAATTGCTCTACCAGTTTCAAAATACTCACAATATGGAATTGAAATTAAAAAAACTTACAAAATGCAATTGAAATTGAAAATGATTACAAAATGTAATTTAGATTCAATTCCCATTCAAAATACTCAGAATATATGGAAGACCGCGATCAAAATACTTACTAAATGCAATTCAGATCGAAAACACTTACAAAATGTAATTTAGACACATGGGGAGCCAATTCACAAAAACAGTGCGGGAATCTTAAAGAAAGAGAAGGAAATATAATGCAAAGAAAAAGAAGGCGGCGGGATCAGGAAAGATGAAAGAAGGGCCAATTAAGGTGGTAAAGGAAGAGACTCCTTAGGCCTCGGATACACTTATACCGTCGGGGTCGGAAGAGAACAAGCGTTGAACAAGAGAGGTCGACAGGAAAGGAGCCCGGCACAAGTAAGTGGAAGCAGTACCGGACTCAGATGGGGTCCCGTGGTCGCCAACCCACGTTCCACAAGTTGTGAGCCCCGGGAGCCCCCCCTACTAGAGTAGGTTTATTCATTTGTTAATTTTCGACGGCTCGTTTCTTCAATGTCCTGATATTAACAAGTATCAACATTACATCCCCATTTAATGATTACTATAGGCTAATAACGTCTCACTTTAGTATTTATAATAAAACATTAAAAGAGGTTAACCCTTAATATGACAATACTACTTATTTTTATTTTCTATTTTTTTTAACTTTTTATATTGTATAACTTACGCTTTTATCATTTTAAATGATCTTGACGACTTCGTCGTTACGCTGGGGTCTGGCGTTACGTTACGGTGACGGGACGAAATGTACCCAGATGCCCTGAGGTGTGTGACGTCATAGTACCGCTTGGTGCATGTGTTCCCCGACAATCTCTACTTCATTAGTATAAGATAAAAATCCCCGATTCTTGGTTGTCACGGGTAATCTCGAGAACCACTGGATGGATTGTGATGCGGTTTTCACCATTCTGTGAAGGATATCTCGAGGAAAGATTCTGTAGAAAATAATTTATGTATGATCAAAGGAAGCCAAGCAGTAACGATTTCAGTGAAAAAGTCGAAAACAAACTTGGCGTCCGTGCGCTTCTTAAGCTTACGCTGGGCAAACCGTTAAAAATATCAATATACTATGAGCGTCAGAATTGGTCAGCATGACAAGTTCTACAAAAAAAAAAGTCCGCGAGAGCATATCTCTATCGTCAATACATCGACTGGATGGAAGGGACACGTCCCCGCGCGCTCTGGTGAGCGTGACGGCATCTCGAGCGCTTGACTTTGCTTTGCCCTTGGTTTGCACTTGCCGTTCGCGAGTAATTTGAAACAAGGTAAAGTATTATAAAGCAAGATAAGTATTATGCAGATAATTTTCTAACATGTCAAGAGTCTTTGGCTTCGAGCGAAGCCTTTCTAGCATTTTTCAGCATTTGTAGCATTTTAAATGATACAAAGTCTAGTCTTTCAGACTGACTGTCACTTTTTTATAGATTTAATTTTAATATTTATGATTTATTATTATTCATTTATTTACAGTTGATTTCTATAAATATTTTCATAATATTTATTTTCCTAGTTAGACCAGTTTCATTATTTTGATTTGTATATTTATTTCTTCAATCGTAATTGTTATTTTTATAATAATTTGTATAACCTTTGTTTTTATTTAATGTATGTTTTAATAATTTTAATTTGTATATTGAAATTTTGTTTTATTTTTACACTACAATTCTAGTTTTGTTTTTATTTATACTTTTTATAACATCTTATCCAGCACCTTAGGTCAAGAAGATGTAATTATTAAATTTGAGTTTTAGAAATACTAGCACTTCCTTCTGAAAATTGTTCGAAATACGGCGAAAGATTCAACCATCAGCAAATTGTCCTAACAATTGGTGGTTAATATACAGACCACCAACCTATGAAAAGTTAAATACCGTAATCTGACCTGAACTCACCTCGTAAGTTAGTTATTGCTAAGGTACTTTAAGTGGATATCGAATCGCCTATCCTACCAATGTTAAATTTGTATAATTCATGTTCCTTTCCCTCAGAATCTAATAAAGCTGTGATATTGCAATTTATGTCACATTTAACGCAAACCTTACTCGACATATTAATGGAAGGTTTTTATATTGGACTTCAGGGGGGTCAGCAATATAAATACTTTTTCTTAAAAAAAAAAAAAACAGCCAATCCCCCAAGAGTTTTAACTTAAAATAAGGAAACTTCTTCATGAAAAATATTAACCAATCATCATCATCATCATCATCATCATCAAATTCCAGCGCCAGTCGCCCGGGTGCTGTTAACGAGCCCTCGCCACCTTTTCCTGTCCATGAATAGTTGGTCTTCATGGGTCATTCTCAAGTCTAGCCCTTTGTCTGCAAGATCATCCTTGATTTGGTCCAACCATTTATTCTTTGGTCTTCCTACTGGTCATTTTCCTGAGTTAATCTTGTTGAAATAAGCTTCTGGTGTCCTCTCATCTCCCATTCTTTGAGGATGCCCATACCATCCGAATCGTTGCTTCTGCAAATATTTTGTAGCACTGATATCTATGCCAGGCTCTGTCCTGTTTCGTTTTTTACTTTGTCTCTCCTTGTCCTTTGAAGCATAGTTCTTATAAACTTCATTTCGGATGCCTGAATCCTACTTTCTTCTCTTCTGGACGATGGGACAAATTTATGGTGAAAATTTCAGAGCTCTGAGATAAATAGTCGCCTAGAAAAAGGAACATACATTTTTTTTAAATGGAACAGCAGTTAAAACTTTCCACACGTGAAGATGATCTCATTGTTAGCGCAAGTGTAAATTCAAATTATGGCAGTTTCTAATGGTTACGCTATAATATACTACACCCCATTTTAAAGGGAAGACTTCAGAGATTCATAGAATATAAAAATATATATAAAAAGGTTGATTTTGCCAATTTTAACCGTTCCGTATTCCCTTGTATTTTCTTTAGTTTTTGTTTTGTGTTTCTTATTTCGGTAATTTTATTTCGTAATTTTTGTGATTAGCGTGTTTTGTAGTTCTGTTTCGTCTCGTTTTGTTCCTTTGTTTATCGTTTGTTATTGTTGTTCCTCGTTTCATTTGTGCTTTTATCGATTTATTAGACATATTGCTTATTTTGTGTATTTTGTTTGGCTTTTGTTTATAAATTGTTCGCTTTCGTCTTCACCGAATAAATTTAAAAAGAAAAGCAAATAATAATAATAATAATAATATGAGGTGTAGGTAAGGAACACAGTGAACGAATGAAGAGATATTGGGAAGAAAAGAAGGAACATTGTGCAAAATAAGTTCAAGCGCGCTCCGTAGTCGGGCATACCGATTTAAAAAAGAAATAAATATGAGGTGTAGATGACCTCGATGTTAAATCTCTTAAAACAATGCCTAACGATAAGTAAATAGCGGGACAGCGAGGTCATCTGTCCCTGACCTAACCTAAACTAACATAACCTATTCTATTCCTGGGTGTCTTAATTTGTGTACTACCAACCTATCTCTTCTCTTCATTAGCAGTCTCCAGAAACATCTCTCCTCATCCAATCGTATTAATACGTCTTCATTTGTTACTCTATCTGCCTCCATCTGATCTTCATCGGGAGGTAGAGTTGCTCACGTCCGTAGGTTTAACCTTCAATTGCCCTACATGTGCCTCCTGGGTGGTGCTAAATGAGCAACAGCGAATACAGGCAGCCAGACTATCCACAGGATCTCCTGGCAATGACATATCGACAAAATAATATAAACAGTTCTTCTCAGAACTCATTAACGAGAATCATTGGACCATCTATCAGACTCCTACAACTGAATGTCAAAAGCATTAGCAAAGCAAAGTGTGAATATCTGTCGAAATTCTTGCTGGACAACAACATCGATATTGCCGCCATTCAGGAAACTCATGTTTCCAGCGAAGAATCATTCCGAAGCAGAGGTCGAATTCCTGGATATACTGCACTTGGTGCAACTTATCATGAGGTATATGGAATTGCTACGTATGTCCGGAGCAACTTAAACGAGACTGCACTAATTTCTGTTAATGTGAAGGAAGATATACATACGGTCGTCATACAAGTGCATGATATCACTATCACAAATGTTAACAAGCCACCCTGGCCCGATTTTGTCTTACAAACTGCAGAACATCCAGCAATTCATGTAGGGGACTTCAACAGTCACCATGAATCTTGGAAGTACTCTAACAATGATGAAAATGGAAGCATGCTTGCAGAATGGGCTGAAGAGAACAATCTCCATCTAGTGTTCGATGCCAAAGATCAAGGTACTTTCATGTCAGCTGCTTGGGGCAAGGATTCAAATCCTGACCTATGTTTTGTTAGCTGCAATGAAAGTGGCTTCCCCATCAATGCCACAAGAAAAGTGATAGATGCCTTCCCCCACAGCCAACATAGACCTGTAATAATACAAATTGGTTGCACGGTCCCTGTCATACGATCAACTCCACACGCTCGATGGAACTTCCAGAAAGCTGACTGGGCGAAGTTTTCAACGGAACTGGATAAAAGCATTCGCTGGATTCCCCCATCTCATAAGAACTACCAACGCTTCATCGGTGCAGTAACAGCAACGGCTAAAAAGTGTATACCAAGAGGATACCGAAAAGAATATATCCCCGGTTGGAATGATGAAAGTGAAACACTGTATCAACATTTCCTGCAAAGTGGTGACCCAGAGATAGCCACAGAACTTTTGTCCAGCTTGAACCTATCTCTAAGGAAGAAATGGACAGAAACAGTCGAAAGTATGGACTTTACCCACTCAAGTAGGGAAGCATGGAACCTTCTGAGAAGATTGGGAGGAAGTGGACCAGTATGCAGAAAACCTTCAGAAGTAACACCTGACCAAATTGCTTCCCACATCATTACCACATCAAGAGTGCCTCCCGACAAGAAACATACCAAACATATTAGACGGCAACTTCATGACCTGAAAAAGACGACATCTCCCTCATCTGAATATGCATGTCCCTTCACAGTTTTAGACATTGAATTGGGACTGAAGGACCTCAAACCTTTCAAGTCACCTGGTTTCGATGGCATCCATCCATAATTCCTGATTCATATGGGAGGATACGCTCAGAAATGGCTGGCCAAATTCTTCACTGACACCCTGTTGACTGGCCAACTTCCATTGGAGTTCAAGAAGGCGAAGATAATTTCTATTCTAAAACCTGGCAAACCCAGCAACAAGGTAGAAAGCTATCGGCCCATCGCCCTTCTTAGCTGCTGCTACAAGCTTTTTGAAAGGTTGATATATAATAGAATAAGTAGTGCAATCCTAGAGCATATTCCAATTGAACAGGCAGGATTCAGACCAAGGCGTAGCTGCTGCGATCAAGTATTGTCTCTTACATCCTTCATAGAGGCAGGATACCAAATGAAGCTGAAAACATCTGTAGCATTTGTTGATCTTACTGCTGCCTTTGACACTGTGTGGAGGGAAGGCCTTATCTACAAATTTCTTCGAATCATACCCTGCAGAACAATGGTTCAACTGGTTAACAATATGTTAAGTGATCGGAAGTTCCAAGTAATCACTGGAAGCAAGATAAGCAAGGAGAGGAAGCTAAACAACGGATTGCCCCAAGGATCAGTTCTCTCACCATTATTGTTCAACTTATATCTCTCTGACCTTCCCGACACTTCATCCAGAAAATTCTGCTATGCCGACGACTTGGCTCTAGCCGTACAACATCAGGTAATGGAGACAACCGAAGAGATTCTGACCAAAGACTTGTCTATACTGGAAAATTACTTCAAAATCTGGAGACTTCAACCCAGTGTGAGTAAAACAGAAGTGTCTTGCTTCCATTTAAATAATCGTTTGGCGAACGTGAAAGTGAATGTAAGTTTCAGAGGCGGAATTCTTCGTCATAATTGGAATCCAAAATACCTTGGAGTCATCTTGGATCGTACACTATCCTTCAAGCAACACCTACTGAACTTGGCAAAAAAGCTGAGGACTCGAAACAACATCCTCCATAAGCTGTGTGGAACTACCTGGGGATCTTCAGCAATCACCTTGCGATCTTCAGCCTTGGGTTTGGTGTACTCAAGTGCTGAGTATTGTGCACCTGTTTGGTTGAACAGTCATCATACAAGGCTTGTCGATACCCAGCTTAATACCACAATGCGCAATCATATCTACTCCAGTTCATTGGCTTCCACTGCTAACCGGTATAATGCCATCTGATTTACGTCGATCTAATGCCCTTATGAGGGAATTTCACAAGATCTCCAGGAATACTAGTCTACCCGTGCATAGTGACCTGCCACTTTTGAATCTGAAAAGACTAAAATCACGCCATCCAACTCTGCGTGATGCTGCTGACATGGATGCTAAAGTTTTTAATTCTCTTGAACAGTGGAAAGGTCGGTGGGAAGCAGCAACAGATGTGCGCCTGCATACTATCTTCTCAGGTCCCAGACTTCCAAGTGGATTCCATCTACCACGCAAGACCTGGGCCGCCCTGAACAGAATCAGAACAGGCCATGGCCGGTGCAGAGACAAGTGGAAAAAGGTACCTAATCCAGACTGCGACTGCGGAGCTCCACACCAGTCTATTCACCACATTGTCAAAGAATGTAAGATTCGAGCCTATCACGGTGGTGAAGTGGACTTCCTGCTGGCAACTCCAGATGCTGTACGCTGGATTGAAAACTTAGACATTCAATTGTGAAGCACAAATGACTTTGTTTCTCGTCTGTAAATATGTACATATATATTACCGATATTGTCTTATAAGCCATACGCTAAATAAATAATGATCTTCATCCTTCTCCTGTAACACCACATTTCAAATGCTTCAATTCTCCTCTTTTCTGCTGCACCAATAGTCCAAGTTTCACTTCCATACAGTGCCATGCTCCAGACAAAGGCTTTCAAAAATGAATTCCTAATACTTAAATCTACATTTGATGTCAACAGATTCATTTTCTGTAGAAATGCTTTCCTTGCCTGAGCCAACCTACTTTTTATATCCCCTTTGCTTCGTCCATCACTGGTTATTTTGCTTCCTAAGTAACAGAAATCTCCTTCAGCTTTTCACCTGCCAATTCGACATTCAGAGTGGTTTCTGATTTATTTCGGCTGCATTCCAGTATATTTGTTTTACATTTATTAATTCTCATCATGAATTCTTTCCTCAAGTAGGAATCCATACCGTTTAAAATCTCATTCAAATCCTCAGGAGTGTCGGCCAAGATGACGATGTCATCAGCAAATCTCAGGGTTGAAATTTTCTCCTTGAATCTTTGCTCCTACTCCTAGGTTTCTCTTATTTCCTTCATTCCTTGTTCAATGTAAAGATTGAAAAGTATCGGTGATAAATTGCAGCCTTGCCTTACACCTTACACCAGCTTCTCTCTCATGTCCTTCGGCTCAAACAACTGCCGTCTGGTTTCTGTATAGATTAGTAGATCACCCTCCAAAATGTCATACAACTTTACTACAATCAACGTTATCAAAAGCCTTTTCTAAGTCTACAAATTCCATTAACGTTCTCTTATCCTTCCTTTCCTTATTCTACCTTCCAAGATCAGCTTCCTTTGTTCCTAAGTTTTTCTTCATACGCCAGTGTTATTTAGTTATATTTTGAACGTTCCTCTTAAGGCACATCTACAAGTCGTATTGTACGGTAGCACATTATTTTGGTATAAAGTATGTGTATCCAGTTGTTTGTACCCTGTTATCTCTGATGTTATATTTTACGCGCTCAACCAAAACGGAAAGGAATAATACACAACATTATGTACGATAATGCAGAGGTATCTCTTGTGTACCTTCACTGCACGATAAAACTTGGTAACAGTTCCATTTAAGAAATATTTTCCATTGTTATTGTTAACATGAGAAGTATCAGGTAAGAGAGGTTGAAACCTATCTTGAAACTTTGTAGACACAATCGTTGTACTATAAGAGGACAGCATGCGGACAGCCGCCAGATTGAACTGCAAGGCTCCGAAACCATGTGGAGAATCTCTCTTATAAGGTGCGTTCAAAAAGTAACGAGCCGGAGGCTGGAATGCGCAAACCGGTGACGACATCGGCTAATCGTGACGTGTGTAACGAGGTGTGGTTCCGACCAGAGCGTGGAAGGTCACAGCCCGTCGCTAGAGCGCACGCGTGCACGTCACGTGACGATACAAAGCGAGCAGCAGCATGCATCAATCGTCCAACACTGCCAGTCGCATTGCAAACAGTGACATGCAGTTATCAAACGAAGAGCAAAGAGGTGTTGTTCGGTTTCTGACAGCGTAAGGAGTAGGGGGGAATAGACATTCATCGCCGAATGTCACAAGTGTATGGCGAACACTGCATGTCCCTTGCAAGGGTCAAGGCGTGGCACAAGTGCTTCTGGGAAGGACGGGTGTCGTTAGCCGATGATGCCCGATCTGGGACACCCCCCCGCATTACCGATGACAACGTCCAGCTGGTTGATGCACTCATTACCCAGGACCGCCGAGTGACAGTGAACGCCATAGCCGCCGTGGTGGGATTGAGCGTCGGAAGTGTGCAGGGTAACATCGGTAATAGTTTCGGAGATATTGAATGCTGGTGAAATATTTCGCACAGCCGCCATGTTGGATTGGTGACTCGTAACAAAAGGGCACGGTCGAGGTCGCCGGGAATAGTGCTATGAACTTTCCGAGTTTCTTTGAAATCACTCCAGCCGTTTAGATTTTATTAGGGGACACACACACACACACACACACACACGATTCACACACACACACGGACAAAAGGTGATCTCATAAGCCTATTTTTTCAAAATTGAAAATAGGCTAAAAATGAGGAACCAACCAACCATTTCTATTGACAATTTTTAATTGGAGTTCCGAGTGAGAATTTCAGCAAGATATTTAAATTTGATTACAATTTTAATTTGTTTGTTATACCGCAGCTGGTGCATTACAGTATTTCTGATTTCCCAGATGAAATTTGTAATCCTTTTTTTTTTTTTTGCTATGCTCCCAAGTTCCTCTATTTGAAATTTAGCTTTTCTATATCATTCGCAAGTAGTACAAGATCAATCTGAAAAATGCTAGCAATTTAGTTTTATATCTTACTCCATTCTTGGAAGCCTCCGTGGCTTAGGCGGCAGCACGCCAGCCTCTCACCGCTGGGTCCGTGGTTCAAATCCCGGCCACTGCATGTGAGATCTGTGCTGGACAAAATGGAGGCAGACAGGTTTTTCTCCGGGTACTCCGGTTTTCCCTCTGAAAATTTCATTCCAGCAACACTCCCCGCTATCATTTCATTTCATCTGTCATTCATTTAATCATTGCCCCAGAGGAGTGCGTCAGGCCTCGGCAGCCGGCACAGTTCATATCCTCGCCGCTAGATGGAGGCTTCATTCATTCCATTCCTGACCCGATCGGAGACTGGAAGCAGGCTGTGGATTTTCATTTTCATCTTATTCCATTCTTGCATGATTCTTTCCAACACACAATTAAACAATAATGCAGAGAGTCCATCTCCTTGTCGAAGTCCAATTCTAATTCGAAATGGTTCAGAGAATTCATTTCTGAATCTAACTTCTTCGGGGGGAGGGAGTTAATCTGGAGGGCCCATGTCATAGGTTTATGGCATGTAAAAGAACCTACCACTACAATTGGTGGTGTGTAGCAAAATTTGTATGTTATATTTGGCTGGTTAGGAAACGCTTTATCAAAGTTCCAACGTTCGCCACTAGGTGTTAGTAAAAGTTAGAACTACTTGAAATTGAACTTTCATTTATCTTCATTCATTTCATCTCTCAGTAATTCCTCTCATGAGGTTGGCGTCAGGAAGGGCATCCGGCCGTACAAATTATCAGCCAAGTGAAGTTTCATCGCATCTCATCCCCGACCACTATGGAAAACGGGATTAATAAGGGGTGGACATAGATTTTAAAACAAGGAAGATTGCAGTTAATCTCGAGATCATGAGCCACTGGACCTCCCTTTTACGTGGAATCCGAACCACGAAAATCCAATACATGTTTTTTTTTTTTTAGTTTTGGCACCTTAGTTATAACTGGATTAATAACTCACTTAGATGGTTCCAAGTTTCACAGGCCCTCGATGTAGTCCCCACCGTTGCGTACAACGTGTTCCCAGCGATGCGGAAGTCGTTGGATCCCGTTGGCACTGCCCAATCTATTGTTGGTACGAAGAGAGCGGTCGGCAGCCTGATTAACGTCTTCAATGGTACGGAAGCGCTGCCATACTGTTCCCCGAGGGCAAATCGTTAATGCGGCGTACTATTGTTCGTTTCTCCGAGGAGCTCTGAGAAGGAAACGGCGCCACCACATGGTTACACCGCCCATCGTTTTGCATGACAATGCTAGGGCACACACAGCAGGCGTTGTGTCAGCATTGTTGGATCGCTGGGGCTGGGAAGTCCTCTATCATCCCCCCATATTCTCCAGACATCAGTCCCTGCGACTATGATCTCATCCCGAAGATGAAGATGACAATGACGTTAAGCAGGCTACCGAGCGCTCTCTTCGTACCATCAATAGATTGGGCAGTTCCGACGGGATCCAACGACTTCCGCATCGCTGGGAACACGTTGAACGCAACGGTGGGGACTACATCGAGGACCTGTGAAACTTGGAACCATCTAAGTGAGTTATTAATCCAGTTATAACTAAGGTGCCAAAACTAAAAAACCAACCTATGTATAATAATAACTAGGGCTCGGATGTTTAAGACCTACAAATAGCCCGAATATGCCAGCAAATATGATCTGATTTAAATATGGCTGTTTTTTTATTATTAATCCAAGCGACAATCCCTTCGAGATTAAATTGTTAACTAAATTTTTTATTCCTATATTCATATTAATTTTCTGAATATATAAGGTGCGTTCAAAAAGTAACGAGCCGGAGGCTGTAATGCGCAAACCGGTGACTACATCAGCTAATCATGGCGTGTGTAACGAGACCAGAAGGTCACAGCCCGTCGTTAGAGGGCGATACAAAGTGAGCAGCAGCATTCATCAATCGTTCAACGCTGCCAGTCACATTGCAAACAGTGACATGGAGGCGTCAAACGAGGAACAAAGAGGTGTTGTTCGGTTTCTGACAGCGAAAGGAGTAGGGGGAACGGACATTCATAGCCGAATGTCACAAGTGTACGGCAAGGGTCAAGGCGTGTCACAAGCGCTTCAGGGAAGGACGGGTGTCGTTAACCGATGATGCCCGGTCTGGGGCACCCCCTTTATTACAGATGACAACGTCCAGCTGGTTGATGCACTCATTACCCAGGACCGCCGAGTGACAGTGAACGCCATAGTCGCCGTGGTCGGATTGAGCGTCGGAAGTGTGCACACCATCATGAAGCAACGACTGCACTTGCGGAAAGTGTGTGCCCAATGGTGGCCCACAGTCTTCAACCACACCAGGAAGTATGTCGAATGGCCCACTGTCTTGGTCTTGGTTGGACGGTTGACGCATGCTGCTGCTCGTTTTGTATAGTCACGTGACGTGCACGCGTGCCCTCTAGCGACGGGCTGTGACCTTCCACGCTCTGGTTGGAACCACACCTCGTTACACACGCCACGATTAGCCCATGTCATCACCGTTTTGCTCATTACGGCCTCCGGCTCGTTACTTTTTGAACGCACGTTATACATGTTTAAGTTGTTATTTCCAGTCTATTTCTGTGAACACTAGTTCCCGTTCGGTAAGTTGAGGATGATTGCACACCTACATCTGTCGTCAAACTACCGAAATATGACGTTCTTAACAAACAATGCTCAAAATATGACCTAATGTAAGAAATCTTCGAGAAATGCATTTATATGACAAATACAAACCACTGTATTGTGACGATAATCACTTGATTTGCATCAGAAACCAATCGGGCTTGAAAGTAGACGCAAAGAAAAATATGTTTTTTCCTAAACATCCGAGCCCTACGTAGGCCTATAAGAAACAAAACATATACGGGAATTAAACAAGTAGTTCCGTGAAGAACTAAATAGCCTATTTTCATATAGCCTACTAATATCAATTGCCTCTATCAAAATACAAGTTGTCAGTTTCATTGCTGTAATAGATTCGTAGATATTGAGAACCGTCTAAATATTTTGGATGGTAACCATGTTGGGTTTCTATATTATAGTCCTTAGGTTTATGTACTATTACATGAAGATTATTGTGTAGTTGTTTTATTCAAACTTCAATCGCATGATTAGGACACAAGAAATAAAAGCGGGATTTTAAAATTTCGCTCAGCCGCCATCTTGTGGTTATGAAAATAATTTAAATAAATTAGATGCCAGTCGATTAAAATTTGTATAAGGATATACCGTATCAAGTTTCACTGCGCTCGGATGGTTAAATGCAAGAAACGTCCATTTGAATATTTAAATTTCGCGTCGCCGCCATGTTGGATTTGTGCTCGCCAGGTTATTGAACGTCCCATAGGTGAACTTATGCTTATAGCTTCTATTCACTTACAAAATTTCAGTTTGATTGCTGTAGTAGATTAATAGATATTGAGAACCGTCTAAATATTTCGGATGGTCGCCATGTTGGATTTTAATATATGTAGGCCATAGAGTTATGTACTAGTTATGTACTAATAGATGATAATTATTGTGAACGTTCATTATGCATATGTTGATTTCGATGGCATGATTAGAACACAAGAAAAAAACTTAATTTTCGAAATTCGCACAGCCGCCATCTTGAGGTTACGTAAACAATTGAACTAAATTAGATACCAGTGCATTACAATGTGTATAAACATTTACTGTACCAAGTTTCATTGCGTTTGGTTGGTTAAATCGCGAGAAACGTCTATTTAAAAGTCACAACTTCGCTTGGCCGCCATGTTGGTTTCGTAGTTACCAGGTTTTCAAAAGTCACATAGGTGAACTTCTAGTACTTCCCTTTATCACCGTACAAAATTCCAGGGTGATATCGATAATTGTTTCGGAGATATTGAATGGTGGTGAAATAATTCGCACAGCCGCCATTTTGGATTGGTGAGACTTAACAAAATTTGAAGGTCACGGTCGGGGTCGCCCGGAATTGTGCTATGAACTCACTGAGTTTATTGAAATCGCTGCAGCCGTTTAGAAGTTATTAGAGGGGACAACAAAAAGCCCTCTCTCTCTCTCTCTCTCTCTCTCTCTCTCCTTCACACACACACACACACACACACACACACACACACACACACACACACACACACACACAGACAGACAGACAGACAGACAGACAGACACACGGGCGAAAGGTGATCTCAAAAGCATTTTTTTTCATAAATGAAAATAGGCTAAAAATGAGAAATTCAAAAAAGAACAAGCTCTTTCAGTAAATACACACTAGAACATTTAGATTGCTGGTCCTAACCCACTGTCACTTGTAAAGCGGATGACGAGATCAGCAGCCACGTTACTTAAATTTAGTGAGTTATCCTTGTTTTAAGATGCGAAACAGCAAGGTCATCATCTACCTCTTAAAACGGACGCTGTAGACTATAATTATATTTGGCTACTTTCCCTCCCGTAGGGAATAACACGGCAGGTGATATACGGCAGTGCGCTCGACCCCCTCAGATGGAAAGTGAACCACATATGGCTCCCCTTAATAGCGCGAGTTATAGCACACTCTGTCGCAGATGCGCGCACCACTATAGCTTCCAAGAACTCAGTTTCCTACACTCGGCTCTTCAAACACTTCCTCGCAAAACTTGCGTACGCACGAGAGTCGAAAAACCATCTCCAGGGAATTATATTGACGAGCTACAAAATATTTATTCTTGCTTCGTTACGGCGAAACTAAGGAACACGTCATGTCAACTGTTTCTTTTGCATTTTAATGTTGGCCCAGTAGGCTACTCTTTCATTCGCAATCGATGTTGCACCTTTCTCTCTGTCGTCCACGCCTTCCCGGTTTTTAGTTTCGGCTTAGGTTGAAAACTACGATGTTCTTGAAGATTTCCCCTAAATGGACCACGCTTCACACGTTATCCTAATCTCCAACAGAGCTTTCTCCACTTCACTGAACCAGGACCCCTTTGTCTTTTTCTCATGGCGAAAAGTAAAAATGCGGTAGGATAGCCGTGTTGATTTTATTCGGGTTCATCATCATCTTCGTTTCCAGCTTCCTGGGTCGGGTTGTGAATTAAGGACCTCCAACGTTTCCTGTCTCTCCACCACTCCTCTCCTGTTTTTAGTACTTCTTCAGGTTTTCCTCCTCTCTTCTCTACACACTCCCACACTGTATCTGCCCATCTCTTTCGGGGCCTTCCTCCTGGTCTCTTCCCTGTCATCTTTTCACAGAAAGTTTTCTTTGGTACTCTCTCCTCTCCCATTCTCATCATATGTCCATACCACTTTAACTTTGTTGTTTCTATCCTGTCCTTTTTCTAATCTCTTCATTTCTAACTCTATCTCTTCTGGTCTTGCCCTCTATACCTCTTAGGAATTTCATCTCCGCGGCTTGTATTCTACTCTCCTCTCTTTTTGTAGTAGTCCACGCTCCAGCTGCATATGTTAGTATGGGTCTGTAGTAGGTTGAATATAATACATTTTTACATTTCTTTGGGACATCTCGGTTCCACAGAATACCCCTTATGCTCTGGTTGTATGTCCATAAAAGAAATCCTCCTTTTCCTCATTACGTCAGTTATTTTCTCTACGTGAGCTTACAACTCTTGGTTGTGGCGTCTTCGGAACTCGCCGTGTTCTTTGACTGGACCCAGGATCTTCCTCAATATCTTTCTTTCCTTGGTCTCCAGTTTATCCATTTTGCCTTTTCTATTCATGGCGAGACATTTCGCTGCATACAAAGCTTCTGGCCGGATGACCGTGCAGTAGTAGTGCTTCAGTTTTGTATTCAGGGATATAGATCTTTTGTTGTACACATTCTTAGTTAGGTGGTAAGCCATTTCAATTTTATTCAATCGTAACACAAAAACCTCGTTTTCGGACATTACTATTATTATGGCCATTTGTGGAACGCGATAGAATTTTCTTCTCCCAAAATCTCTTCATCTGTTCACTGGAAATCTTCCTCAGTTCCATGATTTCTTGGTCCCAGTAGTCATTTTCTAAGACAAATGTTGATTGATGTTTTAATCTGGAGTCGATCTTGTACAATTTCCTATGTGTCCTTCTAAGATTTCCTCCGTAATGCCATTTTCTTGAAGGTGTTTTTCTATTTCACTAAGTCAGTTGTTGTTGACTGTCATTGAGAGAGCAATGTTGGTGAGCCTGTCATTGTTCATTGTGAGAATGTGGCCGTAGAACTTCAATAGCCTTTTCCTGAAAGTGTCAGTGATCTTTACAGAATACCGAAAAAGCTCTTGAGACTTCCGTTTCATCCAGTTTCCTTCTGAGCAGACTGGACCAAGGATTGTCCTCAATATTTTCCATTCTTGTTTCTTTACGTCTTTAATAAGAGATCTTCCTCCAATGATCAAGTTTTCCGAGACATATTATAATAGTTCTGACCCGTAAATAAATCATGTTGGGCGCCACTCATTACTACAATGAGAATACAATATAAAATACATAAGACCTTTCTCCCGGGTAGCGTAACAATACGCTTGCTATATGGCAACTCACTCTTCCCCCTTTCCTAGAAATCATATGTATAAAGAGTAACTATTGAAATAATTTATAATATTTCATGAATCGAACTATGTTTTACTAACCGGAAAGCGCCGTACATTACATTTCCATTTAGCTAACCTTATCTTACTTGATATTTGGGGCATATCGTTCATATAGGTGTTCTTTACTTTCATCCACATATGATATCTCTGGTTCCTTTTATGAAGAATCCCTTTAGGGATACTTCTCCGTTATATATATATATAAGAATGTGAATCCTTTCTAGAATACAATTACATTCACAAATACTTGTAGCAGATCGGCTTCGATGCCAAACAATCAACTAACAAACTTTTACCAGAGTATCTATATCTCATTTCACCGCCACCTAGATCCTTATTCGTTTCAAACAAATCATTAGTTCTACGTTATGCCATGTCGCTTCTTAGTCGGTTTCACTTCATATGACACAAGGCCATCAGGCAACAGCCTAGGTACTAAGTTCTACTCTATATATCTGGGCACTTTCCGATTGTATAAATATAAACTATAACTATATATATCAACGAGCTAGAGAAAGGTATATAGAGTGGAAATGGCGCCGCCATTTTGGAAGCAGGTTGAACTGGCAGCCGCCATGATATACTCTGTCAAGAGGGTGGGAGTCAGGTAGGGAGAGGCGTGTCTAACGAGGCGTAATATAAGATTAGGCCTACGCAAGACCTGACAGTTTTATTTGTACATTGAACGATAACTAACACAATCATCTTACAAGACAATACGCTACGTTGCTTATGCACAGTACATTGCATGATTGCATTGTCCTTTAAAAATAATAATTTTTGTGTACAACTGACGCACCTGTTGACCTCTCTCACGTTGAGCTGTATTTCTGCAGAAGTGGTGAAGCCTGCATTTATAATACTGTTTCACAATTCGCTCGATGAGTGAAGCATAGTGAGACTTTCCCCAGCTGTAAATAATTGGTCAGATTTCTGAAACAGATAACCCGGCAGCATAGCATAGACATCTGTCTGCAACTTCAGCATGAGATTCTTCGTGTTCTTCCGCAACATACTGTCATTAATCCTGATGACAATCCCAGCTGTTTTACATAATTTCACTACATCATTTGATGGATTCAAAAGGCCATCTTTCACGTCTTTCTCTTTAATCAGTCCTTCTTTCTGAACATCTTGACCCGATAAAAGCACTTCTAGGCATTCAATACAAGTTAATTTTTTAGACACTCGGCGAACGACACTTCCTGCTATGTACTGAACAAAATTTTCTACATACATATCGTTCATATGCATACCCTGCCCAGGAGCTCACAACTTGTGGGACGTGGATTGGCGACCACGGGACCTCAGCTGAGACTGGCTTTGCTTGCAAATCCACCCATCAACCTTCCTCAGTCACCTCTTGTTCTCTTCAGGCACTAACGGTATCCGAGACCTGGAGAGTCTTTCAAATTCATGTCTTATTTGGCCCTTGTCTCATCTTTCCTGATACCCTCATTTTTCGAGGGATCAGACCTGATATATTCATTGTATCTATCTCTTGCCTTGTGCACAAGACCCTAATGGAGGCACGGCGTGAGCAGCCTCTTGAGAATTAGGCATAGTTACAAACGAGCTACCCCCCCCCCCCCCCCCAGGGGCTCTCATCTAGTGGGACGTGGGCTGGCGACCACTGGGCCCCAGCTGAGTCCAGCATTGCTTCCACGTACTTGTGCCGGGCTCCTCTCCGTCTTCTTTCCTGTCGACCTCACTTGGTCAACTCTTGTTCTCTTCCAACCCCGACGGTATTAGGGTATCCGAGGCCTAGGGAGTCTCTTCCTTTCCCGCCTTAATTGGTCCTTGTCTCATCTTTTCTTTGAGGGGGCGTGGTGGCTCAGCGGTCTAGCTGAATGCCTTTCACCAAGGCGGTCCGGGTTCGATTCCCGGTCATTGCATGTGAGATTTTCGAAGTGAAATGCCATGTCCTGTGGTTCGGATTCCACGTAAAAAGGAGGTCCCGTGGCTCATGATCTCGAGATTAACGGTCACGTTAAACTACAAGCTTCCTTCCTTCCTTCCTTCATCTTTTCTGATACCATCCTTTTGCGAGGGGTCAGCCTTCTTTTTATTTTCCTGTTATCTCCTGCCTTCTACTCAAGGCCCTTAAGGAGGCAGGGTGTATGTAGCCCCACCACTTCTGGTGCACACTGGATATTGCTACACCCTCAGGGGCTCACGGCTGGTGAGTTCGGGAGTTGGCGACCCCGAGGGATTCTTGAGCTGGGTCCGGTTTCCCCCCTTTTATCCAATACCTCTGGGGCGGACCCTCTCCTCTTGCACTTTCCTATCTGCCTTTCATGGCTCTCCTTCCTTCCAAGTCCCTCAATCCTTATTCTTCGAGGGTTGAGGGCATTTCTTTTCCTCCTGTCCCTTATTTGCCTGATTCTCCTTTTATTTTCCGTTTCTTCTTCAAGTATAGGCCTATACAGTAAGTTAGTAGTTTACATTTCATTTTCATCTTGTCGATCATCGAAACCATTAGGGGCCGATAACCTAGGTTTAGGCCCCTTAAAACAACAATTATCATCAACATCACCAACGAGCTATAGAGTGGAAATGTTAGTTTCTGCTTCTGCAAAGGGAATCTGAAATGTAAATATCACACAAACTTAAACTGCTGCATCACGCTGTCGTAAAGAGTCTACCTCATTAATTTATGAATTTGGATGGCATTTCTTATCTGAAATACGACACTCCTGTTGTCTTATTACTTCTATTCGACAATTGAATGACGAACACACTGACGGCATGGTCTATGTATTATTAAATACATTTCATTCAACGCATATTCCTGTGCAGCCCGAATAATCGCAACAAGCTCTTGCCAGACGACGTTCTGAATCATGGCCGCCTTAACTCAGGTTGCCTCCGCCCAGAGCGCTGCTACGTGGCTCCTTGCCTCTCTATATACCTTTCTCTAGCTCGTTGATATATATATATATACAGGGTGACACATAGGAACCGGATGTTTTTGAAATGATCAGTACTCTGTTGATTTGCGAGGGAAACTTATTTTATTGTTACCACATTTAAGAATACGTTCTACCATTTCATTTACTATTCACCATTGTTAGGTGTGAAAGATAATGTCAAGGTGGCGGCCATCCTTTTGAATACAGGTTTCAAGTCGTCGCGAGAAAGCATTCATAACTCTGCCGAACACCGGACGTTTTTAAAATGGATTGCACTCAGCTGGGAGGAGCGGCAGAGGGAGGGGAGAGTAGCCGTGTTCCTCGGCATAGCATACCATGTCACTCACACCTAAGCTTTGGAGCCTGCCAGGTCAGTCGTGATGGTCCTCACCTCTTCGACTTTCCTGAATTGATGTTAGGATTTATTCGTTGGGTGCACTTAGGCTAGTCCTATTAGCTAGGTATCTGCTACCGGTGAGGTAGCAGGCATCCTCACAGCTCGTGTACGACCGGGGGATTCTTCTTCATGATGTTTCCTGTTGCTCTGTACGATTCAACCCACCTCAGGATCGTATTCCGGCTTGGAACTGCGCCATTCCAACCGATATTGAAATGGCGGCGAAAGATCCGCTATGTTGTGACAACAGACTCCCCATTTAGCACATAGGTTTCCTGTGCGAACACGCACTGTTGCACGGTTCACTGCGCCATAGCCTACCAACAATTGCCTAACTGCCACCTTTAAAATCAGCCCGCCATAACAATGCTGGCCTCAACGTCCAACAATGCTTGTCGAGACTGGAGTTGCCGCTAAGCCATTAACGCCTATGTATGGGTGGCGGCCTTGCCCGAGACGGCTGGCACGGAGAAGCCGCGGCTGCTACTTCTCTTATTGGTTTAAAAATAACTTGAAGCCTAGTCTCCTTGATTTATCTATAGGCTACCTCACCGGTAGCAGATACCCAGCTAATAGGACTAGCCTAAGTGCACCCAACGAATAAAACCTAACATCAATTCAGGAAAGTCGAAGAGGTGAGGACCATCACGACTGACCTGGCAGGCTCCAAAGCTTAGGTGTGAGTGACATGGTATGCTATGCCGAGGAGCACGGCTACTCTCTCCTCCCTCTGCCGCTCCTCCCAGCTGAGTGCAATCCATTTTAAAAACGTCCGGTGTTCGGCAGAGTTATGAATGCTTTCTCGCGACGACTTGAAACCTGTATTCAAAAGGATGGCCGCCACCTTGACATTATCTTTCACACCTAACAATGGTGAATAGTAAATGAAATGGTAGAACGTATTCTAAAATGTGGTAACAATAAAATACGTTTTCCTCGCAAATCAACCGAGTACTGTTCATTTCAAAAACATCCGGTTCCTATGTGTCACCCTGTGTATATATACAGGGTGCTTCAAAAAATGTATACACACTTTAAACTATCGTAGTTTTCCCGCTCTACAAGGCTAATGTTATATTTCTTCGCCAGGTGGCAGCATAATCGTCCCTCTATGTTATATTGTCAGTTGGAATTTGTAATATCAACATGGCGGATGTACGTTTGAGTTTTGAAGAACGTAAGCAGGTTATTAAGTGGTACTGGAAGTTTGAGAATGTAAATGAAGTTCAAAGACAGTGGAGAAGGGAGTATGATACAGAACCACCTTCAAGATTAACAATTACACGCATACGAGACAAATTCGAAGTTCATGGAACAGTGTGTGATGTGCATATAGGTCATTCAGGTCGACCTCGAACAGCTACAAGTGATGAGTCATCAACGGCAGTCTTGGAACTGTTTCAACGCTCTCATAACAAATCTTCAAGGCAAGGGGCACGTGAAAGTGATGTAAGTGCTAGCAGCGTGCTACGCATTCTGAAGAGAGGCAAGTATCGTGTTTACATTCCAAGGCTGGTGCAACAGCTAAGTGACGACGATCCAGATCGAAGGTTGCAATTTTGTGAATGGGTTCAGGAGATGGTGATACGTAAACCGGGATTTATGGGTAGCATCATTTGGTCGGATGAAGCCCAATTCAAACTTAATGGAACTGTCAATAGGCACAATTGTGTTTACTGGGGTGAAGAAAATCCTCACATTACAATTGAAAAAGCTGTAAATTTGCCTGGTGTAAATGTGTGGTGCGGTTTGTCTTCAAGGGGACTCATTGGACCTTTTCGATTTGAAGGCACTGTAACTGGTATAACTTACCTAACAATGTTTGCTGATTCCATATTTCCTGCCATTCGTGCATTATACGGTAATGATAATTTTTATTTTCAACAAGATGGTGCCCCGCCGCACTATCACAGGGACGTACGAGCTTACCTGGATCAAAATTTGCCGGGCCAGTTTCCAGCACGCTCTCCAGACCTTACACCACTGGATTTCTTCTTATGGGGCACAGTAAAAGATGAGGTGTACAAACGTAAACCACGTAACCTAGACATTCTTTGGAATGAGATTCAAGCCGTGTGTAGAGAAATCTCATTGGACGTTTTGATACGATGTACAGAATCAGTGGTGACTCGTACTTAGAATTGTATTGATGCTGCAGGTCGCCAATTTGAACAGTATTAACATTTGTTATTTATGTTTCATTTACATTGGACTTTCAGCTTTCTAATTTCCTGAAATTTAACTTTGTGGAACGGTAAATAAATTTTCTATGGAAGTGTGCATACATTTTTTGAAGCACCCTGTATAACAATAACGAATAATGAGGAGTGTCTGTGCAGATCCATGATCTGTCACAGTAAATAGCTTCTTGTCTTATCATTGTTATTATAATAATAAAGTGAGTTAAGTGTTTTAAGTACTTGGGAGAACAATTGCAGGACAATGGGTCGCAAAAGGATACCATCAAAGAGCGGGCGAGAAGAATGGAAATGGCTCATCAACTTACGAAGGATACATACAACAAGGGTCTATTCTCTGGGGCTAAATTCCGACACTTCGATACTGTTGTCAAACCTAAATGTCTGTATGCAGCAGGAACACTAGATATGATTGGGAAGAGTGGCCTCGAAGATATCCGGAAGAGGGAAAGGAAAATGCTCCGATAAATCCTAGGCCCAAATATCAAGGATGGAAAGAGGAGACTCAAACCTAACAAATAACTATACACGAAGAAATAATAATAATAATAATAATAATAATGTTATTGGTTTTACGTCCCTTTTAACTACCCTGGCTTTTAGAGACGCCGGGGTGCCGGAATTTTTCCCCGAAGGGGATCTTTAACGTGCCAGTAAATGCACTGACACGGCTCCCTCGCATTTGCGCACCCTCAAATGCCAGCTGACTGCGCCAGGTTTCGAACCTGCAACCTTGGCCTCAGCAAGCGAGAACGTTACCCCTGAGCCACGCAGCCAGACTACACGAAGAAAGAAGGAGTCGTAGCCCTAATGAGAAAAAGGAGAATACAGTTTTATGAACACTTGGTGAGGATGAACAATGCCAGACTGACGAAGAGGATTTTTGAAATCTTCAGGAAGAGGAAGACGGAGCCGAAATGGTTTCGGGAAGTGAGATTGGACTTGGATCGGATGGGGGTGAAAGGAAGAGACATAATGGACAGAGAGCGATTTAGATGGCTGGTTAAGAAGTTTGCAGGTTTCCAGGAGACAGGGGAGTTGTCAGTGAGGAGAGGAAGATCTTACAGGGAGGAAGGGAACAAGGAACTGGGAGAGAGGAGCAAGAGATATTGGCAGAGAGTGAAGACAACAAATACATAATGCAAGAGCTGTCAAACGTGGCCCATAGTTGACCGTAACGAATAAATATATATATATTATATTTACACCACTTTGCAGTCACTGAACTTTCAGATTACAAAAATCTCTCATAAATTTTAAGAAGGATTTGTTAACTATGGCTCAACCACCATGCAGAGATTTGATTTGGTTGGTTCCTCAGTTTAGGGGCTGTGACAACGCGGTCATGTAGCCCCGTGTACTTTGGGTGTGTGTAGAATCTGTCTGATAACCGGTGTTAATGTTGATGGCTGAATTAGTGTGTGTTATCAGGTAAGGACTGCAGACAATCAATTATCAAGTAGTTCCTAATTTGGCTACCAAATGCTACCGTCAACGTCATCTAGCAGTGAACTTGGTTACTAGATGCTACCACAGACAGCACCAGGTGGTGAACGTTAGATATAATAGAGCATTAATGAAATCTAACCTCAGAAATTTAGCTTTACATAAGTGTAGTTAGTTTTTCATGCAATAAATCTATAACATGGGTCCGAAGGCATACTGAGGGATTTTTAACGCTCTTGAAAAATCCGACGACTTCGGCCGGGTTTGAACCCGCGATCTTGGGCATAGAAGCTCAGCATGCTACCAACTACGCCACCGAAGCAAATTTTGCAGAGATTTAAGGATGACGAAAGTTTGCCTGTGTTTCAACCCATGGTAACTTCCATCCCTCATTAAAAAAATCCAAGTAATGTAAAAATTTTAATCCCAGGCACTAATTATTTAAACCCCAAGTTAATTAGTCAACCCCACCGCAAGTGAAGCGGGCTAATTTAACACCCCCATACACCTGCCCGCTAAGTGAGCTATTTCAACCCCCCAGCACAGACCTACAACAGTACTTCAAACACAGATCCACCCCTATTTATTAATATCGAGGGGGGGGGGGGGTAATTTCGATTTTCTTAATTGCCCGACACAATTATAGAACTTGGTCGACATTAACGTCTCATTTAGGCAAACCCAAGTGAACCATTCCAATTTCCCGAGCCACTACCTGTTAACTACAGGACCCAAGCGAGAACTCTCACATGGGCCTGCCCCAAAGAGGGGGAAAACGGATCCAGCTCAGGAATCCACCGGAATCGCCAACTCCCGTACTCACCAGCCCACAGTGGGTCAAAATCGAAATCTAGGGGGACAAAATTATTTTTACGTTTTAATCATGAATTTAGAGTGAAAGCAACGTATATAATTTGTTTACTTCATAATAAACATCAGTTAAGACCTTTTTTAAGCTACGTCTACACATGCAAGAAATTGTCTATGACTCGGAGTTGGATAGAACATTCAGTTATCTCTTCAGAACATTTTCTACTCCTAATTCACTTTTAACAAAGTCACAAAGTTCCACTTTTGACATAATCGTCGAACCCAGTGCTTCAGACAGTTGTAAACGTGTGAGAACTGGCTGCACGGCATCTTCTCAAACGTAAAATAACTAAGTAAGTTGCAAAAAGATGTAAAAAATCTTATAACAGGCGTAAACTACAAGACTTTATCTACATTTTAACATTAAGTAGGAACTTCTGCATAAAAATTGTTTCAGCACCCATGACTGTTTCATCTATACTGATGGCTCCCGTACACCAAGCTTTGATGGAAATGACAGTGTTGGCTGTGCCTTTGTCGTTTATGAGAATGATACCGAAATATTTTCAGCTCAGTATAAGCTCTCTCCCAGTTGTTCAATTTTCCAGGCAGAACTTTGGGCCTTAAAGTGTGCAATAGAATGGGTTAAAGCTAACAATAAAAGAGTGAGGATTTTCAGTGATTCACAATCCGCATTGCATTCTATAAATGACAAATATAATTCTAACCCAATAGCTGTGTACATCAGGGCAACAGCTCAGGAGTGCTCACATATATGCACATCGTGGATAAGGGGACACACTGGATTGGCTGGTAATGAAAGAGCAGACCAATTAGCAAAATCAGCGGCTACGACACATCTTGAAATAACATATAGTAAGTCTCCTATATGTTACGTTAGAAGCCAGATAAGGAAATACATTTTAAACGAATGGAATATCGCATGGACATGTAGCCTGAAAGGGTCTGTAACAAGAGAAATATTCTTCCCGGAAGTACAAAATCGACTGATATCAAAATTATTAGTGCCAAACTTTGCCCTCACACAATTTTTAACTGGTCATGGAAAATTCAAGTCTTACTTTGAACGTTTTAAAATAGCAACAGACGACTATTCATGTTTATGTGGATTGCCTCAATCGATGTGTCACCTTATATTTGAGTGTCCTGTTTTTGAAAAGGAAAGATACAATTTACAATGCCACCTTTATAGCTGTAACCTGGAACTTTCAAAACCGCTGTACCATATTTTCAGGAGGCGGTGCTCTTGAGGACAATTTCTCACTTTTATCAACAAAATTTTGTGTAAACTATGTTAGTAATATTTGTATTTGCTTTGTTTTTAATCTATAACCCTAATGTACCTCTGGTAAAATAGGGTTCCTGTATTGTTTTCTGGATATTCAATAATAATAATAAGTAGGAAGTGACGCAGAGTGACGCGACATACTAAACATTTAAGTGAAAATATAATTTAAAAATAATGTAAATATAACTAACATTACCGTACGTAACAATTACGCCCATTAATAACTGAAACACGTTACAAAGATCATACCTTCAGCTGCATGTTCCATCTTAAAGCATCACACTAACCACAAAGACAACCAAAACACAGCCACTTACATTCACCCTCCAATTCAGACTGCTCGAACAATGGTGACAGATTTACACTAAGATGCGTTTATAGCCTATCCCAGAATAGTGAACGGCAATTATATGAGAATGCTGTAGAAGTAATAAATTTTGATTTTTTAATTATGAAAATAAATAATTTTGTCCGCCTAGATTTAGATTTTGACCCACTGTGCAGCCGTGAGACCCTGACGGTGTTGCAATATCCAGGGTGCACCAGAGGTGGTGGGGCTACATACACCCTGCCTCCTTGAGGGCCTTGAGCAGAAAGCAGGAGATAACAGGAAAAGGGAGGGGATCAGGAAAGATGAGACAAGGGCCAATTAAGGCGGGAAAGGAAGAGACTCCCTAGGCCTCTGATACAAGAGTTGACCAAGAGAGATCGACAGGAAATTAGACGGAGAGGAGCCCGACACAAGTGAAGGCAATGCCAGACTCAGCTGGGGTCCCGTGGTCACCAACCCACGTCCCCGGTAGATGCGAGCCCCTGGGGGGATAAAGAATGAATAATTCCCCGAGTTTTTAATTTATTTATTTTTGCTTCATATTAAGGGATCACAACACTACTGGTACAAAGTTAAAATGCAATCCACTTAATTGATATAACTGATACAGTTGGAGCTCTCTTTCAAGTAATGAATTGACATTACCCGGTGCTTTCAAAGCGAAATGAATAGACTGCCAAAAATAAAACTGAATTATAACGACTCTCTCGTACATTGAAACCAGTCAAAAGACTGATAAATGTATTTGAATTGCTTGTTTAGTCCATCTACACATATCAACGAAAAACAAAAACAAAACAAAACGTTTCGTTAGTCAGAGGAAACATTTAATTATACATGTAATTTATAATTAAAAGAGTTTCAGAGGAAGTTCTATTTGATGGGCAAGTATCGCCGCAGGGAGTTCCTGGAATTTATATTAAATAATGAAAAATATACAGATTCACCGAGTGATGTGAAAGTAGGGTTACAATCACAGAAATATTGACTGCGTGGCTAAGTTAGCAACATCCCTAGGGGTTCACAACTTGTGGCATGTGGTCTGTCAACCATGGAGTCCATCGGCATTACTTCCAGTTACCTGTCAACCTCCCTTGGTCAACTCTTGTTCTCTTCCAACCGCGACAGTATAATTATTATTATTATTATTATTATTATTAATCTTGGAAGCCTCCGTGGCTTAGGCGGCAGCACGCCGGCCTCTCACCGCTGGGTCCGTGGTTCAAATCCCGGTCACTCCATGTGAGATCTGTGCTGGACAAAACGGAGGCAGACAGGTTTTTGTCCGGGTACTCCGGTTTTCCCTGTCAAAATTTCATTCCAGCAACACTCTCCACTAACATTTCATTTCATCTGTCATTCATTTAATCATTGCCCCAGAGGAGTGCGTCAGGCCTCGGCAGCCGGCACAGTTCATATCCTCGCCGCTAGTTGGGGGCTTCATTCATTCAATTCCTGACCCGGCCGGAGACTGGAAGCAGGCTGTGGATTTTCATTCATTCATTATTATTAATCTTGATTGGTCACATTGGACCACTTGAGTCGTTCCACAATCACTTCTTCTTTGAAGGTAGTACTGCTTGGTTCTTGCGCTCTTTCCAGTACTTTTTCATTCTTTCAGATCGGGATTTTCTCAACTCATCAGAAATCTCCATAGGCTTTCTATGTGTCATTTCTGCAGAAAATTTGTGAGATGGTGTTAATTTTATTTTTCTCCTCGGCATCTGTTATCTTGAGTCCAACTGCTTTGACATCTTGTTGGATTTCTTGGATCCATTTTCCTCCAGTTTTCTTTCCTAGATTTCTCATCACCAGTTGGCGTACAATTCTGTTTTCTGAAAGCCGTAAGATGTGAAAAAAAAAATGAAATTCTTTTCTTCTTCATTGTGCTGGTGATTGGATCAATCTCACGATAGACAGTTTCATTTGGGAGAATCCTCCCGACTCCCTCAACCTGATACTTTTTATTTATGCACGTTCTAATGATTCTTCTTTCAGTTTTGAGGAGCTGATCAGTTCTTTGTTCATTTTTAATTTGGAACAGTGTTTCACAAGCATAAGTGGCTTCTGGGAGAGTTACAGTTTTATAATGTTGGATCTTAGTAGCTATTGATAGGCATTTTTTATTATATGTTGACCAGGTTAGAGATTGTGCCCTTTTCATTTTATTTGTTCTATTTATCCAAGTTACTTTTTCGTTTAAGTTATGTGTGATAATTTCTCCAAGATACTTAAATTGAGGAACTAGGTTAATTTTATGGTCATTTATATAGACTTTATTTATATCTAAGGGTAATAATAATAATTATAATAATAATAATAAGCCTCCGTGGCTTAGGCGGCAGCACGCCGGCCTCTCACCGCTGGGTCCGTGGTTCAAATCCCGGTCACTCCATGTGAGATCTGTGCTGGACAAAACGGAGGCAGACAGGTTTTTCTCCGGGTACTCGGGTTTTCCCCGTCACAATTTCATTCCAGCAACACTCTCCACTATCATTTCATTTCATCTGTCATTCATTTAATCATTGCCCCAGAGGAGTGCGTTAGGTTTCGCCGCTTCATGCATTCCATTCCCTGACCCGGTCGGTCGACTGGAAGCAGGCTGTGGATTTTCATTTTCACTAATCAATCGCATGATCTGTGAAGTCTATTTATGTTCCTAAGCAATGAGATTGGTGTACGCGGGGCCAGTACTAATGGTACTAATTAATATCAATGTTGACTGATAGCCTAGTACTATCTTATTGTCACAATTTATTACATTTGCATATTCCAATTTGTCGGCCACTGTTTCATGAATGATGGTTGTTTTATGTATTCTCCAAGTATACATATAATCATTATATTGTAGCACACCACATATTGGGAAATGCTGACCAAGCGACTACGGAATCCATAAGAAGGAAGTCCAAACCAGGCTCAACGTCTATTGCCGCCCTAGGCTCTGGTCAACGGGTTCCCGGTACGAGTCATCACCACAGGTAAGAGTGTGCTCAGAAATCCTTACACATAATTGTATTTCCCTCAACTTCACACCCACATTTATACTGTACTTTATAACCATACTGTTTTACGCGATCCCATACTAAAAGGGACTTCACCATTCACAGACACTGATCAAATAAACCATTAATCAGTAACCTACACATTTGTCATTATTTACACTTGTCTTCACATCCGCACTCCCAGCCCATCATTCCTCATTGCCCAAGACCGCCAATACAGAGAAGTGCAGCCGGCAGAACAGCTAACTCCGCAGGTAGGTTCGTTCCCTACTCACACACAATTGTTCGTTGCGCACAGTTAATAGCTCCATCTTGATCGCGCATCCCTTAAAGGCGATCACACCCCCGTGGAGCCAACCCCCATTTCCCTACATCCTTTGACAAACACCTACACTCGCTGTTTCCCCACTTACGTGGAAATTCGCACCTTTTGGACACCACCCCTGAATTGGACACTAACATCCCTTTGTTCGTCCCATCTCCCAACCCCGGGACAGAACAATATTTTGGCTTGGCAATATTCAAATTGTTTCATATGACATACATATAAAATACATGGTCCGTTTGGATTAGGATTATGTAAACTTACTCCATTACCAAATTGGACAACTAATTTCAACAGAACAATCCAACTACTGTAGTAGGAATCTTCTGATATATTTCAAGGTTAGATAATTTTATACCATCAAAATTTTAAATCTTTCACCAATTATAAGGTTAGACCACATGAATGTGGTTGGTTGGTTGGTTCCTTAGTTTAGGGGCTGCGCGGTCATGTAGCCCCGTGTACTTTGGGTGTGTGTAGTATCTGTCTGATAACCAGTGTTAATTGTGGTGGCTATATTAGTGTGTGTTTCTGTTTTCAATTCAAGTAAAAACTCCAGACACTGAATTAGTTCCTACTTTTGCCGCCAAACGCCACCGTCAACGACTACTAGTTCAGAACTTGGTTACCAGACGCCACCGCAGTCGGCTCCTGGCGACGAACGTAGGAACCTAGGAGTGTTTGTGAAATGTCTGACTATAATTTAGCTTCACACAGGTGTAATTAGTGGAAGGTTCTTTGTTGTTGTTGTTGTTGTTTGAGTCTTCAGTCTTTTGACTGGTTTGATGCAGCTTTCCATGCCTCCCTGTCCTGTGCTAATCGTTTCATCTCTACATAGCTACCACACCAGTAGGTAATATAGGGCGGTTCTGGGGCAGGGGCTAATGGGCAAGATGGCCGCCACGCGCAATCACTCTATGCTATTCTTATGGAGGGGTCAGTCAGAGCTGGGGCAGGGGCTAATGGGCAAGATGGCCGCCATGTCCTGAGACCATGAATGATGTCACAGGGGGAGTTCGGCCGTGTAGTTGGTAAATGGAATATTTATTATTATTATTATTATTATTATTAGGTAATTATTAATTGATCATGTATAATCAAGACCAGCCTTATATTGTCAACCACTTAGTGTAGTGACTAGCATTCTTGGAGGTCATTCCTGAGGTTCGAATCCCGGCTCTGCCAAGAAATTTAATTTCTGGTCTCAAGAGTGGAACGGGGTACACTCAGCCTTGTGAGGCAAAACTGACAGGAGCTGGCTGGCTTTTGATTCATACTGCAGCCATTCTGCCTAACCCAATTTCACCTAACCTAACCTAACTTCACCTAACCTAACCTAACCAAACTTTAAAGTCAGAGCAAAAAAAAGTAAAAGCAAATGAGAGAGCACACATAATAAACTAAGTTATAACCTAACCTAACCTAACCTTACCTAACCTAACCTAACCTAACTTCAAAGTCATAGCAAATATAATAGCAAATGTAAGAGCACACATAATAAACTAAGTTATAACCTAACCTAACCTAACCTAACTTAACCTAACCTAACCTAAAAGTGCGAGAAAAAAAATGTGAGCAAAAAGTGTGAGCAAAAAAGTAAGAGCAAATGTGAGAGCACAAATAATAAACTTAGTTATAACCTAACCTAACCTAACCCACAGAAACCTCATTTAAAGATTTTAGATTTTGCATTTTAACATTTTACATTTTAACATTTTAGATTTTAGATTTTTTCATTTTATATTTTTTAGGTTTTACATTTTACATTTTTGATTTTTTGTATTTTAGTTTTTAGTTTTTTTTAGATTTTACATTTTAAATTTAAGATTTTTTGATTTTAGATTTTACATTTTACATTTTCCGAAAAGAGTAAACTACAAGGTCACATACCTAACCTCACTAAACCTAACTATACCAAACCTAACTTAAGCTAATCCAAAGGCTAATGCACATACACAAAGTATATAAGTGCTCATGCAACTATCCTTATGCTAGTCTTATAGGCTACTGTACAATAAGATCACTACCCCAACCGAGTATTTTTTTCTTTCATTTTGTTGTTTACGCATTTGTCAATTTTCTAATTTCCCATTTTTAGTTTTTTTAATGTTAATTTTAAGTTTTACAATTTCATAATATGGAAACATGGAATTTGCATTTTGTTGTTTACACATTAGTCAATTTTCCAATTTTCCATTTTCAGTTTTTTTATAACAGTTTTAGGTTTTTCAATTTCATAATATGGAAACATGGATTTTGCATTTTATTGTTTACACATTTATTAATTTCACAATTTCCCATTTACAGTTTTTAAAATGTCAGTTTAAAGTTTTTCAATATCATGATATAGAAACATGGATTTTCCAATTTGTTGTTGTGCATTTGTCAATTTACGAAATTCCCATTTACAGTTTTTAAAATTTCAGTTTAATGCTTTTTCTATTTTGTCAATATGGAAACATGGATTTTCCAATTTGTGTTTTACATGTTCATTTTGCATTAGGAGTGGAGAGAGGTGGGTAGTAATTAAAAATGTACAAGCAGTGTCCATACAATATTTTTTATTTTAAATACATGTACACTATTTACACATAATACATTTTTATATATATATATTCTTTTTTGTTATAAATTGTACAGTTGTTTTTATTTTGTTTTCTATTTATTTTTTGATTATGATTACTATTTTATTTTATTTTTGTAGTGTTATTGTTTTATTTCCTAAATTGTTTTATGTATTTGCTAGTTGCAGGCAGATGATTTTGATATTCATAACTTAACTCTTTAAGCATGGTCAATGATTGAGTAATGACCATAGGCATGTGTACCTATACCGTTAGCATCAATCACTCTTTTATCATCACTAGGACACAAAGCAATTTTGTTTAGTCTTATAGATGATATGTCATGTTGTTTAGAAGTGATAATGTTCATGGGTATTCTTTTTACATTGTTTTTCATGACACAATCCTTATAATCTTGAAAGCTTATACAATTTTTGACAACACCTCTGTTAATACCTTTAATCTTTTTGATTTCTTTACCAATTATGTCTAAAGCGTACATTTTAGCTCTAAGTCCAACAAATGCTTTTATAATTTGTCCACAAGCCTCGTCTTTAAATTTCCCCAACGTTTTCTTGTTTGATGTAGAGTAACATATGTGATTAGTAGGATAATCTGATGTGTCCAGGTGTTCTAGGAAATCCAACTTGTCTTGATATACATCTGGGGTGTTAACCAAATAAATGAACGAGTCGGTATCCATATACATGAGTTTAAGATTGTCCATTCCATAATAGGGTAGCAGGACATCATAGTGGTGGGAATACATTAGAGTTTTTGAAATATCCAGTATACACATTCCAATATATATAGGCTTATTGAATACAATGTTACGTTTAGCCATGTGGAAAGCAGCTAGGTTGGGACCATAAATTGTTCTGTCGATGAATGTTGGTTTAGCTATTAGCTTTTCTGCCTTTTTGCTGTCAGTCACAAGACGTATGTCTATTCTTTTACGGATATTTTCCATTGTTTTCCCAAAAATGGCATTGTTGAATAATTTGTACAGATTTTTCTCAAAATCATTTCTGGCTTGTTTTCGAAGGTTGTTATTAAAATCAACGTATGCCTTTAACCAAGGTCTTTGTTTAAACTTTAACACACGATGAATTTTTATCAATTTTATTCCATGATCTAAAGCCTGTTTTAATGCCATGTAGTGAACAACATATCGCCTTCGATTTCCAAGATGAGGAATTAGTTTTTTCAGAGACGAATCCTTAGGTTGTGTACACTCTGGTAGGAAAGGTAAATCGTTGTGTAGATCATGAAGGTCAGATGGGTAATCAACATCAACGTCTAGAATGTATCCCACAGGATCGTCTTTCTTTAGTTTTTCTAGATCAACAGTATCTGGAGAAACCCACTGAAATCCACCATAAGGAAGGGAGTGGCACATAGCCCACCCGTATTGGTTGTTGGCATCATCATAGGTAATAAACTGCGATGGTTTCTCAGAATCATAGGTTTCCATGTATTTATTGTTAGCTTCAGCATACCGATGAGACACCTGGCATATGCCTCCACGTATTCCAGACTCGATTAAAAGAATCTGATCGTAATCCTGTAGCAATTCCAGTTCAATGCCTGTGTAAAGGAGCATTGCCTCGAAACTTAAACCAGGCGAAGTAAAGAAGTGTGCAGCATCCACTCGGTGTGTTTCTAGTGTTTTGTTTCTAAACGTTTCAAAGCTGTCTGCAAGAAGGAGTACATCTGATGTTAGGTAGAGGTCACTATATTCCCCTAGAGTTTTAATGTTGAACTGATTCCAGACATTTTTGGCATGTTCGTAGTCTTCTTGACTAACATCTTCTTGACTTAATTTGTTAAAGAATGCCTCTTTTGGAGGTAAACGCGTTTCACTTAACTTTTCCCATGAGTCAATGTAGTCATAACAAAATACCCCTTTACGAGTCATGAGCATTGCATTTTCTTTTCCACAGTACTTGTCTGTTTCAGGGTATGATGTTAAGTTGGAAACTAAGTTTTCCAAACTACTCGGCATTAACCGAAACGTATCCACAAATCTAAGCTTAACATTTCCTACATATTTGGTAAAGGAAATGTACTTTTCTTTGGAGTTAGCAATAACATCCACTCTCTCAGTAGTACACCCCAATTGCTTTACAATGAAATTTGCGTCGTAGCCACTCATATTATGTAGAAACACAGGAACGGGGTTTCGTGTTTTACACCTCAAATTACAGTTATTGTGAGCACTTCCACGGTATTCCCCTGTAATATGGCAGTGGTCTCGAACTTTCCAGTCCTGTTGGGTAAATGGTTTTTGACACAAATAACAGGTTTCAGAACATTGGAACTCTGCTTCTTGAGCCTGAGTTAAGGCCTTTGGAACATTTAAGCTGTAAAGGCGATCAATTTCATTAGCTATTGAGATCAAACAGTCCATAAACTTTTCTGCAGCGTCAGGCCCACGATAAATAACAGGTTGGCTTGAAAGATTTGTCTTTATGTGTTCCACAGCAGGTGAGGGTTTAACGTATATACCAAAGCTCATAGGAACATGACTCTGGTATGGCACTGTATAACTTGCCTCAGGATTAGGTAGACATGTTTGATAGGGTAACAGTATACTTTCAAAATCAGCATAGATAACGTAAGGTATTCTCAGCATTTTTTCAACATTTAAGAATTTGACAATGGGGTTTTTAATAGGCATTTCAACCCTAGCAATGTCATGCTGGACACACAAAGCTCTATGTTCTTTCATTTTTTCCATTCCTTGTTGTCCATATCGATTATCAAAGTGTGTAAAACACCGTTTACACGTATATATTTTATGTTCATGGCGGGTAATCTGATGTCTTACTAGTTTATCAAAATCTTTGATAAAGACGTAGTGGTTCTGGCCGGATGATGAACTTAGCAAAAGGAGGTCGCGATGGTCTTGCAGCTCTTGATCCACAACCTTCAGAGGGAACAATTTCTTGTCTTGTTCCAATCCAAATACATTAATGGATATATCGTTGGCTTTTTCAAATTTGGGAATGTCAGCTAGCGATGTAGGAAATGATATTACTGAAAAATCATACTTGTTTTCCAGATCCTTGTATTTACTAACGCGTTTAGCATCAGTTTTAACCAGTTTTGCTAAAATGGCATACATAAAACACCTCTCGTCCTTAAAGTTTTGAGGATTAATGCAGGCTTTTCTTGCTTGTATAGCTGCTGGTAATGGAATATATGTGCTTCCACGCAAGGGATTGTACTTATTTATTTTCAATCGTACTCCTTCCACTGCTAACAAAGCCCAATTACTGCCTTTTAGCTCAGATTCTTCCATTTCCGTAGTTAACTTTGTAAATTGTGTTTCCAAGAAACTACTTAAGTCCGTTTCCAAAAATAGGGCCTGATTTCGTGTTTTAAAAGCACGATCTGTAATTTCATTGGTAGATGTATGAATGAATCTACATTCAGCCACAAGATTAACTTTTATCGACTTGTGCATTGCTAGTTCTTTCTGCATAGCTTGTATTATTTGCTGTTTGGACTCTTTAAGGTATGAATTTAAATCCTTGCACGTATCGCAACGAATGAAATAGGATTTAAGTCGACCTTCAAAAGATGTCTCATATTCAATAAGTCCATTTTTGTCAGGGACCAATGACAGTAGGTAATGTTTTGTAGGCTCTGCTTTTTGTCTCTTAGCTGCCGACACAACATTACAACATTCTTCATGACGACGTCCATTGTAGGCATTGTTGAATGTACTACCACAGGTCTTGCACTCATGAAATTCACCACACGATACTTCATGTCGCTTCCTATGATAGTCTCGAAGAAAAGTCTTTCCACACTCTTTACACATATAGCTAGGAATGGCTTCTTCCATTATGAATGTTGATTTCTGCAAACAGCTGCTTACTGCGTATCACAGGGCTAGAGGTTGGTCGGTGAGACGGTCTTTCACGATGTGAACACCGTGAGAGGTAGTAGTCAACTGGTGATATTCTTGTTAAGGGTCCACTAATATACCCCTAGTCTAGACCAACAGCTCTTTACAGCGTATGACAAGGCTGTAGACTGGACAGTGAGACGGTCTTTCACGATGTGAACACTGTAACAAGTAGTAGTCAACTGATTATATACTTGCTAAGGGTTCTCTAATATACAATAGTCAAGACCAACAGCTACTTACTGTGTAGTACAAGGCTGTACAATAGTTGTTTTGACAGTCTTTCACGATGTGGTCACTGTGAATGGTGGTAGTCAACTGATGATATTCTTGATAAGGTTCCTCTAATGTACCCCTGGTTAAGGGTAACAGCTGCTCACTGCTTATGACAAAGCTAAAGACTGGTTGCTTCAACGGTCTTTCACAATGTAAACACTGTGACAGGTAGTAGTCAACTGAAAATATTCTTATGGCCTACTCAAGGTTAGCAGGTACTTACTGCATATCAAAAGGCTGTACACTCATGAGTGTTAGGCACTCTTTCTTGCTAAGGACCCCAATATTCCCTACACAAGGCTATACATGTTAGTTCTAAACACTTAGTGATTAATTGTATATTCAATTTTTGTACAAAGCTTATACAAGCACGTTTTTATGAGGTAAAACTTTGTTAAATAGCTGCATGCGACACACAAAGTATGTTGCCGCTATCTAGCGGTGACTATGAGAACTACTTGAACGACCAGCATGCTACCTAGTGCTCCATTTCAACACTCGCTCACTGAACGACCAGCATGCTATCTAGCGGTCGATAGCAATACTTCTCAACTACCAGCCTGCTATCTATCGGTCAATATGACAACTCACTCAACTACCAACATGCTACATGGCTTTTTTGGTCAGTTTTTTGTTGGCTTTTTTTTTGGTCAGTTTCTGTTGGCTTATGTTGGCTTTTATTGGCTTTTGTTGGCTTTTGTTGGCTTTTGTAGGCTTTTTTGTTGGCTTTTGTTGGCTTTCATATTTGCTCTTGCTTGTGGGGGCTTATTATTTGGTCTTGGAAAGTATGTCAGTCCTTTATTTATGGCTGCAAAATGCTTACAGCCATGTTTGTAAGCAGCAACAACAACAACAACAGCAACACACAAAATTCCAAAAAAAAATCCAAAGTACTCTAAGGTTTATCAATGACTCTCAACTCTTACACTTACCTCTATCCCATGCATAGTCAAAAATTAGTGTATTTTTCAAATTTTTCAAAAATATTTGGAAAGTTGGCTATATCATTAATCTAAAAATCCTGAAAAGACATATGTTAACTCCAACACCTACCTCTATACCACTCTCAGTCCAAAAATAGTGTATTTTTCAAATTTTCCAAAACATATTTCCAAAATGGGTTATATTTCCAAAATTTAAAAGTTAACAAAAACGTTTGTTTGACATAAATGAATGGCCTTTGTCCCCTCTACCACTATACCAAGTCCCAGGTCTCCAGGACAAAAAAAAAAAAATTTTTAAAAAGCGTTTTATTTTCAAAATTAGGAATTTTACAAACACATTTGTCTGACGTAAATCAATGGTCATTACCCCCTCTATCCCCACACTAAGTCTCATGTCTTTAGAACAACAAAAATACAATTTTGAAAATGGACTTATATTTCCAAAATTAGGAATTTTACAAAAACGTTTGTCTGACGTAAATCAGTGGTCATTACCCCCTCTATCCCCACACTAAGTCTCATGTCTCTAGAACAACAAAAATAAAATTTTGAAAATGGGCTTATATTTCCAAAATTAGGAATTTTACAAAAACGTTTGTCTGAAGTAAATCAATGGTCATTACCCCCTCCACCCCCACACTAAGTCTCATGTCTCTAGAACAACAAAAATAAAATTTTGAAAATGGGCTTATATTTCCAAAATTAGGAATTTTACAAAACCGTTTGTCTAACGTAAATCAGTGGTCTTTACCCCCTCTATCCCCATACCAAGTCTCAGGTCTCTAGGTCAACAAAAATAAAATTTTGAAAATGGGCTATATTTCCAAAATTAGGAATTCTACAAAAAAGTTTGTCTAACGTAAATCAATTGTCTTTACCCCCTCTATTCCCATACCAAGTCTCAGGTCTCTAGGTCAACAAAAATAAAATTTTGAAAAAATGGTCACTATTTTGGAAACTAGGAATTCTACGAAAAAGTTTGTTTAATATAAATAAAAGGTCTCTATCCCCTCTACCTGCAAACCAAGTTCCAGGTCTGTACGACAAAAAATAAAAAAGATCAACTGGGAAAGTAGGCGATTTTTCATAAAACCAAACATTCTAAAAAATGTTCTATGGGCTTAAAGGAATGGCCTCTATGTCCTTTATTTTTTATAATAAAACTTTTTTATTTTTTACATTTTTTTGAAAACACTCGAATTTTGAAATTTTTATATTTTGGAAAGTAGAAAGTTTACGAAAAAATTTGTTTGACATAAATCACTGGCCCTGACCCCATCTACCACCAAAATAAATTTCAAGTCGCTAGAACAAAAATAACAGTAGTGGAGTAGTGGCGCTCGAACTTGTACAGTCTGGTACAAATAAAATGAGTGGGTTAGAAGCGGCACTACTCCACTACTGTTATTTTTGTTCTAGCGACTTGAAATTTATTTTGGTGGTAGATGGGGTCAGGGCCAGTGATTTATGTCAAACAAATTTTTTCGTAAACTTTCTACTTTCCAAAATATAAAAATTTCAAAATTCGAGTGTTTTCAAAAAAATGTAAAAAATAAAAAAGTTTTATTATAAAAAATAAAGGACATAGAGGCCATTCCTTTAAGCCCATAGAACATTTTTTAGAATGTTTGGTTTTATGAAAAATCGCCTACTTTCCCAGTTGATCTTTTTTATTTTTTGTCGTACAGACCTGGAACTTGGTTTGCAGGTAGAGGGGATAGAGACCTTTTATTTATATTAAACAAACTTTTTCGTAGAATTCCTAGTTTCCAAAATAGTGACCATTTTTTCAAAATTTTATTTTTGTTGACCTAGAGACCTGAGACTTGGTATGGGAATAGAGGGGGTAAAGACAATTGATTTACGTTAGACAAACTTTTTTGTAGAATTCCTAATTTTGGAAATATAGCCCATTTTCAAAATTTTATTTTTGTTGACCTAGAGACCTGAGACTTGGTATGGGGATAGAGGGGGTAAAGACCACTGATTTACGTTAGACAAACGGTTTTGTAAAATTCCTAATTTTGGAAATATAAGCCCATTTTCAAAATTTTATTTTTGTTGTTCTAGAGACATGAGACTTAGTGTGGGGGTGGAGGGGGTAATGACCATTGATTTACTTCAGACAAACGTTTTTGTAAAATTCCTAATTTTGGAAATATAAGCCCATTTTCAAAATTTTATTTTTGTTGTTCTAGAGACATGAGACTTAGTGTGGGGATAGAGGGGGTAATGACCACTGATTTACGTCAGACAAACGTTTTTGTAAAATTCCTAATTTTGGAAATATAAGTCCATTTTCAAAATTGTATTTTTGTTGTTCTAAAGACATGAGACTTAGTGTGGGGATAGAGGGGGTAATGACCATTGATTTACGTCAGACAAATGTGTTTGTAAAATTCCTAATTTTGAAAATAAAACGCTTTTTAAAAATTTTTTTTTTTTTGTCCTGGAGACCTGGGACTTGGTATAGTGGTAGAGGGGACAAAGGCCATTCATTTATGTCAAACAAACGTTTTTGTTAACTTTTAAATTTTGGAAATATAACCCATTTTGGAAATATGTTTTGGAAAATTTGAAAAATACACTATTTTTGGACTGAGAGTGGTATAGAGGTAGGTGTTGGAGTTAACATATGTCTTTTCAGGATTTTTAGATTAATGATATAGCCAACTTTCCAAATATTTTTGAAAAATTTGAAAAATACACTAATTTTTGACTATGCATGGGATAGAGGTAAGTGTAAGAGTTGAGAGTCATTGATAAACCTTAGAGTACTTTGGATTTTTTTTTGGAATTTTGTGTGTTGCTGTTGTTGTTGTTGTTGCTGCTTACAAACATGGCTGTAAGCATTTTGCAGCCATAAATAAAGGACTGACATACTTTCCAAGACCAAATAATAAGCCCCCACAAGCAAGAGCAAATATGAAAGCCAACAAAAGCCAACAAAAAAGCCTACAAAAGCCAACAAAAGCCAACAAAAGCCAATAAAAGCCAACATAAGCCAACAGAAACTGACCAAAAAAAAAGCCAACAAAAAACTGACCAAAAAAGCCATGTAGCATGTTGGTAGTTGAGTGAGTTGTCATATTGACCGATAGATAGCAGGCTGGTAGTTGAGAAGTATTGCTATCGACCGCTAGATAGCATGCTGGTCGTTCAGTGAGCGAGTGTTGAAATGGAGCACTAGGTAGCATGCTGGTCGTTCAAGTAGTTCTCATAGTCACCGCTAGATAGCGGCAACATACTTTGTGTGTCGCATGCAGCTATTTAACAAAGTTTTACCTCATAAAAACGTGCTTGTATAAGCTTTGTACAAAAATTGAATATACAATTAATCACTAAGTGTTTAGAACTAACATGTATAGCCTTGTGTAGGGAATATTGGGGTCCTTAGCAAGAAAGAGTGCCTAACACTCATGAGTGTACAGCCTTTTGATATGCAGTAAGTACCTGCTAACCTTGAGTAGGCCATAAGAATATTTTCAGTTGACTACTACCTGTCACAGTGTTTACATTGTGAAAGACCGTTGAAGCAACCAGTCTTTAGCTTTGTCATAAGCAGTGAGCAGCTGTTACCCTTAACCAGGGGTACATTAGAGGAACCTTATCAAGAATATCATCAGTTGACTACCACCATTCACAGTGACCACATCGTGAAAGACTGTCAAAACAACTATTGTACAGCCTTGTACTACACAGTAAGTAGCTGTTGGTCTTGACTATTGTATATTAGAGAACCCTTAGCAAGTATATAATCAGTTGACTACTACTTGTTACAGTGTTCACATCGTGAAAGACCGTCTCACTGTCCAGTCTACAGCCTTGTCATACGCTGTAAAGAGCTGTTGGTCTAGACTAGGGGTATATTAGTGGACCCTTAACAAGAATATCACCAGTTGACTACTACCTCTCACGGTGTTCACATCGTGAAAGACCGTCTCACCGACCAACCTCTAGCCCTGTGATACGCAGTAAGCAGCTGTTTGCAGAAATCAACATTCATAATGGAAGAAGCCATTCCTAGCTATATGTGTAAAGAGTGTGGAAAGACTTTTCTTCGAGACTATCATAGGAAGCGACATGAAGTATCGTGTGGTGAATTTCATGAGTGCAAGACCTGTGGTAGTACATTCAACAATGCCTACAATGGACGTCGTCATGAAGAATGTTGTAATGTTGTGTCGGCAGCTAAGAGACAAAAAGCAGAGCCTACAAAACATTACCTACTGTCATTGGTCCCTGACAAAAATGGACTTATTGAATATGAGACATCTTTTGAAGGTCGACTTAAATCCTATTTCATTCGTTGCGATACGTGCAAGGATTTAAATTCATACCTTAAAGAGTCCAAACAGCAAATAATACAAGCTATGCAGAAAGAACTAGCAATGCACAAGTCGATAAAAGTTAATCTTGTGGCTGAATGTAGATTCATTCATACATCTACCAATGAAATTACAGATCGTGCTTTTAAAACACGAAATCAGGCCCTATTTTTGGAAACGGACTTAAGTAGTTTCTTGGAAACACAATTTACAAAGTTAACTACGGAAATGGAAGAATCTGAGCTAAAAGGCAGTAATTGGGCTTTGTTAGCAGTGGAAGGAGTACGATTGAAAATAAATAAGTACAATCCCTTGCGTGGAAGCACATATATTCCATTACCAGCAGCTATACAAGCAAGAAAAGCCTGCATTAATCCTCAAAACTTTAAGGACGAGAGGTGTTTTATGTATGCCATTTTAGCAAAACTGGTTAAAACTGATGCTAAACGCGTTAGTAAATACAAGGATCTGGAAAACAAGTATGATTTTTCAGTAATATCATTTCCTACATCGCTAGCTGACATTCCCAAATTTGAAAAAGCCAACGATATATCCATTAATGTATTTGGATTGGAACAAGACAAGAAATTGTTCCCTCTGAAGGTTGTGGATCAAGAGCTGCAAGACCATCGCGACCTCCTTTTGCTAAGTTCATCATCCGGCCAGAACCACTACGTCTTTATCAAAGATTTTGATAAACTAGTAAGACATCAGATTACCCGCCATGAACATAAAATATATACGTGTAAACGGTGTTTTACACACTTTGATAATCGATATGGACAACAAGGAATGGAAAAAATGAAAGAACATAGAGCTTTGTGTGTCCAGCATGACATTGCTAGGGTTGAAATGCCTATTAAAAACCCCATTGTCAAATTCTTAAATGTTGAAAAAATGCTGAGAATACCTTACGTTATCTATGCTGATTTTGAAAGTATACTGTTACCCTATCAAACATGTCTACCTAATCCTGAGGCAAGTTATACAGTGCCATACCAGAGTCATGTTCCTATGAGCTTTGGTATATACGTTAAACCCTCACCTGCTGTGGAACACATAAAGACAAATCTTTCAAGCCAACCTGTTATTTATCGTGGGCCTGACGCTGCAGAAAAGTTTATGGACTGTTTGATCTCAATAGCTAATGAAATTGATCGCCTTTACAGCTTAAATGTTCCAAAGGCCTTAACTCAGGCTCAAGAAGCAGAGTTCCAATGTTCTGAAACCTGTTATTTGTGTCAAAAACCATTTACCCAACAGGACTGGAAAGTTCGAGACCACTGCCATATTACAGGGGAATACCGTGGAAGTGCTCACAATAACTGTAATTTGAGGTGTAAAACACGAAACCCCGTTCCTGTGTTTCTACATAATATGAGTGGCTACGACGCAAATTTCATTGTAAAGCAATTGGGGTGTACTACTGAGAGAGTGGATGTTATTGCTAACTCCAAAGAAAAGTACATTTCCTTTACCAAATATGTAGGAAATGTTAAGCTTAGATTTGTGGATACGTTTCGGTTAATGCCGAGTAGTTTGGAAAACTTAGTTTCCAACTTAACATCATACCCTGAAACAGACAAGTACTGTGGAAAAGAAAATGCAATGCTCATGACTCGTAAAGGGGTATTTTGTTATGACTACATTGACTCATGGGAAAAGTTAAGTGAAACGCGTTTACCTCCAAAAGAGGCATTCTTTAACAAATTAAGTCAAGAAGATGTTAGTCAAGAAGACTACGAACATGCCAAAAATGTCTGGAATCAGTTCAACATTAAAACTCTAGGGGAATATAGTGACCTCTACCTAACATCAGATGTACTCCTTCTTGCAGACAGCTTTGAAACGTTTAGAAACAAAACACTAGAAACACACCGAGTGGATGCTGCACACTTCTTTACTTCGCCTGGTTTAAGTTTCGAGGCAATGCTCCTTTACACAGGCATTGAACTGGAATTGCTACAGGATTACGATCAGATTCTTTTAATCGAGTCTGGAATACGTGGAGGCATATGCCAGGTGTCTCATCGGTATGCTGAAGCTAACAATAAATACATGGAAACCTATGATTCTGAGAAACCATCGCAGTTTATTACCTATGATGATGCCAACAACCAATACGGGTGGGCTATGTGCCACTCCCTTCCTTATGGTGGATTTCAGTGGGTTTCTCCAGATACTGTTGATCTAGAAAAACTAAAGAAAGACGATCCTGTGGGATACATTCTAGACGTTGATGTTGATTACCCATCTGACCTTCATGATCTACACAACGATTTACCTTTCCTACCAGAGTGTACACAACCTAAGGATTCGTCTCTGAAAAAACTAATTCCTCATCTTGGAAATCGAAGGCGATATGTTGTTCACTACATGGCATTAAAACAGGCTTTAGATCATGGAATAAAATTGATAAAAATTCATCGTGTGTTAAAGTTTAAACAAAGACCTTGGTTAAAGGCATACGTTGATTTTAATAACAACCTTCGAAAACAAGCCAGAAATGATTTTGAGAAAAATCTGTACAAATTATTCAACAATGCCATTTTTGGGAAAACAATGGAAAATATCCGTAAAAGAATAGACATACGTCTTGTGACTGACAGCAAAAAGGCAGAAAAGCTAATAGCTAAACCAACATTCATCGACAGAACAATTTATGGTCCCAACCTAGCTGCTTTCCACATGGCTAAACGTAACATTGTATTCAATAAGCCTATATATATTGGAATGTGTATACTGGATATTTCAAAAACTCTAATGTATTCCCACCACTATGATGTCCTGCTACCCTATTATGGAATGGACAATCTTAAACTCATGTATATGGATACCGACTCGTTCATTTATTTGGTTAACACCCCAGATGTATATCAAGACAAGTTGGATTTCCTAGAACACCTGGACACATCAGATTATCCTACTAATCACATATGTTACTCTACATCAAACAAGAAAACGTTGGGGAAATTTAAAGACGAGGCTTGTGGACAAATTATAAAAGCATTTGTTGGACTTAGAGCTAAAATGTACGCTTTAGACATAATTGGTAAAGAAATCAAAAAGATTAAAGGTATTAACAGAGGTGTTGTCAAAAATTGTATAAGCTTTCAAGATTATAAGGATTGTGTCATGAAAAACAATGTAAAAAGAATACCCATGAACATTATCACTTCTAAACAACATGACATATCATCTATAAGACTAAACAAAATTGCTTTGTGTCCTAGTGATGATAAAAGAGTGATTGATGCTAACGGTATAGGTACACATGCCTATGGTCATTACTCAATCATTGACCATGCTTAAAGAGTTAAGTTATGAATATCAAAATCATCTGCCTGCAACTAGCAAATACATAAAACAATTTAGGAAATAAAACAATAACACTACAAAAATAAAATAAAATAGTAATCATAATCAAAAAATAAATAGAAAACAAAATAAAAACAACTGTACAATTTATAACAAAAAAGAATATATATATATAAAAATGTATTATGTGTAAATAGTGTACATGTATTTAAAATAAAAAATATTGTATGGACACTGCTTGTACATTTTTAATTACTACCCACCTCTCTCCACTCCTAATGCAAAATGAACATGTAAAACACAAATTGGAAAATCCATGTTTCCATATTGACAAAATAGAAAAAGCATTAAACTGAAATTTTAAAAACTGTAAATGGGAATTTCGTAAATTGACAAATGCACAACAACAAATTGGAAAATCCATGTTTCTATATCATGATATTGAAAAACTTTAAACTGACATTTTAAAAACTGTAAATGGGAAATTGTGAAATTAATAAATGTGTAAACAATAAAATGCAAAATCCATGTTTCCATATTATGAAATTGAAAAACCTAAAACTGTTATAAAAAAACTGAAAATGGAAAATTGGAAAATTGACTAATGTGTAAACAACAAAATGCAAATTCCATGTTTCCATATTATGAAATTGTAAAACTTAAAATTAACATTAAAAAAACTAAAAATGGGAAATTAGAAAATTGACAAATGCGTAAACAACAAAATGAAAGAAAAAAATACTCGGTTGGGGTAGTGATCTTATTGTACAGTAGCCTATAAGACTAGCATAAGGATAGTTGCATGAGCACTTATATACTTTGTGTATGTGCATTAGCCTTTGGATTAGCTTAAGTTAGGTTTGGTATAGTTAGGTTTAGTGAGGTTAGGTATGTGACCTTGTAGTTTACTCTTTTCGGAAAATGTAAAATGTAAAATCTAAAATCAAAAAATCTTAAATTTAAAATGTAAAATCTAAAAAAAACTAAAAACTAAAATACAAAAAATCAAAAATGTAAAATGTAAAACCTAAAAAATATAAAATGAAAAAATCTAAAATGTTAAAATGTAAAATGTTAAAATGCAAAATCTAAAATCTTTAAATGAGGTTTCTGTGGGTTAGGTTAGGTTAGGTTATAACTAAGTTTATTATTTGTGCTCTCACATTTGCTCTTACTTTTTTGCTCACACTTTTTGCTCACATTTTTTTTCTCGCACTTTTAGGTTAGGTTAGGTTAAGTTAGGTTAGGTTAGGTTAGGTTATAACTTAGTTTATTATGTGTGCTCTTACATTTGCTATTATATTTGCTATGACTTTGAAGTTAGGTTAGGTTAGGTTAGGTAAGGTTAGGTTAGGTTAGGTTATAACTTAGTTTATTATGTGTGCTCTCTCATTTGCTTTTACTTTTTTTTGCTCTGACTTTAAAGTTTGGTTAGGTTAGGTTAGGTGAAGTTAGGTTAGGTTAGGTGAAATTGGGTTAGGCAGAATGGCTGCAGTATGAATCAAAAGCCAGCCAGCTCCTGTCAGTTTTGCCTCACAAGGCTGAGTGTACCCCGTTCCACTCTTGAGACCAGAAATTAAATTTCTTGGCAGAGCCGGGATTCGAACCTCAGGAATGACCTCCAAGAATGCTAGTCACTACACTAAGTGGTTGACAATATAAGGCTGGTCTTGATTATACATGATCAATTAATAATTACCTAATAATAATAATAATAATAATAATAAATATTCCATTTACCAACTACACGGCCGAACTCCCCCTGTGACATCATTCATGGTCTCAGGACATGGCGGCCATCTTGCCCATTAGCCCCTGCCCCAGCTCTGACTGACCCCTCCATAAGAATAGCATAGAGTGATTGCGCGTGGCGGCCATCTTGCCCATTAGCCCCTGCCCCAGAACCGCCCTATATTACCTACTCACACCCTACATCCGAGGCAATCTGTTTAACAAATTCTAACCTTTGTCTACCCCTACAGTTCTTGTCCTCGACCCTTCCTTCCATAACTAAGCTTGCTATTCCTGGGTGTCTTAGTATGTGTCCTACTAACCTATCTCTTCTCTTCATGAGCAGTCGCCAGAAACATCTCTCCTCGACCCTTCCTTCCATAACTAAGCTTGCTATTCCTGGGTGTCTTAGTATGTGTCCTACTAACCTATCTCTTCTCTTCATGAGCAGTCGCCAGAAACATCTCTCCTCGACCCTTCCTTCCATAACTAAGCTTGCTATTCCTGGGTGTCTTAGTATGTGTCCTACTAACCTATCTCTTCTCTTCATGAGCAGTCGCCAGAAACATCTCTCCTCTCCCACTAGTCTTAATAGATCTTCGTTTGTAACCCTATCTACCCATCTGATCTTCATCATTCTCCTGTAACACCACATTTCAAATGCTTCAATTCTCCTCTTTTCAGCTGCACCAATAGTCCAAGTTTCACTTCCATATAGCGCCAAGCTCCAGACAAAGGCTTTCAAAAATTACTAACATGCCATAAATCTATAACATGGGACCACCGTCATTACTTCCCCTCCGAAGGAAGGAAGACTGCCGTATCCATTAACGTTGATTAATAGTCATATTATGTCCGATAATATTAAACCACACTGAAGGATTGTGATGTATAGCAGCGACGTCCGATTCACTATAATCGAGCCATATTTATTAACAAGCAGTCCTTTAAGGTGCATTTATATTCATTCTACTCTTTTTATTGATGTTTTCTGGTTCTTTTTGTGAGCTTTCATTTGTAAGGATATCCATTTTCTCTTTCTCTTTTATAAGGTGCGTTCAAAAAGTAACGAGCCGGAGGCTGTGATGCGCAAACCGGTGACGGCATCGGCTAATCGTGGCGTGTGTAACGAGGTGTGGTTCCGACCAGAGCGTCACAGCCCGTCGCTAGGGGGCACGTGACGATACAAAGCGAGCAGCAGCATGCATCAATCGTCCAACGCTGCCAGTCGCATTGCAAATAGTGACATGGAGGCGACAACCGAAGAGCAAAGAGGTGTTGTTTGGTTTCTGACAGCGAACGGAGTAGGGGGAACGAACATTCATCGCCGAATGTCACAAGTGTACGGCGAACACTGCATGTCCCTTGCAAGGATCAAGGCGTGGCACAAGAGCTTCAGGGAAGGACTTGTGTCGTTAGCCGATGATGCCCGGTCTGGGGCACCCCCCTGCATTACCGATGACAACGTCCAGCTGGTCGATGCACTCATTACCCAGGACCGCCGAGTGACAGTGAACGCCATAGCCGCCGTGGTTGGATTGAGCGTTGGAACTGTGCACACAATCATGAAGGAACGACTGCACTTGCGCAAAGTGTGTGCCCAATGGGTGCCCCACAGTCTTCAACCACACCAGGAAGCATGTCGAATGGCCTACTGTCTTGGTCTTGGTTGGACGATTGATGCATGCTGCTGCTTGCTTTGTATCGTCACGTGACGTGCCCGCGTGCCCTCTAGCGACGGGCTGTGACCGTCCACGCTCTGGTGGGAACCACACCTCGTTACACACGCCACGATTAGCCGATGTGGTCACCGGTTTGCGTATTCCGGCCTCCGGCTCGTTACTTTTTGAAAGCACCTTATATCTTTGTAAACTTAGTTTTAAGATTATTGTAATTCAATCCACGCTAACGAAGGTGCCATTGAACAGCGAAACATGTACATGTAAGCAGTGATTAAACTACATTCTCTAGTGTTTGGCGAGGCGGTTTTGAATCACGTAGTATAATAATAGCGACCACTGCCCAGCCATTCGGCCTGAAGATTGTTGGGTAAGTGCGTCGGGTCCCCTAGGCTGTAATCATGGTTTTCCTGACCGGGGCACTACTAAGTGCACCCCGTTCCAGCTCTCACTCCTGACGATTTCGCAAAGCCCCTAAAGAATCAACAACAACAACAACAAGCATTAATTTCGACAACTTTTTCCGCCAATATAATCGTGATTCTGATCTATGAGGTAAGTTTCCGTTTCAGCCAAGCAGACAGTTTATGTTTCCTTCTGCTTGTCGAAGTCGTCAGATTTTTTAAGAACGTTCAAAAAAATCCCTCAGTATGCTTTCCTTCGGAGGGGAAGTAAAGCAGGCGGGCCCATGTCACAGATTTATGGCATGTAAAAGAACATTCCATTAACTAAACTTGTATGAAGCTAAATTTGCAGATTAGGTTTGATTAATGCTCTTAAGTTCCAGGCGCTGGTTGCAATCGCATCTAGTAGTAGCCAAGTTCACAGCTAGGTGTCGTGGACGGTAACACTTGGTAGCGAAAGTAGGAACTACTTGAAATTGATCGTCTGCAGTCCTTACCTGAACTACAGATAACACACACTAATACAGAGTCAACATTCAAAATGACTGCTATAAAAAAAAACTAGTCGAGGTAATTCAATTGTTTTAAACTTAAAATGAGTGGAAAAAGATAGGGTTTTTTCATACCTTAGTATGTTTCGATATGTGCACAGTTTGTAGCTCTGCAAATGTCTAGTCTGGAGTCGATTTCTTTCCTCGTACGTGCAATCATTTCAGGAGTAACTGTCAAGATGGCGGCAGACATTAGCTCCCGCAGGTGCTCCAAATCCCGAATTTTTTCTGCATACACAATGTTTTTAATGTATCCCCAGAAAACATTGTACTGAACGGTGCGGCGGTAGGACGGTGCAGTTATGGCGCGCCCCCGGCCGACCTTGGCTACTGCGCATCTAGTGTGCGCATAGCAAGGTCACGCCCGCTAGCAAACAAAACTTACTTTAACCAGCCAGCGTTCAGTGAATGAATTACACGTTTAACATACAGGGTTTCGGTGCTATATAATTTTTTTAAATGTTGGCATTATTTCTCGATGACCCTGTACAGCCATGACAATAATTAACACGGGTTATCGGACAGATTCTACACACACCCCAAGTACACGGGGCTACAAAACCGCGTTGTCGCAGCCCCTAAACTAAGGAACCAACCAACCTCCTGCTTGTCCTTTCATATTATCTTTGGTTTATGGCAGTTGGTCTCGACGCCAAAGTGTGTTCAATTGTTTTTAGTATGCAGCTCTGCATGTCTGGTATCATAGCAACGCACGCAACTATGGAGTCTGCTCCATCCTCACAGAGGCTTACAACTTCCGTGCATCCCAGCAGTGAAAGGAGCCGTCACTATTAAACGGGGAGATAAAACCATAAATTGTATCGCTCGCTCTGGATTTATGTCCTCGGCCAGGTGTTTCATAGGTCAGCGTGTAATTACATCGTGTAGAGGGCGTGACGTGCTGCTGATCGGGAAATAATAACACCCCTGTCAGAGGTTATCGCAATGGTCGTGCGCAGTACACGTTTCACCTTCAATTCTGTAACTATTAACGAAAGAAAGAATGAAATCATAAGGAATGAATGGAAATAAAAAATGGAAAGGAAGAAAGAACGAAAGAATAACATGAATGAAAGAATAAAACAAAGATAAATGAATGAAATAATCAAAGAAAAACGAAAGAATGCAAATTACAGAAACAAAGAAAAAGAAAGAAAAATGGAAGAAAAATGAAATCCAGAAACAATAAAAGGAAAAAATTAATCAAGGAAAGAATGAACGAAAAATTTTAAGAAATAAGGAAAAAATGTATGAAAGAATAAAAGAAAAAGAAATAATAATTTAAAAAGAAAGAAAATTAAAGAAAAAATTGAAAAAAGATTAAACGGAAACTAGAGAATAAAGGAAAATGGAAGTTAAATGAAATATAGAAAGGAAGAAGGAGGGAATGAATGAATGAATGAATGCATTAGTTAATTAAACAAAGAAGTATGAAAGAATGGAAGAATAAATAAAACATTAAAGAAAGAATAATATATGAAAAAGGAGAGAAAAGAGAAGAAAAATTACAGAAAGACAAAAAAGAAAATAAAGAAAATAAAAGAAACCATGAAAGAAAGAAAGAAAGAAAGAAAGAAAGAAAGATTAAAAGAAAATTACAGACAGAAGGAAAGAAAAAAATTTAAAAAAGAAAATTATTGAAAGAAAGAATTAAAAAATAAAAGGAAGGATAATTAGAGAAAGATATAAAAATAAAGAAAAGAAGAACCAAAGAAAGAATGAAAGAAAGAAAGAAAGAAGGAAAGAAAGATCAAAGGAAGAAAAATGAATGTGGGGTCAGGAATGAGGTGCGATGAATTTCTATGTTGTGCCAGGTGGTCTTTATGTCTGGATGCCTTCCTGATGCCACCAAATGCATGAGAGGAGTTTTAAGAAGACACTGGACGAGGAGTTGGAAATAAGTGACCTTGGTCCTACTAGAAGGTATCGTCCCAGCATTCGTATTAACTAGAAAATAGAAAACCACAGTGAAGAATTTCAATCGCAATGGACGGTGGGAGAGAGCCTTAGTGCGCATAAATAAATAAATAAATAAATACCATGAAAAGAAAAAGAAGGCTGATCCCTCGAAGAATGAGAGACCAGGAAAGATGAGACAAGGGCCAATTAAGGCCGGAAAGTGAAAGACTCCCTAGGCCTCGGATACCCTAATACCGTCGGGGTCGGAAGAGAACAAGAGTTGACCAAGAGAGGTCTACAGGAAAGAAGACGGAGAGGAGCCCGGCACAAGTAGGTGGAAGCAATGCCGGACTCAGCTGGGGTCCCGTGGTCACCAACCCACGTCCCAGTAGATGTGAGCCCCTGGAGGAGCACAGAATGGTCAAAATCCATCCAGTGGTTCTCTAGATTACCCGTTATAACCAAGAATCGGGGACTTCTTTTATACTATGTAGAGATAACACACTCCAAGACTCACAATTTGAAACACTTTCGGGCCCTTTAGCCCTTCAACCTTTTGCTACAATTGAAACAAGATATTCAGTAAAAACATATAGCCTACTTTCTCCTAAAAGCATGGGTATTGTTATAACTCTTTGTCCTTTTCAAGGAGTAGGCTATAATTGAATGTTGGTTGTAGTAGCTTGTTGAAATACAACGTGCTATAGGGATATTAAACATGAATATAAGGTGCCCTTTGCTAGTGCTACCTCTGTACCATATTTCGTTCAAATAGGTTTCACCATGTTTGAATTGATAGGGGGAATCAATTTGCACACATACATGGCCGCTATCTGCAAACTATTGGGCTGATGACCTTATGATTAGTTTGGTCGTAATTTGATTCAAGCTTCTAACATTTGGGTGACTGCCATTAAGTTTCCGTCAAGATGGCGGCAATATAAAACATGACGCTAAGGTGCCCTTTGTTGGAGCTACCTCTGTACCAAATTTCGTTCAATTCGGTTTGACCGTGTTTGTATAGATAGGGGAATCGATTTGCACACAAACATGGCCGTCATCCGCAAATTATTGGGCTGAGGACCTTTTAGTTCGGTCAAAAGATCATTCGTACACAAAGGTATAATGTTGCAAAATTTGGTAGAGATAAGATGATTAGGTTGGTCGTAATTTGATTTAAGCTTTTAACATTTGGGTGGCCGCCATTACGTTTTCGTCAAGATGGCGGCGATATAAAACATAACACTGAGGTGCCCCTTGCTAGTGCTACCTCTGTACCAAATTTCGTTCAAATCGGTTTCACAGTGTTCGAATTGATAGGGGGGACGGACATTTAGAGTACAGACACACACACACACACACACACACACACACACACACACAGCCCGACACACAATTTTAGCCTACTTTTCACATTTTGCAAAAATGAGGAAAAAGTAGACTTATGAGATCGATCCGGGAAAATGTGTGTGTGTCTGTCTGTCTGTCTGTCTGTCTGTCTGGCTGTGTGTGTGTGTGTGTGTCCCCCCCCCCCCCCATTCAACTCCTAAACGGCTGCAGCAATCAAAACAAAATTTAGTATGAGTAAAGATGTGCACCGGAATATCTCACGTCCATATATGAAAATGATGTCAGTGCTACCAACTGCTGAAAAAACGCACTAGAAATTTGAGCTCCATGTTGGATATCTTGCAAGGTATGCATGGGAGCTATTCCAAAATTGGCACACATATAGATAACACTATTTCACTTTAATTTCCAGGAGGCCATACATGACAGTGTTGCCAAAATAATTTTAAGCCTTCTGATAGGTCCAATGTTTAAATGCTTATAACTTCTACACTATCAATTGGATTTCAACCACATTTTGTATGTAATATCTGTACATAAACAGATATGACTGAGCGTATTCTTAAGAGCCACCAGGGCTGCCGTTAATAATTGCTCTCTCTATTTTTTTTAAATCCAAATACCAATATATCAGAAAGTATGCAAGCCAACAGCTTTAAACTATGCACACGTATATTCTGACATTTTGGATTAATTTGGAGTAACTTATATATGTCAGTTCTACCAACATGATTATAAGCCTGCTGATAGTACCAATTTTTAAATACATGTAACTTCTATACTATCAGTTGGATTTCAACCAAATTTCGTATATGCTATGTGTACCATAACAGATATGACTGTAAGTATTGTCAAGAGCAATCAGGGCTGCCAACTGTTAATAAATGCTGTCTAATTTTTTTAACCCTAATATCAATATACCAGAAAGTATGCAAGCCAACAGCTCTATACTTTGCACACGTATAGCACCTGACATTCTAGATTAATTTGGAGTAATTAATACAAGGCAGTGCTGCCAACATGATTCTATGCCTGCTGATATGTCCAATTTTAAAATACATGTAATTTCTATACTAACAAATGGATTTCATCCAAAATTGGCACAACAAGATATCATAACATGACATTGTTGCCAACATGCTTTTACGCGTGCTGATAGATCCAGTGTCTAACTGCATGTATCGTCCATTGGACTTCAACCAAATTTTGTATTCTGTACCTTAAGAGATGGAACTAAGAATATATTCAGTCACCAGGGCTGCCAACTGTAGTGCTCTGTTAGGCTACATTATACCAGGTATATTTTGAACTAATTAGATATTTCGATATTACCAACTTAATTTCGTCATTATTGTAGATAGGTTCATATTCTGTAGAATAATCATTGGCATGAAAAGTAGGCTGTATAGTTCTTCACGGAACTTCTTGTTCGCCTTGTGTTGATCTCATAAGTCTACTTTCATATTTTTTTTTGCAAAAATGGAAAGTAGGCTAAAAATTGCTAATTGTACGTTTTTGCTAAAAAACGTTTGCAACATGAATAATTCACAAACTCACCTCTAAAATGTTCCCGCTACTTTCTCGTTATCAGATGCCTATCATAGGCCTGTAACCAGTTTCAATGTTGGCAGACTGTACCCAGCGACGCCAATGAATACAATGCATGTTGACGTTAAATATACTGTATAAAGTACATGGAGTCAAGCGTGTCGTATATAGTTCGCTAAATAAAAACATACAAAACGCAAACACGAGAAGAACTAAGCCCGCCATCGATTTTTACAGAGATCGCCTGCAATACCGATAGCAGGCAACACGTCATACAGTGCTGCACCAAACGTTACAGTCCCTTCTTGTCGCCAGGCGAAAGCGTAGCAATGAGTAGAAATAAAAGATCTTCAAAAACATGAAATAGTGTTTTCCCTTTTTACGTTTTTAATAGGTAGAATAGATGTTTAGCCTACTTTTCACATTTTGCAAAAATGAGAGAAAAGTAGACTTATGAGATCGATACGGGAAAATGTGTGTCTGTCTGTCTGTCTGTCTGCCCTTTTGTTTGTCTGTCTGTCTGTCTGTCTGTCCGTCTATCTATCTGTCTGGCTATTAACTCCCAAACGGCTGCAGCAATCGAAACAAAAATTGGTAGGAGTAAAGATCTATACCTGAATATCTCATGTCAGTATTTGAAAATGTCAGTGCTACCAACTGCTGAAAAATCGCAATTGAAATTTGAGCTCCGTGTTGGATATCTTGGAAGGTATGAATGGCAGCTATTTCAAAATTGGCACACATATAGATAATATTTTAGTTCAATTTCCAGGCGGCCATGTATGGCAGTGTTGCCAAAGTGATTATAAACCTGCTGATAGGTCCATTTTTAAATGCATATAACTTCTACACTTTCAATTGGAATTCAACCAAATTCCGTATGTGCTATGTGAACATAAACATATATGACTGAGCGTATTCATAAGAGCCACCAGGGCTGTCAACTGTTAATAAATGCTCTCAATTTATTTTATCCAAATACCCAAATATCAGAAAGTAGGCAAGCCGGCAGCTTTTAACTATGCACACGTATAGTACCTGACATTCTATATTAATTTGTAGGAATTTATAAACGTCAGTGCTACCAACATGATTCTAAGCCTGCTGAGAGGTCCAACTTTAAATACATGTAACTTCTATACTATCATTTGGATTTCAACTAAATTTCGTATGTGCTATATGTACCATAACATATATGACTATGCGTACTCTTAAGAGCAGCCAGGGCTGCCAACTGTTAATAAATGCTGTCTCTATTTTGTTACCCTAATATCAATATACCAGAAAGTATGCAAGCCAATAGCTCTAAACTTTGCACACGTATAGTACCTGGCATTCTAGATTAATTTAGAGTACCTAATATACGTCAATGCTGCCAACATGATTCTATGCCTGCTGATAGGTCCAATTTTAAAATGCATGTAAATTCTATACTAACTAATGGATTTCATTCAAAATTGGCACAACAATAGTTCAGATTATTTCTGACCAAGAAATGCATGACATTGTTGCCACCATGATTTTAATCGCGCTGTTAGATCCATTATTTAACTGCATGTAACGTCCATGCTATCCATTGGACGTCAACCAAATTTTGTATTCTGTACCTTAAGAGATGGAAGTAAGAATATATTCAGTCACCAGGGCTGCCAACTGTAGTGCTCTATTACAAACTTAATTTCGTCATTATTCTAGATAGATCCATAGATTAATCATTGGCATGAATGTTAAATTTTAAGAAAAGTAAGCTCTTTAGTTCGTCATGGAACGTCTTGTTAAATAGGTTTTTATGTTCAAAGTGTAGCAAATTTGACATAAATTCCGCAAAGCTTATTTATTTCTTTTTTAACCGACGCCTTGAGTTCTATGGACTGCGTGTTAACAATCACTGTCATTTCAGTGTCTAAGTCTTGTTCGTTTGCCGGTTTTGACATCTTGCCAGTATCTCTTGAGCCCATGGTCCATACAGTAATTTCTGGCAGCTGCTCTCTGGTGACGAACAGAGGAATTTATCTATATTTTTTGAAATCTCATTGATATACTTTCTTTGGCCACAATGTTTATTTCCATTGAAAAAGGAGGCAAGGTTTGACCGAAACGTATGGTTCAAATTAAAAATACACACGGCATTAGCCCAAAAGCATGAATTATTTATATAATAAGATATAAGCTGAACAGTGTTGAAAATATTTGAATTTTCTGGCAAGTTGGATTTCTCTCAATCAACTAGAGCTATTATAGAAATAAACACAGTCTTCAGGTTTAAATTTTAAAAATTATGCACTAAAAGTTCAAATATACTACAATAAATGGAACAAAACTGCAATTACGTATTTTTAGGTATTCGCATTTTTTTTAGGTACTACAGAATTCTTTTGATTACAAAAGTTTGGTGCTTTTCAGTCGGTCAACACGAATGTACCCAAAAAGAGCTGATCCTGAAATAAGTACTTTTATTAATCTCATGTAAACTCTTGTTTACTAAGGCAACACTGAAAATATGGCTTCAAACACCACAAAATACACCAGTGTAATTACATGAGATTAATAAATTAATTAAAGGGCGGAACTACGAGGTCATCTGCCCCTCTTTTGAGTGTGATTAGGAAAAGTATTAACGTATTTTTGTATTTAGAATTGGCAAAAACTTTCCGTTGTTTTTGTTGATTTAGGGTCTTTGCGAAAATGTACTCATGTAGCGCCGTGTACTTGGGTCTTGTGTATAATTTGTCTGATAGCCTGTGTTAATGTGATGGCTGTATTAGTGTGTGTGTATTTGTAATTCTGCCGGCCCAGTGGTGTTGGAGTAGCGCGCCTGCTTCTCACCCGGAGGCCCCAGGGATTTTAGAAACTGACGTGAGGGCAACTGAGTAGCTGTCTGACAGTGAGGTTAACGGCCAAGGGAACCCGATGCGCTGACCACAATCTGCAGGCCAAATGGCTGGGCAGCGGTCGCTTTGTAGACCTAGGCCTGATGAGGATTGGGAAGGAGGGGGCCGTGGCCGTTATTTAAGAACCACTTCAAGGATGGCTGAGGTTAGATTCAGTTTTCCCTCACGAGGCTCAGTTCCAGCCCTTACAATATAATTAAATTTCGGTTGAAGTACATACTGCGATACGTACACTACGTAAACTTCTAGTGTGTTCGATGACGTCACGGATGACGTGCAGACGTTGATGTTCGTTTGTTTGTTACTATTGACTTTAATTCCCGCCATTTCTAAGCTATACCAGCAACCCGCACCAGCTTCGCCCGGGAACAGTTATGAATGCAAGGTGATAGGCTACTTTTAACCGAGGATTTACAAGATTTCCTTGTGACCTATACGAAATTGGTCGTTTTCCATTCAGCAGTGAACACGCAAATATTTCGTTTTGACGTAACACGCGGTGCAACATATTCTTGCCGGACGTAATTTAAGAATGGCGAGCTACATGAAACACAAATCCCCTTACGTCCAATCTAAACTTGACTGTGTATTCTGCGGAGCGAAATGATCACAGACGCAATTCCAAAAAGCCGAAGTGCACAGCGAAACTCCAAACACATATACTCTTCTCCTAAGTCTTAACTCGACACGACTCAACAGTTTTATGCTGACCGAAGCTGCGGTGATAAGACTCACTCACTAGGTCGTTAACTCTCTCCGAAGTTAGTAATTTAAATTTCCACTGAATGGAGATTATTGGAAGAAATGAAATCGTAAAAGCACTTACAGTGGGCGATGTATTAAAAGATAGAGATATGCTGTCGCGGACTTTTTGGTAGAATTTTCATCCTGGACAATTCTTACACTCATAGTACAGGGTCATCGGAAAATAATGCCAACATTTCAAAAAATTATTATTTTTATGTTAAACGTGTAATTCTTTCACTGAACGCCAGCTGGTTAAAGTAAGTTTTGTTTTGGAGGGGACGTGACCTTGCTATGCGCACACTAGATGCGCAGTAGCCAAGGTCGGCCGGGGGCGCGTGCACCAATGACTGCACCGTCCGACAAACTGCACCTCATTACAAAGCTGTAATTCGATGGTTTAATCAGTTTAAGGAAACAGGGACTGTAGAGAAAAAATCTAGGCCAGGCCGACCACCAACATCAGCATTGAACGCACGCTTTCCCAATGGCTGGATTGGTACGTGCAATCATTTCAGGAGTAGCTGTCAAGATGGCGGCAGAAATTCGCTCCCGCAGGTGCTCCAAATCCCGAATTCTTTCTTCATACACAATGTTTTTAATGAACCTTCAGAAAAAAAATCCAAAGGGGTGAGGTCGGGACTTCATTGGCGCGCGCGCCCCCGGCCGACTTTGGCTACTGCGCATCCAGTGCGCGCATAGAAAGGTCACGTCCCCTCCAAAACAAACCTTACTTTAACCAGCTGGCGTTCAGTGAAAGAATTACACGTTTAACATAAAGGGCTTCGCTGATATAATTTTTTGAAATGTTGACATTATGTTTCGATGACCCTGTATATAGATATTTTTAACAGTTTACCCAGCGTAAGCTTGAAAGGCACCCGGATGGCAGGATTTTCTTCGACTTGATTCACTGAAATGTTTTACTAAAGAAACCTTTCTCGAGAAATCCTTTACAGTGGTGATAAACGCATTAAAACCCATCCAGTGGTTCTCGAGATTACCCGTTACATCCAAGAATCGGGGACTTGGTTTTATATTATGTGGAGATAATAACATCCATCATTCGATGTTTCTCAGCCACCGGACGGGGATGCCTTTCTTTACTCTTTGAACCAGTCAAGGACTGGCGATTCAAGCGTAAGTCCATGTTCCAACCACTGTCAAAGAAATAGTACACTAGTCTTTCTTGCGTCTCTCAGTTCCACAGAGTGAAATTAGTTATTGATGTTCCGTGCTCTCTCTCGAACACGGGCCTTCTGATAATGAGGCTGCTCTCCGTAGCAAGAGTAATTATAGAAGATCGATGCGAGACACCATTCCCAGCGGGTCGTCAAACTTTTATACGCGCTACTTTGGGTTCGGAGCCTTCAATAATAGATCAACATTGAATGAGGGCGTTCCTATAAAGCAAGGAACTCAACACCATCTTCCCCCAGGGGCTCACATCTAGTGGGACGTGGGGTGGCGACCACGGGACCTCAGCTGAGTCCAACATTGCTTCCACTTACTAGTGCCTGTTGGTCTCACTTGATCAACACTTGTTCTCTTCCGACCCCGATGGTATTAAGGTATCCGAGGCCTAGGGAGTCTTTCACTATCCCGCCTTAATTGGCCCTTTCCTCATCTTTCCTGATACCCTCGTTCTTCGAGGGGTCAGCCTTCCTTTTCTTTTCATCTTGTCTCCTGCCTTCTGCACAAGGCCCTAAAGGAGGCAGGGTGTGTGTAGCCCCACCCTGAATAGTGCTACACCTCCAAGGGCTCACGACTGGTGAATTTGGGAGTTGATGACCCCGAGGGATTCCTGAGCTGGATCCATATTGAACCAGCTGAGCTAAGGTTCATGTGATATTTTTCATTACACCACATTTATGATGGGATGCACTACCTTTGAACACACCCAGAAAGCTATGAGAAGCTGAGAGCTTATACAATTCTCTTTGAAGTAGCGAAGAATCGCACTTTTGACTTTGGTGAAGTCTGCTAATTATTTATCTGAGGTCTTATTAATCAATTTTATCTTTCTACGAGACTCAGAATATTCCATTTCGTCATTCAGTATTATTGAAACATTTTGGAGAATGTTTTTTCACTTTAAGGTAAGGTAATATCATTGCAGATACGCAAATAGGAATGTAAGTAGTCGCTCAACGACTTAGTTTTGACGACTTGCTTCCACGAGGAACGCAGTTCCTTGCACTACGTCTGGAGAATCCGCCCTGTGTAGGCGTGTAATTATATCCGTCGCATTAGACGTGGCAAACAGTCCGCTTTTCAGCGAGGAATCATTATCGAGTGCCATCGAGCACAATTGAACTACGAATCACTGTTGTTGATGTGCAGTGATCAACACGTACAGTAAAGTGAATTATTTGGCAAGTATTGTGAAATTTACGACATTGCTGTAGCACCACATTTTTACACCCACGTGTTTGTGGAGGGCCGAGAGCCTGGTGCGAAATATACAGGTAAATGTGATATTATTACTTTGAACAAGTGTTAATAAAAGTACATTATATAGAAATTGCTACGGTGAATTTATCCGTAATAAAACGACGCCCATTTCACAGATGCCACGTGATAGGAAAAGTAGCGTCTGTACACGTGTGGAACCGCAGAACAGTGCATGGCCATTTATCATTTACATCTGCAAAGTGTAGAGGCTGTGATATTTACGACGAATACTGTAATTTTCAAGTGATAATAATGAACTACTACAAGTCTTAGTCTACCGCCCACGTGGTCAACTTTTTCAACACCATGTTCGAGGCCGAGACCATGGGTTAATACCATTATGATATGAGGGAGATGTCTCGGATGGGACCAGCTTGATTATGGAACTTCTAGAACATCGAATGAGAAGGAAGGAACCGAGGATGCATTTCCTAGGCATGTCCAGTCCATTCGCGAGGTCAACTACAGGGACAGACCGAACCCTGGTCTTTGGGAGAACCCAGATGGAAGTTCTGATGAGGACGATGCCAATCCTGAAAGCCAGAGGTGTTTTTGTTCAACCCTTGTCGTTAGACAGAGAGCTAAGTGTGGGCTCCTTCATATCGTGAGTTTTGTACACCCTTCCTTGTTCTAGTTTCTGGTGGTATAGTTAGATTAGTGAAGTTTGTGAACCAACCAAACTTAGTGACAGCCATTTCATAGGTAGGGAATGTAATTAGTCTAATTAGATGTCATTTATTTGCAGTGATTGTGAGTCACCCTTGGGTCTGACATTTTGGTCAACCCTGGTGCAGCTTGATGGACGTCGTAGAACGTCAATTTCTGTCTATTGCTAAACGTGACTGTAGTCATTTTTAGGCTACTTTGTTTAACCCTATCTGGGGTGTTTTTCAAGTCTTTGCAGACTTAGTTATGGCAATCTGATGCCATGGTTATGTTTCTTTAACTGCATTTTTTGCAGCCAGTCTATGTTACACCCCTGACTTCGTTAGAGTAGTCGTATCATTTGGGTAATCGACTGTAATTACCAGTTTTGTAACTGCACTATATTTCATTTGAGATGAGCTCAGAAGCCATCCAGGTCAAGTGTAGACCTCATAAGTTAAAGGGACGTTCGTTGTTGTCCAGCATCGAACTCTGTTCCCAACGTATCATTAAGCAGATCCAGCAGAGAATGGTATTTGCGCCACAATTATTATTTTGATAGTGTCATATGTGATGACACGTGTTTATTTGATGTTTGATACAAGTAACTGATGAAGAGTATTTTATCTTTGAGAGCAGAGAGCTCCAGCAATGAGTGACATTGCTACCTTTTAAACGTCTTTGATATGAAAGACAGTGTTATATGATTGTATTCAGATTTATAGCGTGCTTTTTATGCACATATTCTTCGAGGTTTATAACCTATGGTTAAGGTATTATTATGAGGCCAGTTTTACACTTATTATCTTGCTTAAATTGCCGGCCTAGTTAGTGTGTTGTGTCTATCAGCGCAGGAATCTTGTAGCCTGCGGCGACACGAACAGGTTTGTGTATATTCTACCCAGCGCCCGTGTGAGAGCGCATGCTTCTAAGTGAGACAGACTCATGTTAACATAGGACAGAATGCTTTTAGCATTCACTTTCCCTTCCATTGCTATTATAGCTTATGGAACCCAATGTCCATTCTTGTATCTGATCATATGTTCTGTAGATTGTCATTTGTTAGTTAAACGCTGTTGCGTGTACCGTTGTTTTGATGAGTACAGTTATGTCAGGTTTCTATAGTACGTTGTAGGCTAGCCCCGCTAGGGAGGTTTTGCATGTATGATGGTATTGTGTGTACCATGTCCGGGATTGTTCCCGTTGACCAGATATTTAGGGAGGGTAACTGATTGTGTCCAGGCCCGTCCCAGAGTTATTGAACGCGAGCTGTGCGCCGCTGGTAACTTGTGTTATTGTGTGTCCGAGTTGTTATTGCTCGTTGATTGTATTCCGACTTTTGAGTCGAGGCTTTTTGGCAGAGATGATCTCAGGGGAGACGCTCCGTGCCCAGGCTTGTCAGTATTATTCGCCATAAACCAACGATAACCTAAACCGACATCTTAATAATAAAACGCAGAATTTTGGTAAACAAAAGCTAACTAACGAATCCTTTCTGCTTAACCTTGTTCATTTGCATTTGGAACCTGCTGGCATAGCCGTGCTAATGAAGGTGTTTCCTGGAGGAAATGACTTGAGGACAGCTGACACTCTTTTTGTTGCGACTGGAGCTTGCTCGAACCTTGAGTTCGTAGCTGGTGGAGCGCAGGCCATACGATGTTAGACGCAGTCTTCACTACGCAGTCGTCACCGTAACTACACACATTAGATGACTATGGCTTACAAACAGTAAACCAAGGTGTAGGCAGGCATTTGAATAAAACTGTGGTCTCTTATTTATTTATTTGATGATGTAAAAGTGTATGAATCCTCTATGTTACCCTTTTGTGTGCTGAATAGCACTTAGTTCCTAAGAATGACTTAGATGTTTTTTTATGGCTGGTCACTTAGCTTTGAATGTAATTGTTTGATATTACGGACGTCACCGCCGTAAATTTTGTTATTAATTGATAGGACTTAGCTAGATGAATTAACGTTAAATGTAAATGTGGAGATGGTATCATCCTAACTTAGATTTGTTTTGCTACCCTGTTAAATGTAAATTCTGATATTAGCTTGATCTTGTAACTTCACCTAGGGATTTGCGTCGTACCGTTTTCCTAGTGTTGCTGTTGTTGCTTTATTATTGTGAGACAGATCTTTCGCGAGGGTTTACTGTAACTTCTCAGGTAGGGACCTGCTCTTTATTTTTGATTATTTATTAGCTTGCGGATTAGCCGATAGAAACCCTCCGAACTAGGATAGTGGTTTGTAAAATTTACAATAAATTTTCACGGTGTTTTACATAAGTCTGGATGTTTCTTTTCTCAGTCTAGCTTTTAAGGTGAACCTTTCCTTAGGCAGTCTATGACCTTCGTCACCATGTACCACGATCCCCGTGGACTACAGTTTCTCGTGCCGCTTTGGCCTATTTGGAAGTTCACCTGATCCTCCCGGCAGTTAGGTCCGGCGGATGAGATGTTAGGGAAGTCATTGCGGTTGTTGGCTATCCTGGCAGCTCCTCTGACGGGCACAATATATTCCCCCTTTTACCACTGACTTTGGGGCGGGCCCTCTCCTCTTTCCCTTTCCTATCTGCCTTTCATGGCTCTCCTTCCTTCAAAGTCCCTCAATCCTCATTCTTTGAGGGTTGAGGGCATTTCCTTTCTTTCTGTCCTTTATTTGCCTTATCCTTTATTTATTTACCATTTCTTCTTCTTGTGTGTAAGTCTGTAGTTAGTATTAGTTATAGTTTTCATTCTCATCTCATCTTTCACTATCACCCAAACCATTAGGAGCCGATAACCTAGATGTTAGACCTCTTAAAACAACAATTATCATCATAAACACAATCTTTCTAATAAATTCAGAGGAAAACCATAAGGCTAGTTTTCCATTGATCTTGTTGTTGCTAATTCTTTTGCGAGCCACCTTGGATATCAGTTCTGTATACTTGGTTTAAAATGGCATGGACTCCGTCTGGAGGAAAGATTTCATCATGAAAATTAATCAATGTAATACCAAACAAAACTGGAAATCAGAAACCTCTATTGACGTCAAATTGTCGGGTGAAAAGCTAAAGGAAGTAGGAGACTTCTGTTACTTAGGAAGCAAAATAACCAGTGATGGACGAAGCAAAGAGGATTTTAAAAATCCCTCTTGGCACGCCGGAATATTCTATAAGGTGCGTTTAAAAAGTAACGAGCCGGAGGCATAATTACAGAAACCAGTACCTGTCTGTTAGAAATATTGGCCCTGGCTGTTGAGGCACTTGTCCCACTGAGACACGAGGCGGTGAATGGCTGTCTCATAAAATTCCCTGGGCTGCGATGTGAACCAGTTCCGCACGTACAGCTTACGTCGGCGTCCGAGGTGAATCGTTGGCCCCACAGAGCCCTTTTCAGGGGACCAAACATGGCGTAATCACAGGGAGAGAGGTCTGTACTGTGTGGAGGGTGGCCAAGAACCTCCCATTTGAATTTCTGCAGGAGTGCCGCGACTGTGTTAACCGTATGAGGTCGTGCATTGTCGTGGAGCGACCACGGCGGCTATGGCGTTCACTGTCACTCGGCGGTCCTGGGTAATGAGTGCATCAATCAGCTGGACGTTGTCATTGGTAATGCAGGGGGGTGCCCCAGAACGGGCATCATCGCCTAACGACACCCGTCCTTTCCTGAAGAGCTTGTTCCACGCCTTGACCCTTGCAAGGGACATCCAGTGTTCGCCGTACACTTGTGACATTCGGCGATGAATGTCCGTTCCCCCTACTCCTTCCGCTGTCAGAAACCGAACAACACCTCTTTGCTCTTCGGTTGACGCATCCATGTCACTGTTTGCAATGCGACTGGCAGCGTTGGACGATTGATGCATGCTGCTGCTCGCTTTGTATCGTCACGTGACGTGCACGCATGCCCTCTAGCGACGGGCTGTGACCTTCCACGCTCTGGTCGGAACCACACCTCGTTACACACGCCACGATTAGCCGATGTCGTCACCGGTTTGCGCATTCCAGACTCCGGCTCGTTACTTTTTGAACGCACTTTATATTTGCTTATCCCTCGGCGTAAGGGTGGGTCATTTCATAAAATATTATTTCAGACAAAGGTTTTAGGTGCTTTTTAGGGGATAATTGACCTTTTAAAACTGTTTCAATATTGTGCCCATTGAGGCAGATACGATTTTTTTCTCTCTCTAACCCCCCCCCCCCCCCCTTTTTTTTCTCCACCCCTCTGGTCAATTGTTGGCGCTATCAACTTTACAGACATAAATAGTTGGCCCTTATGCGAAAATATATATATGCACTTGGATTCGATTTTTCACATATCAAGAAAGTTATAGCGATATTTCACTTTTTCGAAAAAGGCCCTTTGGTTCGATATTGCCCATTAAGGAATTCGACCGAGATTATATATTAAGTATAAATTTAACAAGTGCTTCCGTGAGGCACTAAAGAGCCCATTTCTCTTATAATTTAAGATCCATGCCAATGATTAATCTATATAGACCTATCTGGAATAATTATGAAATTGGTAATACCTAAATTTTTAATTAGTTCGAAAAACACCTGACATAGCAATATATTTGGCACTCCTGATAACTGAATATATTCTTAGTTCCATCTCTTAAGGTACAGAATACATATACAAAATTTGGTTGAAGTCGAATGGATAGTATGGACGTTAATGATGTTAGATATTGCATCTATCAGAGCGCGTAAAATCATTATGGAAACAATGCCATGTACAGGGTCTTTCATATAAAATAAAAACGCCAATCGACGGCTTTGTTAACCGCAGCTGCGGTCACCTTGGCCGAGCTTGTGGCTCGCCAAGGCCCCCTGCTTTAAGTGTGTGTACAATCCTATATTATGCAGCGGCCTTGCTAACGTGTGTGCAATGCTGAAATCTTACTTTAGTTAGTTATTGTTGATGAAACCGAAACCCCTACTTGTGCTAATTTTGTGAGTGATTTATTCGGAGACCGTTCAAGATTCTCGCCAATGTCATCTAGCTCATCCTCTGTTAAAACTGTTCGTGTGCGGGCATGTTTTTTATTGAGCACCGAGCCTGTCGTGTCAAACTTATTTGCAATTACGTGAATCTGTGCTAGTGAAGGTGGCACTTCATCAGGAAATTGCTGAACAAATGCATCACGTACCCGCCGAGCCGACTCGTACTTAAAATAAGTTTTACATTAAAAAAATACGATGTTGAAATGTTAACTGTCTCACCATGTTAGCACTTGAGGTTTAGACTGGCGACTGAGCACCTGCACGCTTATTGCAAGGTCAAGTTTGGTAATGCCAATCTGTTATTTTTATACAGTCCATCGGAACTTGAAAAAAATAAAAAAAACAAGCCATCGTATGTATTATGCGCGCGCTTTCAATACTATAATTAATCTGAAATATTATGATCTATTATTGTGCCAATTTTGAATAAAATCCAATAGATAGTATAGAAGTTACATGCATTTAAAAATTTGACCTATCTGCATGGTCAGAATCATACTGGCAACACTGTGATGCATGGGCTCCTGAAAAAAAATCTGGAATGTCATTATCTATGTGTGTGCCAATTTTGGAATAGTTTGCATGCATATATTCTGAAATATCCAACATAGAGCTCAAATTTCAATTGTGATTTTTCAGCAGTTGATCAGCTCTGACATCATTTTCAAATACATTTTTGCAAGTAGGCTAAAAATGATTGGTGCAGAATGGTGGTAGTTATCGTGTCAACAAGAAAGTGACGTATAGAGTAGATCAGTGCTTTTTATTTTCTAAAAAGAATTTACAGGGTACTCTCAGTTGTAGTCGATAAAAAATCACGATCTTGCAATTTTCGGCAATTTGCAAAGTCCAGTCATTGTTTGTGTTCGATCGTTAACTATCAGCTATTTCGATGCCTGGGTGGATGTTAAATAGTTCGTTATTTTCATCATTTTTCAAAACTAACAAATAACAAATAACAACCTGACCCTCCTCCAAAGCCTGCGTGCTTATAAGAACGGAGTGCCGAGTTGCCAACCAAAAGAAACTGATTCTAGAGATCGAATTTAATTGAGGATTACTCAAACTCCAGCAGCTGTTGTGAACAGTTGACGCCAGCTGATCGATTAACTTTCAAGTCGGAAGTTATGTTTGCCGGACTAGATAGGCCTATTAAAGTATCAATATCTCTTTTTTGAACAGTTTTCAAATGGTTAAAGGGTACCCGTTCCCCCTGAAAAGAATCAGCACTGTGAGTAGATCATCATCATCATCTTGAGAAGTTTCCGACCGCTGGTCGGGTCTGCTTGGAACATAAGCCTCTCCATCGTTTCCTGTCATCCACCATCTCTCATCTTCCACTGTGTCCCAGCACACTCCTCTTTCCTCCACACTCTTCTTCACTCCTTTTGTCCCTTGGCCTTCATTTCCATTCCAAACACCTTCTTCGGTATCCTCTCCTCTCACATCCTCCTCACATGTCCATACCATTGTAGCCTAGATCGCTCTATTCTATTTTGCAATGGTTCCTCTCTTACCATCTCTCTGACTCTCTCATTCCTTACTCTGTCCATTCTTGTTACTCCTACTCTACTCCTCTGGAACTTCATCTCCACTGCTCTTATTTTACTCTTGTCCCTTTCCTTCATCACCCATGTTTCTGAACCATATGTCAAAATTGGCACAAAGTAGGTGTTGTAGATGATTCCTTGACATTTTTGTGGTACATCTTTATTCCATATCATCCCCCTAACACTCTTGAAAAATCCATCTGCGCACCTTCCCCTTTCATTTATTTCCATCCTCTTGCCTCCCTTTTCTTCAATTATGCTTCCCAAGTACTTGAAGCATTCTACTTTCTGCAACTGCTGTCCTCCAAGTGTTATGCCCATATCCTGTCGGTTCTTCCTCCTCGTTGTGATGACCACTTCACTCTTTTGTGCTGAGAACTTCATCCCATATGATAACACTACCTTCTCCCACTCATCCAATTGCTCTTGTACGTCTTCCTCATCCTCTCCCCATACCACAAGGTCATCAGCAAACAACATTGCCTTCATTTTCCTTTCCCCAATGCTATTTACCACTTTTCATATGATTTCATCCATCACCACTATAATTAACAGGGGTGAGAGGGCACTTCCTTGTTTCAGACCACTCTCCAGTTGAAACCATTCCGTTCTCTCCATATCATCCCCCTAACAGTCTTGAAAAATCCATCTGCTTTACACAGCTTTTGCTTCGCTCGTACAATGCTTTCACTCTTGCCACTTTCTCCTTGTTCACTGCTTTTGCTGTGAGTAGATAGTTAGTATAAACTTTTGAACTGGCGGAGGTTTTGGGGTCTGGGGGATGTGAAACACGAAGATATGTCGAAATTTTCTGAAGTCATAACATGGTTCCCATTGCAATAATTAGCTTTCTAATGAAATCTACATAAAAGTAGGTTGGCTCAGGCAAGGAAAACATTTCTACAGAAAAGAAATCTGTTGACATCAAAATAATAATTTTTCGTTTTCTTGTTTCCTCCTCAGGGTCTCTCTCAGGCTCTTTTTGCCACTTAGAAAATGGATCTTTTGGACTGATCTATACATGTCTTCAAGTTTTTAAGAAATTCCCCTTGGCCTGTTTCGATCCTCGGCATAGGCGAAATATTGATCTTCGAACTTACAACAATCCTCCTTTTAATAGGAGTTCACAAGACAGTCAGGTCCAATAGGATTGGTTTGGTAACAACATATTCTATGATTTTCATGGAATGAACTTTTGCTTTTAGACACGATACCCTGCTGGTATTTTTGTTTTCATATGGACTCACGAAAGATTTGTCTTGACAAGCACTTAAAGTGCCCCCCTTTTAAAATGTTGTTTTAAAGTGTTTTTCATATTGTCGCCTGTTAACATTTTAAAATGTCTCTGTAATTTGTCTCATTCTAGTGTTTTTATCAGCAAATCATTTTTTCATGATTATGTTCCATTTTCATCCAGTCTTCTTACATGTTAATTTTACCTTTCATCAATGTATCCTTTTGATTATACTGATAATCTGTATGTTTTTGGCTGATGAAGGGGCCATCATAATAGGCCCCGAAACATGTACCAAATGGTTTTAATATAGACCCATATATAAATTTTGTGTATTGATTAGGCGGATACCCCAATTTTATTATACTTTAAACCTTGTGATTACCGAATCGATGTCGATAGTGATGTCACGATGAATGTGCAATGCACGGATAGGAATTTGGGGCTTTTTTCGCACCAAAAAATTTTCAAGATTAATTGGAGGATTATCCATTTCGCAAGGTCCGTATTGACGTGTACAATGACAATTTAATGGGACAAGGGGGTCTCCGCCCAATCAATACAAATTTATTATTGGCAAATATTAATTTAATGCCATTAAGGACATGTTTCAGGCCTCATGGGCCCTTCTTCAGCCGCAAAAATTAATAACTTAATCACAACCATCACAATACACAAAACACACACACTTTAAGAAAAACATTGAAATAGACTCTAAATTAATTCTAAAATATTATCTTATCATGCTGCAAAAATTAAAAGTAACATTCGAAATTAATATCAAAATACCATCCCATCCACATTATAAAAGTGTGTGTGTTTTGTGTATTGTGATGGTTGTGATTAAGTTATTAATTTTTGCGGCTGAAGAAGGGCCCATGAGGCCCGAAACATGTCCTTAATGGCATTAAATTAATATTTGCCAATAATAAATTTGTATTGATTGGGCGGAGACCCCCTTGTCCCATTAAATTGCCAAAAAATGTTGCCGACGTCCAAACTGCAAGCTTGGTTGGCAATTTAAGCTGTGACTTTCTCCCTTTGTCGGTACCAACTCGACTTGCCGAAACTGTAACGTACCTTGATACTTTTCTCGAAGCTCGATATAAAAGTCGCAAAACACACCGTTGCAATTTGTACGAATATTTTTGGTGCGCCAAACGCATCAAATTTTTATCCATATAGCTTGCAAAAAAAAATTGGTCTGGTTTTGTACCTTTGGTTATTTTGTGATTGCGTTGTTAGTGACACCATTTTTCTTAACAATTTCGATTATGTGACCCCCCCCCCAAAGCCAAACTCTAGATCCGCGCCTGGTCAGAAATACCTATAATTTATAACACAGAGTTACTGAGACAGAATATAAACTGTAAATCATAAATATGTTTCACGAAACTCAATCTCTTAAACCAGAGGGATTTAGAAGGTGGTGTTTGTGCCAAAATCTTCCAATCGTCTTAATAGTATAGTACAGGAAAATAAGCAATGAACCCCTACATTCAAAAGATCAAAACACGCAGCACGTCCTAGAAAATTCCACGGGATACTCCAACGGGTGGTGTTGGAGAGGGGTGGAAGTGGGTGGGAGGCGATTAAAAGCTATTATTTGCCACAATTTCCTTCTGGTTTTGATGGAATTTTCATAGATAACGCAGATTAGGCCCTAGATGGTCCCCTATGAATGTCAGCGATTGCGAATCAATTGTAGCCTCGGCACATGCGCAAACTAAACAAAGACCAACCTCAATTTCTCGCGATCTAGTGGTCCGATTCCGCTAAAATTTGGGTAATAGTTGAGGATAAAACGTTAGATGATCCCATAAGAATTTCATTACGATCGGATCAGTGGTCCAACCCTTGGCCTCCTCACTCACAGACAACGAGCCAACTAGTCGTTGTTTTGTTTGTGTTCTGTTTTTCATTGTTTGGTACATATTTACCTAATGGTTTTCGAAGTGTCTAAGCATTCATATATGTTTGAGTGGTGATGTTTTTGTAGTGCTTAGGTAATTTACTCGATATGGAATGTGCACTGCAGCCGTGCAGACAGAGGTGAAGTTGTAGGCCTATTAATTGAAAAGGGGATGCAGAAAATAATTGAATGCAGTGAAATCAAGCAGGACGGAGTAAATGAAAAGTTTGTTTACAATGCTCCTACTGAAGTTCATGTTGCAGCCAACTGTCATACATCCGCCATCCACAACATCCCTCATTTGATCAACCCCCATATGCAAAAGCACATGAAATGGTCTCAAGTGTCCCTGATAACAGCCCTTTAAAGACCATTTTCAATCGTCTAGGAGTGTTTCCCCTGCTTCTTTCCTTCCTGGGTTACATAGGGCAGTGTCATATTGTAGAGGAATTGTGGAGCCAGATTTATGCAAAGAACAGCGGTGGGGTTGGTGCCAAAATCTTCCAATTGTCTTAATAGTACAAGAACAATCTTGAATTAATGGAGGACTTAACCGAAATATGTATTCGTTTAAAAAGTGCGTTTAGACAAATGAAGAAGATGATAACCCCTGTCAGAACTGTGTCGCGTCCAGCTCGCATAACAATAAAGCCACGTGGGTGGTTTATACACATGCAAGAGTTCACGCATGGGTCCGCTAATATAAATACAAACCACGATAGCACATTAAAGAGTTATGAAGACTACTAAGAGGCAAAGTCAGATAACACTGCCAAACAATGAAATTGTTTTGGGCTAAAAATAGCTTATTCTTATTCTGTTGAATTAAAAAATCGACATAAAATTGACCGATTAGTTCCTGTCATGTCATTTTTTTAGAGTCTACATTTTCCGTTTAGGGGAAACTGATATTTAGAATCGTCTCACCTGTCAAATGACGAAACACAACGTTCTCCAATTGTTTGTCTCTATATAATAAATTGAATATTTCTTGATAGTTTATCTGTCTGATTTTCACGAGTGTGTTCACATACAATTAATTCCATTGCAATTCAACCATGGTGAGTTGTTGTGCACACTCCCGCGAAGGTTTCTGAATTAGTAAATCCATTTTACAATAGGTGACACGCGAGTCGTTTCAACAAATGAGTGTTGGCGCGCTGATAGTTTCAACAAATGAACTTTGGTGTGTTGTTCTGCGCACGCCCGGGATGGTTTCTGAATTAGTAAATCCATTTTACAATAGGTGACATGTGAGTCGTTTCAAAAAATGAGTGTTTGCGCGCTGATAGTTTCAACAAATGAACTTTGGTGTGTTGTACTGCGCACGCCCGGGATGGTTTCTGAATTAGTAAATCCATTTTACAAAAGCTGGCTCATAAGTCATTTGAAAAAAAAAAGTGTCTTTCATACGGTTTATTGGCAGTTTGTGTGTTTCCAAAAGTTTGCGACACGCATGACCATCAACAAAGCACAGGGACATTCCCCACAAGTTGGTTGGTTGGTTCTTAAGTTTAGGGGCTGCGACAACGCGGTCATGTAGCCCCGTGTACTTTGGGTGTGTGTAGAATCTGTCTGATAACCGGTGTTAATTGTGATGACTGTATTAGTGTGTGTTATCTGTTTTTTAATGCAAGTAAGGACTGCAACTTTGAATTTTTCAAATAGTTCCTATTTTTGCCGCCAAACACCACCGTCAACGACTGCTAGGCCTAGTTCAGAACTTAGCTACTAGACGCCACCGCAGTTGGCTCTTGGCAACAAGCGTAGGATCCTAAGAGCGTTGTTTACATTCTTAACCTATACAAATTAGCTTCACACAGGTGTAATTAGTGGAAGGTTCTTTAACATGCCATAAATCTATGACGTGGGACCGCCGGCTTTACTTCCCCTACGAAGGAAGGCATACCGAGGGATTTTTAACGCTCTTAAAAAATCTGACGACTTCGGCATGCTACCAACTACGACACCGAAGCCGCTACAACTTATGTTAATAGATTATATAACATGTATTGGTTACCGATAGCAGTGACTATGCGCGTTAAAGCGCAGCATTAGGTCATGGGGCCAAGCTCTCTGCTGACTCGGTAGACGCGTGGGTTCGAGCCCCACCGTCGGCCGTCCTTGAAATGGTTTTCCGTGGTTTCCCATTTTCAACACCAGGCAAATGCTGGGACGGTACCTTCTGACAGGCCACGGCCGCTTCCTTCCACATCCTAGCCTAGTTTCATTCATCTTCATCCATTCCATCTCTCATCCCGGCAGGCAGGTCGCCCACGGGCGTCGACTAGAAATACCTGCACTCGGCCTCTTAGGGGGCCACACGAAAAAAAAAAAAAAATGTATTGGTTTTCTTAGTTCTTTCCGGATTATTCAGGTTTTAAATAATCCGGATCAGTTCCGGTCCCACTTAATCCGGATAAACGAGGTTCTTGTGTAGTTTTTTTTAGTGATTTTAATTGTTTAATAATCCAATTTCCTGAAGAAGGTCTCAACGAAGACCAAAACATGTATGATTTTTTAATCCAAGGTGTTATTTAATTTAATTTATTATTGAATCCATCTTATTAATCATTTTGAATATTATTTATGCTCATTGTAACATTTTAAGCAATGTTGGCTACAAAAACTAGTGAGGTGTTTCACTATATTTGGTAGAACTGCAAGGGAATAGACTACATGAGCCACTAACGGGAGTTAGCGGAACATCTTCTCAGGTTGCACAATATTTAATACTGCATTTATCTGTACCAGTGGAAAGTAAAATGAGAGTCAAGGTGTACGAAAGCCTCCACTCAAGAAACCTACGGGCAAAATATTTTGCACAGCCGCCATATTGGATGGGTGAGCAAAAACATAAAGTTACGCCATTTTGACAATTTTGCCAAAAGTTGTAAAGCTAGAAGATCCGAGAAAGTGCCAAAAAGCTCTATCAATTTATGTGAAGCAGATTTTTGAATTTCTCAATGGAAGTAGATACAGTGGAACGAGGCTAATTCGAACTTCAGTATATTTTGGATAATTCGAAGTTTTTACGTGTAAAAAGCCGATTGAAAGCCAAACAGTTGGGTCAGGAATTCCCGAAAAACGACGTATCATTGGCATGCGGCCCCTACTCGAATGTTTTGCCTACGTAACTTCGAAAAACAAGATGGTGACGACGCATCTGGCGATGAACTCGTGGAGGGAGTTCCCGGAAAAATTGTTCTGAGTGCAGGCCAAGCAACAAACCAAATCACAGAGCTAAGGCGTTTTTTGACAGTAGAAATGACGTAAGTGATTCTGTTTCCCGTTCCTTAAATTTGTTACATTCTTTTGTGATGGCCGAGAGACATAATTACAAGATACAGGTAAAAATCTCAAACTTTGTTAAAACAGTGGACTTAACTAGAATGCTGGATTACTACTGTCGTTAAATAGGTGAATAGTACATTTTGGTTTTATTTTATCATTTGAAACTTTTCAAGTTGTTCACGATACAGTCTCTATACAGTAGGCCTACCGTTACCTGTTAATCAGCTTTGTTGAACGTAAATCATTATGTAAACGTAATACACAGTATATAAGCACTTTACTTGTAAAAAACTTATGTAATAAAGGTTCTTGGATAAAAACCTAATATTTGAATATTTTTTCTCCCTTTTTCAAAGAACTTTCTTAATTCAAATTTTTGGATAATTCGATTTTTTTTACTGGTCCCTTGAGGTTTGAATTATCCAAGTTCCACTGTATTTGGATTTTGATTTGAGTGTGTGTGGGTTGACACTAGAGCCCGTAGAGATAGATTTAGTGAACTACATATGACAAAGGATGTGGTCTAATGCTTGGTGTCCATGACTTGTCAGTTTAGGTGTGTCACCATGCCGCCAACATGTAAGAGGCGTTTGGTTAGTACACAAAATATTCAAAAGTGGAATAATAAAATTAACAAGTAGTCCCGTGAAGAACTAAAGCCTATTTTCATATATCCTACTCATGTTAATTGCCAGTATCAACATACTAAATTTCAGTTTGATTGCTGTCATAAATTAATAGATATTGAGAACAGTTCAAATTTTCCTGATGGTTTCATTTTTTCTATGTAGGCCATAGAATTATATACTATTATATGACGATTATTTTGTAGGTTCATTATTCAAACGTTGACTTCAATCACATGATTAGGACACATGAAATAAAAACTTAATTTCAAAATTTTGCACAGCCGCCATCTTGATGTTATGTAAACAATTGAACTAAATTAGGTGTCAGAGCATTAAAATGTGTAGCCTATAAGCATTTGCTGTACAAGTTTCATTGCGTTCGGATCGTTAAATTGCAAGAAAAGTCTATTTAAATGGTACAACTTGCTTCGTTTTGCACTTAACAGGTTTTTGAAACTCACATAGGTAAACTTCTAGTAGTGCCCTTTATGACCGTACAAAATTTCCGAGTGGTATCAGTAATAGTTTCGGAAATATAGAATGCCGGTGAAATATTTCACACAGCCGCTATGTTGGATTGGTGGGATGTAATGAAATTTGAAGGGCACGGTCGGGGTAGGCCAAAATAGTGCTATGACCTTACCGAGTTTCATTGCAATCGCCCCAGCCATTTAGATTTTATTAGGGGGAGACACACACACACATAGGCACTCACACACACGGACAAAAGGTGATCTCATAAGCCTATATTTTCATAAATGAAAATATTCTAAAGAGCAGAAGGTACCTGGAACGAGTCTGCAACAAGATCATTGAACGAACATCAACTACAAATGAAATTACTTCAAAGAAAGGCAAACCTCGATAATAGAAGACGAAGACAGACGATACTCGTAAGGTTTCGTTCAAACAAAACATGGACATTTAAAGACCAGTACATGCTGTAAAGTCAATTCTCACTGACAAAAACAACACAAAATGCAAACAAGCCTCTCTCTTACCTGTTCGAACCTTGAGCGAGGAGAGCGGCTTGACGGACTGGCTCGTCACCACAGGCGTAGCCGATGCTCCTGCCACGGGCGCGGCTGCAGAGACCACCGGCTCTAGCACCGGTAAACCTTCACCACGGTTCTTCACATACTGCCAGTCTTCTCTAAGCTTCCTGATTTTCTCCTGGTAACACAAACAAACAAAATAAGAAATGTAGGCATCTTCAAGTGACTGTCAGGATGATTTAAAGCGAATAAAATAAACTGTGCTAGCGTAGAGCCCTTCGCAAAAGGTGCAATCATTGGTTGAGGAGTAACATGTTACTAGTAGATTGCGTACACATTACCATTTTCTTTTAATGGTGAATAGATATATCCGTATTGATTGATACAATTGATAAATTGGAAATCTGCCTGATCAATGCTAAGAGAAATTGTTTAATGAAATATTAACGTTTTAGAATATCAATGATTCCATCCTCAGCGTGAAAAATATTACACCTTAAAACTAGTTAAACATTGTCCAAAAATAATGGATATCCTAACAAATAGTGTTAATCATCATTTATGGCACTTCTCCACCTTCCTCTTTCTTTCCACCATCCCTCTTCCCCAGTCCAGATTTCTTTTTCTTACGCTGTTCTTCACTGAATCGATCCACCTTGTTCTAGGTCTTCCTCTTGCTCTCTTAACCTTGCAACTTGCCTCCAGCATCTGTCTTGGTATTCTATTTTCCTCCATCCTCTTTACATGTCAAAACCACCTTAATTTATTCTTCTCAATTCTCTCATTTAGTTTTCTCATCCCAACTTCTGTCCTAACATCTTCATTCCTCACTCTGTCTTTCCTTGTCTTTCCTATCATACTTCTTAGGAATTTCATTTCACTGGCTTGGATTCTACTCTCTTGCCTGCTTGTCAGGGTCCAAGTCTCATATGGGTACATAGTACACTTTATACATTACCTCCTTGCTTTTCCTTGGTACTTCCTTATCCCAAAAGGGTTTTCTTACACTTTGATAGAATGCATTGCTCTGCTGTACCCTCCTGCCAATCTCCATGTCCAACCTACCAGTTTGCATCAATTCACTTCCTAGATATTTGAACGTGTCCACAAATTCCAAACTCTGACTTCCAATTTTCACAGTGCCCTTTCCTTGTCTTTCCCCTCTTGTCATCACCATGGTTTTGCTTTTCTCTATACTGATTTTCAGGCCATACTGTGAGTTTGCATTCACAAATTCTCATAGTGTGTTCCTTTTGTTTTTGTATTTCTCAGTGTTCTTTTGTTTTTGTATACCAAACAAGTCAAATGTACTTTTTGAATATAACTGTCTGTTTCCGGTTGTGACCAATGGATGTCGGTGTTTGTTTCTTCTCCCATCAATTTGGAGTTTAGGACTGTATTTAGTAAACCTTTTTTGCTAATTATTTTATGACAGGTTATGGGCCCAGTTAAACGCTTATTGCTGTTAATGTGTGGACTTTGTGATGGGAGAATGTCGGTCGTTAAAAGGTATTGATATGTGCGGCGCACATGTGGACGGCTGTTTAGTGTGCATTCAAGATAGTTTTTGGTGAATTTTGTGGACGATTTTCTATTGTGAGGACTATTTGTAAGTTTTATTTTAGTATACATACTAACATGGATGCAGCTATGGGAAGCAGCGAGCGAGTAGTTGCAATAGTGAGGTTACAGGACGACAATTGGGAAGCGTGGAGCACCCGAACAAAGGCATTGCTTCAAACAAGGCGTCTGTGGGACGCGGTTCAAGGTTTCCTACGAAAGACCGATACAGGAGAGGTAGAAGATACACCCGTTGAAGAGTACTCCGAGGCCCAACTGGGCAAAGATCAAGACGCGAAAAACTTGCTCATAGGTTTGGTCACCGACTCTTTCCTAGGTGATATCAAAGAAGCGGAGACAGCTAACGAAGCATGGCAGAATCTTCTGACTTCATGTTGCGATACCGGAGTCCTTCAAATTGTGACAATGTTAGAAGAATTGTGTCTTTTTAAGAAAACTAGTGACATTAGCATGTGTACATTTGTTGATAAAGTGCTCACTTGGTGTGCACGGTTGGACGATGTAGGTATAAAATTTACGGATAAGGCCAAAGCTGCTTTTATTCTCAGAGGCCTGGAAAAGCGGGAGTACGAAAATTTGATACGTTCATTGGAAAGCAATGAAGAAAACTTAAGTGTAAAGGTAGTGCGAGCCAAACTATTGTTGGAGGAGAGAAAGAACAAGTTGGACAAACTAAAGATGGAGCGAGAACAGGAGACTTATGCGAGGCTGAAGAAGGAAGAATCTGAGGATGAAAGCGTGAAGGCAATGGTGGCAGCCATGCGCTTAAATTCCAAGGGGGTCGTCAACAGCAGCAAAAGTGTCAACAAGCCAACAGGTAGTGGTGGATTCATGTGCTACAAGTGCCAAGAACAGGGGCATATTGCGAAGTTCTGTAATTTAGTTCATGAAGCAAGAAAGAAAGGTTCAGTTTTGTGTTTTAATTGTGCCAAGATAGGTCATACTTCCCGGAATTGTAGTAACGGACGCAAGGAAAATGTTAAGGTTAAGAATCGTGAGGTTATTGCCACGGTAAAGGACGATGAGGCGGCAAACGAATGTGTTCAGGTTAATGCTAGTAGTGTTAAGGTAAAAGCTTATGTGGCAACTGAAAGCAAGGATGATGTATCTGATTGTGTACGCAGGTGGTATGTAGATTCAGGAGCCACTGAGCACCTGACACCTTATAAGGATATTCTGTATGATTACACCCCAAAGGTTTCTGGTAGTGTAGACACAGCTGATGGATCCACAGTTAGTGTATGTGGTATGGGAAGTGTGCTTATGAAGCTATCTGACAAGTGTGGAGGTTCTTTTCTGAAACTGAAAAAGTGTTGTATGTCCCAGGTCTTCAAGACAATTTAATATCTGTAGGTCAATTTGACAGGAAAGGTGCAGTCGTAACCATTAAAGATAGCAAAGTTGTATTGTCAGATCATGAGGGTATATTCCTTACGGGTGAGGCCGTTGGAAATATGTATGAGGTAAATTGTGATTATTTTATGGTAGAACAAGGGAAAGAATTTGCTTGTAATGACGAGGTGGAGGTTGTGTATGCTAAGAGCAACAAAGCTGTAACTAGCGGAATATGGCATCAGCGTTTTGCCCATGCTCTGAACATTCCAGATCGTGATTTTATACCCAAAGAAAAGGATCTTGATTGTGATACTTGTAAACAAGGTAAAATGAAAAGACTTAAATTTAATGAAAGAGATCATGTATCTCAGAAGCCATTAGATGTTGTGTTCTCTGATGTATGCCAGCTAGAGCACCCATCGATTGGAGGTAGCAAATATTTTATTACATTTACTGATGATTGTACCAGATTCTCATATGTAAGGTTTCTTAAGCATAAGAGTGATGCATTTAATGAGTTTCTCAAGGTTAAAGCCCTAATGGAGACAGCACAAGGGACCAAGTTGAAATCTTTCCATTCAGACAACGGTGGAGAGTATTTAAGTACAGAGTTTTTGTAACTATCTTGAAAAGGAAGGTATTGTTCGTAGGTTAACAATGGCTTACTCTCCCCAACAGAATGGCGTTGCTGAACGCCTCAACCAGCAACTTCTCACCACTAGTAGGTGCATGCTCATTCAGTCAGGCATGCCAGTTCAATTTTGGGGGGAAGCCATCAGCACAGCCTGCTATATAAAGAATAGGTGTGTGTCATCAACTGTAAAGAACATCCCATTTGAACTGTGGACGAGAAGAAAGTTGTCAGACCAGGAATTGCTTATGTTAAAATCATTTGGTTGTAAAGTTTGGATCCATAAACGTAATGTGGAAAAGTTGGTGCCAAGGGCAAATGTTGGTGCAATGCTAGGGTACCCCGATGACTCGAGGGACTACCGTGTATGGGACATTGAAAAGAAATGTGTCATTAAATCCAGGAATGTAGAATTTGTAGAAGAGGTATTTCCGTTTTCTGTAAAAGCCCAGGAAAAACCTGTAACTCAGATAGATTGTGAACCTAGAACAGTTGGAGAAGTGTTTGTCGAGCAGAAAGATTGTGGAGGTGACGTGTTTGAACACGAAGTAGCCGAATCAGGAAATGAAAATTCTGTAACAAGTTATAGTGATGTCTCTTTGTCAGATTCTGATGTCGTAATAGACGCTCCATTACAGCCTGAACACACAGTATTATGCAGGTCGAGTAGAGAGAGAAAACTTTCCAGTAAGTGTGTGTGTTGTAATGAAGTCAAGGTTAAATGTCACATTGTCATGTTGAGGTCAGAATATAACGATCCGGTGTCTTTTCAAGAAGCCACCTCACGAGATGACAAAGATAAATGGTTTGAGGCAATGAACCAAGAGATTGCCCTCTTGGAAAAACAAAATGTGTGGACACTTGCAGAAGATTCAGGTGGCAAGACTGTCATAGGCACCAAATGGGTGTATAAAACTAAACGAAACCAAGAAGGTGAAGTACTTAGGTATAGAGCACGTTTAGTAGCTCAAGGTTTCAGTCAGATAAAGGGTACAGATTTCCTTGAATCCTACAGTCCAGTGGTAAAAAGGAAAACTATTAGGACCCTTATAGCCATAGGAGTAGAGCGTGAATGGGATAATTGTCATTTGGACATTGTATCGGCATACCTTAATAGCAAAATTAAGGAAACTGTATTTGTAAGTCAACCAGAAGGTTTTCGCAGTGTAGAATACCCAGACTATGTGCTAAAACTCAACAAGAGTATTTACGGTTTATGTCAAGCTGGTAAAGATTGGCACAATTGTATCACTGCACAACTTGTGAAGCTTGGCTTAAATCAAAGCAAATGTGATCCATGTCTGTATTTTAGACCTGTATGTTGCCCTTTATATTGATGATCTAGGTGTGTGGGGATTACAAGCTAAAATAGATTGGTTTGTAAAAAGATTGAAGTCAAAGTTTGAAGTGCGTAATTTGGGAAATATCTCAGATTGTTTGTCGATTAAAGTCACTCAAGGGTCTAAGAAAAATGTATGTTTAAGTCAAAACATGTACATAAGGACAAATGTTCTTAAATCACTAGAAGAACCCTACCCAAAAGGTTGTGGTACCCCTTTACCTTCAACTGTACCAAACAATGTCACAGAGGAGTTTAAAAAAAACGTTATAGAAAAATTGTAGGTAAGATCCTATACTTACCAGATAGGATACTAGACCAGATTTAAGTTTCCCAGTATGTAAGGTTAGCCGGGCCAATTCAAATCCTAAAATGCAAAATTGGAAGGAAGCTCAACACCTCCTTCATTACCTCAAGGAGACCCAAGATTTGTCATTGTGTTATGAAAAATCAGGAGAAAACTGAAGGTGTTTGTTGATGCTGCTTATGGAAATGATGTAAGTGGAAGGTCATATGAGGGGTATGTTTTTGTGCTGGCCAAGGGTGCCATTAGTTGGAAAACCACACTCCAAAGACGCAATGTACGATCAACTGTGGCAGCTGAATACGTATCAATGGCGGATGTGGTAGATGAGGTGAAATGGATGTGCAATTTGTTTAAAGAGATAGGACAGTCAACTTTTGTCGACAAGCCCTGTGTTGTTTTTGCTGACAACCAAGGAGCCATTTCACTATCTAAAAACCCAATAGTGTCAGAGAAAACTAAACAACTTCTGTTAGATTTATACTACTTACGAGAGTGTGTGCAAGAGGGTGAGATAGCATTTGAATATGTCAACACAGAATGAAACCTTGCTGATATATTTACCAAGGTGTTACCAAGGATAAAATTACGTAAAATCTACCCTCAATTGGGATTGTTACCATACAAGGATTGATGTACAAATGTTTGTTGATAGTGTAAGGCTAGTTATGTATTTTTTTGGGTTTTAAGTTTTTTTTTGCAATTTGTGAATGGGGGGAAGTGTGAGTTTGCATTCACAAATTCTCATAGTGTGTTCCTTTTGTTTTTGTATTTCTCAGTGTTCTTTTGTTTTTGTATACCACACAAGTCAAATGTACTTTTTGAATATAACTGTCTGTTTCCGGTTGTGACCAATGGATGTCGGTGTTTGTTTCTTCTCCCATCAATTTGGAGTTTAGGACTGTATTTAGTAAACCTTTTTTGCTCATTATTTTATGACACATACTTCTAAATATTTTTGTTCAGTGCATCTAGTTGTTCTTGCACTTCTTCGGTGTTCCTTCCCCAGACCACAATATCATCTGCAAATAACAGTAACTTCATTTCTTTATTTCCGTAGGCTTCCTTCACAATTTCATCCATTAACATTATAAACAAAAGAGGTGACAGCACACTCCCCTGTCTTAGTCCAGTCTTGTTCCTAAACCAAAACACCTTAAAAACTAGTTAAACATTGTCCAAAAAAAATGGATATCCTTACAATTAGTGTTAATTAATTTAAATTAATGCAAAACTTGTAAATATATGGATGATATGCAATTAGACAAACATAGAATTTTAAAGTAGGGCATCTGCTGCATATAAAAACTGTGGTCCAATAACGTTTTTATAATGACAGATCTTTGCATTTTTTGAAATACAGGTACAGGAACAGTTGGACGTGTGGGAAGGAATAATACAAGGATATGGGATGAAATTTAGCATAAATAAGAGTGAGATGGTGATCACAACAAGGAAGAAGGAAAGAACCACAACAGGAATAACAATTGGTGGGGAACAGCTGAAGAAAGTGGAGAGTTTCAAGTATCTGGGAAGCCTGATACAAGATAATGGAAGAAACGATAGAGAAATAAATGACCGGGGGAGACAGGCAGAAGCATTCCGAAGGAGTGTGAGAAGCATGTTATGGAGCAAGGATGTCCCTCAGAACAGCAAAAAGATCATATATCAGACGTACTATGTCCCTATCCTGACGTATGCCTGGGTTATGAAAGGAAGGGAGAAGAGCAAAATACAGGCCAGTGAGATGAGGTTCTTCAGAAGCAGTATTGGAGCTACAAAGATGAACAGAATAAGAAATGAGAGGACCAGAGAATTAATGAAGGAGGAACCATTACAGGATGGTATAGAGAAATCTAGACTTAGATGGTATGAACATGTAAAACGAATGGAGGAGAAGAGGATACCCAGGAGGATACACGAGACGAAGTGGGAAGGAAAGAGACCGAGAGGACGACCGGGAGACAGGTGGCTGAAGGGGGTGGAAGAAAGCATGAAGAAGAGAGGAGAAGACTGGACAAGGGTGGAGGCTGAGAGATGGTGGGAAGACAGAAGACGTTGGAGAGGCTTGTGTTCCAAACAGACCCGGCCAGTGGCTGGAAACTGTGCAAGATGATGATGATGATGATGATGATGACCTCATGTTGTAGCGGTTATTCTGTAATTAAATGAACCACACACTCACCAGAAGCTCAACAGACACCGGTTGCTTGGCTCCTTCACACTCCTTCTCCAAGTTGGTGAAGTTCTCGAGGACTTCCTTCACTTCCGTCTCTCTGTCATAGACCGAGTTCTGAAACAGAAACACAGCCCACTGTTACACAGTCAACCCTCCGTACAACGATTACCAATACAACGATAAAGCCGGGTACAGCAATAATTTTACATGGTCCCGGCTGAGTTCCTATATTTACTATGCTAACCCTTTAACAAGTACAGATCTTTGTGTTTAAATAGTATTGACGTTCCAGAACGTGTTTTGCTGTTTAAGATTGTTTGGAATATATTCCATTTTAGGTCCGTATCGGGTGGAAATTTTTTACCCATTAACCTTTATTTTGTTGTTTACGTGAAAAGGAGTAGCACCGTTCTGGAATGTAATTTACCAAGATTTGTGTAGCTCCCGTTTTTGGATATCTAGCATGATTCTAATATGTTATTATTAGGGCTCGGATTTTTAGGTAAATAAATATATTTTTATGTAAATACATATTTTAAACATTTTTTCTATAATTTCATAAATTCCTGCTTTTCACTTATTAGCACATAAAAAGACCTAATAATTATTATTTTTTAAATCAGTATGCTAGCAGTTTATTGCATTTTTGTTCTGTGTTACTTAAACAGTGATGAACCAGTGAGCTATCTAATCTGTCTAGCTATCTAATGACAGCTTGCCGCTGTTTTTTCTATCTATTTTCCCCGTCCCACTCACTGTGGAAGCCGGGGATACCTAAAGTAAAAGCAACTAAGGATTATCGTCTGCAGCAGTAGGTTGCACATTTTAACGATAATTTTACTTCTGATGGAGGCGTTCTGTTCTGCCAACCATGTGGGAAAGCAATCAAGTCTGTACAGCGATCTCAAGTTACACAACACCTCGAGGACAAGAAACATATTGCCGCAGTTTCACGTCTTTAGAATAAGTGTTTCGCGATAATCGTTGGTCATTTGTGATGGACAACCTGAAGATGTATCTCGTTGTGTATTGTAATGCTTCAGCAGTCAGTGAGACATAGCATACATTGCATTCATGAGTACTGCATATTGTTTATATTCACATTAATAAACTAAATTATAATTGAATATCTTTCCTTTTTTTTCACATAATTCAGGTGTTTTTAATACATAAAAAATAAACATTTTCCTGATTTTTAGCACCTAAAAATCCGAGCCCTAGTTATTATGTCCTCAATAAATTAGTGAAGACACATAGTTAAGCGCCGTTGTATTGGTCTGTTCAGTAGCTGTCGGGCAGGGAGGGGGGTAGCGCGCCAAATTGGCGGGCGATGAGTTAGCAGCACGGTGAGAATGCTATGTGTGCTCACATTCTTCTCGCAATATAAACAAGAAGTTCCGTGACGAACCAAAGAGCCTACTTTTCATGCCAATGATTATTCTACAGTATATGAACCTATCTAGAATAATGACGAAGTTACCAATGGTAATATCGAATATCTAATTTGTTCGAAATATTCCTGGTATAATAATAGCCTAATAGAACACTACAGTTGGCAGCCCTGGTGACTGAATATATTCTTAGTTCCATCTCTTAAGGTATAGAATACAAAATATGGTTGAATTCCAATGGACGTTACAAGCAATTAGACATTGGATCTATCAGCAAGCGTAAAAGCATGTTGGCAACAATGTCATGCATGTGCTGGTTAGAAATAATCGAAAATTTTATGATATCTTGTTGTGCCAATTTTGTATGAAATCCATTTGTTAGTATAGAAGTTACGTGTATTTTAAAATTGGACCTATCAGCAAGCATAGAATCATGTTGGCAGCACTGACTTATTTTAATTACTCCAAATTAATCTAGGGTTTCCGGTGCTATACGTGTGCAAAGTATAGAGCTGTTGGCTTGCATACTCTCTCATATATTGATATTAGGGTAAAAAAATACAGACAGCATTTATTAACAGTTGGCAGCCCTGAGTGCTCTTAAGAATACTTATAGTCATATCTGTTATGTTACACAGAGCACATAAGAAATTTGGTTGAAATCCAACTGATAGTATAGAAGTTACATGTATTTAAAAATTGGTCCTATCAGCAGGCTTAGAACCATGTTGGTAGAACTGAAGTATATAAGTTACTCCAAATTAATCTACAATGTCAGGTACTAAACGTGTGCATAGTTTAAAGCTGTCGGCTTGCATACTTTCAGATGTTTTGGTATTTGGATGAAGAAAATAGAGCAATTATTAACAGTTGGCAGCCCTGGTGGCACTTAAGTATACACTCAGTCATATCTGTTTATGCACACATATTACATACAAAATTTGGTTGAAATCCAATTAATAGTTTAGAAGTTATATGCATTTAAAAATTGGACATATCAGAAGGCTTAACATTATTTTGGCAACACTGTCATGTATGGCCTCCTGGAAATTCAACTGAAATAGTATTATCTACATGTGTGCCAATTTTAGAATAGCTCCCATGCATACCTTCCATGATATCCAACATGGAGCTCAAATTTCTAGTGCGTTTTTCAGCAGTTGGTAGCACTGACATCAATTTCAAATATGGGCTTGAGATATTCCGGTATACATCTTTACTCATATTAAATTTGGTTTCGAATGTTGTAGCCGTTTAGGAGTTGATAGACAGACAGACAGACACATATTTTCCCGGATCGATCTCATAAGTCTACTTTTTCCTCATTTTTGCAAAATGTGAAAAGTAGGCTAAAAATATATATTCAATGCCTAGGTAAGGATTTTATTGCTTTGGAGTGGAGTTTTGACTCCCGTGGTACACATGTAGCCTTCTCAGTGTGTGCCAGCTATGAGCCTTTACCATCTGAAGAGCCCAATTGGTACACTGGGGCGAAACGCTAGCAATTTGTTGAGTTATGCCAGACATTTTTATCACATTTTGTGTTAATATAAAAACAAGGAAACCTTTCAGTGCTGAGAATGCAATGTGGGATTAAGTGTGTATCCATGTTCTGAAGACTTTCATACAAAAACGAAGTTCTGAAACGTTGTATTTTAGGGTATTTTGAGCCTAAAAGATGTTTTTGGTATTTAAACACTAAGTTTAATTAGAACTGTCATTAATTGAAAAAAAAAAAAAAAACCTTTACTAATTTTCATCCTGATTTGGTCTATACTCTTACTCTTTAAAAGTTGTGATATTGTGACGTTCCAGAACGTCAATACTCCTTGAAAGGTTAATTACCCCTCATTCGACGTCTTCTTAGTATTATTATTCTTCGCCTTTTGAGACCCCATAGGATCACTTTAACCAACCATTAGTTCGTCAACTTGTAGGAATTGTAGGAGCCTTGCGGTCCTCCCAGTACTTCTTCATGCGTATTGATCGTCTTGCCCTTTCTTGGGCGGAAAATATTCTTGTTGGAATTTTCTTTTTTGCGAGTGAAAAATGAAAAGTCATAATTTAAGTGCTGTAGTTAAACTTTTCTTATTTGCGGCATCTTCTGTTGTTAGGCCAATTACCGTGTATACCCGAATGTAAGACGACCCTGAATATAAGACGAGGCCTAGTTATCAACTGCCTCTTACATATTAAAAAAAAAACAAGAAGTTCCGTGAAGAACTATACAGCCTACTTTTCATGCCAATGATTATTCTACAGAATATGAACCTATCTAGAATAATGACGAAATTAAGTTGCTAATATCGAAATTTCCAATTAGTTCGAAATACTGTATACTGAACCCGATGGGGGTATGCTGACTGGAATCGAACATGGTTCTCAGAGACTGTGATCTCAGTAAAAAGGTTCCGCCAGGAAGCGAACCAGAGATCTGTACAGGGAGTTTCTTGGTAAAAACCCCTCGAAAGAGATGTATATTTAATCACTGGTGTGATTTTTGATGAAATGGCATTATTTATTAAAATAATGTAGGAAATAATGAGCAGATTGTATCATTATAAGACGATTTGGTGTAAGCTATTGGAGGTTTGAAGCAGAGAGGAGGGCAGAGCTGACATTTACTAATCGGCCCAGAATTGTGGGTTGGTCTCAGTGGAGCCACGTCCATCTCTGTCACCCCATTATGTCGTCTGGAGCAGGGGAGAGGCCTGAAAAATGACACAGTTATTCCCCGACGGAGAATAGATGTAGAGGAGGGGCGGTGAAATGCCCAGAAAAATCATTGATTACTCGTGATTGGAGTAACGAATCGAGATGAGAGTTGCACACAGGTGAATATCTTGGCAAGAAGATAATTTTAGAGTCTTTTACCGGCGAAATTGGTGCATATTTAGTGATGTGCGTAAGGACTGTGAAGCGACCATTGTTCGCGGAGGGATGTGAAGATGTTGACGGGGAGTTCCCGGTTAGGTAGCGTCCCACGCCATGGAGAAAGGAATTAATATCAATTAATTGAACGAGCGATTCCTTTGCACACATATAGTTTGGGACCTGTGAAGAGAGAGGAACACAATGATCATGGTTTGAAGACCGGAATCATGCTGTGAGAGGAGCGAAGATTACGCGGGAAGATGTTGCTCTACTTTCTGTGGAAATCCGATATAAGGGAGTAGACCCCAGGAGGAGCCCTCACTTGAATCTCAGTCCTACTCTGTTCTCAGTGTTACTCAGTTGTTCTCAGTTGAACCTCACTTGAAGCCCAGTTGTAAGCCAGTCGAGACTCAGTCAAGCTCAGTCTACATGCCGCCAAGCGCAGTTACAGCCAGTTATAGTTTTACTCAATTGTCAATTGTAGCACAATGGAAATAAGTTGCAATCAGTATGCAGCAAATATGCAGCAGTACGAGACAGCGTGTAAGCCGCAGACAGAAGTCTTCAAATAAGCTACGTGCAGTCTTCGAGTGAAACTTCAGTCAGCTACAGCCAGGTTGAAGCCAGTTCGTCAAGGCATAACGCATGACGGATCTATTCAGCGAGACGCCGAACAAAGACTGGTATGTGTAAAAGAAACAGAAAATATGTTTGTATGAATAATAGTCGTGATACAGGCATAATCAGCCGCACGAACTATGACGTGTTCAGTTATGAAGCACCGTATAGACTAACGGCAGCACTATTGTATATAATTATTTGTGAAAGTGTTGAACTTTATTAAGCGCAGTGTGTATTGTATTAACTAATCGTATATGTGTAACTACGATAGAATGCGCGAAAGAAACTTTACTAAGTGTTTGGTATTGCCATGAGAGTACCAGATGGTAACGCTTACTGTAGGAGTAATGATCGTCACAAAAACTGTTGGAGAGTTCCGAGAGCAGATAACCAGACTTTCAATCAGGAGTTGATAACGTAAGATGCCGTCGACACCTGCAATTTCGATCTCTGCTAGGGAATTTCAGCATTGAAGTGTGTATAAAGTGACGAGTGTTCAGTGTAATGTATATGTAAAAATATCATTTAAAGTAGTGTTTGATGAAGTGTTTCACATGTTTGGGGAGTGATAACTTCCTGAAAGGTATGCAACGTGTCGTGTTGGTGATAGAAATGTATAATCAAATGTGTGTAAACAAGAGAAATATGTCGCGTTAAACCCATTATGGCGGGCGACATGGAAGAATATGATTGGTTGGAGCCACCTTAGATGCCTATAGAGATGTAAGTACCCCACAAATTATGGTTATAATTATGTAGAAGTATGGACCGATGCATGTCTGTGATTCCGTAAAGGTATTGTGAATTCCTTATAGATGCCAGTAAAAGTCAGTTAGGAGGCTGATCCTCCATGTTTAATCAGTAATGAGTTGATTTTTATAGAGTTGAAATGATGATTTGCATCATTAAGTGGAGTAATTTTTCCCACTATGAATTAAGAATGGCAATCAGTTATGTAAATGTAACGAACGCGATTGTTCGAGTTTAAAACGTTTAGCTATGTCGGAAATTTTGGTAATTTATGTGAGAATAATAATAAATAATGATTTTGATCATTTATGTCAATGAGATTTGTAATAATAATAATAAAGGATGATTTTGGTCATTTATGTCAGTGAGAAATGATGATAATAATAATAATGGTTATTAAGAGTATGAACGAACACATCAGGAAACAAATAAATTGTTGTAAGCGAGAATTATTAACGCTAAGTGCAAGACTTATCAATCTAAGCAGGAAGATGTTACAATGAGATTACATTTCAGTAATTATGGAAAGAAGCTTTATATCAGAATATTGCATATATTCAGTAATGATACCAGTAATGAAAGAGCTTTTATTGAATTGAATTTGCAGCTTAATTGAGAAGCTTATAGAGTAAATGTTAGATTTCTCTTAATATTAGAGGTCGGAATGTCGTAGCATGGAGCATTAGGGGCCAGATAGTCTATTCTACGTATGAATTCTCCTATGTCGTGGACATTGTTGGAGACATTATTTATTCCGGAGTTTTAGTGAATTGACCCTAGCTCTGAAGAAGGATTGAAATGTGTTCCGGGCTGGAATCTTGTAAGAGTCGAGGAAACAAGGACACCTCGCAGCTCTATGATTTCCCGAGAACTTATGATGAGTTATTTACGCTCGTGGGCAGCGAAAACTCATGGCGACAGTGGTTTTGTGCGCCTATATTATACTTGAGACATCGGTCACCGCCAGGCTCATGCATTACGAACCCCGAACCTTCATGTTGAATGGACCCATGTGAGGCCATTAATTAATCGTTATCCTCGACGTAGGAATAATTACAAAAGCTCATTCAATACCTGTTGGCATAATAGTCAATTAAGATCCTTTGGGAACATGTGTGCCGGTTAGGACACAGTATTTGTCTTGTAAATCTCCACTGCTTAGAGAGGGAAGCTTTCAAACTTTGAGAAAGGTCGAGATAATTGGTGGAACGACCCATCCCACTTTCTATTGTGTAGCGATTTCTTTAGCCGAGGGTCGGTGCCAACCACTCGAACCGCTCAGGCAAGTTATAAAGGGAAGAGATCCTAGACCTTGTTAAAATGACATATAATGCGAGATTGTTATGTTGAGTATTATAGCCATGTGGTTTGTGAACACATGGATAATTGTAGTTAATCCTGATGGTTCATTAATTTAGCTATCTGACGAATAGTTACATGATATATTTGTACTGTCACTGGAACCAAGTCATGTAGTTGGTTACTAGATGCCAATCGCCATGAGCGCGAGGTAGTCTATCGTACAATCCGACATAAGCTATAACGTAACGTTTTATCTAGGAATCACAGACAGCATGCGGTGAAACCATATAATTGAAGGATATGTAGGGGGTAGCTTACATAATTATGGAGTTGCACGTTGATTTTGGTGCAACGTCCAAATAGGTAAATGCATGAAAAGCATTTCATTGGTGAGAAGAAAAATATTAAAACACGCACGGCACACATAATTGTTTAACGTAAAGAGGTTTAAGGAATAATCCTTGTTGTAATATTAAAGAAGTCACATTGTATGACTGTTATGTTAATGTAAAGTTGTTTTGAAGTCGTAGGTGCATCAGCGCACTAGTATATCCTTGTGAAGTTCACAGAAGGGTAAAGCATTATGGCTAGTTATGACTTTGTTGTGATTTCATATTTGTTTATTTATGGATTGTGGAAGTAAAAATTTTGTTTGCTTTGATTTTATGTTTTTTTTGGGTATTGTTTTGTGTTTGAAGCCATGATTTATTTTAATGAATTAAAGTGTTAGAATAGAGTTGTGCTTTATCATTGTAGAGTTGATACCTTTTAGCCTCAAATCCAAAATATGCACTGCAAAATTGGGGTTACCGTACACGCCTGAGAGCTGATGCTAGTTGGATGCAGATGCATATTATCCAACGAGATTACTCACATGGGTACAATACCTGGCATAATGTATCCTAATAGAGCACTACAGTTGGCAGCCCTGATGACTGAATATATTCTTAGTTCCGTCTCTTAAGGTACAAAATACAAAATTTGGTTGAAGTCCAATGAATAGCATGGACGTTACATGCAGTTAAACATTGGATCTAACAGCGCGCGTAAAATCATGTTGGCAACAATGTCATGCATGTATTGGTCAGAAATAATCTGAAATAATATGATCTATTGTTGTGCCAATTTTGAATGAAATCCATTAGTTAGTATAGAAGTTACATGCGTTTTAAAATTGGACCTATCAGCAGGCTTAGAATCATGTTGGCAGCACTGACGTATATTAGTTACTCCAAATTCGTCTAGAATGCCAGGTACTATACGTGTGCAAAGTTTAGAGCTATTGGCTTGCATACTTTCTGATATATTGATATTAGGGTAACAAAAATAGGGACAGCACATATTAACAGTTGGCAGCACTGGTTGCTCCTTAGAATACGCATAGTCATATCTGTTATGGTACACATAGCACATACGAAATTTGGTTGAAATCCAAATGATAATATGGAAGTTACATGTATTTATAGTTGGACCTGTCAGCAGGCTTAGAATCATGTTGGTAGCACTGACGTATATAAGTTACTCCAAATTAATAAAGAATGTCAGGGACTATACGTGTGCATAGTTTAAAGCTGTCGGCTTGCATACTTTCTGATATATTGGTATTTGGATAAAATAAATTAGGAGCATTTATTAATAGTTGGGAGCCCTGGTAGGTCTTAAGAATACGCTCAGTCATATCTGGTTATGTACACATACAACATACGAAATTTGGTTGAATTCCAATTGATAGTATAGAAGTTATATGCATTTAAAAATTGGACCTATCAGGAGGCTTATAATCATTTTGGCAACACTGCCATGTTTAGCCTCCTGGAAATTAAACTGAAATATTATGATCTGTATGTGTGCCAATTTTGAAATAGCTCCCATTCATACTTTCCAAGATATCCAACATGGAGCTCAAATTTCAATTGCGATTTTTTAGCAGTTGGTAGCACTGACATCATTTTCAAATATAGCCGTGAGATATTCAGGTATAGATCTTTACTCCTACCAAATTTTGTTTCGATTGCTGCAGCCGTTTAGGAGTTGATAGGGGGGGACACACACACAGCCAGCCAGACAGACAGAAGGACAGACAGACCGACAGACAGACACACATTTGCCCGATCTCAAAAGTCTACTTTTTCCTCATTTTTGCAAAATGTGAAAAGTAGGCTAAAAATACTCGCTAACTCATAACTTGCACAATATATGCCCTTAAGGCCGTGCTATCATTTTTATAATGTCTCGTGTTATCGGAAATCCCTCTGCCCGCTTTTCCAAGACATACTCTATAATTTCTTTGTTCAAGAATGGGAGACGCTATTAAATCAAGATACGTTGATCACTCAATTACTGCTCGTAAGATAATGAGACAACCCGGCAATTATTTAACTGCGACTGAGTAGCGTCTAGCTCTAGCTACTTCTTGCAAAGATTGTTTTAAAACTTATTTCCGTATGCTTTCGAACATATAATTTATCCACTTAAAATGACGTGTATGCGTAAATCCAACCTCAAAATGTACGCTATTCGTATATGCATGGTAATTAAACATAACAAATCATATTTTAATCTTCATTAACGCATTGATTTGTTGCGAGTTACAAGATGCCAACACCACGTACTACTTTGCAAATAATGTTTTTTTTTTTTTTTAATACCCTGAATATAAGACGACCCCAAATTTTTATAACACAAAAAGTGGGAAAAAACCTCGTCTTACATTCGGGTATATACAACAATGAAGTCATTTTAGCAACACCCTGTTATAAGAAAGACAACGTTTCGGGGATCTTACTATTTCTTGCTTGTAAGAATGTGACCATAATGGTAAGGTATTGTTTGTTAAACCTCCCGACCTTGAGCGCTGTATTTTCGGACGGTAAGCAGGTAGCGAATAGGGTACAGCCGAGGGCGACCACTGCTAGGCGGTAAAGTAGAAAGAATTCAGTAAAGTTTATTACTGAATTCAATTTGCGTCAATACGGGCCAATATGAGCGAAATGACGAAAGTAGAAAGAGTCGCAGAGCTCCTGTGTTTGAACCAGTGTTCAATGTTTTAGTCTGTACATTGTTGCAGTCAGAAGTGTTGTGTTGGGGTGATATGCAGTTTATTTCCATGATTTTTGCGAAGTACGCCTAACGGTTCTTCTCTGCAGCATTGCGTCAGGGACACACGTGAGTTGACACCATTGGTGATCGGACGATCAACAAATCCCCGATGCTTAAAAAATGTAAGAAGCTTACCAGGTAACAGTGCATACGGTACATTTTATTTTGCCTTCCTTTAATTTATAAGTTGATTCAGTACCTTCAGCTGTAATATTATGATCAGGGCTCAGATTCAAGTGACATGTCTTCTTTTAAATTCTTCACCACAGACATTGCTAACTGTTCAGTCATTGGAGAGTACAGAAAAATGGCCTACCTCAGGGAAGCGTCTTGGCTCCAATTCTCTTCAACATCTATACCAATGATCAGCCACTGTCCCCAAACAAAAGAAGCTTCTTGTATGCAGACGACCTAGCCCTTGCTGCGCAGAGCGCAAGTTTTGAATCAGTGGAAAGAGATCTGACATCTGCCCTGAGAAATCTTATCAAGTTATTATAGTTGGAACGAACTCAGACCAAATCCATCTAAGACAGAAGTATGCGCCTTCCACTTAAGGAACAGGGAAGCTCATCGTGAGTTACGCATAGAATGGTCAGGTATCCGATTGCAGCATTGTCACACCCCTAAATACTTGGGAGTAACCCTTGATAGAGCTCTTACATTCAAAACCCACTGTATGAATAACAAAATGAAAATCTCCACACGAAATAACCTGATTCGCAACCTAGTAGGGACACAATAGGGCTCACATCCAGAGACTATTCGCACTTTTGCAATGGCATTGTGCTTTTCAACTGCTGAATTTGCTTCCCCAGTTTGGTACAGGTCATCTCATGCCAGACAGGTAGATACAGCTCTGAATGAAACATGTAGGTTGATAACAGGTTGCTTAAAACCTACCCCAACAGATGAGCTCTACTACCTGGCTGGAATAGCACCACCTTGTGTACGCAGAGAGGTGGCTGCCAACAGGGAGAGACTGAGAGTGGAAGAGAACAGCGCCCACCTCAGCAACGGCTGAGGTCCCGAAAGAGCTTCCTGAGGACATCTGAGATGCTTACCGTCTCACCGGAGAAGGCAAGGCTGGAAATATGGAAGACATCGATCCCTCACCCCTGCGGTTGGATGCCAGTAGCTGAAGAACTACCAGCCGGACACAACGAAAGCTGGTTGGTGTGAAAATCCCTAAACAGGTTACGATCAGGAGTTGGAAGGTCCCGAGACAATCTGAGGAGATGGGGCCTCAGTAGATGTGACACGTCTAGCGAATGTGGACAAGAACAAACACAAGACACATGCTTCATTGCCCTCTGTGCCCTTCATCTTGTGCAGAGGAAGATCTAATATTAGCCACTCCGAGCGCCTAGGATGTTGCTCAGTATTGGGCACGTGTTATATAATTAGACAGTTTTACCCTTTTATGTACCTGTATAGCAACTGTACATTTGTATGTTTCCGACACGAGAAATAAATGGCCCCCACATTACAGAAATGCATATTTATTAAGTCATTTTTCTAAGTATTTTTCTTTTAGGTAATTTTCTTGCTTTTCGCGTCATTATTAAGTAATTTTATGGAATTTATTAGAATATTTTATATGTTTTAAGTGATTTTCTCACATTTTTTTAACCCTCCATCGGTCACAGCTGGCCTGACAGGCACCGTAAATCTATTCTTGCTCCCGCCATCCTTCCCGAGGGCACCTATGCACCCGCCCCTTTTAGTGCCTTCCTATCTCTAAGTCCTGTTCCAAATGCTCCCAGTTAATTTTCCCACCGCCTGCATAAAGTGCAGTAATTACCCTCCAGGCCTGTGAGGCGCATTGTGCCCGAACACGTTCGACTTTGGAAGGTTCGCATTTCCTTATTATTCCATCGCAATATTGCTTATCTTACTCATTTTATGAATAAGAAATACATAGATTGTGGTTATTTCGTGGAATAAACGGGTCAAACGCTGTCGAATTATGCTATGAATGTCACAAAGCAATCTGCCTGCTCCAAACAGATATATACAAACCTTGCACTTTACTGGGGCAATGTATCTTCACTGCTGAGTATTCCAACAGTGATTCCAAGTAAGACTGACTCTTTAAGGTGCTTGAAACCATTTTTCAGTGTTGCCTTAGTAAACAAAGATAAACGAGCGTGTTGACCGACTGAAAATCACAAAACCTTTGTTAAGACTAACTCTATCATAGGTTAAGGCTTTCACGGCCCGGATTACTATTCAAATAATTCATGGCTTTTGGGCTAATACTGTTTGAAATTAAATTAAATACCACCAGACGTTTTGAAGGAATCTTGCCTCATTTTTCAATGGAATTGAACAATGTGGCCAAAGAAAGTGTATCAATGAGATTACAAGAAAACTAGATAACTTCCTCTGTTGGTCGCCAGAGAGCAGCTGCCCGAAATTACTCTCTGGTGAAAAAGGAGGCAAGGTTTCATCAAAATGTCTGGTGGTATTTAATTTAAATTCACACAGCATTAGCACAAAAGCCATGAATTATTTGAATAATGCTGTATCGTGTTTTGTAATAAGAACATTATTTAAGTTTTGTTCGTAATTTTGCTATTATTTTGAATTTTTCTAATGAAAACTGAACACAATTTGGTGATGGGTTGTATATGTGAGCTATTTTTTTAAAGTTTGCTTGTGAGCAATAACTTTTATAACCTAATGTTGAATAAACTCCCTATGTAAGTATATCCTAATGAATGCCACTTATCACTTAAAAAATAATTGCATTGATTGGGTGTTAATGACGTCTTTACGTCTTTACAACAAGCGCCTGTCCGGCACACTGCGTCTGAACTCTTGGTTTGCGGAGGTGTGCCCGACGGAGGGTTAATTGTTTATGATGCATTTTTTGCATGCATATTGAGTGGATATTGATGGAACTGAGAGTGAGGATGAATACGAAGACATGAGAATCTTCACAACTTTGTTCAACCCTTATTTCTTGGAATATCCATATTCCAGGAGACACGCTGGACTGGAATTATAACCAGTGTTTGTGTGCAAATAATTCGTGTTTGTAAAATAATAATTAAATTATATTAGGTCAACATAGATCAATTCAATTATTCTCTGTGGTCAAATACCTACAGATTGGTCAACTAGTATCACAGTACCTATCTTTATGGGTAAGGGTGACCCAGCTGAATGTACCAATTACCATCCAATTAGACTTCTCTCCCACACTATGAAAATATTCGAACGTATCCTAGACAATAGGCTGAGGAACATCGTACAGCTCTCAGCAAATCAATGTGGGTTTGTCAAGGGATGTGGCAAGATAGACGCAATCTTTGCTGTGCGCCAGCTGATGGAGAAATTCCGAGAGAAGAGGAGGCCACTACATCTTGCTTTCCTTGACCTCGAGAAGTCATTTGATCGAGTACCACACCAGATGATTTGGTACGCTCTCCGAAATCATCCAGTTCCAGAAATGTATATAAACTGGATAAAAATGCTGTACAACAACACCAAAAGCCACGTGCAATGCCCTGCAGGACTGACTGACAGCTTCCCTGTGACAGTTGGGGTTCATCAAGGCTCAGCTCTGTCTCCCCTGCTCTTTGTTATCGTCATGAATTCCATAACGCGAGAGCTGCAGAAGTGTGTCCCATGGACATTGCTATACGCTGATGATATGATGCTTGCGGCAGACTCCAGGAAGGATCTCGAAACCCAAGTGCAGACATGGCATGATCGTCTGCAAGGATTTGGTCTTCGTTTGAACATCCACAAGACTGAATACCTCGAAACGATTCCATCCCCTGGAACTATACGTATTAATGGAGCTCCTCTTACCAAGGTAAATACATTCCGATACCTAGGCTCACGATTGAATGGCGACAGCTCTGTGAATGAAGATGTGCGAGCACGAATCAATGCGACTTGGATGCGATTCAGAGATGTCACCGGTGTTCTTTGTGATAAGAAGATGCCTATCCGCCTAAAATCAAAGATATACCGCACAATGGTGAGACCAGTTGCATTATATGGTACCGAGTGTTGGCCAGCACCTAGAAGTGCTGAGCACTCACTTCATGTCATGGAAATGCGGATGCTGTGAAGATCTTTAGACATTTCTCTGCTCGACCATAACCCCAACACAACGATTCGATATACAGCTGGCGTGGCTCCAATCAATGAGAAAATGCAGGAATGGAGACTCCATTGGTATGGGCACGTTGTCCGTGCACCACAAAGTTCAGTCATTGGCTCGGCCTACCATCTAACGGTCGATGGCCAGAGACAGCGTGGGAGACCAAAATTGCGTTGGCTCGACACTATCAACGCCGATTCACGATCAAGAAACTTGAAATCGCGCGAAGCATTAGATCGCAAGAAATGGCGTGCATTGATCCAAAAGGCGGACCCTGTTCCTACGGGATGACGCTAAGAAGAACATAGAATGACGTAGTCTGTTTGGCATTTTTTGTGTGATGAAATTATGTCAGCGGTTTATAAAAATGTTTTGAATGATTGACGACACAATCTTAATGCGACATGAAAGTTCCTTATTGAGGAAGTATAATAAGTTCTGAAGATACCTTAAGTCAATATTAATTTGTACTTTTTATTGTACCGATTTCCTCAGCGCAAATAATAATATGAATAGAAATGCAGCACTTACATTAAGTTACATTAAAAAAAAGTTACCATAAAAGAAGGTTGTTCTGAATACTATTTCTAAAAAATTAAGCATCTAAAAGCTAAAAAACACATACACTAAAATTTAAAAAACCAGATCTGTTACAAAAATATCTTAAATACGAAATAAATAAATCTTGATATGAAACCAGCTTGGAGAGGGAACAGTGATGTGGATGCTATATAGACAAAAAAAAAAGTTAAGATTCAAGTTGTCAGTGTGGGTATAATCATGTAAAATTGTGAAGAAGCTGAGGAATGATATCGTTGAAATAAATATCCCAAGCTGTAGATAGGGAATAACAACCTTCTTTTATGGTAAATTCTTTTAATGTACCGGTACTGTAAGTCTTGCATTTCTATTCATATTACTATTTGCTCGGAGGACTGCCGCAATGTGGCCAAAACCGGTACAATAAATAGTACAGATTAATATTGACACAATCTTACTACAGAACAACGAGCGGATGGGATACGGTTGCTCAGGCAAAACAATGAAATATATCATACTATGCAGCATCAAAATAAAATAGCTTATGTTTACTCTCTCCCTTTCCCAAAATAATGTTTTTTGCAAAGTTCGTGTCTATAACAATGCACTTTTAGCCAAATGCTATGAACCACTAAATAAGCGGACTTGTTGCGGGATAGTAAGAAGGTCTTGCTCACCATGATGTTGTCTATGACTCTCTTCTTCTCCTTCTCCTGAAGTTCCTTGCTGATGTTGATCCTTGTCTTGGTCTCCATGACCCAGGCTATCACCGTGTCCAGGTTGATGGTGTACTTCTTGAGAGAGGACAGCTTACATTCGATGTACTCCCGGTGCTCACCGAGTCCAGTAGATGCCTGTCAGGAAATAAAGGTTGTTTGTATCACTACTGTCTCCCACAAATCCAATCCCTCGTCCTCGTCGTGGGAGATGGGCAACGTAATGAAGTAGGGGATTGCCTGTAGGGGTGAAGTACAGTGGGGACTTTGTGTGCCTCAAGACCGCTACGGTAGCTGTGAAGGCCCTACAGGAACCCTGAAGAAATTACGGCTATCGGGGCTCTGGTAAAACAACTGCTGCCTTGTAGTTTGGAGTTGGTTATTCAAAGGCTAAGGGAAGAAACCCTGACAGAAAATCAGCCTGGTGCCTCAGGCTTAAGGTGGCAGCCCCTCCAAGGCACTCGGAGGCAGTGGGTTAATCACTCGCTTCTCTTAAATAAACTGATTACGGAAACTGAAGCGAAATTACAAAACCGGACGGATAACCTGATAACGACTTTTGGCATGAAGAGGATTACGAAAATTGGTTTCTGGAATGTGAGGACCTTGATGGAGAAAACCAGACTGAAACAAGTGACACGGGAGATGAAGAACTATGGACTGGATATCCTAGGATTGAGTGAAGTGAGGTGGCCAGGATTTGGTGAAATACAGACAACAGCACCCGGGCGACTGGAGCTGGAATTTGATGATGATGATGATGACAGACAACAGATGGAATTACATTTCTCTATTCTGGGGGCGATGATGAAGAACACAGGGATGGAGTGCGGTTGCTGCTCAAAGATGTTCGAAGCCGTGTCAGGAAGGCAAATGGTGCCTTTGTCCAGCTCTACCCCATCGGGAGAAATAGAAACATTTCCAGGAAGACCAAGCTCCGCCTTTTCAATAGCAACGTAAAGTCGATTCTTCTCTACGGCTGTGAAACATGCAAAGTCACAAAACCGATCAACAACCAGCTACAGGTGTTCATTAACAGATGTCTGCATCGCATCATGAATGTGAGGTGGCCGGACATAATCTCAAATGAAGATCTTTGGACCATCACCAATCAACAACCAATTAGCATCCAGATCAAGGAGAGGAAATGGCGCTGGATTGGTCACACACCAAGGAAGCCGGACGGAGCTATTGAGAGGGCGGCGCTAGACTGGAATCCTCAAGGCGCCAGGAAGCGAGGTCGACCTAAGAAGACCTGGAAGAGGACGATCGAAAATGAAATTGCAGAGGTGGACAAGAACTGGAGTCAAGTGAAGGGAATGGCCAGGAACCGTACTGCGTGGAGAAATTTCGCCAAGGCCCTATGCTCCGGAAGGAGCGGCAGGAATTAAGTAAGTAAGTAGTAGTGTATCACTACTACAACTACACTAACTATCCCCCTCAACACACCATATTGGTCCTAAAATAAGTCACACCGTTAAAATTCGAGTAGAAAAAGAAGGAAAATATGAAAAATACAGCAAGCAGCCTTGGTGACCGAGACATTCATTACCTTATCCATGGCAGAGATCAACTCCTTGACTTGTTCTGGAGTCACTGTGGGTTTCGTCCGTCTGAGAGTTTCCAGGTCTCGCTTCTTGGAAATCAGCTCCTCTTCTCTGGCCTGAAACAACAAAAGAGAAATTATCAGCAATTTAGTGGTGGTGGATCGTGACTTTTACATGTTACCACATGTCTCTACAAAAGTTTGTCAATCTCCCATGTTGATCAACCGATTGTTAGCCTATTTTCAATTTTGAAAAAATACGCTTATGAGATCAACTTTTGTCCGTGTATGTGTGAGAGGTGTGTGTATCGCCCCCTAATAAAATCTAAATGGCTGGAGCGATTTCAATGAAACTCTGTAAAACCATAGCACCACTCTGGCCGACCCCGACCGTGCCCTTCAAATTTCATGCTGTCGCAACAATCCAACATGGCGGCTGTGCGAAATATTTCACCAGCATTCAGTATCTCCGAAACTATTACCGATATCACGCTGACACCTTGTACGGTGATAAAGGGCACCACTAGAAGTTACCCTTTGAGACGTTCAAAAACCTGGTAACTATAAAACCAACATGGCGGCCAAGCGAAGTTGAGACATTTAAGTAGACTTTTCTCGCGATTTAACCATCCAAACGTAATGAAGTTTGGTACAGCAAATGTTTATACACATTGTAATACACTGGCGTCTAATTTAGTTCAATTGTTTACATACCTTCAAAATGGCGGCTGTGCATAATATTTCACTGGCATTCTGTATATCCGAAACTATTACAGATATCACCCTGAAATTTTGTACGGTGATAAAAGGCTCTGTTATAAGTTTATCTAGGTAACTTTCAAAACCCTGTAAACTACAAAACGAACATGGCGGCCAAGCGAATTTGAAATATTTTAATAGACTTTTCTCTTGATTTAACCATCTGAGCGCAGTGAAATTTGGTACAGTAAATGATTATACATATTGTAATGCAATGGCATATAATTTAGTTCAATTGTTTACATTACCTCAAGATGGCGGCTGTGCAAAATTTTAAAATTAAGTTCTTATTTCTTGTGTCGTAATCATGCGATCAAAGTGAAAGTTTGAATAATGAAGCTAAGCAAAAATTTTCCTTTAATGATACATAACTCTAGGCCTATACATATAATAATCCAAAATGGTGAGCATCCAAAATATTTTGACGGTCCTCAATATCTACGAATCTTTTACAGTAATCAAACTGAATTTTCTTATGTTCATAGAGGCTATGAACATAAGTTCACCTATATGACTTTCAGTAACCTGGTGAGCACAAATCCAACATGGCGGCGACGTGAAGTATAAATATTTAAATGGACGTTTCTCGTGATTTAACCACCCGAGTGCAGTGAAACTTTGCACGTTAAATGCTTATACAAATGTTAATCCACTGGTATCTAATTTATTTCAATTGTTTTCATAACCACAAGATGGCAGCTGTGCGAAATTTTAAAATCTCGTATTTACTTCTTGTGTCATAATCATGCGATTGGAGTTTGAATACCACACGTACACAAAAATCTTCATGTAATAGTACATAAATAAAAATCCAACCTGGCGACCATCTGAAATATTTAGTTGGTTCTCAATATCTACAAATCTATCACGATAATCAAACTGAAATTTTGTATGTTGATAGAGGCAATTAACATGAGTAGGATATATGAAAATAGGCTGTATAGTTCTTCACGGAATTACTTGTTTTAGTGTGTAACCAGAGTTAGCCCAAATAAACAATCCTTGTTTTGCGACGTCTATTTTAAAAATTGATTGATAATATGACAACATTTTTTTTTTTTTTAAGTACACTTTCTATGCCACACAGAAAAGCATAGAATTATGGGTAGCTTTAAGGTGGTCAGCAAAAAGTAATTCCAATTATTGGAATATGTGAAAGGAAAAAAGTCACCTTCAATAGTGCAAATAAATATAAATAAATAAATAAATATATAAATCTTAAGCACATGTAATTTACTTCAGGTTATACGGTATTCCAGTAATTGGAATGATTTCTTGGAGACCAACTGAAAGTTATAATATTAATAATTTTTAAATAGTAAAACCCACAAATTTTACTGAGATAAAGTGCTAGCAACACAATGAAGTATGTGGTTAAAGAAAAGAGTAGGGAAGAGTTAAGAGAGGCAAAGGAAGAATAGCGAGAGAATGATAGCGCACCTTTGTTTAAGAAAGAAGAAATGTCAGTAACTCACCGAGAGGTGTAACCTAATCCAAACACATCAACATAACAAGAGAGTTGAACACTCAGACATGCCGGCTACAAACAAACAAAAAGCCTGCCATTGAGCTCAACGTAGCTATTTATACCCCACACCTCCCGGCACTACTGTCTTATGTTGTGTTGTGTTTTGTTTTGTTTGAGACCGTGAACTGTGACCGCAATGTCACTGCCACCAGGATCGTGTAACACTCCACACACACTCTCTCTCTCTCTCTCTCTCGGGAGTGTTTACAAGGAACATTTCTGGTGGCCAAGGCATTCATCATCATCATCATCATCATCATCATCATCATCAAGTTTCCACTCCAGTTTCCCGGATGTGGTTTACAAGCGCTCTCCATTTTAGTCGATTCATGTACCACTGCTCCTTCAAGACTTCATCCCAGTTGATTCCCTTGGATGTGATATCTTCCTTCACTTGGTCCAGCCATCTCCTCCTAGGTCTTCCAACAGGTCTCCTTCCAGTAATCTCAGTATGTAACCATTGTTTTGCAATTCTTCCTTCTGTCATACGTTTGACCAGTGGCGTCACTAGGGGGGTGCGGGGGGTGCAGACCGCACCGGGTGACACCATCACAAGGGGTGACACCAAAATTAGGGCGGTTCATAAAAATTTCATTTTTAAACAAATTTAGCACAGCAGAACATCGATTTTTTTACCAGTACTAAGTGTCTATCTTGTCTGCCTTCACTTCATTGGTTATAAAAAATGGTGAATTTATCATTTACCTCATGTATTTATTATTATTATTGATTTAAACCCACTACGGAGCGCTTATGACTAGTTCTTCGTTGCTCTTTTCCGTTCCCAATATCTCTTGAGCCCTGCTGATAATTTCTCCTTTCTCTCCTGCGAAAGGGCTTCCGACATTTAGAGACTCTAGGTGGTGGGGTCCAAGATTCTACCATAGCACAAAATTAGGAACGATCTTCTACATCAAGGTCAGCAATTCCAGCCGAATCTAAGTCCTTTTGTACTTCATTAAGCCACAGGCTTCCAGTCTTGTAGCTTTTAACCAAGGAGAAGATCTTCTTGGTAAGCCTGTTGCTGTTCATTCGTTGTAGGTGCCCATAGAACTTTAGCCTCCTACGTCGCATACTGGTATTGGCTGATTCTAACTGTCGATGAAAATCCACAGCCTGCTTCCAGTCTCCAACCGGGTCAGGAATGGAATGAATGAGCCCCCATCTAGCGGCGAGGATATGAACTGTGCCGGTTGCCGAGGCCTGACGCACTCCTCTGGGGCAATGATTAAATGAATGACAAATGATATGAAATGATAGTGGAGAGTGTTGCTGGAATGAAATATTGACAGGGAAAACCGGAGTACCCGGAGAAAAACCTGTCTGCCTCCGTTTTGTCTAGCACAGATCTCACATGGAGTGACCGGGATTTGAACCACGGATCCAGTGGTGAGAGGCCGGCGTGCTGCCGCCTAAGCCACGGAGGCTATTCTAACTGTCGATACAGGTCAGAATTAGATTTCAAACGGTAGGTTCCATCTGGGAGCAATCTCAGGCCATGGATTTTCCTGAGGATACGTCTTTCGGCTTTCTCCTGGTCATGTATGTATGTGCTGAATAGCTGAATGGGACTTCCTAGAATCTCTCCCATATCTCTCAGTGAGCCTACAATTATTACTTACGATCTGTGAGTCTGTGGCTTCATGTGAGAGGAGTTTTTCAAAGCTTAAGTTTATAAAGAACTATTTGCGATCTACCATGGGACAGTCAAGGCTTTCTGATCTTGCAATATTATCAATTGAATGTGATTTGGCGAAAGGAGTTGATTTCGAAGAAGAAATTAACAAGTTTGCAGCTCTGAAGGCCAGGAAAGGAAAGTTTTGATTTAGTTGAGATTTAATATGACATAAAATTTAATGTTAAAATAACAATTAAAAAAGTAACATATTTTCTATGTAGTTCTTAGTTCTTAACTTCTTACAATCTACTACCAACCGACCTTGAATTATTTTTTTCTATTTCTCCTTCTATTGCCTTTGGAAATATAGGACCAATGTTTATAAACGTTACTAAGGATTCTGTATGTTTCCGTTATTTGGCACTGGCGGACTCGGAGGAGGTCAATGGGGTATCAGGAGAGCGGGGGGGAGGGTGACACCAACCCTAGTGACGCCGCTGCGTTTGACGTGACCAAACCATCGCACACCATAGTTATTACCCATTTAACATTTGATTGCCGCTGAGCTTGGCAGCGCCAGTGTATGTTGATTATTATAGCAGGAGCCCCGCTCGCGGTACAGCGCGGAGGACACAGTGATGACAGAATGAGGTCTGCACATAAGTAAAGCAGCATTGCGTCAGATAAGCGTCACAGGAGCTCATGTCACCACGGAGAGTTGTTAAACCATGACCAGGGTACTGGATCTGAGTCAAATCCTACTCGCGCAACTGTACCTGTCAACGAAGCAGGCTGACGTGTGTCACAAGTAAATAAAGAATAGTTCCCATCTCGACCGCCGGCAATCAATTCGTGAAAGGGTAATATGGTCTCCTTCAGGGACTGATTTTATCCAGCTTGTTCTCTAATCTTCTCATTTCTTACTTTGTCTTTCCTAGTTTTTTGAAGCATGCTTCTTAGAAACTTCATTTCTGAAGCCTGAAGTCTGCTGTCAACTTTCTTGGTAGTTGTGCATATTTCCAACCCATAAGTCAATATAGGGACAAAGTATGTTCGAAACAGAGTTTGTTTTGATCTTAGTGGCACTTGCTTATTCCAGAGTAGATATCAAACTTGCTGATAGAATTGGCTTGATTTCTGAATACAGTTATTTAATTCAAGCTGTATTCTGTTGTCACTTGATATTAAGCATCCAAGGTACTGATACTGGTTTACTGTTTCCAATTGTATGCCCTCCAGCATAACATTATCTTTACTTCTCTGTCTGTTAACAGACATTGCAGCAGTTTTTGTCCATATTTTTCAAGGAACATTTCTGGTGGCCAAGGCATTATAGAGGACATATTGTAAATTCTTAGATAAAGGCTGCTTTCATGGCCCGGAATACTTATCATAATCTGCTTTCAGGTTTATGGCATGTCAAACTGATTAAATTATTCTACATGAATCATTTTTGTTGGATGTGTATTGACTTACATATTCATTATTTTAATTATCGTGTTGGAAGCCATTTTTCAGTGTTGCCTTTGTAATCAAAATTTTTATTCTTTTCAGTCGGTCTACACAATTGAATCGGTCGCAGCTGAAAGGCAGGGGGGAGACCCAGCTTAACAGAGGAAAATAAGGCCAATATTCATTCGATTGTTAAATATGCTACACATATTGTTGACAAATGCTGCACATATCCCAGTATTGGTAAAATTCCTGGCAACCAGAAGCAACTTCAATAATGGAAAAATTCTACAGTAATTATAACCCTTCTAAAATAAAACTAGCGGACCCATGCGAGAAATAGGTTTATAATGAGGTTTTGCAAATCGAACACTTCTAACAAAAATTTATATTTCAGAAATTATAATGCAATTTGTCACTGTTAATGCAATTTGTGTGCCGTAGCACTCACCGGTTATTTGATATTTATGAAATTATACGATTTGAGTACTCATTCCTTTCATATACTGTTTCTGAAATCCATGCAAAATGATAAAGGAAAGACCTCATAATGTCAAAATGACATGAAACGGGTATCACAGCGACCAAAATGTGAAGTGGACAGCAATTATGGGGGGGTATTTTCATACATCAACAATATCTGCAAATCGCACACTTCGTACATTTTTTTAAAAGTAATTTTTTAAAGAAATTATTGATATTTATGGAATTAGAGTGCAATTAGTCACTGCTAATGGCTATTCTCTTTCATTTGAATGCTCATTTTCACGATCGGTCGCTTGTGAGTGCCGCAGGAGGGATCTATACTACTGAAATAATATATTTATGACGTTCAAAATTTCCCGCCTTTTTATAGAGTTTTTATTCTGAGCACCTGAATAAAATAAAATATAATAAATAAAATCTCTATAAAAATATCTAAATCACAGTGTATGTTAGTGATTTAGGTTCATTTTGTAGGTTGAGGTTTGATACACACTTTATAAGAATTTTCGTACTTTTCTTTTTTTAAACTTGGAATTTATGATACATTGTTAAAAAGCCTTAAAATTATTTTGGCAACACTGTCATGAATGGCCTCCGGGAAATTGAACTGAAATAGTATTATCTACATGTGTGCCAATTTTGGAATAGCTCCCATGCATACTTTCCAAAATATCCAACATGGAACTCAAATTTCTAGTACGTTTTTTCAGCAGTTGGTAGCACTGACATAATTTACAAATATGGGCTTGAGATATTCCGGTATACATCTTTACTCATATTGAATTTGGTTTCGATTGCAGCAGCCGTTTAGGAGTTGATAGGGGGAAACACACACACAGCCAGCCAGACAGAAGGACAGACAGACAGGCAGAAGAACAGACAGACAGACAATTTCTACTTTTTCCTCATTTTTGCAAAATGTGAAAAGTAGGCTAATAATTACAGAAGAGGTGAGAATAGAAGACTCATCATCATCTTGTACAATTTCCAGCCCCAGGCTGGGTCTGTTTGGAACATAAGCCTTGCCACTTAGTCCTTTCTTCCCACCACCTCTCCGCTGTCACTCTGGTCCAGTCCTCGCCTCTCTTCTTGACATATTCCTCTACTTCTTTCAGCCATCTATCTCTTGGTCTTCCCCTTGGTCTTTTCTTATGCATCTGCATCTCATGTATCCTCTTGGGAATCTTCTTCTCTTCCATTCTCTTTAAGTGTTCATACCACCTGAGTCCTGATGTCTCAATCCTACCTTGCAAGGGCTCCTCTCACTATACTACTAAGGCTAGAATGAAGTGGTTCGACCACATGAAGAGAATGAGTGCCAATAAAACTGCAACAAGGGAGTATGAAAGAGACCTAGAAGGGAGGAGACCAGTTGGCAGACCTAGAAAACAATGGACAGAACTGATGAAGAAGAGAGGATTGTGAATGAAGAATAGTTCATGGATCGACAGAGGTGGAGCGGACTCGTATATCACACCCGGGAAACTGGGGATGGTCAACGATGATGATTATTTAGATAAATAAATACCCAAAACCTATAGACATTTTAAGCCCTCACCTGATAAGTTAACAAGAAGTTCCGTGAAGAACTATACAGCCTACTTTTCATGCCAATGATTATTCTACAGAATATGAACCTATCTAGAATAATGACGAAATTAAGTTGCTAATATCGAAATTTCCAATTAGTTCGAAATACTGTATACCTGGCATAATGTATCCTAATAGAGCACTACAGTTGGCAGCCCTGATGACTGAATATATTCTTAGTTCCGTCTCTTACGGTACTAAATACAAAATTTGGTTGAAGTCCACTGGATAGCATGGACGTTACATGCAGTTAAACATTGGATCTAACAGCGCGCGTAAAATCATGTTGGCAACAATGTCATGCATGTATTGGTCAGAAATAATCTGAAATAATATGATCTATTGTTGTGCCAATTTTGAATGAAATCCATTAGTTAGTATAGAAGTTACATGCATTTTAAAATTGGACCTATCAGCAGGCTTAGAATCATGTTGGCAGCACTGACATATATTAGTTACTCCAAATTCGTCTAGAATGCCAGGTACTATACGTGTGCAAAGTTTGGCTTGCATACTTTCTGATATATTGATATTAGGGTAACAAAAATAGGGACAGCACATATTAACAGTTGGCAGCCCTGGTTGCTCCTTAGAATACGCATAGTTATGGTACACATAGCACATACGAAATTTGCACATACGAAATTTGGTTGAAATCCAAATGATAGTATGGAAGTTACATGTATTTAAAGTTGGACCTGTCAGCAGGCTTAGAATCATGTTGGTAGCACTGACGTATATAAGTTACTCCAAATTAATATAGAATGTCAGGTACTATACGTGTGCATAGTTTAAAGCTATCGGCTTGCATACTTTCTGATATATTGGTATTTGGATAAAATAAATTAGGAGCATTTATTAACAGTTGGCAGCCCTGGTAGGTCTTAAGAATACGCTCAGTCATATCTGGTTATGTACACATACAACATACGAAATTTGGTTGAATTCCACTTGATAGTGTAGAAGTTATATGCATTTAAAAATTGGACCTATCAGGAGGCTTATAATCATTTTGGCAACACTGCCATGTTTGGCCTCCTGGAAATTAAACTGAAATATTATGATCTGTACGTGTGCCAATTTTGAAATAGCTCCCATTCATACTTTCCAAGATATCCAACATGGAGCTCAAATTTCAATTGCGATTTTTTAGCAGTTGGTAGCACTGACATCATTTTCAAATATGGCCGTGAGATATTCAGGTATAGATCTTTACTCCTACCAAATTTTGTTTCGATTTCTGCAGCCGTTTAGGAGTTGATAGGGGGGGACACACACACAGACAGACAGAAGGACAGACAGACAGACAGACAGACATACAGACAGACAGACAGACAGACAGACAGACACACATTTGCCCGATCTCATGTCTACTTTTCCCTCATTTTTGCAAAATGTGAAAAGTAGCCTAAAAATTATTACTTATACAATTGTTTAAAGATGCAAATGAAAATACTCAGCACTTAAAAAAGGTTAATTAATCTTTCTTTAAAATGTTAAAAATATTTCTTGAATTTGCTCAGAATTAAAAATGAAATAATAATGCTGATTTCTTCTTCTTCTTCTTTCCTAGATTTTGGGCATCTTTGAATCGCGTAAAATAACACATTTCATGCAATGTCTCTTATTTCTTTTATCCTTTCTTGCCTTCCAGTAGTTCTTCATTACTTCACTTTGTCTCCTTCTTCTCCCTTCCGTCCAGATGTTAACCCGCTTCTTCTTTTCCTTTTCCCGGAAACCCTTGAAATTTTTTATCATATTTCTGAAAAGTGGTCTCTCGTGAATAATATCTATTGTTACTTCCATCTCTTCCGTATCGCTGATTATACTTTCTACCCATTGATTACCATTCTTGCTTTTGTATACATGACTGAAAATTTGTTTTGTGAATCTGGTGTTATTCATCCTCATTACGTATCCAAAGAAATAGCGGCTTCGGTGGCGTAGTCGGTAGCATGCTGAACTGCTGTGCCCAAGATAGCGGGTTCAAACCCGGCCGAAGTCGTCGGATTTTTTAAGAGCGTTAAAAATCCTTCAGTGTGCCTTCCTTCGGAGGGGAAGTAAAGCCGGCGGTCCCATGTCATAGATTTATGGCATGTAAAAGATCCTTTCACAGACTAAACTTGTGTAAAGCAAAATTTGTTAGGTTAGATTTCGCCAGAACGCTCTATCATAGTTCCAAAGTTCGCCACTAGGTATCATTGATATCTGGTGGCGAAAGTTGGAACTACTTGAAATTGAACGGAACTTGTAGCTCACCCTTTAGGGTGTCCGCTGGAAGCAGCCACAGACTAAGGCGAGCCGAACATGTCCTCGGACACTCCCGGCCTCAAAAGCCATACGATAAATAAATAAAATAATAATAATCCAAAGAAATTAACCCTCTTTATCCTGATCGTATCGTAGATTTTTTCAATTTCTTTATTTTTGTAGAGGTCGTCATTTTTTCTGTGTCTGAACTTCCCATTTTCTGTTTTTAATGGTCCCAATATTTTTCTAAGTATCCATCTTTCCTTTTTCTCTAGCTCTTCTATTTAGCCTTTTCTTAATGGAAAACATACATTCTGAAGACTTTCCGGCTTAATGACCGATTTGTAATGTCGGATTTTACTTGCAATAGAAAGATTTTGTTTTTTCGGTAGGTATCCTTCGTCAGTTGAAAAGCTTGTTCCAATTTTCGTACTCTTGCTCTATTTGCTTCTTTGTCTAGTCCATTCATTTGAATCATTTCTCCCGAATACTTAAACTATTTTATTTATTAATTGAATAAGCATTATTTTTAAGTAGAAGTGACCGAGATTAATTTTGTAGCGAAATGTTTACCACCCACTTTAAGAAAATAAAACTCCGAAAATTCCGATAAACTTAAGAAATATGAGGGGAATAGTGAAGATCAGTACAAAACAAGGACCACATTTTTAAAAATGGATAAAAATAGTTAAGATTTCAATTTTGAAAATTTAAAATTTTTCTTCTAATAGCAAGAATTTGTGTTTCTTTGGAAATGTATATACATAGCTATTTTTGTTTTAAGCGGCGGAACTATGAAGTTATCTGCCCCACGAAATGTATATAATTATTGTACAACATCTATGATGGGCACAGTATTATAAAAACATTATTGTTTTGGCTCACCAACTCTTTACTAACGATTAGTTAGCTAATTCCTATTTAACTTAAATACCAGAGTTAATGAGTGATTATCATCGATACATTTCACAAGGCCATTCGGTTTCCTAATTACTTAAATATGCACACTAGAGCGCAGCAACTCCAACTGAAACACCGGAAAAAATGCGAACTACAAGCCCGCTGTACTCTCTGTCACTCTGGCTCACGCAGGGTCACACTTCAAGTTGCTGAGCTCTACGTTCGATTGAAATATTACAGACATCGTATAAATTGTAAAATGGCTTTAACTTCACGTCAGTAAGAGGTAAGAACTCTTCTTCTCACTGTTTTAATAATTGTTTATAACATTTAAATTCCCTAATAGTCTAACAGAAAAATTCTTCACAGTAAGATTGGTTGGTTCTTAAGTTTAGGGGCTGCGACAACGCGGTCATGTAGCCCCGTGTACTTTGGGTGTGTGTAGAATCTGTCTGATAACCGGTGTTAATTGTGATGACTGTATTAGTGTGTGTTATCTGTTTTTTAATTCAAGTAATGACTGCAGGCTTTTGAATTTTTCAAATAGTTCTTACTTTTGCCGCCAAACGCCACCGTCAAGGACTACTAGTTCAGAAATTAGCTACCAGACGCCATCGCAGTCGGCTCTTGGAAACGAACATAGGAACCTAAGAGCATTGTTTACATTCTTAACCTATACAATTTAGCTTCACACAGGTGTAATTAGTGGAAGGTTCTTTAACATGCCATAAATCTATGACATGGGACCGCCAGCTTTACTACCCCTTCGAAGGAAGGCATACCGAGGAATTTTGAATGCTCTTAAAAAATCCGACGACTTCGGCCGGATTTGAACCCGCGATCTTGGGCATAGAACACAGTAAGATTAATAAATCAGAACATGAATTTATTATTATGAAGGATAATCATGAATGTTTTTCCATTGGTCACAAGTAATACACTTTTGAGGTGTTTTTTGCAGGGCGGTTGAGGGAATTATCCCCAGATAAATTTGACGTCCTACTTTTCTGTCTCAATCACTTTGAATTATTGAGGCTTTACTGTAGTTACACGGTGTAGATCATCACAGCTGACTGGTTACAGCGCTGTAGCATAGCAGTGCGAGCGCCGAGTTCAAGGTTACGCAGTGTTGCATGTTACACGGCACGCGGCAACATTTCGCGATTTACAGCGTGACCATTGTCTCTCGTTTCTCGAACCCACTCCAGAACTTTTATGTCCACATTTTCGTACTTTCATTTTTTCACAACGCGGAAGGACTTACAAGTTATCTTTGTTCCCAATAATTTGTCCGTCTGGTTACTGGTACGTCAATAACGAATCATACACGGCTGCACTTCATTTTTACGACTCGCCGCTCCATTTTCTGCAGCAAATTCTAGTATTTTCAATTTGAAGGATGCCGTAAAACTCATTCTTTTGCTCATTTTCAGTTGTTGTGTAGGCTACTGCACGCTTTTTACACTCGGCTGCACTTAGCCGTGCGGGACGCGAGGCACGGAACTCGTAAGCGGGGCGGTAGGGGGAGAGCGTAGCCATCGAGGTCAACAGGTGTCGCAGGCAGAAGCGCGGGTTTTACAGTTGCATGAGTTGCGTGATACGGTAGCATGGCATCGGTAAACTTAAAACAAGTGATGGAAATAGCTAACATGAAATCTCGTCATATGTAGTACAGTATTAATTGCATACATTTGTTTAAAAGTGACAAAAATAAAAATAAAAGTATTATTTTAAATTTCCATTCAAAAATGAGGGTGCGGGGATTATTTGAGGGCGGGGGGTATTCGGGTATATACGGTATGCCCTTACCTTGACCATGCTGAGCCTCACGGCCAGAGAGGTGTCGTCGGACGGATTGGCTGTGGATGCTAGCAGAGCCTTCACCTGGTCCAGACACAGCTGGATGCTGTCCACCAGACTGGTCGGATTGCTGGCAGCCTCCATGGCCTGGATCCTGAAACACAAACAATATTCCATCCACGATTTTAGTAATTTTCAAACAACATTTGGTTCATACTACGTACAAATTATGTTTTCTGCAAAACAGAGTACTTAAATTAAAACCATATTCATCATCATCATCATCATCTTGCACAGTTTCCAGCCACTGGCCGGGTCTGTTTGGAACACGAGCCTCTCCAACATCTTCTGTCTTCCCACCTTCTCTCAGCCTCCACCCTTGTCCAGTCTTCTCCTCTCTTCTTCACGCTTTCTTCCACCCCATTCAGCCACCTGTCTCTCGGTCTCTTTCCTTCCCACTTCGTCTCGTGTACTCACCTGGGTATCCTCTTCTCCTCCATTTGTTTTACATGTCCATACCATCTAAGTCTACATTTCTCTATACCATCCTGTAATGGTTCCTCCTTCATTAATTCACTGGTCCTCTCATTTCTTATTCTGTCCATCTTTGTAGCTCCAATACTGCTTCTCAAGAACCTCATCTCACTGGCCTGTATTTTGCTCTTCTCCCTTCCTTTCATAACCCAGGTCTCCGAGGCATACGTCAGGATAGGGACATAGTACGTCCGATATATGATCTTTTTGCTGCTCTGAGGGACATCCTTGCTCCATAAGATGCTTCTCACACTCCTCCGAAATGCTTCTGCCTTCCTCCCCCGCTCATTTATTTCTCTATCGTTTCTTCCATTATCTTGTATCAGGCTTCCCAGATACTTGAAACTCTCCACTTTCTTCAGCTGTTCCCCACCAATTGTTATTCCTGTTGTGGTTCTTTTCTTCTTCCTGGTTGTGATCACCATCTCACTCTTATTTATGCTAAATTTCATCCCATATCCTTGTATTATTCCTTCCCACACGTCCAACTGTTCCTGTACCTCCTCCTTGTTTCCCCAAATCATCAAATCATCTGCAAAGACCATTGCTTTCATCTTTCCTTCCCCAATTACTTGTGCCACTCGGGTCATTATGTCATCCATCACCAGAATGAAAAGTAACGGTGACAGTGCACTTTCTTGTTTCAGGCCGTTTCTCTGTTCCAACCAATCCGATCTCTCTCCTCCCACTTTCACACAGCTCACGCTTCCCTTGTACATCTCCTTTATCCTCCTTATAGTCCATATTACATTGTAAAAATAAAATGTCATGTCAAATGTCAAAAGGATTATTCCACCTGTTCAATATATTTAGAAAAGTGAAGGTAAAGAATATTTGCACATTTATCGAATGAGGGAATTTTAGAATTCTTTTTTGGTTCCGTATTGACGTACAGTATAATAGGGCAAAACGCATTCGATGAAAAGTAATTCCGCCTAGTCAATCAATACCTTTTCTTGTATGATTGTTACTTACTCATAATGTAATCATTTTGGTTTGGTGCATGTTTCGGCTACTAACTTACATGCTCCCTTCATCAGCCATTAATAAATAGAATGGCAGGAAGGTACTCGCAAGGAAAAGGAAGCTTGTAGTTTAATGTGACCATAAATCATGTGATCATGAGCCACGGAACCTCCTCTTTACGTGGAATCCGAACCACAGGACATGGCATTTCACTTCGAAAACCTCACATGCATTGATCGGGAATCAAACACGGTCCACCTTGGTGAGAGGCCAACAGCTTGACCGCTGCACCACCATGCCCCTAAGGTACTCGTAATGAAGAGATAAAGGCCAAGTTAGAAATGAACATGCCAGATGAAGCTGTTTGTAAGAGCCGACTCAGATGGTGGGGTCATGTGGAGGAGGAGAGATTACCTAAGAGGTTAACCCTTTCCCACACACATATTGACGTCATTTATCCCCTGATTTCACCCTTTATCTACGTATGGGAAGGAATATTACAAGGATATGGGATGAAATTTAGCATAAATAAGAGTGAGATGTTGATCACAACAAGGAAGAAGGAAAAAACCACAATGGGAATAACAATTGGTGGGGAACAGCCGAAGAAAGTGGAGAGTTTCAAGGATCTGGGAAGCCTGATACAAGATAATGGAAGAAACGATAGAGAAGTAAATGAGCGGGGGAGACAGGCAGAAGCATTCCGGAGGAGTGTGAGCAGCATGTTATGGAGCAAGGATGTCCCTCAGAACAGCAAAAAGATCATATATCGGACGTACTATGTCCCTATCCTGACGTATGCCTCGGAGACCTGGGTTATGAAAGGAAGGGAGAAGAGCAAAATACAGGCCAGTGAGATGAGGTTCTTGAGAAGCAGTATTGGAGCTACAAAGATGGACAGAATAAGAAATGAGAGGACCAGAGAATTAATGAAGGAGGAACCATTACAGGATGGTATAGAGAAATCTAGACTTAGATGGTATGGACATGTAAAACGAATGGAAGAGAAGAGGATACCCAGGAGGATACACGAGACGAAGTGGGAAGGAAAGAGACCGAGAGGACGACCGAGAGACAGGTGGCAGAAGGGGGTGGAAGAAAGCGTGAAGAAGAGAGGAGAAGACTGAACAAGGATGGAGGCTGAGAGATGGTGGGAAGACAGAAGATGTTGGAGAGGCTTGTGTTCCAAACAGACCCGGCCAGTGGCTGGAAACTGTGCAAGATGATGATGATGATCTACTTTTCCAGATTTCTCCTGCTTTAAAGCTGCATTGATATTGGTGTAGTTGGCTATTTCACTGAATAGTATCACCTCCTAACATACGAGTATAAATATAATTAACTATTTCTTTTGAACCACTTTCCTAATTCTGTACAGATCCATCATCGCCTATAAAATCAGTAGGAATTGTGAAACAAAAAGTCTGAGGTATCTGAATGGCCAGACCATCACCATCGGGTCCAAATTCTTGGTCTTCATTTTCACTCACATCGTCATTATCACAATAATTAACTTCGTCAATATCCGCTAAAACATCACTTCCACCCCTACTTAACAATTCTGTATCGCTTTCGGCGTTTATATCAAGCTCAGTTTCAATGCCTGCAATACTCAAACCAGCCATGATCACAAGAGTACACAGATCATCCGGACTTGTCAATGTTTACATGGAATTATGCTCTTCATTTATTTATTTCCTAAGCCTTTTTGATTCTACAACATGCTCATCCAAGCATAATGATATCTCTGACTATTATCCCACCAGACGTTACGATAGAAACCGTCAGAGAGCAGATAATGACAGAGAATGCAGTCGGGTGCTCAGGACCGGAACTGAAAAACAACTGATAGGCGCTTACGGGTGCTTTGGTCGGGAAGGCGTTGAAAAGGAAGAACAAGAGAATAAACGTGAACTGTGTTTTTGTTATTTAGTGAGGTTATCGATGTTATATGATGTATTACACCAATAAGTGGGCTGAGGAAGAAAACATGTGTTTTCGAAACATGTAGCTGTAGAATTTTTATGTAAGTAAAAAGTATTGATTTGGCGAGAAATTTATGTTATACTTCAAGGCGTTATGAGTTCGGCTGTAAGGGGTGAGAGAAGCAGAGGGGGTGAAGATAAGATTCAATGTCGAGCGATCTCAAAGTGAGAGGTGTAGAAGCAGAGGAGGCCGCAGTGCTAACTGCTAATAGGGGATCACAGAGGTTTGCAGACTAACTGTTCCTAACACCAACCTTCAGAGAGTATTTTCTTGAAATTTTTCCTTTTGTAATTTTTTCTTTGAATTTGTTAATAGCTTTTTTAAAATTTTTATTTTGGTTTAAAATATTTTGAAATTTTAGATTTTTTTAAATTATTTTATTTTATTGTAATTCTATCTGTGGATATTTTTTTATAGATTTTAAATTTTTCCAAAGTCTTTTGATTTTGTTGTGATACTTTTGAATTTTCTTTTTAAAAATTTATTTTGAATTTTTTGAAGACATTTTGTACTCTTTCCAAATTTTGTTTTGAGAATATATAATTTTTTTTTTTAATTTGAAAATTTATATCTGGATTATTTTATCATTTATATATATATATTTTTTGTAATTAAAAAAAAAACGAATTGAACGTGGCATAGAGTAGGAAGGAAGCGGCCGTGACTTGTTCGCAATCAGAGGCTTGCAGACTAGACTGAAAGGCAAAACAGTCTCACATGAAAATGTATAAGCCTTAATCAATTATTGAATCAAGACAGGCCAAAAATGAATCAATCCATTCCTACCAGTCAGAGGGTTAAGTTTAAAAATATCTGTAACATCGTACCTTCCAAATTGATGATACAGCCAACCCAGAGCCATTCAGAAAATGTATCCAAGTCGCAGAAGGCACTATGTCCACTGATACTACAGATCACTCACAAGCAACATGACTTCACTTCACACGGAACAGAACGTTTAAGAGCAACACACCACGCAATTATGTCATCCGTATCCCAATTGCCGGGTGACCTAATGTGGGTGGTATCTCGTTGCACATGTTTACGTTGACACAGCAGCAGCTGTGAGGTTGTCACCGCCAGAGGGGAGTACACACACACTCACAAAAAATAAAGGCTTTCCTTTTGTAATGAGGTCACTGACATGAATGAAGCATCCATTTAAAAGGATCAGATAACAGGTCTACAATAAAAAATTAAAAAGGTTCTGCTCTTCCCCCTCTTGGTAATTTAAATGCTCATAATTAGACACATACAAATTCATATGAGGAGCACAAATAAAAACAAACCCCATGACATAGCCGTGCATTTTAAATTGCTGACCACCACGTCCACGACTCCTAACCAGAGTTTGGTTTCTGTCCGGGTTTTGTCCACACTTCCTCCTGGAAAATAGCTTGCCACGGTGGGTGAGTGGTCAACGTGTCGGTCTACTAACCTCAAGCTTGAAAGTTCGCTCCTGGCTGTGGCAAGTGATTTTTGAAAGGCAGCAAAAATGACGATACCATGTCATACGATGTTGGCATGTCAAATAACCCATTTGAATTCAGTAGGCCGTGTTCATAATGGAAAAATTAATCTCGGGAGTTTCCGCCAACAGAAATCTATTAACATTTCTCCTTCTTCATCCTGATTTCCATAGCTAAATGGGCCAATTATCTCTTCTTTTCCCTGCCTATCTGTTCATTCATATCCCCCATTATTATAACCTCTTTGTCTTCTATACCCTTTTCCAGTTCTTCTCAGAAATCCTCTAAACATTCATCTACCTTCCCTGTCTGGGGTGCGTAAATCTGTATAAAATCCTTTGTTCCACTTGAAAGTAAGCACAGAGAAGAGCAAGACAATGGTAATGTTAAGAGGAAGGAAGGAAGAGGAAAGATAGAATTGAATGGGAAAATTCTAGAAGTGGTTAAAAATTTCAAGTACTTGGGAAGTGTGATCACAGAAGATGGAAGGATAACTGAGGAAATTGGAAAGAGAATACAACAAGCGAACAGTTTTTACCAGAGCATAAGGGGTATTCTGTGGAACCGAGATGTCCCAAAGAAATGTAAAAATGTATTATATTCAACCTACTACAGACCCATACTAACATATGCAGCTGGAGCGTGGACTACTACAAAAAGAGAGGAGAGTAGAATACAAGCCGCGGAGATGAAATTCCTAAGAGGTATAGAGGGCAAGACCAGAAGAGATAGGAGTTAGAAATGAAGAGATTAGAAAAAGGACAGGAATCTTGAAGCTGCAGGACAGGATAGAAACAACAAAGTTAAAGTGGTATGGACATATGATGAGAATGGGAGAGGAGAGAGTACCAAAGAAAACTTTCTGTGAAAAGATGACAGGGAAGAGACCACGAGGAAGGCCCCGAAAGAGATGGGCAGATACAGTGTGGGAGTGTGTAGAGAAGAGAGGAGGAAAACCTGAAGAAGTACTAAAAACAGGAGAGGAGGGGTGGAGAGACAGGAAACGTTGGAGGTCCTTAATTCACAACCCAACCCAGGAAGCTGGAAACGGGAAATGAAGATGATGATAAGTTTCCGCCAACACAAAGTTCCTCATTTCTCTACTAGAAAGCGCTATAGTGTTCAAGGAGCTTAGATATCTAACCTCCTTAACTTTCATAGTGCTTCAAGGAACAACGAAATTCGACATGCAAGCTGCCCTCTGGGTGTCAAATAACAATGCTTGCACCCGGCACCATACGATATTATTATTATCCCGGAAAATGCTGGGACAGTACCATATTTCAACTTGCCACAGTGGGCGAGTGGTTATCGTGTCGGACTACCAACCCCAAGCTTTCAGGTTCGCTCCTGGCCGTAGTAAGTGATTTTTTTTGAAATTGCTAGCAGTTTTCATTCGAATAACTACACTTTATTCAACCCAAAACCACAACTATTATTCATTTGTTAATTTGTAGAACCCTCATACCTTCAGATTACAGTCGCAGCAATTTTCGTTACTCAGAATGCAATGTTCCATTTAAACACACATCCTTTACACTATCAACTAAAATGGACCCTAGCTTGGGTATTAAAGCTGTTTGATAACCACTGCATTGAAAATTAACCACACATGAGACTGATCTCTTGTTGGGGTGGAAATTGCAAGCACTGAACTTGACCCTCAATGTTACTCTCAACACATTGTAGCAGATCTTTCTTGTACACTCCAAGCATACTGGTTGTTCACATTTGTAGCACTTGTAATATGATTTCCTCTTCTTTGCTTGTGGGTACAGACGACAAGTTATCCGTTTTTCAAGCTTCTCCTCAGCAATGTTGATATGCTCCTCCACTGCTTCAACCGTGGACATGCGGTCACTCAGGCTGCTACAAAACTCATCAGCTTCTTATCGCGGCTGCATGGTTATTAATGACGGATAAGATAAGTGCAGTGGAGAGATCTTCTTGACATACAATGGTGAAAATGAAAATCCACAGCCTGCTTCCAGTCTCCGACCGGGTCAGGAATGGTGTGAATGAAGCCCCCATCTAGCAGCGAGGATATGAACTGTGCCGGCTGCCGAGGCCTGACGCACTCCTCTGGGGCAATGATTAAATGCATGACAGATGAAATGAAATGATAGAGGAGAGTGTTGCTGGAATGAAATTTTGACAGGGAAAACCGGAGTACCCGGAGAAAAACCTGTCTGCCTCCGTTTTGTCCAGCACAGATCTCACATGGAGTGACCGGGATTTGAACCACGGACCCAGCGGTGAGAAGCCGGCGTGCTGCCGCCTAAGCCACGGAGGCTTCGACATAGAATGGTACTGCTAGCAAATATACTGGGAGGGTGATAATCGAGGTGTGGCACGTGTTTATTTTTCCACTGCAGTCATGTTGACCGCACGTCCATAGTTAAGGATTGAAGAACCCATTTGAATTCAGTAGGCCGTGTTCATAATGGCAAAATTAATCTCGGGATTTTCCGCCAACACAAAATATTCCTCCTTTCTCTACTAGAAAGCGTTATAGTGTCAAAGAGCATAGATATCTAACCTCATTGAATTTCATAGCGCTCCATGGAGCGATAAAATTCAACATGCAAGCTGCCCTCTTGAGCGTCAATTAACAAAGCTTGAACCCCGAGCCTTAAATGTGCCAGTAAATCTACAGACACAGCTCCCTGCGATGGCCAACTGACTGCACTGAGCAGGGTCGGTTCAAGGTTCTTTTTGGCACATGCGAGATCAGAGTTTGGTATCCCTCTCTTAACTTATTGAAGCTATACTCTGTATTTCAAAAGAATGAACGTGAAGGAAATGGCGGGAGCTTGGAACAGCTGACTGCCGCAGGCTCCTATTGGCTGGATTTTGACAACTAATACCATACGTTGCCAGCTTATTGTCATTCATTCAGTCGCCTGTTAACTGTGTCGGAGTTTGTTTCATTGCCATCGTTTCGTTTACTTTAAGCATCGAGTCAATAAGTTGTAAATAGTACCGCAGGAAGAACGTGGGAAAATGCTGGAAATACAGCTGGAGACCGTGCGCCCGCCAACCTGTAACGTCCGGCTATCGTTCATTTCAACATCAAACTATTTTCATGGTTAGCCTTGTTTGTTCAATTCAATTTAAATATACTGAATTTAGAATACATGCGTGACATACAAAATAGGCTATGTATATTTAGTTTTAATGTTTATGTATCCAGTAATGTTTCATTGCATACCATAGTGTTCAAATTAACGCTCGTCATTCAATAACCCATAAATCAACATTGTAAAATCACTGCAATAATATCGTCACAGAACAGCTTGTTTGTGTGCTTGGTGCTAAATACTTTACCTTGACATTACGTATGTGGAGGCTATTATTAACCGTACAGAGTCGCGATACAGTGAGTGAGTGTGCTTGGTATTGTCATGATGTTATTTCTGCATTCTGTGTTAGCTGCTGTAATCTGTGAACGACCGTCACCCGAACTCTTGTTTCATCTTGAAGGATATAATCATTGCATGGCGAGTACTGATATATTCATCATCATATTACTTTGCGTTTGTATTTTGTATTATATTTGTATAGCTGTCGAGTGTGGCTATACACACGGTGACAAAGGTAGCATAGCATAGCATAGCTTCGGTGTGTTATTTATTCATTTTATACCGTATTTCTCTATTTGAATGTCCTCGGCGTTGACTCAGGATCGACATTTGCATTATATTGCGCATAATAGTACCGAAATAATATCCGAAGTATAGCCCTGTGTATTATTCGAATCAGCTGTTCTACATCAACAATAAAAACTTGGCAACACAGCTCAGCTGTTCCAAGCTCCCTCCATTTCCTTCACGTTCATTCTTTTGAAATACAGAGTATAGGCAGTCAATTGTCAGGTCCAAGCTCCTGCAGCCCATTCTCACGCCATTTTCTAACACTTCTCTACCCGTCTCCTTGCGCCATTCACGAATTACTTTCTCCAGTACACAGTTGAAGAGTAAAGGTGACAGTCCATCTCCCTGCCTCACACCCGTCATGATTTTGAAATCGTCTCAAATTTCTCCTCTAAATTTCACTCCGGAATTTGTGTTAGCCAAAGTCTGCTGAATAATTGTTCGTGTTTTGTCATTCAAACCTATTTCTTTTAAGATTTGGAAGAGTGTGGTTCGATCAATAGAATCGTATACCTTCTTGAAGTCGACGAAGACAACTACGAACTTCCCATTTCTGAGCTTCAAATATGAAAGAACACATTTAAGACTCATGATCTGCTCTGCACATGAACGACCTTTTCTAAACCCTCCTTGATATTCTCCCAGATGAAAGTCAAGTTGTTCCTCTGCCCGGGTCTGAAGGGGAGAGAATTTTGTACATTGTTATGAGGAGGGAAATGCCACGATAGTTGTTTAAGTCTGTTTTGTCACCTTTCTTATGAAGAGGGTGAATCAAAGCTGTTGTCCAGCCACTAGGGAGTTCCTCGGTTTCCCATATTTCCTGGATAATTTCAGTGAGTTTACTGATTGCCTTGTAACTTGCATACTTCCAAAGTTCAGCTATTATGCCATCCTCACCTGGTGCTTTGTTGTTCTTTAATGAATGAATGACCTGCTTGATTTCCTCTTTTGTTGGTGGAGACGAGTCTGGGTTAGGGTGGGGAGTTTCATCATAGGTGAATTGAGACTGTGGCTTCACAGTTCAGGAGAGATTCAAAGTAATTTGCAAGGATCTGGCAATTGTCCTTGTCATTGAAGGCTAGTTTTCCTGTATGATCTCTAAAGTGTAGGCTTGGAGGAGTAAATTTATGCTTAAAAGTTATATAAAAATCCTGAGTATAGATTTTTATGAAGTCCTGCTCAATCTGCATCAGCTGGTTTTTGTCAAAGTTCCTCTTTACATCACGGATGACTTTTGCTGCATGTTTTCTCACTGCCAAAAGAAAAAGGCAAAGACTTTTTGATCCGCCCTCATACAACACCAAGTTCATTCGATGGTAATAGTGTTTCTATCACCATCATAATTACCATCTCATGAAATCAGTGATGTGTAGGCACGATAGGCTGTAGGACACACGAGAAAAATATGCTTGGGTAATATCAGTGCTGAATATGTCCTGAATTTCACACCAAATCACCCAGCAATTACTAACTTAACTCTTCCCGAGCGAAACACGGATATATCCGGAGGGTACTTTTTAATGGGTTAAGGGGTCTCCGCCCAATCAATACAATGAATAATCCTCCAATTAATCTTGGGTACTTTTTAGCCGGGAGTGGAAAACGGATATATCCGGAAAATTCCTACATTTAAATATGGCGCCGTTTTCAGTCAAAATAGTTAATGTTAAACCCAGGAGATGGCACCACTATGCAGACACACGTTTGATAGTCGATTATGTCACCCCTAGAGACTCTTTGACTTCACAAATACCCGCAGACAGGTGTTGCTTCAGATGAACGCACATGTCGTATTGCGTAGTTGGTGAAGTGAGTGTATTTTTGTAGTGTTTATTTGGTGATATGAGCATAATTTCACGGAAAAGGCTATGGAATGATGAAGATATAGTGTCTGCTTTGGATTTGAGTGATGGTTTGAAGTGTTTCCACACTGAATTATTAATAAAGTAATAATTATTAACTAATTAATAACTATAATTAATTAACTTTAACACCTTCAGATGCTACTCAAACTTGAAGTATCAACAGGTATACGAAACATATGTGAGTTCTAATTAAATTTAGTGCATGAAAAATTCAATTTACATATTCTGTTGTTTTTTTTTAAATCCGCTCAGAGCAATAAAAGCATCCACTCGGGAAGGGTTAAAACCATGAAAACAGACAGAAATAATTTTTATTTCTTACAAAATCATCATCAAACAATCTTAAAACCAACCGACCATCTTAAACATGTAAAAAAGACAACTCTCAATCTCCGAGTAAGTTTGCAAAACAATACAAAAAACTTCAGATTTGATTTATGTTCAGAAGAAGGTCGTGAAATCTACTTACTTGTCTCTCCGCGTGGTAAGCTCGGCAAGAACCACCTGCCAGCGCACGCGCAGCTTGTTCACCATCTCTTGCACGGCGATGCTCTCTGGTGGTTGAGATCGACCGACAATCTCACGGCACGCCACGTTCATGTTGGACATGGCACTAGAACAGAGAATTGTGTAGCGTCTCTGTCAATCGATATCACAGATACTACATTATTTTTTAGTTGTCGGCCAACGGTCAATTACAAAAAAAAAAAAAAAAGGGGTCATTGTTTATGGGGGATTGTAGATGTTTCCGACTAATGTACCTTTCTTCAGCAACATATAACTTGCATCACAATTAATTCCTTAGAATGAAGTCAAGATCACACCTGGTATTACACAGGGTGTCTTTTATGTACCTTTGGAGGATGATCGGTCGTGTAGGGAACGGGTATAGAAGTAATTTGAGATAGGGGACTTGGGGTCGCAGCGGCCTCCTTAACGCCTAAAATAAGGGTTGATTCAAGCCCTCCACCCTGTAATTTAGGCAACCGACCCAAGCCTCTAATACCTTTCTCAATCCTTTTAAAGGAACTTTGTGACTAATTATGGAACTGCTGTAGTTTTAAGATTGTGCCTTCTAATAATTACCCTACGGCAAAAATTAAGCTAAGAATGCCTAGCCTAGCTAAACCTTACTTTCTCTTGCAAATCAACGTGATTTAAACGTAATAATGGACTTAAACAATTTAATGCTATGAAGTGCACAAAAATCGGTTTAATTTACCGAAGATATCAAGCTTAAAATCCTTACACCCAAAATAACATTAAAAAAAAGATTTTTCCCAAGTCTGTAATCGAACCCGGGACTACCAGTCTTTCGCACCGCAACGCTATCCATTATGCCAGCACCTCATGGTGAAATGAATGTTGCCAAGAGTTAAAGGATTGAGAAGGGTAATAGAGGCTTGGGTCGATTGGCTAACTTACAGGGCGGAGGGCCTGAATCAACCCATATTTTAGGGGTTAAGGAGGCCGCTCCGACCCCAAGTCCCCTATCTCAAATTACTTCTATACCCGATCCCTACACGACCGATCATCCTCCAAAGGTACATAAAAGACTCCCTGTATATGAAGTTACTCACCGATGCCTCATGGTCACTTGTTTCTCCAAATCCTTCTGTTTAGCTTTGGCCTCTGCCAGCGGGAGTTCTTTGCTCTGCCACTCGGCGATCATAGCCTCGGCTGAGTTGAGCCAGTCTCCAAACGCTTGGCAGTTGGTGTGCAATCCAGCCCAAGTGTCTCTGCACTTCAGCCAGCGACTGTGAACAAGCAATATAATATCCAGTGATGCCAACAATGGCGGAAACACATTCGTAACCCAGAGACATCCCAACATCGTAATATACATCATTTTAAAATTTTTGTGGCTTGGACAAAATGTATGGTGATAAGTTCAAGAAACGTAAGGACAACATTAAAGTTAGGACAGGACGAAATAGAACAAATAAGTGCGTTCAAATACTTGGGATGCATAATAACTGAAGACATGACATGCAAACTACATGGTGTCCACAGAATTTTCAATGTCAATTTTCCTGACTTTTCCTGACCATTTTTCAACAAAATACCTGACTCGCGAAGTCATCGAAACATCGGAAAAAGGTTTATTGAGCAAATATTTTATTTCTTTATTTGCAGCGTCCACCATCCCCGTAGCTGCTCAATGCTCGCCTCTTTATTCATTTAAAATACAAAATAAAGTACGGTAAATTATAATGCAATAATACATAAATCAAATTACTTAATAACCTAAACTATAGTGATGGGGTCGCCACGTCCCTACGCCAATGCCAAAAAAAAAGTGTACAAAGAATAGGTAAAAGAGGTTTTTACTATGGTGTACTGTAAAAATGGAAACATACCATAATGTACAGTGTGTTATTGCTTTTTATCTTCAGAGATTAGTTGAACTAGTAACATCAAACTATGGCTGTAAAACACAAAATACTGAAAAAATGAAAATGAAAATCCACAGCCTGCTTCCAGTCTCCGACCGGGTCAGGAATGGAATGAATGAAGCCCCCATCTAGCGGCGAGGATATGAACTGTGCCGGCTGCCGAGGCCTGACGCACTCCTCTGGGGCAATGATTAAATGAATGACAGATGAAATGAAATGATAGTGGAGAGTGTTGCTGGAATGAAATTTTGACAGGGAAAACCGGAGTACCCGGAGAAAAACCTGTCTGCCTCCGTTCTGTCCAGCACAGATCTCACATGGAGTGACCGGAATTTGAACCACGGACTCAGCGGTGAGAGGCCGGCGTGCTGCCGCCTGAGCCACGGAGGCTCTGTAAAAAACAAAATACTATATTTTTAATATAAAATTCCTGACTTTCTAATACTTTTCGCCATTTTTTCCTGACTCACGCCATTTTTTCACACTTTTTCTTGACTTTTACTGACCAAAAACAAAATTCCTGACTATTCCTGCCTGTGGACACCATGCAACACGAGGTGAGAACACACATTGCAATTGCAATTGACAAGGAGGCATTTAATAAGAAATGGAGGCTGCTTTGTGGGACAAAGGTGAAATGCTTTAATTGGAGTGTAGCACTATATGGAGCTATAATAATAATATCGTATAGCCTCGGGTGCCACATGCAAGCTTTGTTATTTGACACCCAGAGGGTAGCTTGCATGGTGAATTTTGTTGTTCCTTGAAGCACTATGAAAGTCAAGAAGGTTAGATATTTAAGCTCTTTTACACTATAGCGCTTTCTAGTAGAGAAATGAGGACCTTTGTGTTGGCGGAAAATCCCGAGATTAATTTTGCCATTATGAACACGGCCTACTGAATTCAAATGGGTTCTTTGACATGCCAACATCATATGAAATGCATGTCGTAATTTTTGCCACCTTTCAAAAATCACTTACCATCGCCAGGAGCGAACCTGCAAGCCTGGGGTTAGTAATCCGACACGATAACCACTCGCCCACCGTGGCAAGCTATATGGAGCCGAGACGTGGACATTGAGAAAAGAGGAAGAAGAAAGATTGGAGGCGTTTGAGATGTGAATATGGAGGAGAATGGAAGGGATAAAATGGGTAGAGAAAGTGGGAAATGAAGATGTGCTGAAAAGAGTTGGGGAGAAGAAAAATATATTAAAGGTAATGAGGATGAGGAAACAAAATTGGCTTGGTCATTGGATGAGAAGCAATTGTTTACTTATGGATGCAATGGAAGAGACGGTGAATGGTAGAAGACGATTAAGACGGAGAAGATTCCAAATGGTTGACAGTATAAGGATCGACGTAAAGTCATCATCATCTTGCACAGTTTCCAGCCACTGGCCGGGTCTGTTTGGAACACAAGCCTCTCCAACATCTTCTGTCTTCCCACCATCTCTCAGCCTCCACCCTTGTCCAGTCTTCTCCTCTCTTCTTCACGCTTTCTTCCACCCCCTTCAGCCACCTGTCTCTCGGTCTCTTTCCTTCCCACTTCGTCTCGTGTATCCTCCTGGGAATCCTCTTCTCCTCCATTCGTTTTACATGTCCATACCATCCAAGTCTAGATTTCTCTATACCATCCTCTAATGGTTCCTCCTTCATTAATTCTCTCTGTCCATCTTTGTAGCTCCAATACTGCTTCTCAAGAACCTCATCTCACTGGCCTGTATTTTTCTCTTCTCCCTTCCTTTCATAACCCAGGTCACCGAGACATACGTCAGGATATATGATCTTTTTGTTGTTCTGAGGGACATCCTTGCTCCATATCATGCTTCTCACACTCCTCCGGAATGCTTCTTCTGCCTGTCTCCCCCGCTCATTTATTTCTCTATCGTTTCTTCCATTATCTTGTATCAGGCTACCCAGATACTTGAAACTCTCCACTTTCTTTAGCTGTTCCCCACCAAATGTTAATCCCGGTGTGATTCTTTCCTTCTTCCTTGTTGTGATCACCATCTCTCTCTTATTTATGCTAAATTTCATCCCATATCCTTGTATTATTCCTTCCCACACGTCCAACTGTTCCTATACCACCTCCTCCTTGTTTCCCCAAATCATCAAATCATCTGCAAACACCATTGCTTTCATCCTTCCTTCCCCAATTACTTGTGCCACTCGGGTCATTATGTCATCCATCACCACGTAAAGTATGAAACAACAAATAGAATAGCAGGAGAAAGGTTTGTATACGGCACCCCGCAAGGGATACCGCACAGTCCCCCTTAATTGCCCAGAGCCTAGATGTGTTTATGCTACCTTTAAGACTCAGGGAAAGGGGGACTTGGTCAGATTGACCAGGGAGTGGAAAGTTGTACGTACCCAAAGGGTGGGTATAGGACGCGCTGGCTTGTAGGAGAATCATGTTCTCAACTTCAAAACAAATAACAAAAGATATACAGTGGAATCTCGTTAGTACGTTTTTCAAGGGACTGAAAAATTTGGACGTCATATGCGGGAAAACGTACTACCGAAAAACGCCATACTGCATTTACAACGTATAAGAAAGAACGCGGCGTATATATGGACGTCAAATCGCCGACCTTAGTAAGCGATTGTATGCACTACTACAGTCACGACATAAACATAGGTTATCAGTAACTTACACGCAATAAATAACTGAAAAATGAATTACTGTACCTCTACACTACAGTATAATACAGGGTCTTTATTTCTGCTTAGCAAGGACATTCTCGCTCTCGCTCTCTGCCAGTGACGGCTCAGTTGCCGGCGACCGCGCACGCATATGTTTGAAGCACGGGCTTGCTTGAACCACTTCAATAAAGCGCTTTCTAGTTCAGGAAACTGTCCCTCTCGCACACGTTTCCTTATGCCGCACATTCCTTCTTCAAATGCACGTTCGATTTCCTTCCTTTTGCCGAGAATCGTGTTCAGTGTAGACGGAGGAATGTTCCACTTTCGCACTATATCCACACGCTTCATGTGAGGATTGCAGTCCACGTCTCGAATGTATTTCACCTTCTCATCATTAGTTATCTGCCGTACTTTCTTCTTATCCATTATGAAACACGCAATAAAATAGGTCATAACTGGACTTGAACACTAAGAACTAGCAGACAATAGTGCGGAACACGAAGACAATAATGTGCCTACGTGAGAAATAAACAAAGGGAAGGGATGGAAGGGCAGCGGGAGAGAGACACGTCACCTGTGTTGCGTCATAGCTATAGCCACTTCTACGCCGTCAAACACAATAAAATCATCTACACTGTCAATAACTAGCAGAGAATATGAGGCAATATCGTGTCGTGTTTTCCAGAAGCCGAATTTTATAATGAAATAAGAATAAAATACGGTTCACTAACAAATAGTCAACGGAAATTTGATCGTTGTAAGCGGGAATAGAGAACGTATTAAGGGGATATATCAACATGAATTTAGTAGGATAGGGACTTGAGAAAGGGCAGCGGGAGAGAGACACGTCACCTGTGTTGTGTCATAGCTATAGCCGCTTCTACGCCGTCAAACACAATGAAATCATCTACACTGTCAATAACTATCAGAGAATATGAGGCAATATCGCGTCGTGTTTTCCAGAAGCCGAATTTTATAATGAAATAAGAATAAAATCAGGTTCGCTTACAAATAGTACAACGGAAATTTGATCGTCGTAAGCGGGAATAGAGAACTATTAAGGGGATATATCAACATGTATTTTGTAGAATTGGGACTGGGACTTGAGAAAATCATCGCGCTAAACGGGAAAACGTCGTAACCGAGAACGTGCTAACGAGATTCCACTGTATTTAAGATTTTCAGGAGAGATTGAAGCAACAAATCCCAGTTACTGAAGTGGAAAACATAGAAGAGGAATGGTCCCACTTTAAAAAGGCATTTGTTGGGGCAGCAGAGAGTGCTTGTGGTAGGACGTCAACAAGAGTGAAAGAGAAGGAGACTCCGTGGTGGAATGAGGAAGTGAGGAAAGCAGTGAAAGAAAAGAAGTCTGCATGGAAAGAATGAAACCGAGATCAAACAGAAGAAAGCAAAAGGAAGTATCACGACAGCAAACGGAGGTGTAAGAAAGTGGTAGGAAAAGAAAAGAAGAAAAGTTGGGAAGAATTTACACGAAGAATGGAAACAGATGTAAGTGGCAGTAAAAGGATGCTGTATGGGCTTCTAAGAAATGAGAGGAAAAATAGAGTTACTACAAAGCTAGTGAAAAAGGAAGATGGAGAGTTGGTAACACACCCAGAAGAGATAAAGGGACGATGGAAGGAGTATTTCGATAAGCTATTGAATGTGAGCAATTGTACTGGTGAGATGGAAGTGACACAACCTGACGACCCTATAACAGAAGATGATATAACAATGCTGGAGGTGGAATTAGCAGTACAGAAAATGAAGATGGGAAAAGCAACAGGGGTGGATGAAATCAGTGTAGAAATGATAAAGGCTGCTGGACCTGTTGGTATGCAATGGCTGTATCGACTGCTAAAGTGTGTGTGGAAACGGAAATGTGTACCAGAAGACTGGGAGAAAGGGCTAATAATACCAGTGTTTAAGAAGGGGGACAAGAAGGTGTGTGATAACTATAGAGGGATCACCCTCATATCACAGATAGTAAAAATACTGGAAAGGATATTAGAAAGAAGAATGAGAAGAAAGGTGGAAGGAGAGTTACAAGAGGAACAGTATGGCTTCAGGAGTGGAAGATCCACTGTGGACCCAATATTTAGCTTGAGGCAGGTGATGGAAAAGAACTGGGAATATGGAGAGGATTTGATCATGACTTTCATAGATCTAGAAAAGGCATATGATAGTGTCCCCAGAGAGAAGGTATGGGAAACCATGGTCAAGAAGAGACTGGGAAGAGAAATGTTGGAAATGGAGCAAGCAATGTACAACAACTGTGTTAGCAGGGTACTGACCCCAGTTGGAAAGACAGATTGGTTTAGGAACAAGACTGGACTAAGACAGGGGAGTGTGCTGTTACCTCTTTTGTTCATAATGGTGATGGATGAAATTGTAGAGGAAACAAAGGAAGCATATGGACATAAAGAAATGAAGTTACTGTTATTTTCAGATGATATTGTGGTCTGGGGAAGGAACACCGAAGAAGTGCAAAAACAACTAGATGCACTGAACGAAAATATTCAGAAGTACGGCCTGAAAATCAGTATAGAGAAAAGCAAGACCAGTGTGATGACAAGAGGGGAAAGACAAGGAAAGGGCACTGTGAAAATTGGAAGTCAGAGTTTGGAAATTGTGGACACGTTCAAATACCTAGGAAGTGAATTGATGCAAACTGGTAGGTTGGACATGGAGATTGGCAGGAGGGTACAGCAGAGCAATGCATTCTATCAAAGTGTAAGAAAACTTGTTTGGGATAAGGAAGTACCAAGGAAAAGCAAGGAGGTAATGTATAAAGTGTACTATGTACCCATATGAGACTTGGACCCTGACAAGCAGGCAAGAGAGTAGAATCCAAGCCAGTGAAATGAAATTCCTAAGAAGTATGATAGGAAAGACAAGGAAAGACAGAGTGAGGAATGAAGATGTTAGGAAGGAAGTTGGGATGGAAAAACTAAATGAGAGAACTGAGAAGAATAAACTAAGGTGGTTTGGACATGTAAAGAGGATGGAGGAAAATAGAATACCAAGACAGATGCTGGAGGCGAAGTGCAAAGGTAAGAGAGCAAGAGGAAGACCTAGAACAAGGTGGATTGATTCAGTGAGGAACAGCGTAAGAAAAAGAAATCTGGACTGGGACGAGATCGTGGAAGAAGAATGGTGGAAGGAAAGAGGAAAGTGGAGAAGTGCCATAAATACCCCGACCCGGCAGGAGCTGGATAAGGGGAAATGATGATGATGATGATATTTAAATCATACTAGGGAATTACATAATGGCGGGGGCACAAGAAAATAACCATGGGCATAAGTTAAAGCTAGGGAGGAACCCCTTAATGGCCACGACAACAGGGAACACAGGCCCCTGAGAAATAACGAACATAGAAAGTGGGACAGGAGTGCGGAACAAAACTGATACGCCTGGAACAAAGGCGAGCAAGGGACAAGGTGGCTTGAGATACCACAAATTAATATTAGAGTACATCAGTCACCACAGCACGTGGTTCGAACACAAGCAAATATTGATACCAAATCAACAGAGCACCAAACGGCTCACTAATTACGAGAAATTGCATATGAAGCAAAAGATGAATTTAGGCCTAAGACGGCCATGCGTTCTCAAAACGCTAAACAATGGCGTGGCCAGTGCCACAATACAAGGGGATGCCGCACATCAATTTAAATGGTTCCCAGTTCCAAAATTTCAGATATATAGGAATACACTCTTAATTATTAAGGTTGTCCATTTAAAAAAATATAAACTTGACTATGAATGGCTAGGATGGCGTCCTCTCTAGGAAGTCCGACAACGAGGATAGTTAATGTACCTTGGACGCATATGCTCCATAAACCGCACTTGGAGCTAGCAACAAATAATAGCAAAACTCACTCGGGAGTAAAATAAAATAAGCACACAAAATGTATAGAAAGAAACAGTACCTTAGTTCGTACGGCTTCCCAAGCCGTAATTAGAATGCATGGCGTGGTTCAAGACCACGCGGCGAACGAAGACAAAATACGTAATTGAGTTAATATTTGAGTAACTTCTCGGAATTCACAGTTTAAGAAATAGTATTATCAAAAGTACAATCAACTTGCAGAACTACTGCAAATGAACTTGGCACAGGCCGAGTCCCGTGCCATGCTTTCTTTATCGCTACATTGCGTCTCGTTTTGAGACGACTGTTCTCTCCGACGGTCCCAGGCAGAAAGATTACGTCCTCAGGATGCCCGCACACACATGGGCACTTGGTGCATGCGCGCCTACATCAACCAATAAGACCGCGGCAATTTGTGGCGCGGCCGGTAATTTGAATTTTAGTCTGGAACATACCAGAGGAATCTCGTTCTTTCTCGTGGCTTCTGGTGACGTCATGTCCTTTCCAAGGCCGGAAATATGTAGCCTGGCAGAGAGGGGTAACGGCGGGAGTTTGACATATTTGAAATACAGTGTTCAGAGCCCAGCTCCCGGAAAAAGCAGCCCGGCGAGAGGGAGAGGGGACGAAAAATTGTGGCAGTCGTTCGACTTGCACAGTTTGCTTGGAGAGCTGCCCTAGGGCACAACACTGATGATGATGGACATCATGGTCATGTAGCCCCGTGTACCTGGGTGCATGCATAATGAGGCGGACTATATAATCACCGTGTTTGTAGTAATAGGGGACAAATGGTAAGGTTACATTGTTAGTGAGGCGAACCATGGATATAGAATCCTTACTTGTGGCGCTCTGTGTATCCTCTGTTGACTTGGGACCACTCCTCTCGCAGCTTGTCCACAACACGCCGCACCTGGTCGCCCTGTTCTCTCCTGGCCCGCTTCATGACTCCGTCACGATCGTATTCCACCTCGTCCACGCTCGGCTTGAGAGCCGCCAGGCACTCCTTCACTTTCTGTTGTTAAACACACACATACATGAGAATTACGGATATCTTACAACTGAGGAAAATTCAATGATATCTCTTCTTTATACTATTAATAATAATATACCTTTCTCAAATCAAGATGAATTTCATACCTTTTACACGCAAACAAAATACAACTAGAATTAAAATTCCGAAAATTAATAGAGAGGTTCTTACAAATGAAAAAAGGATAGAATTTCAAGGAAAACTTAAAATACCAACCAATTGGAATGATGTTACTAATAACCTTCTTGAACCAGCTCAGGAAATTGCACCGTTGAACTTTTATAGGAAACATGCTTGGTGGAATGAACAATGTGAAAGAGTGATCAAAGAAAGACATTGTGCTTGGCACAAGTGGAACGGGAACAAGACTCCAGAAAATTTAGAGGAAGTACAAAGATTAAGGAAAATGGCCCACCAGACTTTAAGAACGATTCGAAGAAAATATATGAAGGACCAAATAATGGAAATGGACGACAATTTTAAGAAAAATGACACCCGATTGTTTTATAGAGCATTTAAGAATGAAATCACTGGATATTCAGCGCCGAGTTTAAATTTCAAAAGGGAAGATGGTACGCTAGCATTAAACAACAAGGAAAATTGTGATATCTTGGCTGCGTATTTTGAGAAGTTGTTAAATTGTCCAAAACCGACAGACAAGTTGAGTTTCAAATTTACAACACAAAATTTTGACTCTACGCCCCCAGATGTAAATGAAGTTAAATGTATTATCAACTCACTTAAAAACAATAAAGCCTCAGGCAAAGATGGAATAATTGCAGAAATGTGGAAGCTTGTAGATGATGAATTTTTAATAGCGACGACAAATCTATTCCAGAAAATTTGGATTGAGGAAGCAATTCCAGAAGACTGGTTAATCGCCTTAATTCATCCACTACATAAAAAAGGCTCAAAAATTGATGTCAATAGTTATAGGGGGATCTCATTGTTGTCTGTCACATATAAAATATTTGCCAAACTACTTTTAAACAGACTTGAACCACAGATCGAACCACAGCTTGGCGAGTTCCAAGGAGGTTTCAGAAGGAATAGATCGTGTGCAGAACAAATTCTTAGTTTAAAATTGATATTAAAATATTACAACAACAGGCCAAAGAATATCTTTATCTCATTCGTTGATTTTCAGAAAGCGTATGATTCAGTGGATAGGGATACTGTTTTTGACACATTGAAGGAATACCAAGTTGATCAAAAAACCATAAATTTAATAAAACTTACATTAACTAATACGATTTCCAGAGTCAAATTTTTAAATGAAGTTAGCGAGCCCTTCGAGGTAAAAACTGGGCTAAGACAAGGGGACAGTCTATCACCACTGCTTTTCAATTTGGTCTTGGATAAAGTCATGAGGACGTTTTGGGAGAAGAACGATTCAAGTGCTAAAATTGGTACAAAGAATAAGAACCTCAGAGTCAAAGGTTTAGCATTTGCTGACGACGTAGCGTTGTTTGCTGAATCAGAACAAGAAGCTATTAACCAAATTGATCAGTTAAAAGAAACGGCGGAAAAAGCGGGCTTACAGATTTCGTTGGTAAAAACAGAGATGATGACAAGTGATCAGAAATACACTAAGAAAATGATAAAAACAAATTATGGGAGCACCAGGGTCACTGACCGATTTAAATATCTTGGAGAAATAATTAGTAGCAATGGGACGGATAAATTGGCAATCGAGAACAAAAAAGGGAAATTGGAAAGATTAAATTTTTGTACAAAAAATATATACAATAAAAAGAACCTGTCTATCAATGCAAAATTACGACATTTTAATACTGTTGTTAGACCAGTCATCTTGTACGGCATGGAAACTACAAATATAACCGGAATGGAGAATTTGCTCAAGATAGAAAGAAGAATTTTAAGAAGGATTTATGGTCCTAGGAAAACACAGGAAGGTTATAGACTGAGATCGAATGCAGAAATTTATAGTAAAATCGACAACCTTGAAGTGATGATCAGAAAACGGCGACTTCAGTTCTACGGACATATGGTCCGCATGGATTGCTCAAGGTTAAACAAACAAATTTTTGATAAAATCTGGAACTATAAAGGACAAGGAGGCTATGTAAAACAAATGAAAGAAGAACTTCAAAAATTCAAAATTACTGAAGAAGATTGTCTAAATCGAATAGAGTACAGAAAAAAAATTTTTGGTCTCAAAATTCTTGTCGGGGAGAAGAAAAATCTCAACAGAGGAGAATGGACTGCTGAAAGAAGAGCTGCACAGTCGACCAGGATGAAAGACTTCTGGAAGAGAAAGAAGGAAACTAGACCTATAAAGAAGTGATATTTGCGTGGTCCTTGTTGGCCTGTCCGCGGTGTATATATATAATTAGCATCAACGGTACTCAATGCAACTGCATATTTCTTCAATTGTATTCCTTACTTTAAATGTTACACAGGGTGGTCAGAATCAAATTGGACACACTGACAAATAATTTGAAAAACAATAGTTGATATCTCAAGCCGACTCATTTTCTGAGTTTCCAATTTTAACGTTCCAATAGTTTGGGCAGCCACCATTTTGAATGTATAAACATAGTGTTCTTTTGCCTTGCAAACCCGGCCGAAGCCGTCGGATTTTTTAAGAGCGTTAAAAATCCCTCAGTATGCCTTCCTTTGGAGGGGAAGTAAAGCCGGCGGTCCCATGTCATAGATTTATGGCATGTTAAAGAACCTTCTGCTAATTGCACCTGTGTGAAGCTAAATTGGATAGGCTAAGAATGTAAACAACGCCCTTAGGTTTCTACGTTCGTTGCCAAGAGCCAACTGCGGTGGCGTCTAGTAGCTAAGGTCTGAACTTGGCCTAGTAGTCATTGACGGTGGTGCTTGGCGGCAAAAGTAGGAACTATTTGGAAAATTCTAAGTTGCAATAGGCTACTTAAATTAAAAAAAAAAAAAAAAAACAGATAACACACACTAATACAGTCATCACAATTAACACCGGTTATCAGACAGATTCTACACACACCCAAAGTACACGGGGCTAAATGACCGTGTTGTCGCAGCCCCTAAACTTAAGAACCAACCATCTTTTGCCTTGGGCATACTAGGCCACATATATGGTGCTACCTTGTCACTTATTTTCAATACTGTAGCTCTTAGGTGTTGTGAGTTATTTATTATTATTTTTTAATTTCAAGATGGTGGTCGTACATAATATTCAATCTCATACAGTCATATAAAACTATCTGAATGTCAAGTATTGTGAACATCAATGCATTGGATCATAAGTTATGGATTATAATGCTTCCATGATTCGCATAGCCACTATCTTCAAATTGTTTGGCTTATGACTTTGCAATTTGGGCAGCCGGCACTCCCCACATTAAGATATGTTTTTCCAAAATTTCTTAGAGATCAATGGTTAGTTTGGTCGTAATTTGATTTAAGCTTTGAATATTTGGGTGGCCACCATTTTGTTTTCGTTAAGACCGCGGTGATATAAAACATGACGCAGGGTTGCCCTTTGTCAGTGCTACCTCTGTTCCAAATTTGGTTATGTCTTGTTTCAATTGATGAAAAAAAGAAAACACAGACATAATTGAGGCGCACGGTTCCAAAATCCACCTTATCCAGTTTTTAGAAAAATGGATTTTTCCGCTCATCTCCATAGCTCATATGATTTAACATCTTTATCAACAAGAAAATAGTCGTTTCCAAAACTGCCTTATCCTAAGAAAATTATTCCAAAATCCGCCATATCCATATATTTGGCACCGAAAGTGGAACGTATCTCAAAGAATGCTCCATGGAGAAGGCGTCAGCACGATATTTATGTACATCTATGTACACTGTGTAAGTGTGTATTCTCTGAAAATGGTGGCAATGCCCTTCCAAATTATTTCACGACATTTTATTACACGCACGTTACTTATTTTCTGGATAAACATTTCTAATTTTTAACATATTTTATGACTTTAAAGGACTTAAACAATAAAACAATTTCGATTATAGTATCACTTTATGACGAAAGTTATCATTACAACGTTTTAGTTACGTTTCCAAAATCCACCATGACAGTTCCAGAACTCTCCTTATCCAATCTTAATTTGTTAATATCTTCCTTGTATATCACAAGTTGTATGCAGATCGCAGGAATATGAATAAGGGCATATCTCGATATAATAAACAGGAATGAAAAATGAAAATCCACAGCCTGCTTCCAGTCTCCGACAGGGTCAGGAATGGAATGAATGAAGCCCGCATCTAGCGGTGAGGATATGAACTGTGCCGGCTGCCAAGGCCTGACGCACTCCTCTGGGGCAATGATTAAATGCATGACAGATGAAATGAAATGATAATGGAGAGTGTTGCTGGAATGAATTTCTTGACAGGGAAAACCGGAGTACCCGGAGAAAAACCTGTCTGCCTCCGTTTTGTCCAGCACAGATCTCACATGGAGTGACCGGGATTTGAATCACGGACCCAGCGGTGAGAGGCCGGCGTGCTGCCGCCTAAGCCACGGAGGCTTGTTATAATAAACATGAATAAATACATTAATTTTACTGAAGTTGAACAAGAAATGTTTTTTTCGTCTCCTGAAAAATATGCCAAGATGGACAAGGTGGATTTTGGAACCGTGCTTCTCATATATCTGACCCGTGTAGATCTCACAAGTCTCTCATTTTCTACAAAATTCGAAACATACTATTAGTTGGGAAATGAGATGGTTACCGTACCTTGAGAGAGTCTTCTTGCTCGGGGAAAGCATCGTACTCCCTGCCGGTGAGCGGGTAGGAGTTGAGTTGTCGGGAGATGGTCGACACGGCTTCCCTCACTTTGTTCACTCTCGTAACGAAGTCTGCTGCCTGATCGGAGCTGATATCCTGGAACAACAAGAGCCTCAGATTATCAAGCTTCATCATCATCATCATCATTTCCCCTTATCAAGCTCCTGCCGGGTCGGGGTATTTATGGCACTTCTCCACTTTCCTCTTTCCTTCCACAATTCTTCTTCCATGATCATGTCCCAGTCCAGATTTCTTTTTCTCACGCTGTTCTTCACTGAATCGATCCACCTTGTTCTAGGTCTTCCTCTTGCTCTCTTACCCTTGCACTTCGCCTCCAGCATCTGTCTTGGTATTCTATTTTCCTCCATCCTCTTTACATGTCCAAACCACATTAGTTTCTTCTTCTCAATTCTCTCATTTAGTTTTCCCATCCCAACTTCCTTCCTAACATCTTCATTCCTCACTCTGTCTTTCCTTGTCTTTCCTATCATACTTCTTAGGAATTTCATTTCACTGGCTTGGATTCTACTCTCTTGCCTGCTTGTCAGGGTCCAAGTCTCATATGGGTACATAGTACACTTTATACATTACCTCCTTGCTTTTCCTTGGTACTTCCTTATCCCAAACAAGTTTTCTTACACTTTGATAGAATGCATTGCTCTGCTGTACCCTCCTGCCAATCTCCATGTCCAACCTACCAGTTTGCATCAATTTATTTCCTAGGTATTTGAACGTGTCCACAATTTCCAAACTCTGACTTCCAATTTTCACAGTGCCCTTTCCTTGTCTTTCCCCTCTTGTCATCACCATGGTCGTGCTTTTCTCTATACTGATTTTCAGGCCGTACTTCTGAATATTTTCGTTCAGTGCATCTAGTTGTTTTTGCACTTCTTCGGTGTTCCTTCCCCAGACCACAATATCGTCTGCAAATAATCAAGCTTATAGATGGTAAAATGTAAATTTCAAAAGTTATGTCTGCCATTTTAATTAATTCTTGCGAGGGTTGACAATTGAAACTTTTACAATCTTGTAATTATCTCGGCAGTTAAAAGCAATTGGTTTTCCAAATATCAAGTTTTTAGATGATTTGGATTGAAAGGATAAGATAAGTTGTTCTTTCTGAGGTCTAAGGTAAAAGCCAGACTGGGATAAACAGAAATTCTAAAAAGTACTTAGATGCTTACGTTGCGCATCCACAGAGTACGTTCTGTTTGGTAATAAAAAGGAAAACGAGTACAGGTATAGACAAACTATTTATTGTATTTCTTTGTCCGTATTGATTTATTGATTATACTCAAACCTTCCCCACTATTCAAAACAAAACAATACCTAAAACTAAAACCAAAACTAAGGGCCGTTTTCACCAATGTCAATTATCTCTTAATTCATCATTAAAGGTTATTTAACTTTGCACGAGCATTTCACCAAACAGAAACGCTCGTTAACTTACCACTAACAAGGAATTACGTTAAATGGCCAAATCTGGCCACTCAACTCTCTAAAGCATCTTTAAAGTGGCGGGAAACAGCTGAACTGTGCGTTGCGCATTCCACAATGGTGGTTTGTTTCCTAGTTTCACGCGTACTTTCATCCATACGAATATAAAATATGTTTATGACAATGAAATTATAAAAGATCACACACACTACTAAGTTTTAATATTAAGAAAGACGAATACGGAAATTTAAAAAAAAAATCCGAAGGGGGTTTCGAACTGCTTCCAGCGCTGCATAATAAATTGAGAGTTCACACCTCTACCGCTTACGCTACGAAGACAACTGGGTAAGCGCGTCCTATTAAGCTATCTATTCGCACAACTGCCAGTTCTCCTAAATACGTTGTTCATATTATTTTAAGCTTTTGCCACGAATAAGGTCTTCTGTATTTCCCTTCCTTTATAATTATGTTCCAGAAAGTCTCAAGGAAGCTTCGCAAACAATAATCAGTGATAGACGCTTCTTGTTCTGTCCGCCATGAAACCGAGTCCATGCATGCGCGAGAGCCGTAAACCTTATTTAAGTAATTGCGAACCCAAATGGCTTCGTGAAATGCATCGAAAATAATCACGCATTAAATCTCGTATTTAAGTTAAATAGGAATTAACTAACTAATCGTTAGTGAAGAGTTGGTGAAAATGGCCCTTTAACACCAAAGCCATAAACTAAAAAATTAAAACCAAAAGTAAAAAACTAAAACTAAAAAACTAAACCTTAAACTAAAACACTAAAACTATAAACCTAAGAATCTAAAACTAAAACAAAAACTATATCTGAAACTAAAAACCCAAAAATTTTAACTAAAATTAAGCTATAAAACTAAACCTAAAACTAAGTGTTGTAACTTTGGTGGTTTTATTCTTATTTATCAAGTATGCGGTTCTGTATATGTAAGGTGCTGCCACCTGCCCTTTTATGCTTCAGTTTGTCTAAAACTCGTGCCATGTTTGCACATGTTTAGTTTGCCCGGTTCCGCTAATGCCAATCCATGTACATCAGTTCGTTATTATTATTAAACAAACATCAGTTCGCTTTGCTTATATATCTCTGGTTTCCTAATATCATCTTACACTAAGGAACTAAAACTAAAAAGCTACAGCTATAAAATCCCCAAAACTAAAAATCTAAACCTAAAACTAATAACCTAAAACCAAAAAGCTAAAACTAAAAAAACTAAAACTCTAAAACTAGAATTAAAAACTAAAAAAACTAGAACTATAAAACTAAAAATTACAACAAAAATTAAGCGTAGAAACTAAAACTAACAAACTAAAAAATTGAACTAAAACACTAAAAATCCAATACTAAAGCTAGAATACTAAACAAGCTAAAAGTCAAAACAAAAAAACAAAAAAACTAAATCACTAAAAAACTAAGAAATAAACATAAAAAAACTAAAACAAAACAAACAATGGGAATAGATTGAATGTAAACTATTTATTGCTAAACAAGCTACAAATTGTAAACTATATTTCCATAAAGCTCGCACCATTTTGAAGTCCTAGCGTGGCACAAGATTTAGTCTGCCTTCTTCATAAAACGTTGCCGCTGTGTTGTCAACAATACCAGGAAGAAGCGAATTTGAAATTTGCGGAAAGTTCTTGGAACTGTTTTCCTTGACGCGTCCTTCAACTGCATGAACCAAGTCTTCATTAATCAACGATGGAGGCCCATTTCGTGCGTCTGATCACGTCCGTCATTGAACTGTAGGGGTCCATCCCCTTACCATTGAATCATTCATCGCTTTTGCTCCGTACACCTCGCAAATCTGTGTAGACAGGTTTAGTGTTCTTCTCATTCAGGAAACGACTGTCAGATCTAATCTCACATTGCCATTCCAGCCAAGCTCTATGAGGCGTACACAACAGATCATCATCATCATCATCATCATCTTGAGCAGTTTCCAACCGCTGGTCGGGTCTGCTTGGAACATAAGCCTCTCCATCGTTTCCTGTCCATCCACCATCTCTCGTCTTTCACTGTGTCCCAGCACACTCCTCTTTCCTCCACACTCTTCTTAACTCCCTTCGTCCATCTGTCCCTTGGCCTCCTCCCCTTCATTTCCATTCCAAACATCTTCTTCGGTATCCTCTCCTCTCGCATCCTCCTCACATGTCCATACCATTGTAGCCTAGAACACTCTATTCTATTTTGCAATGGTTCTTCTCTTACCATCTCTCTGACTCTCTGATTCCTTACTCTGTCCATTCTTGTCACTCCTACCCTACTCCTCTGAAACTTCATCTCCACTGCTCGTATTTTATTCTTGTCCCTTTCCATCATCACCCATGTTTCTGAACCATATGTCAAAATTGGCACAAAGTAGATGATTCCTTTACATTTTTGTGGTACATCTTTATTCCATAACATCCCCCTAACACTCTTGAAAAATCCATCTGCGCACCTTTCCCCTTTCATTTATTTCCATCCTATTGCCTCCCTTTTCTTCAATTATGCTTCCCAAGTACTTGAAGCATTCTACTTTCTGCAACTGCTGTCCTCCAAGTGTTATGCCCATATCCAGTCTGTTCTTCCTCCTCGTTGTGATGACCACTTCACTCTTTTGTGCTGAGAACTTCATCCCATATGATAACACTACCTTCTCCTACTCATCTAATACACAGACAGTGATCTCTAAATAGTGCCATCTCCTCCTCCTCGACTCAGAGCATCTACCACTCATGCATCAAATTGCGATTGCAGCGATGCTGGGGCAACACATAAAAATGGAACTTACTTTCTAGACGTCCCTAGTATTATTGCTTTCGTCAGAAAAGAATGCTAACAAGATGTCAATAAAAATCAAGTTAAAAGTAGCAGTGTTAGGTCCGTTTTCACCAACTTTTTACTAACGCTTAGTTAGTTGATTTGTATTTAACTTAAATACGAGAGTTAATGCGTGATTATCTTTGATACATTTCATGAGGACATTCGGGTTAGCAATTACTTAAATAAGATTTACGGCTCTCGCGCATGCGTAGACTCGGTTTCATGGCGGACAGAATTAGAAGCGTCTAACACTGATCGTTGTTTGCGATGCTTCCTTGAGACTTTCTGGAACATAATTATAAAGGAAGGGAAATACAGAAGACCTTATTCGTGGCAAAAGCCTAAAATGATATGAACAAAGTATTTAGGAGAACTGTCAGTTGTGTGAATAGATACCGTAATAGGACGCGCTTACTCAGTTGTCTTCGTAGCGTAAGCGGTAGAGGTGCAGACTCTCAATTTATTATGCAGCGCTGGAAACAGTTCGAATTCTCATTCGGATATTTTTTAAATTTTTTTAATTTCCATATTCGTCTTTCTTGGTATTAAAACGTAGTAATGTGTGCCATCTTTTATAATTTCATTGACATAAACATATTTTATATTCATATGGATGAAAGTAGCCTACGTGTGAAACTCGGAAACAAACCACCATTGTGGAATGCGCAAGGCCCAGTTCAGCTGTTTCCCGCCACTTTAAAGATGCTTTAGTGAGTTGAGTGGTCAGATTTGGCCATTTAACGTAATCCCTTGTTAGTGATAAATTAACGAGCGTTTCTGTTTTGTGAAATGCTCGTGCTAAGTTTAATAACCTTTATTGTTGAATTAAGTGGTAATTGACGTTGGTGAAAACGGCCCTTACAGTTACGGAATTTAATTAGTAATGGCGTAACCATAAAAAGGAACAGTTACAAGTTTAGATTAGTAAATACAAAAGTTACCATCTTTCCTTCAGGAACAATCTTTTCTTTCTCCTTGGAACCTTTCTGGAAATGTTGGAATCTATCGTGAACATCCTGCCATCTGGTGGTGATGTTGGCTACTGCATCCTCGCCGTGACCGACATGGAGAGCCTTCAGTTCGGCAGACTTCTGCGCCAGGTCCGTGAACTCCTGTCGCTTTTTGTCGAATTCTTCCTGGAGGACCTAAAACAGGATGATCATCATCATGACCCATTCAGGCAATCTAGTCTCCAAATTTTGACATTCTGGAACATGGAACATTTTACATATCATACAATGCATAACTAAGTTGGCTATTCCTGGGTGTCTTGATGATGATAATTGTTGTTTTAAGGGGCCTAACATCTAGGTTATCGGACCCTAATGGTTTGGGAGATCGTGAAGATGAGAATGAAATGTAAACTATAACTAAAACTAACTACTAACTTATATACTAGAAGAAGAAATGGAAAACAAAAGGAGAATAAGGCAAATAAAGGACAGGAGGAAAAGAAATGCCCTCAACCCTCGAAGAATGCGGATTGAGGGACTTGGAAGGAAGGAGAGCCATGAAAGGCAGATAGGAAAGGGAAAGAGGAGAGGGTCCTATCCACAGGTAAGGGACAAAAGGGGGAAACCGGACCCAGTTCAGGAATCCCTCGGGGTCGCCAACTCCCGAACTCACCAGCCGTGAGCCCCTGAGGGTGTAGCAATATCTAGGGTGCACCAGAAGTGATGGGGCTACATACACCCTGCCTCCTTGAGGGCCTTAAGGAGAAGGCAGGAGATAAGTTGAAAAGAAAAAGAAGGCTGACCCCTCGCAGAAGGAGGGTATCAGAAAAGATGAGAGAAGGGCCAATTAAGGCGGGAAAGGAAGAGACTCCGTAGACCTCGGATACCCTAATACCGTTGGGGTCGGAAGAGAACCCTGGGTGTCTTAATATGTGTCCTACCAACCTATTCTTTCACTTATTACTTTATTATATCTTTAGGGTAAACATCTTCCATCTTTCCTTATGGTGCACCGTAATAGGTTTATTGATAAGAATGTTCTTTAGTGTTAAGCTTTCCAACCACCTGTTCTCCTTGATATTTTTGATCTACCTATCGGCTGATGAAGGGGCCAAATCAATTAGGCCTCAAAACATGTCCCCAACGTCCACAAAGTGATCATTTATTAAAATAAGAGCTATTGATTAGGCGGAACTTTTGTCACAATAATTCGACTACTAATTAGTTCATCAATACGGAGCCAGGATGAACCTTTCAAGCACAAAACTTGGTGTTCAATGAGTAAAGCTGATGGCTCTTGAACCAACCTGTAGTTGCACTTCATCATTGTTGGCCATCTCTAGTCTCCTCCTGGCATCTCGGAGCCACGGCTCCAGTTCGTTGACCGTCCTGTTAAACTCCTTCAGCTTGTCCTCCGCCTGCTGAGCCTGGTGCTTCCGCAGCTGCAAGCAACAACAACAACAACACGTCCAGTAGCAGAACACGATGGAGTACAGTAGATGTTGAAAACTAATGGTCTTATTTCTATCCAAAATGTACAGCAAGAGGTGATATTTGTGATTTTTCGGACATTTATTAAATCTGTTGCTAGTCAAGAAGACGAGATGTCTGGGAACAATAACCAAACTTTACTGTACATTAATTTAATCTTGCATCAAACAAAATTCATGGCGCACAACCACAAACTGTTTCATACATTTCAACAAACGGGCCAATCACTCATTTTCCAATTAGAGCATCTACCACAGTGATCTTCAACCCGTGGCCCGCGCTTGCGGCCCGTCGCGTATATTTCAGCGGCCCGCAAAACTACTTAGTTTCAATAATTCATATTTGATAGTATTTCGATAGCCACAACAGTGTTATGTTGATGTACCGATGATAAAAAGAACAAAGATTTCAGAAGATTGCATCATTTTGTTGATTTATAAATGTTATCATACCGTACTTCGTAAGGTGCAGTAGGGAATTTTGTAAGCAGAGAAGCAAGTGTGGCAACCCTGTGACTCAAGGTCAATCAAATGAGACTGCTTTCCATAATGCACTGATCAGTATCACCTGATCGCTCCTAGCGAGTGAACGCTGGTTTATGCTTTGTGAATAATGGCTATGAGTAGTAACAAACTGTGTGAATGTGGAAGACTAACCCGGAAACATAGAAATGGAACTTATTCAGTTTCAGTGTAATAGCGATTTACAGGAGAAATTGAACTGTTGGGGGTTTACTCATTGTATGTTGAAAAAAGAGGTCTCCGTGGCTTAGGCGGCAGCACGCCGGCCTCTCACTGCTGGGTCCGTGGTTCAAATCCCGGTCACTCCATGTGAGATCTGTGCTGGACAGAACGGAGGCAGACAGGTTTTTCTCCGGGTACTCCGGTTTTCCCTGTCAAAATTTCATTCCAGCAACACGCTCCACTATCATTACATTTCATCTGTCATTCATTTAATCATTGCCCCAGAGGAGTGCGTCAGGCCTCGGCAGCCGGCACAGTTCATATCCTCGCCGCTAGATGGAGGCTTCATTCATTCCATTCCTGACCCGGTCGGAGACTGGAAGCAGGCTGTGGATTTTCATTTCATGTTGAAAAAAGATCAATTTCCAGCAATCCGATCTCATGCTCTGTCGACAGCATCCCTTTTTGGCGGCACTTACATCTGCGAGCAGATATTTTCCAAAATGCAGAATGTGAAGACAAAATTGTGGAATCATGTTTCTGACACTCATTTAGTGAACTCTCTTCGAATTGCTTCATTCAACATAAAAGCCAATATTGACAGATTTGTGAAAGAGAAATAGTGCCACATTTCTCATTGAACTAAAAAAAATTACCATTTTGATATTTTTAATTTAGTTTTGTGTTTTGTAACATAATTTAATATTGATTTCACTATGATGTTTTTTTCTTCCAACTTGAAGGACAATATACAGTGGAACGTGGCTAATTCGAACTTCTATAATTCGAAATCTTCTTTAATTCGAATTTTTCCTTCGGTCCCTAGCATTTTATATACAATCAATGCTAAAAAATCGTGGTTAATTCGAATTATACTTTGGATAATTCGAAGTTTTTAGTGTAAAAGGCCGACATGAAGGCAAACAGTTGGGTCAGTTCCCGAAAAAAATTGTTCCGAGTGCAGCCCAAGCAACAAATCACATAACAGAAGTTAGGCAGTTCTTGTAGAAATGACGTAAGTGATTCTGTTTTCCATTCCTTAAATTTGTTAGATTCTTTTGTGATGGCCTAGAGACTTAATTGTAGGAATCAGGTAAAATCTCAAACATTTTTGAAAAATAGTAGATTTCTCTAAGACTGAACTAGATTTCTGGATTACTACTGTCGTTAAATAGCTGAATACCACATTTTGGTTTTATTTTTCATTTGAAACTTTTGAGGGTATTCACGATACAGTCTTTATACAGTACCGTTGTCTGTTAATCTGCTTTATTGAACGAAAATTATAATGTAAACGTAATACAATATATTTTCTCTACCCTTTTCAAAGAATATTCTTAATTCGAATTTTTGGATAATTCGAATATTTTTACTGGTCCCTTGAGGTTCGAATTATCCAAGTTCCACTGTATATAGATATATAATAAGATAATGCGGCCCTCAAGCCCTTCCATAACAAAAATTTGGCCCTTCATTAAAATACGGTTGAAGACCACTGATCTACCCCATTTCCACTAAATTCAAAGATTCACTTTGGAAAGTAGCAACGCGACAAGGACAAGCTCCATTAAATGACTACCAGTACAATGGAACATTTCCATAACCAAGTTAGCTACTCCTGTGTGTGTCCTACCAACATATCCCTTCTATTCAATAGCAGTTGCCAGAAACATCTCTCCTCTCTCACTTGTCTCTTTTTTCTGCTGCCCCAACAGTCCAAGTTTCACTTCCATAGAGCGCCACGCTCCAGACAAAAGCTTTCAAAAATGGCTCCCAAATACCTAAATCTAATGTCAACAGATTCCTTTTCTGTAGAAATGCTTTCCTTGCCTGAGCCAACCTATTTTTAGCCTATTTTCATTTTATGAAAAAATAGGCTTATGAGATCACCTTTTGTTCGTGTGTGTGTGAGGTGAGTGTGTGTGTGTGTGTGTGTGTGTGTGTGTGTGTCCCAATAAATTCTAAACGGCTGGAGAGATTACAATGAAACTTGGTAAGATCATAACACTATTCTGGCCGACCCCGACCGTGCCCTTCAAATTTTATTGTCTCTCACCAATCCAACATGGCGGCTGTGCAAAATATTTCACCAGCATTCAGTATCTCCGAAACTATTACTGATATCGCCCTGAAATTGTGTACGGTGATAAAGAGCACTGCTAAAAGTTCACCTATGAGACTTTCAAAAACCTGGTGATTACAAAGCCAACATGGCGGCCAAGCGAAGTTGAGACTTTTAAATAGTCTTTTCTCGCGATTTAACTATCCAAACGTAATGAAATTTGGTACAGCAAATGTTTATACACATTGTAATGCACTGGAGTCTAATTTAGTTCAATTGTTTACATATCCTCAAAATGGCGGCTGTGCGAAATATTTCACTGACATTCTATATCTTCGAAACTATTACAGATATCACCCTGAAATTTTGTTCGGTGATAAAGAGTACTGATACAAGTTTATCTATGTAACTTTCATAAACCTGTAAAGTACAAAATGAACATGGCGGCCAAGCTAAGTTGAAACATTTTAATAGACTTTTCTCGTGATTTAACTCTCTGAGCGCAGTGAAATGTGGTACAGTAAATGATTTTACATATTGTAATGCACTGCCATCTAATTTAGTTCAATTGTTTACATAACCTCAAGATGGCGGCAGTGCGAAATTTTCAAATTAAGTTTTTATTTCTTGTGTTGTAATCATGCGATCGAAGTGAAAGTTTGAATAATGAACCTAGGCAATAATTGTCCTTGAATGGTACATAACTCTATGGCCTACACATATCTTCTTCTTCTTTTCCCGGTTCCAGTGATCTGGGTCGGAGCGGGAATCAAGGACCTCCATCCGAGGCCTCGACTCGCACACTATCATATTTAGGCTATTTGTACGATGGGTTCGCCACACCCAAAGGTTCTATGGCCTACACATATAACAATCCAAAATGGCAAGCATCCGAAATATTTAGACGGTTCTCAATATCTATCAATCTTTTACAGCAATATAACTGAATTTTTTAATGTTCATTGAGGCTATGGACATATGTTCACCTATAGGACTTTCAGTAACCTGGTGAGCACAAATCCAACATGGCGGCGACGCGAAGTATAAATATAGTATTTAAATGGACGTTTCTCGCGAATTAACTATCCGAGTGCAGTGAAACGTTGCACGTTAAATGCGTAATGTTAATCGACTGGTATCTAATTTATTTCAATTGTTTTCATAATCACAAGATGGCAGCTGTGCGAAATTTTAAAATCTCGTTTTTACTTCTTGTGTTCTAATCATGCGATTGAAGTTTGAATACCACACGTACACAATAATCTTAATGTAACAGTACAAAAATAAAAATCCAACCTGGCGACCATCTGAAATATTTAGACGGTTCTGAATATCTACGAATCTATCACAACCTTCAAACTGAAATTTTGTATGTTGATAGGGGCAATTAACATGAGTAGGATATATGAAAATAGGCTGTATAGTTCTTCACGGAACTACTTGTTTTTATATCCTCTTTGCTTCGTCCATCACTGGTTATTTTGCTTCCTTAGTAACAGAAGTCACCTACTTTCTTTAGCTTTTCACCTGCCAATTTCGACTGCATTCCATTATTTTTGTTTTACGTTTTGATTTTTATCATTAATTCATTCCTCAAGACGGAGTCATACCCTTTAAAACCTCATTCAAATGCTCTGGATAATGACCTCGTGGACAATGAAAGTGACGGGAATATGAGGTTGAAGATGCTGTGATATGAAGCGAAAACGAAGGAGACATGAATCAACCTCCATCAGTTGAATGGAAAGAAAAGAAAACAAAAACGCTATATTAAAGCCAAGACAAGGTGATGGGCTTTCACCACTTCTATTTAATTTGATATTATACAAAATCATGAAGGAATGGGAACTTAAATTATGCGACAGAAACATTGAAGGGGTCCATTTGGGGCAAGGAAAAGGAAGATTCGAGGTGAAATGTCTTGCCTTTGCTGATGACATAGCAATCATTTCGGAAAACAGATTTCAAGCACAAATAATGGTTGAAACCCTACATGAAATAGCAATAAAAACTGGTCTTCAGATTTCGTACGAAAAAAACAAATATATTGAACACAGACACAATGAAGAAAAATATCTAACAACTCAACATGGACAGATTCAAAGAGTTGATAAATTTAAATATTTGGGAGAATGGATCCAATCAAATGGACTTGATAACACATCCTGCAAGGAGAGATTCAGAAAGATGGAAAATGCTATAAACTCACCCAACATAGATACAACAAACGATCAATTTCATTCCAGGCAAAAAATCAGGCACTACACAACTGTAATTAAACCAGAGGTATTATACGGATCAGAATGTTTAACGTTGAACAAAAGAGGTGAGCAAGAGGAACTGGAAAAGAAAGAAAGGAAAATACTTAGGAAAATTTTGGATCCCCTAAAGAATAAAGATATTTGGATGAAGAGAAAAAATGAAGACCTTTACCGAAATGTAGAAAAAATTACAGACTCAATTAAAAGACGGAGACTACTATTTTATGGTCACCTTCATAGAATGGATAGCAGCAGGCTAACTAAGAAAATTTTTGATTACATCTGCAAATTAAGAAACACCACTAGATGGCTGGAAGAGATACGGTGTGATCTGCAAAAACTGAGGATCACAAACAACATCATTTCTAATAGGGTGGAATTCCGGCGACTGATCACTACTGCAGATTTTTCGATTCTGCAAGTTCCACATCAACCACGGAGAGTGTTATCAGCGGAACAGAGGCAGGCCATCAGCCAACGTATGAAGAAGTTTTGGGAAGAAAAGAAAAAACGAAACAATGTACCGTAGTCTTAGGTTCAAAGCGGTCTATAATTGGCCAAATTCTATATATATATAAAGCCATCATTACTTCCAACTCGACATTTCAGTACCAGGCTAGAGTTTCGTTCTCTAAATCAATTTGTCGTGATATATCGATTTGAATGGCTGCCTGTGATTGGCCAGTTAAAGTGATTTTCCTTTTGACCGTTAGATAACTCTAGGGTAACACTGAAACATCAAATCAGAAGTAATGATGGCTTTACTATAGTTATGATTATTTTCTTAGATTACAGCCCACTTCATTTCTGTTTACGATTCCAAGGAAATATATTTCTTTCTGTGTTTGTTCAATTCAAAGCCCAGAACAGCATGTACTTCTCAAAGGGCCCCAATGCGCCTGGATATCAAAGTCACGGTCAGGCGCGGATTTAGAGTTTGGCTTTGGGAATCAAAATTGTTAAGAAAAATGGTATCACTAAAAACGCAATCACAAAATAACCAAATGTACAAAACCAGACCAATTTTTTTGCAAGCTACATGGATAGAAATTTGATGCGTTTAGCGCACCAAAAATATTCGTGCAAATTGCAATGGCGTGTTTTTGCGACTTTTACATCGAGCTTCGAGAAAGGTATCAAGGTACGTTACAGTTTCTGCAAGTCGAGTTGGTACCGACAAAGGGAGAAAGTCACAGCTTAAATTGCCAACCAAGCTTGCAGTTTGGACATCGGCAAAACTTTTTGGTGCGAAAAAAGCCCCAAATTCCTATCCGTGCACTGCTGCACATTCATCGTGACATCACTATAAACATCGATTCGGTAATCACAAGGTAAACAAAATAGAAGAGTTGATTTTGTTATATAAATAATCGTTTTTATATAACAGGTATGAAGTTGTAACAGAACATAATAATTGCAATAAAGATATTTTCAGTATTGAATAAAATGAAAAATAAAACTGTCTTTCAGTTAATATTCGTTGAGTTTTATTTGTCTGGTTCTTGTGTTTTCGTTTTTTGAGTTTGCAAAAAAATTTGGTCTCCCGTTTGGGAGGGGGGGTTCATGACCCTCGTGCTCCCCCCCCTGAATCCGCGCCTGGTCACGGTCCCTGCTAAAGCGCCTGAAAGTGCCCGTGTATGTTCTGGTAATGTGAGTAGACATTGGCAACTAAGGTCTCCATGGAGAAGGCTACCAAGATGTATATATTAACATATTTAAATTAGGATTTGGCAATATTTGTAGTATGGGCCAAAGGGACTAATTTGAGGAGAAATAAAAAGATGCCGAAGTGGTTATGAACCAGGAACGTCAGGAAATAAAACAATGGTAAACAATGTAAATATGTGTATAGTTTGTGAAAACTGTGCAAATTCCATTACTGAAACATTTTTTAATAGTACATTATGCAACGAGCCTATAATGGCTATAATTAAGACACGAGTATTTTTATAAAACGAGCGCATGCGAGTTGTATAATTTCCATACGAGTGTCTTAATTACCATTATAGGCGAGTTGCATACGACTGTTTATGTTCGACGATAATTATAAATTTATTATATGTTTTAACATAAATATTCATCTGTATCTGTTCAGTCACTAGAATGTTGTGATGGGGTGCTGCGGTGGGTAGTATATCTCTGTTCTCCAAGCTCTCTGGACAACCGATGCATGCGCTCTGTGTGCTTCAATGCCATATGTTCAGATTGTGCTCCAGTATTCAGTAAAACTGTCACCGAAGTCGTTTCAAAACCACGCGCTGTGTAGAAATTGATTTGGGGGATATTAAGGTACAGTGCCATTTCTTGTCTCATATTCAACAGTTTATTTACGCGAACATATGGACGATGCAATTTCAGTAATTTATATAGACATGTTGGATTTTGAACGCATGCGCGAAGGTATCCTTATCTAATTGGTCACACAAGTGTTTCTTGAGCTCTGATTGGTGGGAGAAACTGTTTCATAATGAAATATAGTGTTATAATGAGCCTCATTATGATACAGTTTTCTAACACATAATAGTTAGGGTCGAACATAAACTTAGTTTCATAATTGTTTATGTGGCCAGATCATTGAGTTTTAAAATTGTTTTTGTGACCAGATTATATGAGGGCAGACTTCAAACCAAGGACCCCAAGTGAGTGAGATTTACTGTGGGTCTTTGCAAAACTGTTGGTAATTCACGTATAAAATTTTATTGTATTTAAATGTATTATATAGTGAGGATGAAAAGGAAGTACAAAAACAAGTAGATGTATGGAACCAAGAGATTGAGAAGTTTGGGATGAAAGTTAGCACAGAGAAGAGCAAGACAATGGTAATGTCAAGGGGAAGTAAGGAGGGAAGAGGAAAGATAGAAGTGAACAGAAAAATTCTAGAAGTGGTGAAAAGTTTCAAGTACTTGGGAAGTGTGATCACAGAAGATGGAAAGATTACTGAGGAAATTGGAAAGAGAATACAACAAGCGAACACCTTCTACCAGAGTGTTAGGGGTATTCTGTGGAACCAAGATGTCCCAAAGAAATGTAAGCAGGTATTACCCATTCAACCTATTATGGACCCGTACTAACATATGCAGCTGGAGCATGGACCACTACAAAAAGAGAGGAGAGTAGAATACAAGCAGCGGAGATGAAATTCCTAAGAGGTATAGAAGGGAAGACCAGAAGAGATAAAATCAGAAACGAGGAGATAAGGAGGAGGACAGGAATCTTGAAGCTGCAGGACAGGATAGAAACAACCAAGTTAAAGTGGTATGGACATATGATGAGAATGGGAGAGGACAGAGTGCCAAAGAAAGCTTTTCTGGAAAAGGTTTCGGGGAAGAGACCGCGCGGAAGGCCCCGAAAGAGATGGGCAGATACAGTGTGGGAGTGCGTGGAGAAGAAGGGAGGAAAACCTGAAGATGTACTTAAAGGGGGAGAGGAGTGGTGGAGAGACAGGCAACGTTGGAGGTCCTTGATTCACAACCCGACCCAGGAAGCTGGAAACGGGAAATGAAGAAGAAGAAGATATAGTTCCCATGCTATGTGAAAGAGTTTATACCCACGAGGGTGACTTCGGGGGATATCATGCCTGGAAAAGGGTTAAATAAGATCTTAAAGCAGAAAGAGGATGAAATGAAAACTAGGGAAGGATTTTTTTAGAAAAGATAGATTATTATTATTATTTATATTACTACATCAAAACAGACAAAAATTGGGCACTACAACACAGTCATAAAACCAACAGTCCTTTACGCAAGCATAGCTCTGACACTCGACAACAAACATGAACTTTAAGAAATCAAAAAAGTAGAGAAGAAGATAATTAGAAAATTATCTGGTCGCAAAACAACAGAACAATATTCAAACATCGAAGTTGATATTAAGAAAAGACGAATTAAATTCTTAGGTCATCTCACTAGACTACCAGAAAATCGATTGATAATAGATTATGTAACCTCATACAAGAACTCAACACCTTGGCTAGAAGAACTTCGAAAGGACCTCAGAAGTGCAAACATAAGTACAACAGACATTTCAGAAAGGGACATCTTCAGACACAAAGTAAACAAATGGGAACCATCTTTTTGGAAGCCTTCATAGGGAGGTTAAGGCTACTTGAGCTTTTAGTTCTCGTAGTCAAGTGGTGCAGTTGCACCTTATATAAAGGGAGGTGGCGCGCAGTTCGTCACTCCTGTGGGGGTCCGGGCGGGGACACCAAGAGCCCGCCGATGAGCCTAGCTTGGTGTCCTAGGCGAAACCCCACACAAGACACGGCACAAACCTAGAAGATTTGCTGAGTTTTAAATGGGAAGTGACATCAGAGTAACAAAAACAGAAACAGTACGACCAAAGTGGGCGGAAGAAAGTAAACAAGCCTTCTCGGATAGAATGAAAGCCTATTGGAACAACACGAAGGACCAAAAAATGTTGATTGAGTTATTTGTTTAATGTCTGCCATTTATTGGCAGAATTCGCTTAAAATAAATAAATAATAATAATAATAATAATCAGATGAAAACAGACTCACTAAGAATATTTTTGACTCATTAATACAAGTAAATTAAAGACCAGTTGGATGAGAGAAAAAATTTAAATATCTAGATTCTGTCATTGCTGAAGATGGCACGATAACCGCCGGTATAATCGATAGGGCCACGTCTGGGTGGAACAAACGGCGCGAACTAACAGGAGTTTTATGTGATCTGAGAATAACCATAAGAACGAAGGGTAAAGTTTATAAAACTGCCGTAAGACCAATCCTACAGTACTCTTTGGTAGTGAAACATGGGCTACTACAAAGGCACATGAGCAAAAGCTACATACCACTGAAATGCGTATGTTACGTTGGGCAGGTGGAGTTACTCTCAAAGATAAAATCCGTAATGAACATGTGCGGGACAGTTTCAAAGTAGCGCCTATAACTGAGGAACTTTTGGAGTCCAGGCTAAGGTGGTATGGACATGTTATGCGAGGACAGGAAAATCATGTAGTGAAGAAGTGCCTTTCCATGACTACGCAAAAGAGAGGGAGCGGCAGACCTCAAACAACATGGATGACGAATGTCCAGAGGGACATGAGAGTATTGGGCCTATCTGCTGATGATGCTTTACAACGAAATGAGTGGCGCCTCAGGATTATGAGAGCCGACCCCGTGTAACTGGAAAATGCGAGGAGGAGGAAGAAGAAAAGAAGTTCGATGAGAGAAACACAGGAGGACCTGGAACGATTCAAAATCTCTGAAGACGATATTAACCTGGGAGGGGTCGCGTCAAAATAGTTTTGTGATGGGTCGTGCACGGTCATTATGACCGGGGTGTATACAATACAACTTTTTGTTGCAAAACACATATTACTATTAGGGAAAAATATATCCATGAAACTAAATACCTGGTTTTGTACCGAAACACATTGTACTGTATTATTCAAGAAAAATATATCAATGAAACCCACTTAATCTATTGATTTATACATCCTCGGAATTATCCTGGGCAGCATCAGGATTAGTGCATTCCACCCGGATAACACATGTAAGTTCCTTACGAAACATCTTCCTGATCCACCAATCGGTTGAACTAGCCTTAAAAATACAGCGAGTCCAGAAAAATCAACGTAAAACGGTCCCTGAGGCTGCTTACCAGCGTACACTTCCATGTACATCGTGTGAAACAAAGCTCTCCACTAACTGACTGGGAATGAAAGTGGGAACAGCAAACACAGACACGTGCAGTGGATGAGTCCATTGAAAGGTATAGGAGGGGAGGAAGCTTTACGCCGTGAAATTATTTCGGAGGAGTAAAAATTGTATGCGCCCGGTCTAAAATACCGTGACGCGACCCCTCACGGGTTAAGGACAGAAATCAATTCAGAAGTAAAATCCGAAACAAGAAATTTGAACAAGTCTCAAGAAAAGAAACAATAGGGAAAAAAAGGACAGAGGAAAGGAAGAAAAAACACAGAGAATTAATGAAGAAACGAGAAGAGGGAAATGAGTTTGCACGCTCTCCCAAAGGGGAAAAGTCAATGATAATAATAATAATCAGAAGTAATCACCTCGGTCTCTGATTTAACCTGTTGCCATTTGCTGCGCAGACGGTCCTGGGACGACACCTTGAGCTGCTCGGCACGTGAAGGGTCGCTAGAGTGGACGGTCAGCACCAGACCATCCCCTCGGCTAATGAGCGTGGCCACGTCGGGAGCGAGGAAACTCCACTCTTGTTCCAACACCTGCAGGAGAAAAAATAGTTTCGGCAAGTCGAGTTGGTACCGACAAAGGGAGAAATTCACAGCTTAAATTGCCAACCAAGCTTGCAGTTTTGGTGCGAAAAATAGCCCCAAATTCCTATCCGTGCATTGCCACACATTCATCGTGACATCACTATAAACATCGATTCGGTAATCACAAGGTTTACTAAACAAAATAGACGAGTTGATTTTGTTATATAAATAATCGTTTTTATATAACAGGTATGAAGTTGTAAATATGTACAGTTATAACAGAACATAATAATTGCAATAAAGATATTTTCAGTAATGAATAAAATGGAAAAAACTGTTTTTCAGTCAAAATTCGTTAAGTTTTATTTGTCTGGTTATTGTGTTTTCGTTTTTTGAGTTTGCAAAAAAATTTGGTCTCCGTTTGGGGGGGTCATGACCCCCGTGACCCCCACCCCCTTGAATCTGCGCCTGATGTAGATATGAAACAATTAGCTCAGTACAAGGACAGCTGCATCAAACCAGTCAAAAGACTAAACACTCAAACAACAACAAATGCCATAAACAGAATAGACTCACCACCTGTCTCTTGCCCGGATCCCTCTCACTATCCACTCCTTTGACAGTGATTAGCATCACGTCCATCCTGCGCAGCATCTGATCGGCAGCGTGTTCGAACTCGTTGATCTCTCGCTGTAGAACGGGCGGGACGAGACTTCTGGGAGGAGAGGGCCGCGGGCTGCCCGCCGCCACTTTGGTCGCCGTCGTGGTGGTGGTCGTGGTGATGGTCGTGAGGGACCGTCGACCGGCCTCTCCCTTGACATGGGCATCCTTTCTCGAAGAAAGTAGTGCCTGAAATGTTTCGGCAAGTGGCATCGAGATCTTTTAGAAACATATTCCGTGTCAACTAATACGAGCACTCACCTTAACAATAAGGTCCATGTTGTATTTGATTCCCGCTGGGAAGTGTTCACACAAAATAGAGTTTTGATTGAGATACAGACACTTTTCAAATGATGGAATAATGAAATACCAGGAAGAATTCTTGGTTAATTACATGCAGCTGCCTAAAAAATGCTGGAGACCTAAACAGATCCAGCAAACGGAACAACTAGACATTAGGACTGACGAAACTCAAGTTTAAATTAATTAATACCCATCTGCTCTAAGACAGGGTTCAGTAGGTTAGATTGTAAAAGTAGGCTAACTGTGTTGCAGTCAGTGGCGTACTGACGGGGGGGGGGTTTATCCCCCCCCAGAGACATTTGTTTACTTGAATCCATATACGGTACTTCCCCATCTATCACCTGTTTTACATTACCACCTTCTTTACTCCTGTATATATTTTGAATGTGATCACGTTTGTCACTTGGTCCTGCACTTTACTCACAGGGTGACTTCTCCTTCAGCGTTGGAGTTAGCCATGGATCAGTCTTTCTGTTGAAGTGTGCGATCGGTAACTTTTATCACATCGCTTTAATTGTGTGTGTCCGTTTTGTAAAGATAATTCGGTACATGGGAAGTTTCTGCAATTTATTCCTACCAATGATGCAGACAAAGCCATCAAGATTGGCACATTTTGAGAAATATTTTAATAATGTATGATGATGATGATGATGACTGTCGTTATAGGGGAGGAACAGCAAGGTCATCTGCCCCTTTAACAGTATAGGCCTACACAATTACCCTTCTATAGTAATGAAACACCCCCAGTAGGAACCGGGTGAGTTAGCTGTGGTGGCTACGGCATGACTGATGGCAGTCGCTCACATCCGGGAGGCGAGGACGTTCGAATCCCCCCGCCGGCAACCTTGAAGATGGTCTTCTGTGGTTTCCCCATCTTCTTTCCAGGCAAATGCCGGGGTTGGTCCCTAACTATAGGCCACAGCCGCTACCTTCCAATTCCTCGTCCTTACATTCCAACTTCCCTCCTTCCCTCCCCAACGGTACTTGTAGCTCACCCATTGGGTGTCCGTCTCGAAGCAGCTACAAAACTGGCGAGCCGATCATGTCCTCGGACACTCCCGGCACTAAAAGCCATACGCAAAAAACCAGTAGGAAATCCTGCGTATGCCATATGGTCGTACAGTCCAGAATCAGTTTGCTTATTAGGCAAAATTGCCGTGAGCATTGAAGCATTTATCCCACCGATTCACCAGGTTGAAGATTCCCGTGTGGTAAAACACCCTGTGTCCTGCTGCGTGAAGAAGTCCGTAACCACCTGCCGCACATCCTCATCTGACAGGAATCGTCGACCCTTCATAACCTTTTTAAAGGGAACGAAGCCTTCATAATCGATTGAGGAGAGATCAGGACTCGAGTCGTGTCTCCCACTTGAGCTAGCGTACCTTCTGCGTTACGACCTTTGCGGTAAGGGGACGAGCTTTATCATAAAGCAGCAGCACCCCTCGTCGCAGTTTTCCCGGATGCTTCACCTTAATTGCAGGTCGTAATTTCTCCAGTGTTGCGCAGTACAGTCCGGACGTTTGTTTTACACGAGTGAAACATCTTAATGGAAGCCTGGAGGTGAGTTACTACAGTACCTGTGTTGTTATCAGCTGCCCCAAGCAGTCCGATGATGGACAAAGCTATCTCACAATTCTGCTGAAGTACAGTCATTGGCAAATATAATGGCATTCTGTTCATAACTATGTTATGTGTACTTCTGCGTCACACAATACTTCGACGTGGACTGTACTGTCTGCAAGGGAGTGCTGTCACGTGCTCAAGTCTGGAATTCCATTACATCAGACCGATGGTGACAAATGTGAAGCGAGAGTACTACATAGTACAGGCTCACCCGCAAGTTTCAAGGTCAAGGGCAATCGTCTGAAACAAACGTCCGGCTTGTACCATTCCCCAGTGATGGAGACACCAGATTCCTGGTAATCAAAGAAGAGGGTGAGTATCACCTTTCCAGCGGATGGTTAGCTTGCCACGTGGGTGAGTGGATATTGTGTCGGTCTACTAACCCCAAGATTGCAAGTTCGCTCCTGGCTGTGGTAAGTGATTTTTGAAAGACGGCAAAAATACGATACTCATGTCATACGATGTTGGCATGTCAAAGAACCCATTTGAATTCAGTAGGCCGTGTTCATAATGGAAAAATTAATCTCGGGAGTTTCCGCCAACACAAAGTTCCTCATTTTTCTACTAGAAAGCGCTATAGTGTTCAAGGAGGTTAGATATCTAACCTCCTTGACTTTCATAGTCAAGGAACAACGAAATTCAACATGCAAGCTACCCTCTGGGTGTCAAATAACAAAGCTTGCACCCGGCACCCGAGGCCATATGATATTATTATAGCGGATGGTTGGCTCTGGAACTTCTTCAAACGAGGGGATTATGGATGACACCACTGTATCATCGACGCCTTCGATTCTGGTTCCCAGTGGTGGCACCCGCTTTCGTCGCCTGCAACAATACGCTCCAGGAACGTGCTGCCTTCATTGTAACTCATCAGGTGCAGCAGGCAAACAACCATCCGGTGTGCTTTTTGTTCGGCATTCAACGCCTGGGGTATCCACTGGCTGCAGACCTTCTGGTAACCCTCAAATGGTAACTTTTTGTTCACGCCTTATACTTTGTGTGAACAGTAACGATGTTCGTCACCGTTACAGTTACTGAGTTTAATTACAGGCCGGACGTTTGTTTTAGACGAGTGAAAATTCTTAATGGAAGCCTGGAGGCGAGTTACTACAGTACCTGTGTCGTTATCAGCTGCCCCAAGCGGTCCGATGATTGACAAAGCTTTTTCACACTACTACTGAAGTACAGTCATTGGCAAATATAATGACGTTCTGTTCGTAACTACGTAACGTGTACTTCTGCGTCACACAATACCTCGAAGTGGACTGTACTGTCTGCTCAAGTCTGGAATTCCATTACATCAGGTCGGTGGTGACAAGTGTGAAGCGATAGGGTGAGAGAGTGAGTGAGTGTAGGCTCACCCACAGGCTTCAAGGTCAAGGGCAATCGTCTAAAACAAACGTCCGGCCTGTAGTAACTTCAATGAATCCTTGTTATCATAAAAAGTACTCAACTGTTACGAGTAACAGCGTCCCAAGAAACAAGTTAATCCCCAACCCTGGTTGTTGACGTCGTGCAGAAAGGGCCTACAAATTATACAGGGTCATCAAAAAATAATGCCAACATTTCAAAAAAATTATAGCACCGAAACCCATTATGTTAAACGTGTAATTCTTTCGCTGAACGCCAGCTGGTTAAAGTAAGTTTTGTTTTGGAGGGGACGTGACCTTGATATGCGCACACTAGATGCGCAGTAGCCAAGGTCGGCCGGGGGCGCGCGCCCCAATGACTGCACCGCCCTGCAAACTGCACCTCATTACAAAGCTGTCATTCGATGGTTTAATCAGTTTAAGGAAACAGGGACTGTAGAGAAAAAATCTAGGCCAGGCCGACCACCAACATCAGCATTGAACGCACGCTTTCCCAATGGCTGGATTGGTACGTGCAATCATTTCAGGAGTAACTGTCAAGATTGCAGCAGAAATTCGCTCCCGCAGGTGCTCCAAATCCCGATTTTTTTCTGCATACACAATGTTTTCTAATGTACCCGCAGGAAAAAAAATCCAAAGGGGTAATGTCAGGACTTCATTGGCGAGCGCGCCCCCGGCCGACCTTGGCTACTGCGCATCTAGTGTGCGCATAGCAAGGTCACGTCCCCTCCAAAACAAAACTTACTTTAACCAGCTGGCGTTCAGTGAAAGAATTACACGTTTAACATAAAGGGTTTTGGTGAAATCATTTTTTTAAATGTTGGCATTATTTTTCGATGACTCTGTATTCCTTAAAAAACAAGAAGTACAAACATTAGAACTGTAGCTTGTACTCTTAGCAGAAGAATATAGGTATTACAAGGCACATCCAGAAAGTAATTTTCCCTATTTTTTAGAAAAAAAAGCGTTATAGTTATATGCAAAACTTTGTTGTCAACAGGTACATCAATGAGTCAGCTATTTTTCGACAAAGGCTCCAAATGAATTGAGACACTTGTCAAAGCATCGTATCAACTTTATTAGTCCTGTGTCACAGAAGCCTGCTGCCTGCGAATGTAACCAGCGTCTTCAGCTCTTCATCAATGTGAAAATGCTGACCAGAGAACAGAAATTTCTTGAGGTGCAAGTAAAGGTGTAAATTGCTGGGAGCAAGATGAGGACAGCAACTGTTCTACAGAAGTTTGACTGGGAGCAGTTTGATCATCCACCGTACCAGTCCTCATCTTGCTCCCAGCGATTTACACCTGTTTGATGTGTAACATCTTTCCGCTCGGTTGCTGGATAGTTTTGTGGGAGTGATTTTGAAAATTGGGGACGGAAGTGAATCGAACGGAAGTGGATCGGACGTAAGTGAAGATGCACTGCCAGAAAAATGGGACGAAAGTGAATCAGGCGGAAGTGGATTGAACGGAAGTAAATCGGATGGAAGTGAAGACGCACTGCCAGAAAAATGGGACGGAAGTGAATCGGGCGGAAGTGGATCGGACGGAAGTGAAGACGCTCTGCCAGCTGGATGTACAATTGAAAATGTGTGTATTGGAAACAAGGCAGTGTGTGCTCTGTAGCGCGAGAATGTTATGGCAATACAGTAGGCAGTGCATTTAGCAGGCACTGGTTTGACGAGCACAGTGGCAAATGTTTCATCGACTTTCATTTGTCATAGAGCAGTTTATGAAGCTTCACGTTCAAGGTTGAATATCACATGGGGTAGGACAAAGACGAAAAATGACATTTAAGTAAGCGGCATTATTGTCAAGCTGTGGGTGAGTAGTCAAATATTAAATGCATAACAGAATGTTGTTATATGAGTGGAATAAAAGCTGTATTTTCATCATATGTGAGACTAGGTCATTTCATGATTGTAGGAAGCCATGTTTTGATTGTTTACGACGAACTGTATGACAGCCTTGAGAATAATGAATGTTATAGTTACTGAGGAATGTGCTCACAGTATTTGAGAGTACTGTCGACGTTGTGTGTCACTTTGTTATTATGAATTATTAATGTAAAAGGAAGGAAGGAAGCTTGTAGTTTTGCGTGTCTGTTAATCTCACGATCATGATCCACGGTACCTCCCTTTTATGTGGAATGCGAACCACAGGACATGGCATTTCAATCTATACATTCATCATAGTACCAGTATGAAAATGGAGTGTAAATTAACATTTTAAGAATGTCCAAGCTGTGTAGTATACGAGTAGGATAACATGTCAGATGTTACACATCACAAGCGACTACTGTAAGGCTCGTATCTTTTTTAAAATTATTTTTGCACCTCAAGAAATTCCTGATCTCCGGTCAGCATTTTCACACTGACGAACAGCTGAAGATGCTGGTTCCATTCGCAGGCGCTTCTGTGACACAAGACTACAAAAGTTGATATCACGCTATGACATGTTCTCAAATCGTTTGGTGACACATTGCTGTACCTGTCACTAACAAAATTCTTTAATGCCTTTGCTAAATTCTAATCACCCCAAAATGGTTCAAAATTGAGTTTAAAATATCATAATGAAAATGGATATTGTAAGACCAATATCAACTAAATACAGTGTGTGTTGAACGAGATCACATTTACTTGAGTGAATAATATTATAGTGTGTCGTGTGTACCACATTCATGGGAAGATCGTTGGCACTCTCTTAAATTGAAGTCAAGTGTTTACCATCTTCCACATCCCAAAGCCATTTCTATTTTTCCAAAACATACAAGCGCCTATATACAGAGCTAATTCACTCCGTGATTGGCTGAAAGTTGTGCATATCTCATTGACTGTTAGAAACGTTTACAACCATGTGAGAAAACATTGTACGAGGATCATATCTTGCACTCCTAAGTGCTTTGGCTCAAAATAAACGAGAAAATATTTTGCAAGATATGCTCCTACGACCTTAGAGCATAAATACAATAGAGGGTGCATTGCCACACTGCGCCTGTACTGTGACGTGAAACCAACATCTCGATCAGCTGACTGAAGGGTAATGGCTCAAGACCGACTACAATTGGCTAATGGCGAATGCTAAGCAACATCAAGGAATACAAAAGGAGCTCCATATTGGATAATTCTATTATCACTATCCGCAGTTCCCTTCAGTCAGCTGATCGAGATGCTGGTTTCAACAATGGGACATCATCAGCCATCTATTGAATTTATGGTCTAAGCCTACGACAATGTTTCCTCATTTGTTTCAGGCCAAAGTACTCGGAGTGCAAGATATGCTCTTCGAACAAAATAGGACCATTTATGACCAATGTTTTTAGGAAATTTATGTCTTCTATTGTTGCATACTAACTCTTATGTCAATATGGAACTATATTCCCGGACACGCTGTATATTTGATTTTTAAGGAATTAATTTCAAAAACAAAAGAAACCAAAAAGCAAACTTTTAATGTTAATTGATATTGTAACTGTCAACACAAAATAATTCCAATTAGTGGAATAGGTGAAAATATAACCTTAAATAAATTACCCATGTTGAAGAAAACCAAGAGATGACATGTTTCACTCACCATCAGATCCAAATGTGCAAGACAAATAGCCCTACACCCACAGTCAGTCTCTGTCCTCCAAAAACAAAATACAAGAAAACCCGTCAGTAAACTTAGTAAGTGGTAGTGTCTTGTAGAGCTATTTGTCTTGCATATTTGGTTCTGATAATGCTCTCTTCAATAGTCCGTAACAATGTACAGGGTGTTACTAAATTCCCGTTACAGACTTTGAAGGCTTGTAGTGGGGGGGGACCAAGATGGTTAAGTTTACCATAGGAACTTGTGTCCAGAACGTGCCGTCTTCCCACTACCCGCAAGAAAAACACTACTGCACCCGTTCAAATCTCCCGTATTTTCTGCACCACTGACTAGAGTACGATAAGTAAAACCTGAATTTCCTGCCGAATCAATACTTTACTTAATAGAAAACTCTATGGGTACTGCCCCCGTAAATTGAATTATATTGAGACCACGATGGCTGTATTGGCACATATATGAATAAAGTTATGGATGTCATAGTTGTGACGTGTATATTCATGACGTAGGCACGGATGACGTAGACTTCATGCAAGTAGGCTGGTTGAGCTGAGATTCTTGGTGACGTCATGAGTTTGTTCGAGAAAGATCTGAAATTTACGACGCAGTCGCAGGAAACAAGGTATTGTGCTAAGCAAGAAGTTACGCTATTGGAGGAAAGGCTCGAACCAATGAACGATAGTTTGGAAAGAAGACGGAGATTGCTGAAACTACGATATTTAATTACTTTTGGCATGCAGAATTGTGGAAATCTATTTTCAGTTATGGCATTGATTTGGAATTTTGAAGAAATTAATTTTGAGTTTTTGAAATTTGAAAATCCGTCAAGTATAGCCAAAGTTGAAACTTCTAGCGATGACGGAGCAACAGGCTATGGAAGGGATGGATACGCCCCTTAAGAAGTTGATAAAAGGTCGTGCACAGGATAGAGGAGCTCTCATATCCTCATATCTCATATCTGATATTCTGATACCGCATATATATTTCAGATGTCATATAGTCATTTTCGAGTGAATAAGTGAAGCAAGTCATCTTTAGCGTGTGGTTAAAGCCCGGCGTATCGAACGAACACGGAGCAGCTCCATTTTACGGTGTTCGAAACTAGGCGAAGTTGAAACGCTCACATTAACGTTTCTACCTGATAATATATAAAGAGTTAACTTCTGCCTTTATTATAATTCAATTGGGCAGTACAACATTGAGGTGTGTAGAACATTTGAACAATTTCACGAGTATACTTTGAAAGATATTGGCATTTTAAGGCTGCAGACAAAAATGATTTTCTCGCCACCTGAGAAGCACTTTTAAAATTCCACATTATACACTACGGCTGACACGTGTATCGCAACCGTGATATTGGAGAATACGTTGGGTGATACAACGATACATTCTACTATGGAACATTATAATCTTGCAGTGCTTTCAATGATTATAAGAGAAGTGAAGATGGAAGGCTAAGGCTTTAATGCAATTGGGACATATATCGATGGAGTGAAATAACAGCATGGAACTTCGTTAATCGTCATTCTACAAAAGCGAGCATGTAGTGAACATCCAACTACACTCATGCATCGTGAATCCATCGCTGAATTATATCAAATGACAGTGGAAATATTTTCATACTCCACAATTATGAATATTTCTGCGGAAATAACTGCAATAAACTTCATGGCGAATTGCGACCAGAACTTCAGGGAACTTTCAAGAGAGGCCAGGGTGGACCCGGCTCACAAAGAAGAGTTTTGCCAGAAGGATGTCTTTCGTATACACGGAGCAGTGCAATTTCCGGAGGAGGAAGCAGTTCGATTCTCCGAGGGCGCTGATTCCAGGTTCGAGGACGGAGCACATCTTCACGCTGGTGAAATGGAACCAACAGCAGTTTTCTTTGAAAACTTTCCTCTAGAACTTCAATCAACAGATAAGGTAGTCGTGAACGTTTCTTGTATTATTTGAGTCATGTAGCGATATCTGAGCAACCGTTTTTCCCCATATTTTCTGTCCCATTTATTGTGCCCCATTTTCTTGCTTGATATTTCTGTACTCAGTACACTTCTTTGATTTATGCCTTTTTCTTCGATTTGTTGAGACATTGTTATGTCATTGGCATACTTAAATAATTTTGGATCAGTTGAGACTGATAATTAATATTCTTTCAATAATTTGCATATTTTTGTAGTCACGATTTGACTGTAAAGTTAACGATTTTCTATGGCAGATTTGAATTCAGACAGCGTGTCATTTTATTAAAGTAATTCTATTCAGTAAATTACTTTGACCAATTTTCTGTCATCTTCAAGAAAGAAGAATAATTAAAAGATTTTAGAGCGTTAAAATCTATTAAGTTATCGACGATCATTGAAATACTAGTCGTCTTATGAACATGATTGCAACATAGACATTTATCATTGCATTATAGACAATTTTATGAAATATGAACTTTGATTACGATTTATTGAATACACTATAGTAATGAACATTTGATAGGAGTTTTTCTCAATTATAGATTGGAACAATAATGTTTGCATTCCACAATCTAATTGTATTCTATTCGACTATTTATGCAGTTTAGATGAACTTTGATTGAAGATAGTATTTTTATACTGCGTTACTTTGAAGATATTAATCTCAATTTTGATAGACCAGGGAGGAGTGTCTAATCGTATTTGCTATTAAATTTATTTGTGATTGGCAAATTTTTACTTCATATCGATTCATGAATGAAACCCACGAAGGTTAAATAATAACAGTCATTAATACAATTGATGAATATAAGAATTTTTAAAGAGGAACAATGGATGTATAATCGTTAGTTCAGTGGACGTGTAAAAGTCGCTGATGAATAATGCCCTTGAATAGTGAAGGAGGTTCCCACAGTAAGATGCATGATGTTGTTGAATTTATAAGTGGAGGTTTTTGTATGTAATTTGGAAGATTTTGATGCCATATATATTGAGATATATGATGAATTCTGGGCCAATTGTTGTGCAATTTTGTGCGTTTTGAGCGAAGTATTTTTCCGCTGAATGTATTGTCCTGGTTCTTTGAAAGTTATTCATATGAAGATACTGTTAAAATTAACAAGAGTGTTAAATAATTTGAGATAAAGATTTTGAATGGAGGTTACCGTCACAAATAATTATAATTATTATTAAACCTTATTAAACCTGAATTTGACATTTAAATATAACTAACCTTCATTGGTCGATTATATCACCACGATTTGAGTAATTATCAACCGGATAAACGTGTGGTTTAATGTATTTCTTGTATAAATAATATAAACAATATTAATATTGTAAATAATTATGTAAATATCTTTGATAACAATTTGAAATGAAAGGGATTAATAGAGGCGTGTATAAATTTTTCAATTGTCGTTTGACATTGTTATAAACAATTTATTATTGTTATAAATAATTAATGAACTTTTGTTATAAACATTTAGAGTTTTGTTTTTATACTCTAAACAACGCTAATTAAGCAATTGGTTAAACAATTAAACATGATTTGGGATTATTAGAGTAATCCACTGGTGTTTGAATGGAGCATTTAAAACATTTGCGTAATAATATTTGAGTTGAGATGTGGACATTTAACGTGTTTTGAAAGGAGAGCTAAGCTCTGATGTAACTCGCATATGCTGGGGTTGAACGGACGGGTGAGTCCACTTTGACGATGCAGGTGCATTGCAGCTGGCCAGACAACGGTATGACAGAGGCCAAGGACGTCTCCATAATAGCCTTGTGGCTATAAATAAAATGTGATGTGTATAAACACGCAAAACAATTGCTATATGTGTCTCGTCCCAAATCCCGTTTCCATTCCAAGTGCATTATAATTTTTACGTTACTTTGAGCTTGAGAAAGCTGAAACATTGTATGTAGAGTATACAAGTCCTACAGGAGGACATGGTTATGTGGTCGATGGCTTCTGATTGCCACGTGGATTTTGTTGTTTATTTTGTTAAAATCATTCTTTTTGTGAAATAAATTATTGTGCAGTTTAAAGTTTCTCGTCTTCGTTCTGGTTCATTTTAAATATCATGGTGGAGGTTATTGTGTGGGCATACTTTTAAGTGATCCAGTTGACAACCCAGTCCCCGAGATAAATTTAAGAGGTAAGTAAAAGGTAAGTATGAACCCCCGTATATTTTGGTGTGTTCCACAATAATTTCTTGTTAACTATTGTGCTCTAATCTCGATAGTATCTGTCAGTGCCATTTTCATTGATGTAGCTGTGCCAGTGCGATTGATTATTGGCAATCCGATTGAGGGGGCGGATATCTGACAGCCTACTATCCGGATATCGGGGACAGTACATGTTTCGGAAACCTTCTGTCTCCTTCCTCAGCCCTCTTTTGGTATTAAAACATCATAAAACTCACTCGAAATCCTCAATAAAACAACATAAAACACACATCATCAATTACAAAACTACAACATATTAAAAACTACGAGTTTAAGAAATACACTATTTAGAATATCAACAACACTCATAAATAAAGCATGTAACTAAGAAGCCCTGAATTGACTGTCTTCAATTCTCTATCAGCTATCAAATTGTACTGTTATCCATGAAGCAACAGTCGTTTCACGACAGCATGTTTTTAAGTGTCCAGATAGGAAACACTCTAATAATTTTTGTCCTACCTCAAACAACAGGTGTCCATTGACACTAGGCAAATACTGGACTTTTTCATAAGGCCATACTACATACTGTGAGGTCCATTATTGAACGCAAGAATCGCCATAGAATAGTTACATGTATTTTAAATTTCGAAGACACTTTGAACAATTAAGTGTTTGTGCATAAACAATATTTTAATGTGTCCAATGACACAAATTAAACGCAGGACTGAATGACTGAATATGCGAGGAGCATTGCATGCTTTATTTATGAGTGTTGTTGATATTCTAATTAGTGTATTTCTTAAACACGTAGTTTTTAATATGTTGTAGTTTTGTAATTGATGATGTGTGTTTTATGTTGTTTTATTGAGGATTTCGAGTGTGTTTTATGATGTTTTAATACCAAAAGAGGGCTGAGGAAGGAGACAGAAGGTTTCCGAAACATGTACCCATAGAGTTTTCTATTAAGTAAAGTATTGATTCGGCGGGAAATTCAGGTTTTACTTATTGTAAACACGGTCAATACGGAACCCGGAATGAGTGCTGTACCTAATAAGACCAGAGTACGTACGTAATTGAACGATCACCTGAAGTCCCACATCCCATACCTTCTTCCACGAAATCTCACGGGTGCCTGCACGAGTTCTTAGACCATGTGCCACTTCATGTGCGTCAAAACATGTGGTTTCAGCACGAAGTTGCACCACCTCATTTTTCACTTGTGGTCATAGATCATCTGCACCACAGGTTTGGGCAACAGTGGATAGGTCATGGTGGCGTGTTTGCTTGGCCTGCACGTTCACCTGACTTGACACCTGAGGGGTCACATGAAAACCTTGATATACGAGACCCTTGTGGAATCCAAAAAGACCTACTGACGCCGGTTATGGCTGCGGCGGATGTTGGAGGACCAGGGATTGGAGATCGTGTGTACCAGAACATGGTACGGAGGTACCGTGTCAATGATGACGTCGGTAGTTGTCACAACGAGCCCCATCTGTAATTGGACCCAGACGACCACCAGCAGGAGTCGGACAGAGCGCCGTAAATGCGGGAGCTTGAGCGTGTGCTGTGGTAATTCTTTGCGGGTGGTTCCTATGCTAAACTTAACTGTCTTGGACCCCTTACAAGCCCTCAGTCTGTAATAGGAATTTAGTAACACACTGTATATATAAATCTTAATCACATGTAATTTATTTCAGGTTTCTTTCACATAGTCCAGTAATTGTAATTATTTTGTTACAATATTAATTGTTAATATGGCAGCACTGAAAAATGGCTTCAGAGCTATCTTTATGATAGGTTAAATAAATGTTGATAAGTACTGACTATGGCTGTATTTAAACCATAGCAATGTCGCTAATGTAGAGACAGATGGTTAGTTATGCTACTTCACGCCCTTCTTACCTGAAACTGCCAAAATAACCCACCTTGTCCAGCTGCTGAGACACCATGTGACCAACCAGAGACAGTCCGTCGTCCTCATCCGAGCTCGAACTGTTATTGAGTCCCAGAGGAGACGTACCATCATCTGAAAACTCCACGATATCATCCGTCTCCTTATCGCTGCCATAGAAGCTCTCGTCGTACTCCTCGATGTTCCCGTCGGGAGACGTAGGCACTGCCGCGGCCACGTCCGGGTCGCTGAAGTTACCGATTATCTTATACGTCTTCGATACCTCTATCTCCTTCTTGAGGACGACCTCTTTCAGGCCTGATTTACCGTTCTTATTATCCTTGGGCGATTTCTTACTGACAAGGGCCATGCTAGAAGCGCCGGCGGCACTCTCTACGTCACGCCATGCAGTGACCGTGGTCTGCTCGGTCTTGTTCACTCTGTCTGTCATCTGAAGACAGAGCGAGGGAGGAGTATCGCCGGGGTAGCTGCAAGGAGTTGGGGGAGGTGTCGGGGTTACATGCATTTCCACACGATAGCCAGGGATTGATAGTTTAGGCGGGGTTCTGGTGAGGGAGTCGGCAGTTTCCGTTAGAAGCTTTTCAATCGGAAGGGAAGATGGAGGGCATGCTGGGTATTCAACCACATTCCTTATTGTTGTTGTTGCTTGACTCACCCGTATTATATCCTCGTCCGTCTCTTTCTTTTGCGCTTCATCCTTTTTGGCCGGAGATTTGGCCAACCTCTTATTAGGAATAACAGTATCATAAGCAGACTCAGGTTTCTCTTCCCGTTTTCTACTTTGAGTTTCCGGTGATGAGGCTATTTTTATCTTTTCCTTTGCCCCACCTTTATCATCCTTACTAGTTTTCTTATCTTTCTTGTCTTCTGTATCCGTTTCCGCTGCCGATTCGTCGGGCTCCGTTTCGGTGTCTTCGACGAGTTCCACCATCTCTGCCGATTCGGGATAGAACTGCACAGAGGTCTCGACGCTACGACTGGGATACATGACGTGCTTGACGATCTCCATGGCTTTCACCTCTACCATCTGGCAAGGGTCGGCCGGCTGCTGCTGCTGCTGAATATCGGCAGTAGCTGCGACGTCCGGCGATTGAGTCACCAGAGTGTTGTTCGAAACCTGAGAGAACAACATACTATCCTCGGCGAGACGGAAAGTATCGTTATCATCGGCAGCACCTTTGTTATCACTACTTTTATCTTCAGACGTGGACTGCGTTGTTGGCACGACATCAGGTATAGAACTAAGATCTATTTTTCTTTTTACCATGTAACTTATGGATGTTGTTGGAGTCTGGACATTGCTGTCATACGCCCGATTCTCGTTCGAGCTCTCCTCTTGTGTCCCTATGCCAGATTCTTTCTGTAGGAAAACTTCAGTTTGCTCCTTCGTAGGAGATTTCAATGGCGCTGATTTGATACTGCCAACATTATGCATGTAAACATCTTCAAAAGCTAGATTTAGATAACCTATGGAATCAACATCCATAGGCACTGGGCTCGTGCATTCGGACACGTCCATGACCTCCGTCTCTCTCCCCCTAGACTCTCCGCCCCCACCCGCGGCTGACGGAGAGGGTGGCTCAGGTATGGGCTCTTTGGTAGTATCAAATGTTGTGCTGCTGCTTGTTGGTGAAATACCGGCTTTTTCAGTCCAATTCTGGAAAAATAAGGGTGATGCTATCTTTTAATATTTTTTATTGATGGATATAGTTGATATAAAAACTTGGTTTATATACTTTAAAGGTTAAGGTTGAATAAATTTGAAATATTAGTGAATTTATGATTTAGCAGAATGGACTTACAAATCTAATAACGGTACAAGCTACATGCAAGTAACACTTCCTTGGTGGTGTCATCAATACTATATCGTGCCATATAATCCTTGTGGTAGGCATCGCGAGCGGAACCATAATATGCAAACAAAACCTCCGTTGGTTTCTGGTGGATGAGGTAGAAGGGGTGATTAACACAATACATACTGGCTGGAAATTGCGTCAGAAATAGTTTAGCCATTGCTGCCCTTCCCATATTTTATAACAAAAATCATTGTTGTTGTTGTTGTTGTTTCCTATGGCTAGCCCGGATTCCAATCCATCAGCTTTCTTGCGTTCCAATAGAGTTGTGTGAGATTTCCAGAAGTTCTAGCAGTCACATCAAGTTTGTTGCAATGTAGTAGTGTGCCCCTTATCCATTTTACTTCCAGGTTCGTGACAAAGTGTGCATTCTTCAGATCTCAGGATGTTGATTCGTTTCAGATGAGCTGCAAGGCAGTCATGGCCAGTGTTAAGTCTGAAGAAGGCTACAGCTTCTCTTCTTGGTGTTAATTTATATTGATCCCATTTAGCATCAATGTCTTTCCATAATTTGGTTTCTGCTGTTTTCTTTGCCATTTCTTCATACCTGTTTTTGATAGTATTTCTCAAGATCCTTTTTGCTGACATAAAATCAGTCTGACTGACAGGTTGTTGTAGTGTGGTACCTTTTTTTTGCTAATCTGTCTGCCTTTTCATTTCCTGCTATTCCAACATGAGAAGGGATCCACTGAAATGAGATCTGTTTGTGGAGTCTTTGAAAGGTTTTTATCATACAAAAAATTTCTTTCAGTTCTTTATTTTGAGGCTTATACTTTGACGAGATGGCTGCTTTTGAATCTGTAATGATAACGCATTTTTGATAATCAATGTTTCTGCCTAGTAACTGATGGAGTGCATGTGAAATTGCTCTTATCTCAGCATCAAAGTTTGTTTTGTTTTGGCCTACTGGGAAGGAGAGTGAGAAGAGAGATGAATGTATTCCTGCTCCAGTTCTATTTTCTTTGTCTTGTGAGCCATCTGTAAATATTTTTAGCCATTGATTAGATGGATATCTTTCTTCTATTGTACAGAGGGCCAGCTGTTTTAGATCATGTGGTGAAGAGTCCTTCTTGCAGACCTCTTCTAGCAAAGTAAGATCTGTAGTCACTTGTATATATTCAATGGGGTTGACTGGCATACAGAGTGGTTCAAGTTTTATTTGCAGATTGCTCGTATTGATATATTCTTTGGCGAGACTTAAGGGATCTTTTTGTGTTTTAAGATTGGGGCTAGAAACATTGTATAGATGGGTCGGTCGTAAGCAAGTGAGGATTCTTCTTCAAGCCCGAGTAGAACACAGAGACAACTGAATATGAACATGCGCTGCCGAGGACACATTGCATACTTTATTTACATCGATCACAAAGGTATGAAGGCTCACTGTGCGTAGAGACAACACCGGTCAAGGAGGAACGGCACACTTATAACTTCTTTCATTCAATGCGGATGGCATTCACAGTGTTGATGTATTTTGATCACTTCTTCAGTGCAAATCACTGTTGTTCAATGTATGAGCCACATTTCACCCTTTCCATCATCGAAAATTCATGCCAACAGACTCATTGGCTCATTCAGACTCCCATGTGGTGTTCATCGCGATGGCACATGGCATGATATACTATATCAGTTTTGAACTTGGCAATCCTCCATTCTTCCCAGTCAAGAACCAACAGAGGTGTTGGCTCAGTTTGTTTGCACATTCTGGTTTCTCTCGCGATGCTAATCATGAGAATTTATCTTCTTCTTCCTAGCGCATTTCCCGCAAAGGGAGGGTGCACTGTCTTGGTGTTAGTTCACCATTTTGCACGATCACGAGCATCAATTAGTCTTAAATTGTCAGAGTGTTTGATGGTAGTTATCTGTGATTTATGTGTTAAAGCTTGTATTATTCAATTTGTCTGATGAGGTTCTGGCACCTTGAAACAAGTAATGCATAAGTGTTAATCATTTAACTTTTGTTATTGACAGGACAGAAGTCCTATCTTATATTAAGTAATAAGGTTTATCAACGAGGTTATAATATTGATTTTCCACCTAGGAAGTGCTGCAAGAGTGTAAGGAAAGATGTAGGGGACAAGGATGTGCCGTATGCTTTAAGAGAAGCACAAGTAGGATCCTAGCAGTTATAAAGAGCTTCTAGAGAAGTATCACAGGAAAACTAGACATGACAGAGAGTTGATGTTGGGAGATGATGAGGTCATGGAGTACGTACAAAATATATACAAATAGGGATGTAAAAATCCAACATTGAAAATACAGTTGAAACTAATTTATGCTTAACCTAATTGTAAATAAATCATGTTTGTGCATAGTTTTATTTGAGTCCCAATAAATACGCCGTTTAACTACATATCGCACCCTCGCCTCGGTGGAAGACTACCACAAATCAAAAAGTGCATTTAGTTTTAGGAGAAGCTTTAATAATTTTTGAGATATTATGAAAAGTAATAAATATTTCTCATCGAAAGTGGAATTAATGTATTAAGAACTTCTAACATTCTTCAGTAATACTGGTAGACAATGAAATGCAGAGAGGAGTATTATTATGATTATTATTATTTTCATTGGACCACTTTAGTCAATTCTACACAAAGGATTTCTTTTTCGTATCAATCAAGTACTTCCTCATCCTGTCCAATCGCAGAACTGTTCTGCTGGCTTTGAATTTTGATCGTTTGTATAAACTTCTATCCCTTGTTATAGAAAAATCACAGAATCCACACTGCTCGAGACTACCAACTCAAAACTGACGGATTATGAAGCAAACAAATATTTGGAGATATTTTAACTCATCTTCATCTTCTTATTGCATAAACAGTTCCAAACAATTTTATAAATTACTTAATGCGAATATATTAACGCTCTGTATAAAAATAAAATACTGTAATTTTTAAATGTGGCACACACTGTACCAGCACTAAAAATAATTTGATGAGTGCTTGCCATATCTAGATTTCAATTAAAACAACCTCTCAAAAATTAGATCTGGTTTGTGAAGTAATTCTATTGCTGTAACTTGGGTAGTTTTATTCAAATTTTAACAAGTATGCAGTTCATATATGAGTAGTCCGTTTGCAAAGGCCGCTAAGTGCATTATAAACTAAACCGAGTAAATGACGAAAAACTGCTACGACCAAACTATTTAAGCTAATACCATATTTCTTACCCCTGAAAATCAACATAAAAACATTTATTATTCGTTTAAAATCTGTGAAATCTACGGTTGGATCTTCTGTCCCGAAACATAAATTAAAATATTGACTTACCGGTTTTTGCACACGTATTGTGCAGTTAACGACATTTGCACCCGTGACGGTGAGAGTCGTTAATGAAACTTAGGTTGCAAAACCTGCTATTTTATATTTTTACGAATGCCATTTGGATGAGATTTTTAATAAAGAACTGTTTTAGTTTCAATTTGGTTTATTAGGAAAAATATATTTTGAAAAAAATAGACCACGTCAGGTGCGATAAAAAGAAAATTATTTTTAAAATATACATCTTAAACACCGTGCAACGTCATTTAGACAGCATAAAAATTAAAAAATTAAGAAAGTGCACAAAACAAGAAAAAATGGTACTTAAGTTAGGTCAGGTCATCCTCGACACCGTCCATCAGCTCAAAATCTGCTGGTTCTTCTTCTTCTTCCTCTTGAGGTCGGACGATATTGTTGCGAATGGCTTCTTGCTCCTGGAAGACCTCACTGAAGAATTCTAGGTTGCGATTCGCTGGCCAGTTTTCAACGAAATACAGCTCTAAAAGCTGTCAGACATCTTGTAGTTATGTTTCTTTGAGTGCAACACCTACTTGAATTGGTGAGGGACCAGGATGTTTGTTATTATTCGTTCCAGTTTTCATGATGCTCTTTCCCTCACCAACCTCAAAATTTTAGAACGGCTCCCCTTGGACCAGACATGTTATTTTTTTGGTTTACCAATAATTCTGAACACTATTTTCTTCGCTTTTTGGAATTGGAAATGCTTACTACATGGATTTTTTTTACCATGCCATCCATATACGCTTTCTAATCCCTAACAGAACATTCATCTTGTTCCAGGCGAACTACTGTCGCAAATTTCTCAATGTGCTTGATGTATCCGGAAGAATTTTCAAAGGCACTCACTTTGCGAAGTTGCCGTTCAATATTTCCAAAACCTCTGTCAGGTGAGATAAATGAGCGGCCCACAATTGGGAACCATAGCTGTATTTCCTCTAGACATGCGGGAGCTTCTAGCAGTAACCAGTGAGATAGCATGCTGATCATAGTCTTGTTTTTGTTCTGACCCCCACAGATCAGAGAATAACCGAAATATTTTGCACCTTAAACATTTATGCTGGCCAGTTTGTGAAGAAGTGTCAACGCTATTTGGTTTGATCCTTTGGCATGTTGATGTTCTAACCAGACGTAAGAAGTTGTTCTCAACTCCAATATTAATGGGTTAAACTACTTCAACTTGCATTATTTCTCCCACTGCTTCTGCCGTTTCTGTTCTTCCCTCCGTATTTGGAACATCCACAATAGTATTACAGTCCACAAATGCAATACCTGCTTCACTTAAATGAACAACATCACTCATTTTTCTGGCTTGAAATGCCCACAACCAAGAAACAACCTGTCGATCAAATGTGCTTTTAAACGGTGTATTTCGACAAGACAGCATGTCATTGTTGCGTACTCTTCCTCGATAGTGCAGCCAACTCAAATCTGAAACACGAAACTATCCTTCCCTATCGAAATAAATAATTATTTATTGTAAAGAAATTCTGAGGGAGGAATATGGGCAGTTCTTGTACCAGTTAGCGTGTTTTGCAGCCGTATGTGGCGAGGCAGACGCCATACTTATGGGACTTAGCGGTTTTTGGACACGTGGAACATTAAACTGGCTTTGCAACCGTAGCCAACATGCATTTAGTGGTTTATGCAAACGAATGCGATCTTTGTTGACCATTTTCAATGGTTTTGAGTGGGATATGCACCCTGATTCTTATTCCATCGTGTAGCCAGTTAAAAGACGAACGTGACGGTATGCTCAACTCAAAATCGACAAAAAGTGCACTTAGCAGCCTTTGCATCTGGGCTACTCATATAAGCCTACGTAAGGTGTTTATGCTTCAGTGTAAACCCCGCGCACCATAGTCGCACATGTTCAGTTTCACTATTGTAATCACACGTGATCAGTTTGTCCTCAATAGACCTTTTTTATATCAGCTTGCTGTGCTTTACTCTGGTTCCCTCATATCCTTAACATCCATTGTACGAACAAACCAGTTTCAACTGTACTGACAAGGCAGGTCATATAATTATATTATACTATTGAAACTGAGGTGGGCAAAATCTCCTTTAAAATCACAAAAGGCAGGGTAGTTTGTTCTCTTGCCAGAGCTTCCCAATATTGCCAACTTATGAACGCTGAAAATAAAGTTAAATATAATTTAAACAAAAAAAACAGATAAATACAGGCGGGAAACTAATATTTTTAAAAACAAATAAATAATGTAAATAAAACAGAAATTAAAAGAAATTATATAAATACAGCAAAATGAAATAATGCAAAATAAAATAGACTAAAACAAATAAATAAAATGTAATAAAATTAAATAAATTTAAAAAAATCCATGCATTAAAAGAAATAAAATAAAATTATATAAAATAACAGTTAAAAAAAAAATTAGAATTAAATAGAATAAAAACAAAGAGATACTATAAAATGAAGAAAATAGAAATAAAATTACATTAAATTAAATAGATTAAAACAAATACATTAAGTGAAATAAAATGTAATAAAATTAATTAAATAATAAATAAAATACTTTAAAAGAAAATTAATAAAATAAAATTGAATAGAATAGAAATAAATTATAATAAAATAGGAGAAATAAAATACAATAAAATTAAATAAAAGTCCCTCGATTCCCACGTTATCGATAGAGATAACCAGAAAAGGAAAAGTTATGTTGCCAAAACTTAGGAAAATAAACCATAACAGTGTTTTACAAATGTAGAGAGGTCAAGCATTTATGGACAAATTAGTCTAATTCTGACCAAACAGTGAGTTGAACGGTCTTTTTGTACAGTCTAACTCTTTTTTTTATAATTTGAAAAACAAGTGAACAGATCTTCAGAACAGCCTTTCAAGTTGTTATTGTTAGAATAACGTTTTATTCAGTCAACAGAAGTGTGCCAAATTAGATTGGGCAGTAACAATTGAACTCGATGCTAGTTTTCCAACATTTCATTTTTTCTTGTTATGACTTAATGCAGTAAAAATGTTCGCGTGGCATTTTTTTTTTCTTTCAAATGATTAAACAAGTCTTAATTACATTTTCTGTTAGGAAACTGACACCAGTGATTATGGTGTTCATGAAGTCGGTCACTGTTTGTGGAGTCCTTTGATACTTCAACACGAAGTTGCTTTTTATCCGCTGTCAGCAGCTTTGACACGTATTTTGTGTTGAAGTCTCACAGGACTCCACAAACAGTGACCGACTTCATGAACACCATAATCACTGGTGATAAAGTCCTGAGGATATGGGTACAACCCAGAAACCAAATCCCAGTCCTTGCAATGAAAAACCAACAAGTGCACTACACACTACCTCACTCAAATGCGGCTTGCCAGCAACAGACGCTATCGACAGGCGGGAAAGGATTCACGCATGCGCAGGATGGTTCCAAGGTCGGCTCATGCAAGCACACTCAATTCAAATCCATCAAGTTTAATTGATAATTTATCTGATCAAACGGAAATTACATCATATTCTCTTTTGGGAATATTCATAACCTATTTGGATTGCCAAGGTAAGGTTTTTGTTTTATGAAAGGGAGCTTGACTTCCGTAGGACATTGGCATCACTCGTGACGTCAATACTACTTGTATTTTGTGTCTTGTGATGGCCTTCTCAGTATGTGCTAGCCATGCGTATTGGTGAGGTGTGTCTGTACCAACTGACGAGCCCAACGGCACACTGGGGCGAAACGCTGGCATTTTATGTTTGATCTGGCCGGACCAATTTTATCATATTAATTGATAATTTATCTGATCAAACGGAAATTACATCATATTTTCATTTGGGAATATTCATAACCTAAGAAATGATAAGGTCGGATACATTTCTAACAGACACACCTCTTGTTAATAATCCAGTTACAGGTATTACACCAATTACACGCAAACACTAGCACAAACAGCAAACTACACACATTGTCGTCTACTTCATCATTGTCAACACCGGCGTCATCCTCCGGTTTCATTTCTTGGCGGTAATGCTCCACAAATTCCGCGAAGTTTTCTAATGCTAGCTTCAATAACTTGAATTTTAGTGTTTAAATCCAAACCAACACGGTTTATCCCTTCCATCGCTTACGGTCTTAACAAGAAGACGACTTTCTACAATTGGTCACTGAATCACATTAAATACCAATTCGAGGTTTTTGTCTGAGAAGCTGTTCAGGTTTGTTCATTGGACCTGGCATTCCTCCTCACACGAAAAATCTCGCCAATGCCTATCCAAGCCAAAGGGTAGTCTAATGAGTCGTAAAAATTCCTGTTCCGTATAAGAATTACTGTAAATCACATACTTTTCCGATAAATAAAATGTAATTGGTTTCCGTTTCCCCGTTAGACGGGTTCTGCTACATACAGGTAAATTAACAGTAATAATAGGCCATAATTCACGGGACCGGTGATTTTATCCGTTGTGGACAGGATTCTGCTTACTAAAGGTTCCGTTAAAGACAGGTTTAACGGTATTTACAATTATGAAGTCGCAGAAGCTTTTGATTAAACTTCGTAACGAGTCAGATTTCTTTTAACCAATTATAATATCTTTTGTTCCATGAATCTATTACATTTCTGTAACAAATCTTTCAAAACGCCAGCCGAACTTGCTGGTGAAACGTCAGATATCAAGAAATATCTAACATGGCCTAACAACCCAAAGAGCCATTCTGAAGATTATTCACCCAGTAAATTAATTGAACAGTTGTCCATTATAAAAGAATTGATGTCAGAAAATGGTTGAACCACAAGAAAACATACGATAGGAATTTGTAGCTTGTACTGGAATAAAGTAAATACTTCAATAAAACACAAAGAAGTATCGTGTGTTAAAATTAATATACACATATCCATGTGGATTAAAGAGTATCAGGCATAGTAGCACAGGTGCCGCAAAACAGACGGTTCAATATATAGTGGAACAGTGTCCCCTTGAGCGCCTATCAGGGAAATGCGACGGACTTCTTGCATGCATAAAATTTAAAAAATGAAATAATATTAAAAATATAATCAAATCATAAATAAATTTAAAAAAATCATGTATTAAAAACATTAGATCAAAAATATTTTTTTTTTTTAATCACGAAATAAAACATTATTATAGAGCATCTAAGTGTAAGTTAGTAAAATACGTAGTGTAGGTACAATAAATAAAATTAAATTTAAATTTATAAATTACAGTAGAGTCACGCAAACTCGGCCTAATGTGGACCGAAGGGTGGCCGAGTTCGCGAAAATGCCGGGTTGTCGGGAAATGTGTTAAAAAGATGAAATAAGCTGTTTGTTTTGCTTTAAAAGTAAAGCAATGCAGTACATTTATTTGCTTTTAACAGAAACACAAGTTTAAAAACGATTAAGCCACTACAATTACAGTACTTGAATATATAGTTCAGTACTGTACTGCATAAAAATCCGGGAAAACAATTACTGTAAATTATAAAAGAAAACTTTGAAAAACTAGGCCTACAAATTATTTTTATAATATGTACACTGTACAGTATATGTACAAAACAATTCCCATAGGCAAATACACACATCAAAAAAAGTTTTGCATCACCTCGGTTCCAAGAGTTCCGGAACCTTTAAATACAAAGGGAATAGAGATCAACACAAACAACAGTTCAGCTCGTTTTATTGCTCATGAGACCCACACATTGCATGTTGTACCATCATACAGCTAGACTTTCAGCATTTGTGGTCCAGATTGCAGTACACACCACTACCTCTAATACCCAGTAGCACGTCCTCTTGCATTGATGCATGCCTGTATTCGTCATGGCATACTATCCACAAGTTCATCAAGACACTGTTGGTCCAAATTGTCCCACTCCTCAACGACAATTCGGCGTAAATCTCTCAGAGTGGTTGGTGGGTCAAGACGTCCATAAACAGCCCTTTTCAACATATCCCAGGCATGTTCGATAGGGTTCATGTCTGGCGAACATGCTGGCCACTGTAGTCGAGCGATGTCGTTATCTTGAAGGAACGCATTCACAAGATGTGCACGATGAGGTCGAGAATTGTCATCCATGAAGACAAATGCCTCTCCAATATTCTGCCGATATGGTTGCACTATGGGTCGGAGGATGTCATTCAGGTATCGTAAAGCCGTTTCGGAGCCTTCCATGACCACCAGTGGCGTACGTCGGCCCCACATAATGCCACCCCAAAACATCAGGGAACCACCACCTTGCTGCACTCGCTGGACAGTGTGTCTAAGACGTTCAGCCTGACCAGGGTGCCTCCAAACACGTCTCCGACGATTGTCTGGTTGAAGGCATATGCGACACTCATCGGTGAAGAGAACGTGATGCCAATTCCGTGGGGTCCATTCAGCATGTTGTTGGGCCCATCTGTACCGCGCTGCATGGTGTCGGGGTTGCAAAGCTGGACCTCGCCATGGACGTCGGGAGTGAAGTTGCGCATCATGCAGCCTATTGCGCACAGTTTGAGTTGAAACACGACGTCCTGTGGCTGAACGAAACGCATTATTCAACATGGTGGCATTGCTGTCAGGGTTCCTCCGAGCGGCAATCCGTAAGTAGCGGTCATCCACTACAGTAGTAGCCCTTGGGCGGCCTGAGCGAGGCCTGTCATCAACAGTTCCTGTATCTCTGTACCTCCTCCATGTCCGAACAACATCGCTTTGGTTCACTCTGAGACGCCTGGAAACTTCCCTTGTTGAGAGCCCTTCTTGACACAAAGTAACAATGCGGACGCGATCGAACTGCGGTATTGACCTTCTAGGCATGGTAGAACTACAGACAACATGAGCAGCGTACCTTCGTCCTGGTGGAATGACTGGAACTGATCGGCTGTCGTACCCCCTCCGTCTAATAGGCCCTGCTCATGCATGGTTGTTTACATCTTTGAGCAGTTTTAGTGACATCTATGAACAGTCAAAGGGACTGTATCTTGGATACAATATACACAGTCAACGTCTATATGCCGGAGATCTGGGAACCGAGGTGATGCAAAACTTTTTTTGATGTGTGTAGTTTTTTCATTTAGTGAAAATAACTTTCTTTTTGCTAAAAAGTAAATAATGTTCTTTTCCTTTTCGCTTTGAAACCTGTTTCTGGAAGCCTCGTCACGAAGACGGCGAAGAAAGAGAATTGCGGAGAATGCGCAATCAAATAAATACAACGCTCTGCGCGAGAACCGATGGTTTACTTCTTACTGCCAACAGTTTGTGCATTTACTGTACTGTACCTGTATTTATCAGGTCGTCGTTACTCTTCTTACTATGTACTGTAGGTCAACTTGTTTCGCGTCGTATTTAACTGCCAATAATTCCATTGACGGAGAAGACGAAAGAAAACATAATAACGGTCTGTGAGAAACCACAAAAACAAACAAAAATCATCATTTTTTTCTCCTGTCAGGGTGGCCAAGAAATCCGGAGTGCCGGGTTACCGAGTTTGCGAGACTCTACTGTACATACAAAAAAATAAAATAAAAATAAAATCTAATTAACTAAAAAGTTAAAACTAAAAACGAATGTTAAAAAACAAACACAAAAAACTAAGAATATTAAAAATTGTAACAATTATAATATTTCTAAAATTAAATTATACATAATTCAAAAAAATAACTATAATAAAAATAAAAAATAAATGTAAAATGAAAATTAAAAACCAAAAAAATCAATTAAAATTATAATAAATATATAAAACTAAAAATGTATCTAAAATAAAATAAAATTTTAAAATTGAAAATATAATGAAATAAATATAAAAATAATTTTAATTTAAAAAAATATACCGTAGTAAAAATTATTTAAATTAAAAAAATTGTAAAAATTAAAATTAAAAATAACAACAGTGGAGAAAAATTATCTTGTTTAACAAATGGATATGTGTATATCGTTAACTCTAGAACTGCTGCAGGTTTATCTGTCAAATGCTGCAGTAAATTCCCATAAAGTACACACTAAAGGAATTTGGTATCTGTAAGCAAACTGTGTTCATGAATATGACTTATCATACATCAATACAAAGCTGAAAGACTGTTCTATATTATATTGATATAGGAGATTCATTCAGACTCGTCACTTTGAATTAATCATAAAAAGTATTTTATAAAAAATAAAAAAATAAAAAATTATTGACTTTTCTGCTCTAGAAAACCATATTGCCGAGTTAAATGTTCATCAGAGACATCATAAATGAAAAGTTCATAGTTTTTTGTTACTAATTCAAGAACCAGTTTCAATTAATTCCTGTTATTTACTAAAAAGAAAATTATTTTTACAAAAATATGACATTTCTCGATTTTGAAGTACATAATCGGCGCGCGATTACGGGGAGGCAATTTCACAGGCTCAGGATGATGAACGATAAACGGTACATTTTTACCTGGAAAGTCACTTTCTTCGGGTTGAATATCAGTCTAGTTCACACTTACCACTTCACGGCTAACATTAGGCATGTGTACAGGGTCTGTCGGAACATGATAAACATCGCTTGCATTGATGGGGATTTCCATAACTTGCGTGACATCCTGTTCGCCGGTATCACTGCCACTACTTTCACCATCTTCATTTTCATACGAATCCACACAATAATTACTGTCATCGTCCATACTATCACACGAATCGTCAAAAATCAAGTGCTAAATTTCTGAATCGTCTACATAGTTGGCGGCCATTTTACTCAATGCAACTTCAATATCAACATGGAAGTACTTCCACTTCTGCAGCCAAATAATAGCTTGCATACTGTCATTTGTTTGCCAAAGACTTACACTACGAAAGATAAAAGCATCGAGAACCAGCATAACTTGAAATTAGTGCCATCTGAAGGCTAACAGTAGTACTACATTTGAATTCCAAGACCGTCTTTCAGAGAGACGGTCGCACTTGATTAAACAACACACCGTCTTCCTGGAAGACGGTCCGCAGTTCTAGGGTTAATACACATTTCCTCAATAACTACAGTATTTCATATTTTAAGTGAGACAACATCCATTCTGCTAATTCATAAAAACAAATGAATATGGTAGCAAACAAAGTTAATTTTTTAAAATTATTTATTCAGAAAATATTTGCATTTGCTTAGTTAAATTAAGAAGCTTTAACCTCAAAAATGCAGGCCTCTGCTTGTAAAGAAAGGATTCGCTTGACATGCATAAGTTAATATGGATAAGACTTCCACCAGTACGTTACGTCTTGTATTCTACCGTCACCAGCAAGTCCGTTCCATTCACTTCGTGCAGTGCAGGGCGGGACGTGTATTAGACAAGAGTGCAACAGAACTTGATACATACCAAAAGCCAGCAAAAAAGTCTTGAAAAAAACTATAAAGCCAGAGAGACATGTTAGAAACCATATCATCACATATCTTCAGAAATGTACACACAGTTCGTTAAAATTTCAGTAACATTTTAAGTCACTACTTGATGAGTTCATTGAATTAATAAGACAAGTTTCATACCAATCTGGACTTTATATATACAAGGTGTTTCCTGACATGTGGGAAGTAATTGGCAATACAGTAAACACTCTACTATCCATGCGTGGTTCAGCAAGAAAAAAATCCTGGTTTGTGCCATTTCAAAAGAATTTCCTACCCGGCGAAAACTTACAGTTAAATGATGCCGATAGCAATGCATTGCTGATTTACCATGTCCCAAGCAGTCTGCCAATTTGTCTGGTTAGTTGCTGTTGTCGTGAGCACTGTTCAACATCACAATGATAATTCGCAGTAAAATATACGTTCCACTAGCAATCATTAGGGCGCAGTTTCAGCGTCAGTATCATGATGTTACTGTGCGCACATCCTTGGAGATGGGGTTAGCCATCGAAATTCGAAAGGGGGGATTAAGTTACCAGTACGACACAAAGTATGACTCAATGTCCACATCCTAAGTATTCACTTCCAATTTATGATTTAAAAAAAGGCAGTTTGTATTCGAACATATGCTGTAAATTACAGTGTTAGGTTATGTTTGTTTGTAATATTAGTGTTAGGTTATGTTTGTTTGTATTATTCGTGTTAGGTTATGTTTGTTTGTATTATTTATCTTAGGTTATGTTTGTTTGTATTATTAGTGTTAGGTTATGTTCGTTTGTATTATTCGTGTTAGGTTATGTTTGTTTGTATTATTCGTGTTAGGTTATGTTCATTAGTATTATTCGTGTTAGGTTATGTTTGTTTGTATTATTTATCTTAGGTTACGTTCGTTTGTATTATTCGTGTTAGGTTATGTTCGTTTGTATTATTCGTGTTAGGTTATGTTTGTTTGTATTATTCGTGTTAGGTTATGTTTGTTTGTATTATTTATCTTAGGTTATGTTTGTTTGTATTATTTATCTTAGGTTATGTTTGTTTGTATTATTTATCTTAGGTTATGTTTGTTTGTATTATTCGGGTTAGGTTATGTTTGTTTGTATTATTCGTGTTAGGTTATGTTTATTTGTATTATTCGTGTTAGGTTATGTTTGTTTGTAATATTAGTGTTAGGTTATGTTTGTATGTAATATTAGTGTTAGGTTATGTTTGTATTATTTATCTTAGGTTATGTTTGTTTGTAATATTAGTGTTAGGTTATGTTTGTTTGTATTATTTATCTTAGGTTATGTTTGTTTGTATTATTCGTGTTAGGTTATGTTTGTTTGTATTCGTGTTAGGTTATGTTTGTTTGTATTATTCGTGTTTGGTTATGGTATGTTTCTGTATTATTCGTGATAGGTTATGTTTGTTTGTATTATTTGTGTTAGGTTATGTTTGTTTGTATTATTCGTGTTAGGTTATGTCTGTTTGTATTATTTATCTTAAGTTATGTTTGTTTGTATTATTCGTGTTAGGTTATGTTTGTTTGTAATATTAGTGTTAAGTTATGTTTGTTTGTATTATTTGTGTTAGGTTAGGTTATGTTTGTTTGTATTATTCTTGTTAGGTTACGGTATGTTTGTATTATTCGTGTAAGGTTATGTTTGTATTATTCGTGTTAGGTTATGTCTGTTTGTATTATTTATCTTAAGTTATGTTTGTTTGTATTATTAGTGTTAGGTTATGTTTTTTGTGTTATTCTCGTTAGGTTATGTTTGTTTGTATTATTCTCGTTTTTCAATTTTAATTTTAAATTATTCCCGTAAAAATTAACATAGTTCTTTTTGTAAAATTTGTTGATGTACAGGGTGGTTATAATTAAACTTGCACTACTTGCGAGGGCTCCCCGGACAAACGAGTGATCATAGGACAATGAAGCTGTGTGGAAACCTTTGGCAGGACATGCAGAAGAGCCTTAAAGAATACACCATTGAAAGGAACACATTTTAATTTCCACATGAGCGGGTAACAAGTGTTAATGGTGTACCATGTTGACAGTCCAGGTTACAAACGATGCTCAATGTGACGACCATCTGGAACTGCACTAGCGAGTGCTCCACCATTGCCCGCAACATCTCAGGTGGAATGTCGGCTACCTCCCTCGCAATACTCACCTTCAAACGTCAACATGTGTCAGTGTCCCATTGATACACCCTGTCCTTAAGGTAACCCCCCAGCCAGAAATCACACGGGTTCGAATCTGGGGATCTTGGTGGCCACGCAGTGGGGAATGATCGGCCGATGATGCAATTTCAGGCTGTCGTGGATGCAGAAGGTTGTCACAATGAGCATTGTTTGTAACCTGGATTGTCAACATGGTACGCCATTAACACCCGTTACCCGCTCATATGGAAATTAAAATGTGTTATGTCTCTTCCACATGTCCTGCCAAAGGTTTCATTGTCCTAATATCACTCGTTAGTCCGGGGGGCCCTCGCAAGTAGCGGAAGTTTAAATCCATTTACATTTCTTGTTTGTTATCTTTCGGAGTCAAGCATGCTTTATGAATGTTACACAGCATAAATACTTACACATTTATTTCTTAACGTGCAGTGATTTTTATGAGTATGGAGATGCATTCTGTGTATCACTGGTGAAGTCGAATTCAGTTTGAAACATGTCTGATTAATGCAATAAACTTACAAAGCACTGACTTAAGTGCTATAAATTGTTTTGTTTGTCTGATTCTCATCAACACTTAAGGCGAGTGATAGAAACCATGGGGCTAGGAGGAGAGAGAGACAAGGAAGTATGTAAGTATCACTGGGCTATGTGCAACAAGAGAAAACAGTTCCCCACACCAATGTAAACACACACAACCCATAAGCAGTAAACCATCACACACCACCATCGGCTTTTCTCATAGACACATTTTGATACATAACAAATATTTACAGTGAAGCCCATTGAATGGGTTCTAGAAAAAATACTTTATTGAATATGTAACCTAAAATTCTAGTGTGGTCTGTCACTCATTCATGATAAAACTACTCAACCGATTAAGCTGAAACTTTATACATTAAACCCTTGACTTAGCGGATTAATCGCAACTTCAAGATATTTTAAAATGTCCTGAAAGTAAGACAGTAGGCTGAATTTTTTCAAAAAATCAATTTTTAGTTTTTTGCGTAATTAGTTACTACATTCATTTCTGAACATTTATATGAATTATGTATTACTGTCCTCCAGTTATAACTGCATTATTATATTTTTTTAAATTTTTACGACATCTGTCACTCTGTAATAATTTTCCGCCCCTTTTCGTAAAGGTTTTATATCTCCGACTCTTTTGCAGTTAGAATGTTAGTTTTTCTTGTGTGTTTTGTAGAGGTTCATATGTTGGTGAACCTGCTTCAGCGCATTTCAATAGTCTAATGTTTGCAGGTGCGCAAAGTTTTAAACTACCAGTAAAGATATTTTTCCTAGCATATGCATATTGTAAAAGTATGTCTCATTTTCTCAAAAGCTTAAATTCTGAAACATTTGTCCCGTTTTCTCAGAAACTATACGAGAAATTTTAATAAAAAATTTCACACCTTTTAAACACCACTGTATTTCAACTGTGGATCCTCAGTTATGTTGATTGCAGTAGTGATTTCTTGTCGTTTTGTAATATCCTTCAATACGATAGATGTTATTTCAACGAAGTGAATATTATAGGTTATGTTTCATGTCGTCCAATGATATTGCATCATTTTATCGTTAATTTCTCTGTTGAAATATTTATTTTGCCTAACAGCGGCCATAAGGCCAGGCTCACGCATATCAATCGCACTAGCATATTGTAATTGACGCCTTCAACCACAAAATTGCATTCGCATTGACATCTCTGCAGTAGAAGAAATAATAAGCTTGTTTGCCAAAAATCAAAAATATAATATATACATATAACTAAAATAGGCTGTCCGATAATACCTACGCAAAATAAATTTAAAAGATACAATATTTCAACAGAGAAACTATCGATAAAATGATGCAATACTAAATAAATCGAGCTCCCTTTTAATTGAATTAGACATGCTGTGTAAAAAATGACTAATGTTTAAATAAAGAAGATTGTGACTTTTAGACTATTTAACTCTTAATTTATAAGGAAGACTTTAGGATTTTTATATAAAGAATTTCGAATGTTAATGTTGAATGATAAATATCTGAAGATGAGCTAAAAAATGAAGGCACGAAACATGTCAAAGATATTTTTGGCACACAGAACCTAACAAATTGTTTCACTGGTGCACGTAGACGAAACCCCGCAACAGACAGGATTTCCTGAGTATAATCTAATTGTACAGACAAGCTGGAATTAAATTCTTATTACACTCAGAAATAACAGACACAACATTTTAAGTCAACATGGAACAACCACCTTGACCATGTAAGAGTTAAATTCTCGTTAACGTTCATGCTATCAGGGTAGATAAATCCGCACACCTGTTAAAAGAGACACAATGCAGCACAATGCATGATGAAAACCATCACAGACAGAGCCAAACCAAGCAGCAATTCTATTCTAGAGCAATCCAAAGTGGGAGAAGCACAGATCAAAGCTCCCTTAACGTCATTAATAAAGCATTCACACATCATTCTAGGGGAAACACCCTAGAACGGAAGGTACCGTATTCACTCACATATCAACAGCACGTTTCATGTCCATAGTGGATTTGGATCTAGGTATTAGCATCATGCGAAACATGCCAGATGTTCTATTCAAAGTCGTCAGGTATGACCAAGACCAATGCTTGCTTCCCAGCAGAAGGCAAGCAATGTCTGTCTTGTTAACTACCCTCTTGCTCTCCTGTCCACGCTATCTGAGTCACAGGTAGAAATGCAGTTTGCATGCCCGAGAAATGAATAATATAGCTCATTTATATTTCCACTTGTTTTCTATGTGTCAGGAAATTTGGCAGTAAGAAGTGCGTAACTAAATAGCTTCCACTCTCTGCGCTCTGTAGTCAGTGTCAGATAATGAATCTGGCTGTACTGGTCCGTCCACATATCCACAGTAGCCGAGCAGATGATATGCGAGTAAATAGGGTTATAATATGAGAGGTGTTCAAATGAAGAGGTACGAAACGATACTGTAGGTAAAATTTGTTCATTATTCAAAAGTAATCACCACAGGCCTGTGCACAGGTGTCCCATTGCTTCACTAGCCACAGGGTTCCCTGATCTCAGAAGTCTTGTGGTTGTGACAGGAGACAATCCTGTACGGTGTCCTTTAGTTCGTCGTCCGATTGGAAACCACGGACGAACCATTAACAGTGACGTGTATTGTGCAACACTCCATAGCCTACCCAAGTCCATCAAGAACAAATGACCTGGACTGCTCGCGAAGGGAGTGATTCTGCTCCCTGATAACGCTCGCCCACACATCTCTAACGTCACACGAGGTGTATTGGCCACGTTCAAGTGGGAGCAACTTGAGCATCTGCCCTACAGCCAGGACTTTTCACCCTGCGACTTCCATCTGTTTGGTCCATTAAAAAGTGGCAGTCAGTCTGAAAGACTAGACTTTGTATCATTTTAAATGCTACAAATGCTGAAAAATGCTAGAAAGGCTGGAGGCTTCTCGCTTCGCTCGAACCCAAAGACTCTTGACATGTTAGAAAATTATCTGAATAATACTTATCTTGTTTTATAATACTTTACCTTGTTTCAAATTACTCGTGAACGGCAAGTGCAAACCAAGGTCAAGCGCGTGGGATGCCGCACTCTCACCAGAGCGCGCGGGGACGTGCCCCTTCCATCCAGTCTAAAAAACACTTATAGTGGGCAATGTATTGAAGATAGAGATACGCTCTCGCGGACTTTTTTGTAGAACTTTTCATGCTGACCAATTCTTACGCTCATAGTGTATTGATATTTTTAACGGTTTGCCCAGCGTAAGCTTAATGCCCGTTGCTCACGGTAAAATTTTCCTTCAAATTTATTGTACAATAATTAAATTTTATAAAATTTATGTTGCTCACGGTCAAATTCAAGTTTTATAAAACCTTTGATAAAACGTTTCATAAAATAGGACATGTTCTATTCCGTAAAATTAATTTTACGAAACGAACCAATCGGGGAAGCTGACATGAAGATGATGCTGGCGCCACGTAGTGAGAAGATTGTGAAGCTCGCTTGTAAACAAACTCTTCGAAAATAAAACATGGAGGACGGTTGTCGTTTGGGGGTAAAATTTACAGTCGATTCGCATTATTAACGCAAAGCGGTCATGAAACTTGCTTTAAGTATATTTGAAAATATGCGTGGTACTAAATGAATTCATTCCAATCAATATTTTAGATATACTTGTAATAATTGGATATTTAACCATACACGCTGTTAAGAAGCGCAACAAATTACAGAATAGTCAGTTGGAAAAGTGTGCTAGTGGTATCGCGCTCGCTTGCTGATCATAAGATCCCGGGTTCAAGGCCAACCAGGGACGGATATTTTTACTTCCTTTTAATTATTTTATAATTTCCTTCTTACGTCGTACAGCAATTTTGCAACTTTGTTTTGTGTTTTCTCCCATTTCAAATTCTTATTTTCCCTAAATACTGTAACCATGGACGGATACCATTCGTGATAACTATTAGAATTTAAATAGTTAAATAGTTATCCCATAATAATAATATGACACGTTCTGTATTTACTGGATATAGCTAGCGCTTATCACACAGACGCCGTTTATAGAAAATATAGTTTAATTCTGATGTATTTATTCGTAGGCCTACCCACATAACAAATCTACTTGTTTATGTTGCCCCTAGGATATCTACCTGAACGAGAAAAGCAATCCCATTGGTTGTTGTACTCAAACTTCCATGAAAACTGCCAGGAAAAATGGCACCAGTTCAATTTCGTGAGTTGTATGGATGCTATTATGGAAGGCAGAACCTAGCATGGAAGGTACGTATCACACGGTGCTAGACGCGTCTATACCAGCGTGGACACCAGTACTGGTAGAAGCTTTCATACTAATTAGTGTCGTGTGATACGGGCTCCCAAGCTGTTAGTGTTTTACTGGACGAGTACCAGAAATATCAGTGTTTGTATGAGGTTAAAACGCCCATATAACACAATAGAAATGCATGAAGGGAGGCGGAAATCTCAATCACCGAATATGTTTCACAAATTCGACCGAACACAAGCCAGGCTGATGTGAAGGCGAAGATAAACGGGTTTCGAACTCACTTGCAGTCTCATTTCAGGAGAAACGCCTTGCCTCATGGTAAGTGTCCTGTCGAATAATTTTGGGACCAACGAGATCTAGGAGTTTTTTTAAAACTGCTTTCCCCCATTCTTAGAAAATTCCTATATGTATTCTGACTTCTAACCTCAACTCATTTTCTACCAAGGAGAGTATTCCTCTACTCTTCTCTTCTTTTTAACCATTCCCGAGTCCAGGACTTCCTAGCATTTCTTTTCTTCCTTTTTACCACTGTACGACATTTAATTGTAGCTCAAGCAGCAATTTTTGCAATGTTTGCTTTGTTTGTTGGAGCCATACTCTGAAACCAATGTGTGTTGAACAGCTGATTCTTGGTTCAGAAGTTTATCGGTAGATGGCGATCCTGATACATCCACGGATTTTATAAAATAATTTTACCGTGAACAACACAGCTTGCTTTCGTCAAATTTTTATAAAATTAGTTGTAAAATAAATTTTAAGAAACATTTTACCGTGAGCAACGGGCATAAGAAGCTCACGGCCGCCAAGTTTGTTTTCGACTTTTTCACTGAAATAGTTACTGCTTGGCTTCCTTTGATTATACATAAATTATTTTCTACAGAACCTTTCCTCGAGATATCCTTTATAGAATGGTGAAAACCGCATCAAAATCCATCCAGTGGTTCTCGAGATTACCCGTGACATCCAAGAATTGGGGATTTTTGTCTTATACTAACGAAGTAGAGATTATCGGGGAACATATGCACCAAGCGGTACTGACGTCACACACTTCAGTGCATCTGGGTATATTTCGTCCCGTCACCGTAACGTAACGCCAGACCCCAGCGTAACGACGAAGTCGACAAGATAATTTAAAATGATAAAAAAAACATCTCAAGGGAAAACGTTTTCAATCAGATGACGAACTAAAGGACACCGTATAGGATTGTCTCCTGTCACAACCACAAGACTTCTGGGAACAGGGAATCCTGCAGCTAGTGAAGCAATGGGACACCTGTGCACAGGCCTGTGGTGATTAATTTTCAATTACGAATAGATTGTACCCACAGTATCGTTTCATGCCTTTTCATTTGAACACCCCCTCATACAAACGATAGGTAAGCAATATTACTGAATAACATGTTAGAATCAATGAACACTGGACAGTACAGTAAACCATTGTTTGAATTCCAGACGGTCCAGAAATTATTTTTAGCCAATGGAGAAGAAATACGAGGCCCATCCAAAAATTATGTTTCCCTTCTTTTGTTGAAAACAGTTTTTAAATAACACTAGGAGCACTCGGGGGTCCCATTTAGCAAAGACATAAAGTTAACACTCTCCGTACTGGGCTATTTTTTTGTACCTAATGCTGAAAACCAGTAGATTTCAATGATATTCATTTATTTTTATCACCACAACCAAAAGACATAATTTGACAAAATTAATCTTCATAATGTCGCTTATTGTGGTCCGTAATGACGTCAATATATTTTGAATGAATATTAAAATATCTGCCTTTCAATGCAATTTATTAATTAGTACAGGGTCTTTCATATAAAATAAGAACGGCAAGCTGCAGTTTTGTTATTCGCTGCTACGGCGGCCTTGGCCAAGCTCGTGGCACGCCATGGCCCCTGCTGTACTATTGAAAGCGCGCGCATAGTACATACGGGGGCTGGGTTTTTTTTTGTGTTTTTTTTTCTCAAGTTCCGATGGACTGTATAAAGATAACAGATTGACATACCAAACTGATTTTACTACTAAATGTTTGCTCGTTTTATTCTTATGTCTCAACATAATCGCCAAAACGATTGAAACATTTGTCGTATCGTTACACCAGCTTTCCAATGCCCTTGGCAAAATATTGTGCCGCCACTGAGGTGGGTACGTCTGGAGAGTCTCCTGAAGTGTTTCCTTTTTGACGAGGCGTTGCCACCCAACCATACCTTCAATTCTCATAAGAAGATGAAATTCATTTACGACCGCACTGTGCAAATGTTTCGATAGACTTTTTCAAAGTATTCAAGTGTAAAGTTATGGGCCATCTGTCGTTTAGTCCCAACCAGCACTGAATGATTTTCACCTTTTTCGAGAATTGAAGGTATAGTTGGGCGGCAACGCCTCGCCAAAAAGGAAAAACTTCAGGAGACTGTCCAGACGTACCCACCTCAGTGGCGGCACAATGTTCTGCCGAGGGCATTGGAAAGCTGGTGTAACGATACGACAAATGTTTCAATCGTTTTGGCGATTATGTTGAGACATACGAATTAAACAAGCAAACATTTAGTAGTAAAATCAGTTTGGTATGTTAATCTGTTATTTTTATACAATCCATCGGAACTCGAAAAAAAAAAAAAAAAAAAAACAGCCGTCGTATGCGCGCGCTTTCATAAGTACAGCAGAGGGCCATGGCGTGCCACGAGCTTGGCCAAGGCCGCCGTAGCAGCGAATAACAAAACTGCCGTTTGCCGTTCTTATTTTATATGAAAGACCCTGTACTCGCAGGTACATGTTTCGGGGGCTTTCACACTCCCACTTCATCAGCCTGCTTAACAAAACCTTTTAAGAAAACTTTCCTTGTTCACAAGCACATATAAATCACTATCTTCATGTGATAGAACCTTGAGAACAATCGTGATAAAACAGACATAGGATGCCATCTGTGGATGAACGTTGTTTTACACGGACGGGATTCCGCTAACCAGGCCCATAGAAATGCTGGGCAGGGAATTTGCATTTGTTTGAATGAGCGACCCCGTATAAACTATGGTCTTGGTAGGGAGAGTGTTAAGCCTTTTGACAATTGTGCCAAAAGGTAAAAGCTAGAAGACCCAGAAAAATGTTAAAATGCATGTTTTGAAAAGCTCTATCGTATTTCAAAACAAGTTTTGAAAATTACTTCCGGCTTAAATGATATTTTGAAAAAACATGCTAAAAATGCATGTTCTTAAAATGGAACTTGTTCTAAAGATTTAAAGTAAATTAAATTTTAATTGTTTTAATCTATTAATTGATTCTTTATCTTCAATTTGTGGGAAGCAGATTTTTGAAATTCTCAAAACAGAAGTAGGTAACCTATTTTGATTTTGATTTGACCATGTATGGGTCGACACTAGCGTTCCTAGTGATAGTGAGATCTTCCAGAATGAGATCTCCTGCTGGCAATTATGTGACTCACCTGAAGTCTGGCGATCATCTCCTGACACTGTCTTTCCAGTCTGAGAAACTCGGGCTCAGCTAAAGGTTCGGTCACCTGACCGGAGCTCAGCAGCTTGTGCAACTCCTCCACTCGAGGCTTCTTGGACAATATGGCGCTCTGTAGGTCCTGCATTTAGAACGACACTCTCAATCAACAAAAGAACCACAACGGGAATAACATTTGGTGGGGAACAGCTGAAGAAAGTGGAGAGTTTCAAGTATCTGGGACGCCTGATACAAGATAATGGAAGAAACGATAGAGAAATAAATGAGCGGGGGAGACAGGCAGAAGCATTCCAGAGGAGTGTGAGAAGCATGTTTTGGAACAAGGATGTCCCTCAGAACAGCAAAAAGATCATATATCGGACATACTATGTCCCTATCCTGACGTATGCCTCGGAGACCTGGGTTATGAAATGAAGGGAGAAGGGCAAAATACAGGCCAGTGAGATGAGGTTCTTGAGAAGCAGTATTGGAGCTACAAAGGTGGACAGAATAAGAAATGAGAGGACCAGAGAATTAAATCTTAGAGTGCCGTGGAGCGCGATAGCGCTCCTCTATATGCTAGCTAAAAGTGCCAGGAGCGCAATTGCGCTCCGTGTTGCAACTGTCCAAATAAGTTGTAATAGTTAGCAAATAATATGACAGATGGCAGCTCCAGTCGGTACTGCACTGTGAAAGAAACTACGTAGTTTCTAAATCTACCACGAGAATCTCTGTGTGGCGTGTTGTGTTTATGTTACGAATTTTTCAATTTCAGTTGTTTGCCGCCTACCTGCAGTCCATGTGTTTGTAATAATGGCGACTAGTTCTCGTGTTGTGTTTGAAAATGATGATGATTTGGTAGAGTATGTTAATTCACTGAGTGATGATTCTGATTATGTCGAATCAGGCGATGATTCAGATTATGCTGAGAGTGATAATGATGCCGGTAATAATTCAAATAATTACGACAGTGATGATGTAAACAAACCTACTCGTGCGACAGTGGTTTATGAAATTTCTGATTCAGACAGTAATGATAGTGACGGGAATAATGCCAGAGTTGACAGAGATAATAACGATGATGACCAGGTTCCCGATTTCCGTGAAATTAAATCTGATCATGACGTCCAATTTCAACCCTCTCTTGTATTTCTCGAGACGCCTGGCCCTAAACGTACATATAACAGGTGTGAGTGGTGATCAGGAAAAACTGTTTTTTGGAAGAACTATCTATCTCAAGATAGTGATATTTTGTAAAGTGGTAAGCAATAAGTCAATGTGCACAGAAATATAAACATTTAGGTGAGTACGATCAAAATACTAGGTAGTATAGAGATCCAAATTTGATTTGTTTATTTTCTTCAAAATTGCATGAGAAAATTTATGTTTTTACTTGGCACTGTGAATTATTTTTATGATATTATTACAATGAGTAAAGAAAGGCATCACTTAGCTACAAGGAGGTGTAAACTACAGTGAAATATCTTGAAAAGTGAGGGTAGTATGTTATTTTCTTCAGTGCTGCATAATAAGCATTTTCTCTCTGGCAATCTTAGCACACATGAAAGTAAGGAGGCCGGCACTAAGAGGGTTAATGAAGGAGGAACCATTACAGGATGGTATAGAGAAATCTAGACTTGGATGGTATGGACATGTAAAACGAATGGAGGAGAAGAGGATACCCAGGAGGATACAAGAGACGAAGTGGGAAGGAAAGAGACCGAGAGACAGGTGGCTAAACGGGGTGGAAGAAAGTGTGAAGAAGAGAGGAGAAGACTGGACAAGGGTGGAGGCTGAGAGATGATGGGAAGACAGAAGACGTTGGAGAGGCTTGTGTTCCAAACAGACCCGGCCAGTGGCTGTAAACTGTGCATGATGATGTTGATCTCCATATCCCATCTTGCATTTTCCATCAATTCACTTCCTAAATATTTGAAGTGCTCTACTACTTTCATCCAGTTCTACATTTACAATTTTAACAATCAACTTTTCCTTCATTCTTTCCTCCTGTCATTATCATTGTCTTACTTTTCTCTAGTATGTGCTAATATTGTTTCTAGTGTCAATAACAGCCAAATCATCCCACAGAGATTTTAAACATCACGTTTCCTTACCAGTGAAATGAAGTTCCTGCGAAGTAGGATCGGAGTAACAAGAAGAGACAGGGTGAGGAATGAAAAGGTCAGGGAAATGGTGAAAGAGGAGCCCTTGCAAGTTAGGATTGAGACATCAAGTCTGAGGTGGTATGGACACTTAAAAAGAATGGAAGAGAAGAAGATTCCCAAGAGGATACATGAGATGCAGATGCAGAAGAAACGACCAAGGGGAAGACCAAGAGATAGATGGCTGAAAGGAGTGGAGGAATGTGTCAAGAAGAGAGGCGAGGACTGGACCAGAGTGACAGCGGAGAGGTGGTGGGAAGAAAGGACTAAGTGGCGAGGCTTATGTTCCAAAATGACCCAGCCTGGGGCTGGAAACTGTACAAGATGATGATGATGACATTTCCTTACCTTGGCTTCTGCAATGCGGTGTTCAGTCAGTTGACTTGCAGGGATGGACTCCAAACTCCTCAGTTTCTCGTCGACTCCGTTCAACCAGAACCTCAGTTCGTAGAGTTTGTGGCCGAACTCTGAACGCTGCGTCTTGTTCTGATCGACTCTCTCCTGCTGGGAAGAACACTGGCAATTGAGCTTGTAACAGTGAGAAATGTTCACACACCACCGCCTTTACAATATAAACATTCACTTCTGTTGTTGTTGTTGTTACTATTCCCTCCATTTTAACCCTCAGAGGGCAGAATTTAATATATTAAATCGCAAGAAAGATTACACACAAGCGGAATTTAATATACGGTAATAATAATAATATCGTATGGCCTCGGTTGCCGGGTGCAAGCTTTGTTAATTGACACCCAGAGGGCAGCTTGTGTGTCGAATTTAATGCTCCTTGGAGCGCTATGAATGTCAAGGAGGTTAAATATCTAAGGTTTCTAGTAGAGAAATGAGGAACTTGGTGTTGGCGGAAAATCCCGATTAATTTTGCCGTTATGAAATCGGTCTGAAAAATGAAAATCCACAGCCTGCTTCCAGTCTCCGATCGGGTCAAGAATGGAATGAATGAAGCCCCCATCTAGCGGCGAGGATATGAACTGTGCCGGCTGACGAGGCCTGACGCACTCTTCTGGGGCAATGATTAAATGAATGACAGATGAAATGAAATGATAGTGGAGAGTGTTGCTGGAATGAAATTTTGACAGGGAAAACCGGAGTACCCGGAGAAAAACCTGTCTGTCCAGCACAGATCTCACATGGAGTGACCGGGATTTGAACCACGGACCCAGCGGTGAGAGGCCGGCGTGCTACCGCCCAAGCCACGGAGGCTTTATGAAATCGGTCTACTGAAATCAAACGGGTTCTTTAACATGCCAACAACGTATGACATGAGTATCGTGATTTTTGTCGCCTTTCAAACATCACTTACCATGGCCAGGAACGAACCTGCAAACTTGGGGTTGGTAGTCCGACACTATAACCACACACCCACCGGCGCAAGTGGTACGCTAAATACTCAATAGATGGCAGTAAACCACACTTTTAGGATTGATCTAACAGGGAATCCCCAAATCTGTCTGATGATCGGTGTTAATTGTGATGGCTGTATTAATGTGTATTATCTGTAATTCAGGTAAGGACTGCAGATGTTCAATTTCAAGTACTTTTGCTACCAAAATGCTACCATCAATGACACCTAGCTGTGAACTAGGCTACTAGATGCCACCGCAACAAGCACCTGGCGTCGAACAGTGGAACTTAGAGCGTAAATCAAATCTAACCTACAAATTTTAGCTTCACACAATTGAAGTTAGTGGAAGGTTCTTTTACATGCTAAAAATCTATGACAAGGGCCCGCGGACTTTACTTCCCCTCCGAAGGAAGGTATACTAAGAAATCCGATGACTTCGGCCAGGTTTGAACCCATGATCTTGGGCATACAAGCTCAGCATGCTACCAACTACGACACCGAAACCACCTTAAAAATGTCATTATGATCAAATATGTAAAATATGTAAAAATAAAATGTAATTATAAGACAGCTAAGGTTTTAATTGATGGGAATTTACCATTTTTAGGGAAACAATATGTATTTACATAAAAATCCTAGCCCTAATGGAGTGGTAGCAATTAGCAAGAAACACAACTGGTGCAACATGAAGTCAGCAACCTTATGCAGTTCTGGTTGTCAGCAACCTAAGTTCCTTACTCGACCATTGGCAATTACTCACCTCCAGTTGCTTGAGAGCGGTCCTCAGTCTAGGCTCGATGCGGTCCCACTTTTTGAGCGTTGTGTTGACTTTCTCCTTGAGCACCTCTAGGTACACAGGGTCACAGAGGGTGGAGAACTTCTTGTACGACCCTCGGATGTTATCTTTCACCTCGAACCATTTAGGCATCTCCTCGTTCAAGATTTTCTGAAGTAAATCAACAACATTTGCCTCAAAACTGTTTCTACAGATTACTAAAGAAATAAAATCTATCATATAATACGCTAAGTTCATCCGACAAAAGAAATCAAAGAAACCAGAGGGAGTTAGAAGGTGCGTTTTGTGCCGAAATCTTACAAATAGTCTCAATAGTACAGGAAAAATCTTGCATTTCTTGAGAAGTCAACGGAAATATATTTATTTGTTTAAATGGTGTGTTTAAACAAATAAACAAAACGATAGCTCCTGGCGGAACTGTGTCGCGTCCAGCCACATAGCACTAGAACCGGGCGGGTAGTATATATACATGGGGCGCACACAACCCATTGTGCATTGAAAATAATATTCAAACAGAATTATCCGCAACATAAATATCAACAATTTGTTTAAAAAGTGAGTTTAAACAAATGTACTGAAGTGGTATACAGAGATATGGCGCCCATCACTGATACTATTCGGAAGAAACAGATTTCTTTTTTTTTGGTCACATTATGAGGACACCGTAAACCAGATTATCTAAAAAAATTGTTGAGAAACTTTGGAATATGAAACAACAAGTAGGATTGATTAAGGAAATTAGAGAAGACATGAAAGACTCCTCTACAATAATACAACTAGCTCTGTACGCAGTGCTGCTGGCCTCACCAAACAGTTCGATATTCGAGTTGGGGTTCACCAGGGATCTGCACTTTCTCCACTCTTGTTTATCCTATGCATGGCTACAGTGACTGCCGATTTGCAGAGGCAACCACCATGGACATTACTGTACGCCGATGATGTCATGCTTGCAAGCGAGACCCGTAATGATCTAGAGCAATTGGTCAACCTCTGGAATGCGAGGCTCTGTGAATTTGAACTACGGCTCAACCTCACTAAGACTGAGTACCTTGAATGTGGTTCCCGGACAGATGGGACCATCATAATAGATGGCACCCAACTACCAAAGGCTTCACATCTCCGATACCTTGGCTCCGTTGTGAGACCTGATGGTGACACAGTCTCGGATGCCCGTGCAAGAGTGAATGCTGCATGGATGAAGTGGCGCCAGGTCACAGGCGTTCTCTGTGACCGCAAGATCCCTTTGCGCCTCAAAACTAAGATCTATGTAACAGTCGTCCGCCCTGTTGCTTTGTATGGAGCTGAATGCTGGCCGAATACAAAGAAACATGAACAAGCCTTGCACTCAATGGAGATGCGGATGCTACGTTGGTCCTTGGGAATTACACGGCTGGATCATATTAAGAACGAAGACGTCTGCAATACTCTTGGAATTGCCCCTATTCCAGCCAAAATGAGGGAGACTCGGTTGCGTTGGTACGGGCATGTAGCCCGAGCAAATACAGAATCCATTGTAAGCAAGTCACTTGCTCTCGAGCCTGATGGACGAAGACCTCCAGGACGACCATAAGGCGTTGGATGGATACCCTACACGACGATATGTGTCCTACAGATGCAGCAAACGACAACAAATGGAGAGCGAGGTGCAGAGTGGCAGACCCCAAAAAATAATTGGGAACAACGCCAGGAAGAAGAAGAAGAGAAGACATGAAAGAATTAAAAATAACAAAATTAAAAATTAAAAAAAAACTAACAGACATAAAAATAAGACTTCAACCAAAATTAGACAAATGAATCGGCACACGCTAAAAGTGCTTCAGTCCAGGCAACCTAGTTTTGAGAAACCCGAAGAAAACTGTGTCGAAGCAACTCTAAAGTTTTTAAAAACTAATTAACTTTACTGGAAGGTAGTACTTACCTCAACGTTACCCTCTTTTACTATTTTATCATTCTTTTATGTTTAGTTACCATTCAAACTAGGTTTAATAGTTGTGGGCTGAGGCCCTTTTAGTATACTGCAGGGTTTTCACGAAATAAAATCACAACATTTATGTTTTTTTCAATCTGTTTACTAACAATCAAAGATTCTGAGTACCAATTTTTATAAGGGTAACAAACACTCATTTTATCAGTACAAAATGTAATTTAACTTGAACTTAGTCATCATTTCGATGATCTTTGCTCATTTTAAATGTAGGCCAGGCTAGAATTTCAGTATAGAACTCCTGAAACTCATGGTATCAACTACTTAATATCATTTACTTTGGCAGGTTTTATAGGGACTTTGTTCAGTAGGTAAGGTACTTCATATGCAAGCTTGAACTCCGGGTTGTTTAAGGCGAAATTTGTGGGTTATCACAGCATCAATCACGGGCTGAGAACCTTTTAGCGTACGCTAACAATTTTCCCAGCTAATATTACTTAACACTTGCGTGTGACTCAATCACTTTTAGCTTAGATGGTTGAGGATATCCTATATCATGCGATTTTCATGCTTAATTTAGTTTGCCATTTCTTGCGACTGAGGCTTTTTTAGCATGTGCCGATTCAAATGTCAATTGCTGATGAGGAACGCCTGAGAAGATCAGAGCGAATGAAAAGCTACTGGGCAACTCAGAAAGAAAACTTACTGAAGAAGAGGACCAAGAAATAATTGACTAAAGTGGTCCAATGAGGCCGTAAAAGCAGAAGGACAAAAAGAAGAAGAAGCCCGCATAACAGTAAAGGCGGACGAGTGGTTACTGAACATGCGAGCTCTCTTGCACAGGTCCCCCAGTTCCTAACTACTGTATTTCCTGGAATAATCGACGTCATGGCACACAGCATGCTAGTCCAGAGCTGCCACCAATATAAATTTCTATATCTTGTAATATACCTGAAAACTCTGTGAAAATCTGTGAAAATGACCTTTCATGATAATATTCCTTCAATTTTCCTATAATACTCCTGAAGTTCAATGGGGCAAGTACTGTGGAAAAGCTCATCAATTAAGCCCAAACGTGATGCTGATTTGATAGAAATAACATTTCTCCATACCCAGCCATGTACTTGAAACTGTGGAGACAAAGGAAGTACCATCAAATGGGCCGCATGCATAACATTACAGTAACTATTCGTATTATATTTTTCCGTACCCAATCACACGAACATGTGACTGCTAGAACGGCTGGAATCTTGTCAGTTTATCCTCGGACTCTAAGGCATAAGGTCGGCGAAAATCTTGCCAGAAAGGCTTGGAGAAAGCTGCAATCAGTAGGTGATATCGCACTCTTTGCTCCTTACGTCTCTTACAACGAGCAAGCAGGATTTCCAAAGTGCTCACTGAGAGTATTGTGTCTCGTAGATATCCATGAAATAATTAAAATTTTAAATATCCGCAAATTTGCAAACGGAATGTGAAAAAGTTTTGGCACTCAAAATTTGTAAAAGTGGCCAAGAAAGAATGATGTTAAAAAAGATACTAAAGAGAACAAGTAGTTCCGTGAATAAATATACAGCCTAATTTCATATATCCTACTTATGTTAATTGCCTCTATCAACATACAAAATTTCAGTTTGATTGCTGTAATAGATTCGTAGATATTGAGAACCGACTAAATATTTCGGATGGTCGCCATGTTGGATTTTATATATGTAGGTCCTAGAGTTATGTACTGTTACATGAAGATTATTATTGTGCATGTGTAGCATCCAAACTTCAATCGCATGATTAGGACACAAGAAGTAACAAGGAGATTTTAAAATTTCGCACAGCTGCCATCTTGTGGTTATGGAAACAATTGAAATAAATTAGATACCAGTGGATTAACATTCGTATAAGGATTTACTGTACCAAGTTTCACTGCACTCGGATGGTTAAATTGCGAGAAACGTCCATGTGAATATTAATACTTCGCGTCGCCGCCATGTTGGATTTATGATCACCAGGTTATTTAAAGTCCTATAGGTGAACTTAAGTTCATAACCCCTATGAACATTTTAAAAAATCAGTTTGATTGCTGTAATAGATTCGTAGATATTCAGAGTCGTCTATATATTTTGGATGGTCGCCATGTTGGATTGTTAAATGTATAGGCTATAGAGTCATGTACCATTAAAGGAAAATTATTGCGTAGGTTCAATATTCAAACTTTCACTTCGATCGCATGATTACGAAACAAGAAATAAAAACTTAATTTTAAAATTCGCAAAGCCGCCATCTTGAGGTTATGTAAACAATTGAACTAAATTAGATACCAGTGCAATACAATGTGTATAAGCATTTCCTGTACCAGATTTCATTGCAGTTGGAACATTAAAGCGCGAGAAAGGTCTATTTAAAATTTTCAAATTCGCTTGGCCGCCATGTTCGGTTTGTAGTTAACCGGTTTTTGAAAGTCTTATAGATGAATTTCCAGTAGTGCCCTCTATCTCCGTACAAAATTTCAGGGTGATACCGCTAATAGTTTCAGAGATATAGAATGCCGGTGAAATATTTGGCACATCTGCCATCTTGTGGTTATGTAAACAATTGAAGCAAGTTAGATGTCGGTGCATTGCAATGTGTATGAACATATACTGTACCAAGTTTTATTGCGTTTGGTTGGTTAAATCGCGAGATAAGTCTATTTAAAAGTCGCAAATTCGCTTGGCCGCCATGTAGGTTTTGTAGTTACCAGTTTTTCAAAAGTCACATACGAGAACTTCTAGTAGTTCCCTTTATCACCGTAAAAAATTCCAGGGTGATATCGGGAATAGTTTCGGAGATATTGAATGCTGGTGAAATATTTCGCACAGCCGCCATTTAGGATTGGTGAAACGTAACAAAATTTAAAGGGCACGGTCGGGGTCGTCCGGAATAGTGCTATGATCTTCCTGAGTTTCATTAAAATCGCTTCAGCCGTTTAGAAGTTATTAGGACACACACACACTCCACACACACACACACACACGCACACGCACACATGGACAAAAGGTGATCTCATAAGCCTATTTTTTTCAAAATTGAAAATAGGCTAAAAATGAATTGAATATGACATTGCATAAGAGGAAATAGTTTGGTGACGAGCGTTAGAAGGGACAGTAAATGGTAAAATCAGAAGAGGAAGAAGGCTTTAGCTGATTGATAACACGTCTGTCTGTCTGTTAGGTATTCAGCCCGAAGGCTGGTTGGATCCTCTAAAAGCACCGCCGTTAGGTTATGTGGATAGATACCCACAAAACCGAAGGCAACACTATATTGAGTAATACTAGGCTAGAAGAGGAGGGAGGTAGTTTGCCATTGCTTTCCTCACTGAGTCAGTAGAGCAGTACTAACCCTATGAGTAGAACCTGTCCCAGCATCCACAGGCACTGACTGTGCCCTGAATGCCATTACTAAGCACCACCCATACCTCAGTAGCTTCCATATAATCACAGCCATGAGTGAGACTGAGACAGCGGTGAAAAGCCACATTTTACTCTAGCCAAATATGGAGAAAGTACAAGAATTATATGGCGAGCTTGATATTAAACACAAAGGATGACGAGAATTATGCAAATAATGAATTAAAAAGAGAAAAAAAAAATATCACTCAATATCACTGCTCACCTTTATAAACTGAATCTGCATGTCTAGTGCCTTCGAGTCTTGGCAGTTCTCACCCTCCTCCAGACGACCCTCGATACCGTCCATCCACTCGTTGAGCACGGGCAAGTCTCCGTTCAGTGTCCGAGACAGCTCTAGGGCCGTGTCCAGCGTGGTCTTGGCGTCTGTGATCTGCGAGCCGAGCTGGGACAGCAAGCAGTATTGTCAACCCTATTACTCAACAAATCAGTGGCTTTCAGTACTGAAGTATTTAAAAGTGGTGAACCGTGGAACAATCTTACCGCATTTCTACCGAATCACTAAATTTCATACTTACTTATCACTCATCTTTGTCACCGGATCAATCACTCTCGATGAGTTATAATTAACACAAAGCACAAAATATTCATTGATGTAGAGTCCTAGGGGATTATATTATTGGATAGAACACGTGCCCCTCAATATGAAATTATTGTATGTGTTATGGAATGTGTAATTGTGATCATGCTGTGTAATATTGGACAGTCTCCAGTGACTGGAATTAGTATGTTAAAATAAATAAATAACTAATTAAATAAATATCCTAAACAAATAAATGAATTAATATATTAAAGTAATTAAAAATTAAAAAAATTAAGTTAAAATATAAATTTTAAAAATTGAAAACTTAAAAAAGATTTAAAACTTATTAAAAAAAATTAATTTACAAAAACTAAAAGAAATTAAAACATTAAACAAAAATAATAATAATTTATTTATTTTATAAACAGTTCAGCTTTTTTTAAATAATTAAAAAATCAAAAAACTAATTTAAAACTTACAAAATAAAATAAATAAATAAATAAATAAATAAATGTGAAATATTGTGAATTGAATTTTCTTTTTAAATTAAAGTTTAAAAATTATAATCAAAATTGAAAAATGTATATAATTAAAACAATCTTAATCGTTTAAAAATACTCAAAATTTAAAAAACATAAAAATTTCAGCAATTATTTAACTGTTTAAAATAATTTTAAAAATATAAAAATTTTAAAAATGAAAAAAATAAAATAATTAAAATTCATAAATGTGAAATATTGAAGAGCAATAAGTTACAGTAAGTTATCAAGTTTGGCTGGTTCCTTAGTTTAGGGGCTGCGACAACGCGGTCATGTAGCCCCGTGTACTTTGGGTGTGTGTAGACTCTGTCTGATAACCGGTGTTCATTGTGATGGCTGTATTAGTGTGTGTATCTGTTTTTTAATTCAAGTAAGGACTGCAACTTTGAATTTTTCAAATAGTTCCTACTTTTGCCTCCAAACGCCACCGTCAAAGACTACTAGGCCTAGTTCAGAACTTAGCTACTAGACGCCACCGCAGTCGGCTCTTGGCGACAAACGTAGCAACCTAAGAGCGTTGTTTACATTCTTAACCTACACAATTTAGTTTCACACAGGTGTAATTAGTGGAAAGTTCTTTAACATGCCATAAATCTATGACATGGGACTGCCCTCCGAAGGAAGGCATACTGAGGGATTTTTAACGCCCTTAAAAAATCCGACGGTTTTTTACGTTATATCTTAAAATGTTATTTTAAAATTCATTAGTTATCTAGATTAAGATTATTAGATGAGGATTATATTACCTAGGCTTATTGCACTATAATTTGAGTTTTTAACATCTTTTGAGTAAAATTTAAGTGTTTATCTAAATTGCAGGTGAAGAATCTTTATTGTTTCAAATTTCGTTTACTAAGACAATGCTCAAAAATGGCTTCCAACATAATAATTTGAATTTTAAGATTTCCAATTTTCATTTTTGCAATTCATTTGTTTCAAAATTCAATTAATCTATTTTATAGATGAAGAACTTTTACCTTTCATTGTACAGTATTTTCTCTTATCTTATTTCTGTATAAAACCATTATTTATTTAATCGATTGTTCCCCTTTTGAAGAGCGATTGAACTTGAATACATGATTTCATCTTCTGGCATTTTCCCGCATCTCTTCCCAAGATCTCTTCATCCTCTCAGAATGCTCCTTCTTCCGCTCTGCTGTAGATTTTTGTCCAGGCTGTCATAATGGTCTATGCTCAAAGTTAACATTTTGGATATTATTCCGGCACTCGGTGCGGTCCTCGAGATTTTCTATATTGACCTGTTGAAGGTCCCTCTGAACCTCTGTCAGCCGCTCCATGCCACACTTACTCTGCGATATAACGTTGAGCAATTCCTTTGCCGTTTTGAAGTTTTCCATCCTGTAAATGTGTGTATAAAACCGTTTTGAAGTTTTCCATCCTGTAAATGTGTGTATAAAACTGTGCTCAGTGATTTCTGATTACGTCCAGTATCGTGTGGATTTATTATTATTATCATCATTCGCATTCGAGCACACCAGTGCTTTATGACTAACATATGTAGCAGAACATAAATATGTACGGTAAGAGTTTATGTCTGTCCTAGCAGAACATAAACAATGAATGATTTCTAGCTATCGATTCAACCGTGTTACTACGCAGAAAATCACTGTTTATCATCCGTCTTTAGTTGTATTTGTACTGCACCGTCTCCTGTTACTGAAGTGCTGATAACTGAGAAGGTCTACTTGTTTAGTTAGAAAATGAAATACCTTGTTATACAGCTCCTTCAAGGTGTCGATGCGCGCAGAGAACTTGACTGGATCCGACACGGCCTTCTCGTCCACCAACTTGCGGCCGGCCTTTATGATGCTCTCCACCTCTCCCTTGATGTCGCTCAGCGTCCGGTAGAACCGCTGAAAACAGTTGGATAGTTTAGTGCCTGAACCTAGGAAAACATTATATGAAGGTTAGAGCGAGCTCTCTTTGCATAGCTGCCAACTTTCGAAAACCCTAAGCTTCACACATCAAGGTGCAAATTGACAAGCGACAACAAAAGGCTCCACAGTTGGCGCAGATACGAACAGAAGGGAATATTAATTAGGGAGGTTTCATGTTTGCTGCTGAAAATTGAGTGTACCTACAGTGTTTTAGCTATCTTTGAATTCATTATAAGGGTTTTTATAACGTGCAAGTGCAACTATCATATATGTTTACATCATATTGCATCCACATCATCCATTTTTCATCAATTTTAATGTCACAATGACTGGCCATTAATTGTACTATCTGATGAAGGGGCAGATTTTCAATAATACTCTGCCTCGAAACATGTCCTATGGTGTAAATAAACACAAACAAGTATTGACTAGACGGGACATAGTGCATTTCAAGTTTTTAAAAGAATACTCACGAAACCGCATGCATCAAATTGAAGTGAAACACGACGAAGTGTCCCTTATTTTCCTCATTTCAGAAAACCAGAGTTCTTCAGCAATAATACAAGGCACGTTCAAAAAGTAAGTTCTGTTTTTATACGTTGCCCCGGCATCGCAGCAATCACATCTCGGTGCATGCACGGTAGATGCTCCAAGTCAAAGAGAAGGAGGTGACGCCATTTTGAGTTTGCTGATTACGCTTTATAGTGCACGGTAAGAATGTCGAAATTGATTGAGGTGTTTTTAATTGAAACAAATTATATTGGAAACTGGAATAAAATTGAACATAACGATGTAAAAATAATAATATTATTGGTTTTACGTTCCATTCAGTTACTGCGGGTGGTGCTGGAAATTTTGGCCCAAGGAGGCTCTTTAACGTGCCAGTAAATTTATTGACATGGCTCCCTTGCATTTAAGAGCACCCTCTAATGCCAACTGACTGCGCGAGGATTTCATCCTGCAACCTTGGGCACAGCAGGCAAGAACATTACTACTGTATACTAGGAGGGGGTTACCAGATCTCCAACATCAAGTCCAGGAATCGAGTGATCGGCCCAACAAAGCTAAAACGGAATATATGACATTGGATGCAGGAGAAATCGGAACAATCCAAGTCGACGGCGATGATCTGCCTCGAACGACAAAATTTAAGTATCTTGGCTCTACGATAACTGCTGAAGGTCATCCCACCAAGGAGGTGCGTGAATGAAGTGGCGAACAACGATAGGTGTCCTGTGCGATCACCATTTGAAAGACCACCTAAAATCGAAGATTTACCGCACTGTCATTCGTCCCGTGGTGCTTTATGGTGCTGAATGTTGGCCGATCACCAAGGAAGCGGAACGTCGGCTAAGTGTCATGTAGACCAAGATGCTTAGATGGACAGCTGGCATTACTAGGTTGTATTACATCCCCAACTAAAGAATAATACCCCGTTTAGACGTCCCGGTTGCGATCGCGATCAGGCGCCGATCCAGATTAGGTTGGGACGTCCAAACACAACAGGATAACATTATCACGATCAACTTTCCCTCCAACAAGATCAGCCCGATCCCGTTCCCACAACGAGATAATCGCTTTCGTGGCCATTGCGATCGTCGGTGTGTTCCATCCTCCTGCTGTGTGAGTGAAGTAGGCAGTGGAAATGATGGCCATTTTGTATTATCTTGTGTTTTGAAAGCGAGAAGTATGTAATGTTGGCCATGATGGTTGTATTTATGTTGGTTGATATCAGTGATATATGATGATTGAGAGACAAGAAATGATGGATGGAGCCAAACATACCAGTGTTTAAATGCTGAAAAAAAATATTAGCGTTGGGGAAAGTCGATGAAGACAATTAACAAAGACAAATTTATTGTCATAGACATACAAGGGATTCCGATAGGGCCAAATGACTTTGGACGAACAAAGAAGTATTTATGCAATAAATAGCATAGACCAGTGCATAAAAATTTCAAAATATTCTTATTTCCACACCAAGGGTAGGCCTTGCCTACACATCTCCTCAGGATTTGTATATATTTAAGAATATGCATTAGCAGGTTGAATTATGTATAAAGAATATCTGAAATACTTCAAAACTGGAGGAAACCAACTACTGTAAATTCCTGCTATAACACTTGGAATTCAAAAGTTGGCAGACCTTAGCGATGTCATGCTGTTTTACTCGATTATCCTGTCGTTTCATGATGGGACGTCTAAACACGTACCAATGACAAATGCCGTTGATCGCGATTGGACATTATCCAGATCAGAGATAATCGAGATCGTGACCGAGACGTCTAAACGGGGTATAAGGGAACGATTTGGTGTCACGGAAATCAACAACAAAATGCGTGAGGGTCGTGCTACGGTCAGGAGCAGACACCATTGCAAAACAGGGCTACACACTAGAGGTCGCCGGGAAAAGACCAAAGGGGCGACCGAGAAAACATTGGACCGATACACTGCACAGGGATCTGAAAAGCGTCAATCTACATCCGGACACGGCCCATGACCGAGTAAAGTGGAGACAGCGGATTCACATAGCGGACCCTGCCACGAGGGGGGGACAAACGCTAAAGCAAAAGAAGAAGACTATTGTATCTCATACTCACCAGGCAGTGTTTCAACTGTCCCTCGATGCCCTCGGGATCGTCTGATGCAAGCTCTAAGAGGCAGGTAGCTTCCTCTACACCCCTGAGCTCTCTCAATGCTCGGGACAGACGGGGCTCCAGATTGGTGGGCGATCTGAACCGCTGGAACTTGGTCTGTACCTCGGAGAAGCGATGCTGTAACATCACATCAAAATGTCATGAGGAGAGGAAAGAAAAATAAATTACAGTCAAAACAAGGAGGATGAGAGTATTTTAAGCAAAAGCCAAAGCCACCCGCACTCTACAGAGTTCAACAGTTTCATCCATGGGCTAAGAATTCTGTCACAGCTGAATTCTGCTTGACAAAGAATGAAGTAAACTGCAGTGTATTGATTTCTTTGCATACTTTCACCTCCAATTACTTTATCTCTGTATTACGGCTTTCAGGAATTTAGTATACTCAATAAAACTTGAATTAACAATAATTACAACTTAACTGCATTCTTTATGTGAGGCGCACGGTTCCAAAATCCGCCTTATTCAGTTTTTAGGAAAATTGAGATTTTCGCTCATCTCCATAGCTCTTATGATTTAGCACCTTTATCAACAAGAAAATAGTTCCTAAACTAGCCTTATCCCATGTAAATGAACATGAATTCATGTGTCTTTTCCAAAACCCGCCTTATCTTAAGATCATCATCATCATCATCTTGTACAGTTTCCAGCCCCAGGCTGGGTCTGTTTGGAACATAAGCCTCGCCACTTGGTCCTTTCTTCCCACCACCTCTCCGCTGTTACTCTGGTCCAGTCCTCGCCTCTCTTCTTGACACATTCCTCCACTCCTTTCAGCCATCTATCTATTGGTCTTCCCCTTGGTCGTTTCTTCTGCATCTGCATCTCATGTATCCTCTTGGGGATCTTCTTCTCATCCATTCTCTTTAAGTGTCCATACTACCTCAGTCTTGATGTCTCAATCCTACCTTGCAAGGGCTCCTCTTTCACCATTTCCCTGACCTTTTCATTCGTCACCCTGTCTCTTCTTGTTACTCCGATCCTACTTCGCAGGAACTTCATTTCACTTGCCTGTATTCTGCTTATGTCTCTTTTCTTCATTGTCAACGTTTCTGAAGCATAGGTCAGTATCGGGATATAGTAGCTTCTGTATAACACTTGCTTGCTTTTTTGTGGGACATCTTTATTCCACACTAAGCTCCTAATGCTTCTCAGAAATGCTTCTGCCTGTCTGCCACGTTCCGTAATCTCTTTGTCATTTCTCCCATTTTCCTCCACTATACTTCCCAAGTACTTGAGACTTCCCACCTTCTTCAGCTGTCCACCTCCAAGTGTTATCCCACTCATTGGTCTGTCCTTTTTCCTGGTCGTTAACAGGATCTCACATTAACTGATGTTGAACTTCCATCCGTACTCACCCACTGTTTCTTCCCAAGCCTTCAGTTGCTCCTGAATTTCCTCCTCCTTGTTTCCCCAGACCATGAGATCATCTGCAAACACCATTGCTTTCATCTTATCTTCTCCTATCTTTCCTGCTACCCATGTCATTACCTCGTCCATAACCACAATAAAGAGAAGGGGTGACAGCGCACTACCCTGTTTCAGGCCACTCATTTGTCTGAACCAGTCTGTTCTTTCCCCTCCAACTTGCACACAACTCACACTTCCACAATACATCTCCTTCACTCTGCCTACAGTCCCTTTTTCCACTCCCATGTTTTCCATTGCTTTCCAAACCTTCTCCCTACACACACTATCATAGGCCTTTTCGATGTCCAGGAAGGCCATCAACAGAACCTCTCCAAATTCGTAGTGGTGTTCCTTGAGCTGTCTCACTGAAAATATGAGATCCACTGTTGATCTCCCAGGTCTGAAACCATACTTATCTTAAGATGATGTTTCAAAATCCGCCGTATCCATATATTTGGCACCGAAAGTGGAACGTATCTCAAAGAATACTCTATGGAGAAGGCGTCAGCACGATATTTATGTACATCTATGTACACTGTGTAAGTGTGTAATCTTTGAAACTGGTGGCAATGCTGTTCCCAATTACTTCGCGCCAGTTTCTTACACGCACATTACTTATTTTCTAGATAAACATTTCTAATTTTTAACATATTTTATGACTTTAAAGGACATAAACAATAAAACAATTTCGATTATAATATCACTTTATGACGAAAGTTATCATTATAATGTTTTAGTTACGTTTCCAAAATCTGCCCTTATCCACCATGACGGTTCCAGAACTCTCCTTCATCATCATCATCATCCTGAACCAACTCCAGTTGCCCGGGTGTGGTGTATGAGCCCCCCCCTCCATTTCATCCTGTCCTTGTACCACTCCTCCTCCACCAACTTGTCCCAATCATGACCTCTCTGCAGTACATGGTTCTTGACAGTATTTATCCACTTCTTTCGTGGCCTTCCCACGGGTCGTCTTCCTTCTACTTTTCTCTCAAATTCCTTCCGTGTAGCTCTGTTGGCTGGCATCCTCTTCATGTGACCAAGCCACTTCAGTCTTGAGATCTGGATCTTATTGAGGAGAGAATCATCTATTCCTACTTCTCAATCCTGATCTTGTCTTTCCTGGTTTTCTGAATCAAGGTACGTAGGAATTTCATTTCGGCTGCCTGGAGTTTACAGTTATCTCTATTGGTTAGTGTTGTGGTTTCGAGACTGTATGTAAGAATGTGTGTATAATAGGACTTGTACAATGTCATCTTTGTTTTCATGGGCATTTGCTCATCCCACAGCAGGTGTCTTACCTGGTGGTAAAATTGTGTTGCCTTATTAATTCGATTGTTTACCTCATGATTTGCTAGGTTGTCACTTGATAGAATGCTACCCAAGTACTTGAAAACTGGAACGCTGTCCAAATTGGCTTCATTTAGCATGACTATTGGTTCTGCTCCTTCCTCATACACTTTATCGCCATCGTCTCTGTCTCGCTGATGTTTAAACCATATTTCTTACACTCCTCATTCCAGCTTTGCAGCCTCTCATCCAGTTCCTCCTCTGATTCACTCCAGATCGCAACATCATCTGCAAATGTGAAGGCTCTAATATCTCCATGTTCTTTCCTTTTAATAGATTTCATTACCACATCCATCACAAGGATGAATAGAAGCGGTGACCATGAGCTGCCCTGCTGCACTCCTCACTTTGTTTCCATCCAGTCTGACAAACCACCTCCTACTTGAATACAACTTCTATTCCCATTGTACAACATTTTCACTTTGTCTATGAGGCTGTCTCTCACTTGAAGTTCTTCCATGCATTGCCAAAGTGTTTCCCTTGGTACACTACCATAGGCTTTCTCAAGGTCCAAAAATATTAGAAATAAAGGTTTGTTCTTCTCCCAGTGTATTTCAATTAGCATCCTAAGTGCAAGGATCAGGTCTGTAGTTGACCTTCCTGGTCTAAAACCATACTGTTCTTCCTCCAAAATTGGTTCAACAATATCTCTGATTCTGTTTTCTATTATTTTTCCCCAAATTTTGTCAGAACATGAGACAGTAGTGTAATACCCTGAAAGTTAGTGCATTTATGTTGGCTTCCTTTCTTGAACAGAGGGACAATGATGCCCATCTTCCAGTCCTTTGGGATAGTATTTTCCTCCCATATCTTGTTGAGCATTCTGTATAACAATTGGATTCCTGGAATAGCTTACCACGGTGGGCGAGTGGTTAACGTGTCGGATTACTAACCCCAAGCTTGCAGGTTCGCTCCTGGCCTTGGTAAGTGATTTTTGAAAGGCGGCAAAAATACGACACGCATGTCATACGATGTTGGCATGTTAAAGAACCCATTTGAATTCAGTAGGCCATGTTCATTATGGCAAAATTAATCTTGGAAATTTCCGCCAACACAAAGTTCCTCATTTCTCCACTAGAAAGCGCTATAGTGTCCAAGGAGCTTAGATATCTAACCTCCTTGACTTTCATAGTGCTTCAAGGAACAACGAAATTCGACATGCAAGCTACCCTCTGGGTGTCAAATTACAAAGCTTGCACTAGGCACCCGAGGCCATACGATATTATTATTGCTGGAATTCCCACCGCTTTCAGCATATCCCCACTTACTTCGTCTATGTCCTCAGCCTTTCCTTTCTTCATGCTCTTGAGAGCCTTTTCAACCTCCAGCCATGTGATTGGTGGTTCAGTCGTGGTTGTTCGACTTGCCTCTTCCAGAACTCTCCTTATCCAATCTTAATTTGCTAATATCTTCCTTGTATATCACGAGTTGTATGCAGATCGTAGGAATATCAATAAGGGAATATATCTCGATACATAAACATGAATAAATATATTAATTTTACTGAAGTTGAACAAGAAACGCTTCTTTCGTCTCCTAAAAAATTTGCCAAAATGGATAAGGTGGATTTTGAAACCGTGCACCTCATGTATTCTAATATGTTTTCATCGTGTCATCATCATCATTTCCCCTTATCCAGCTCCTGCCGGGTCGGGGTATTTATGGCACTTCTCCACTTTCCTCTTTCTTTCCACGATCTTGTCCCAGGCCAGATTTCTTTTTCTTACGCTGTTCTTCACCGAATCAATCCACCTTGTTCTAGGTCTTCCTCTTGCTCTCTTACCCTTGCACTTTGCCTCCAGCATCTGTCTTGGTATTCTATTTTCCTCCATCCTCTTTACATGTCCAAAACACCTTAGTTTATTCTTCTCAATTCTCTCATTTAGTTTTCCCATCCCAACTTCCTTCCTAATATCTTCATTCCTCACTCTGTCTTTCCTTGTCTTTCCTATCATACTTCTTAGGAATTTCATTTCACTGGCTTGGATTCTACTCTCTTGCCTGCTTGTCAGGGTCCAAGTCTCATATGGGTACATAGTACACTTAATACATTACCTCCTTGCTTTTCCTTGGTACTTCCTTATCCCAAACAAGTTTCATCGTATATTCTCATTAATATTACACTGGTGAATGATAAACGGGACTATTGAATGAATACTACAATAGCACGAATTTGGAAATTCTTAATACTATTCAATTGTTGTGCATGTTTCGATAATGAAATTATTGGTACAACCGCTTGTCACAGTGGGCAAGTGGTTATCATGTCTGACTACCTACCCCAAGCTTGCAGGTTCGCTCCTGGCAGTGGTAAGTGATTTTTGAAAGGCGACAAAAATCACGACACGCATGTCATACGTTGTTGGCATGTTGGTTAGTTGGTTCTTAAGTTTAAGGGCTGCGACAACCCGGTCATGTAGCCCCGTGTACTTTGGGTGTGTGTACAATCTATCTGATAACCGGTGTTAATTGTGATGACTGTATTAGTGTGTGTTATCTGTTTTTTTTTATTTAAGTACTGTAACTTAGAATTTTTCAAATAGTTCCTACTTTTGCCGCCAAGCACCACCGTCAACGACTATTAGGCCAAGTTCAGGACTTAGCTACTAGACGCCACCACAGTCAGCTCTTGGCAACGAACGTAGAAACCTAAGAGCGTTGTTTACATTTTTAACCTATCCAATTTAGCTTCACACAGGGGCAATTAGTGGAAGGTTGTTTAACATGCCATAAATCTATGACATGGGACCGCCGGCTTTACTTCCCCTCCGAAGGAAAACATACTGAGGGATTTTTAATGCTCTTAAAAAAAATCTGACGGCTTCGGCCGGGTTTGAACCCGCTATCTTGAGCATAGAAGCTCAGCATGCTACCGACTACGCCTCCTAAGCTGCTGTTGGCATGTTAAAGAACCCATTTGAATTCAGTAGGCCATGTTCATAATGGCAAAATTAATATCAGGATTTTCCTCCAACACAAAGTTCCTCATTTCTCTACTAGAAAGCGCTATAGTGTCAAGGAGCTTAGATATCTAACCTCATTGACTTTCATAACGTTCCAAGGAATGACAAAATTTGACATGCAAGCTACCCTCTGGGCTTCAAAGAACAAGCTACCCTCTGGGCTTCAAGTAACAAAGCTTGCACCCGGCACCCGAGGGCATATGATATTATTATTTATTATTGGTACAATCCTGTTGATCAACTGAAAAACATTATGGTGTTTGAAGCTTTCCAGTCGGTCAACACGATTGTACCCAAATGAGATGGGTTATTCCCTAATCCCTAATCCTGAAAAAAGTTACATGAGATTAATACATTTATTAAATCGTGTTGACCAACTCAAAAGCACCAACGGAAAAACATTAAATTTCAATCTAAAACTGGAAAGTAATAATTGATGCATTACCATTCCCGGTGCTTCCCGACATGAAGAATAATGTTCCTGGATGCCTAGCAATACCCCACCCACCCTGTTCACAACAGTTGGTAACGCGTGAAGAAGTGAAAGAAATGGGAAATCTCTACATAGTACCAAACAAAATCCTTGAATCTTGGATGTTAACGGGTAATCTCGAGAACCAAAAGAAGGATTTTCATAATGTGGTTCTCACCATTCTGTAAAGGATTTTCGGAGGAAGGTTTCTGTAGAAGAACATTCCTTTTTGACCAAAGGAAGCCGGGCAGTAACGATTTCAGTATATCGAGTCGAAGAACAACCTGCCGTCCGTGCCCTTTTTAAGCTTACTCTGGGTAAACCGTTAAAAATATCAATATACTATAAGAGTAGGAATTGTTCAGCATGAAAAGTTGAACAAAAAAGTCTGCGACAGCATATCTCTATCTTTAATACATCGCCCACTATAAGTGTTCTTATGTTTTCATTTCTTCCAACAATCTCCATTCAGTGGAAATTTAAATTGCTAGAACTCAGCAATGTTTCTAGTGCTCTTCGTGTCCGTGTCCGTGCCTGTGGGGGTGATGAGCCAGCTTGGTGTCCTAGGCGAAACCCCACACAAGGCACAGCATAAACCTAGAAGATTTGCCGAGTTTTAATTCATTGGCTATGAAAGCCAAATTACTAGCTTCAGAGTGATTTTACGAGCTACCCAGTATCAGACTGTCAAGTCGTGTCGAGTTAAGATTTCAGAGAAGAGTATTATGTGTTTGCAGTTTCGTACCGTTAAAGATACAAGGCGAAGCCGGGGTGGATTGCTAGTTTTAAAAAAAAGAAACAAAATCTGCTTGGAGAAGAAATATTATCCTCCTAACAACAGGTATGCACAAGAGGCAAATGTAGACTTAGTCAATAGTGTCTGAAGTGTCTCACCTGTAGAAGTATCATCTGCTCGTGGAGTCGAGCAGCTGCCTCGTGCTTGCCGGATGCCTTGTAGGACTTCACCTGGTCTTCCATCTCCTTGATCGTCGTCTCCTGCGTCTCAAACTCCTCGACCAAGCGCTGAGCACATAACACACCCTACCAACAGTCTGCTTTCACTGCATCCATTCATTTCATACATTTTAACTTTCTGGATTTTCAACGAGGATTCTAGGGCCATACTTTCATGACGGATATTAATGAATAGAATGCATTCTCCCTCATGACAAAATATTTTTTTAATGTGACATTTGCAAATTTAAAGGCCTTTTAATGTGGCATTTGCAAATTTAAAGGCTTAAACAGTTTTTAAACACCACTAAGAGCACTTTGGGTCCAGTTTAGCAAAAACGTAAAGTTAAACTATTTTCACATTTGTGCCAAAAGTTGAAAAGCTACAAGACCCAGAAAAGTGTCAAAATGCGTGTTTTAAAATGCTCTATCACATTTTTAAATAAAATTTTGAGCATTACTTTCGACTTAAATTATATTTAAAATAAAAAAGAACATGCTAAAAATGCTTGTTTTTAAAATATAATTTTTTCTACAGATTTAAATGAAATTAAAGTTTGTTTGGTTTAATTTATTCTATGATTCTTAATCTTTTGTTATCCTGAAATCTTAATTCCCAAGTCATGTTTCCTAGCCTAGAACACTGCCCCCCCCCCCCCCCCCACTTTTTTTATATTATATTTTTCTAGCATACAGCTAATTATGCTCAATATTGCTCGTGGCCAAACAAACTGCCTTGTAGGCCGAGTAATGTTACTATTACCAAAGAAGAAGAGGGTTCATGTACAGCTGGGAAGGCGGAGGTAGATTTCACCGGGCAAACAAAAATTCGATTTCAGTAAATTTGCCAATTGTTGTAAACCTACAAAAGTTCCACATGTTTAGCATATAAGAACCCCATCTTCTTATAATTCCGCAAAACATTTTGTTCCACCCTTGGCGTAAGGGTAGGTCATATCAACAATTATTTCAGACAAACATTTTGGGTAATTATTTGAGGGCTATTGACCATTTTAAACGGTTTTGATATTGTGCCTAAGGGAGGTATGGTTTCTTTTCTTCCGCTCAAAACTCTGTTTCTCCCACCCCTTCGGATAAGGGTCAAAAACTCATCACAAAGTTTTTTGATAGCATCAACCATTGACCAAAGGGGTGGGAGTTTTCTTTGAGAGAAAAATCTAAAAATTGCCAAAAACTTTTTTTGAAATATTTTTTGATATGGCCCACCCTTACGCCAACAAAATGTTTTCGGAATTATGAGAATTCTGTATGCTTAACACGTGGAGCTTTTATAGGTAGGATACAACAATTGACAAATTTACTGAAATCGAATGGTATTTCTTTGCTTCATGAAATCTACCTCAACCTTCTGGCTTGCCGAGGGGAATTTTCTATTTCGATGATGAAACCCACATAAGAGCTGAAACATATCTGACCAAATAAAAATAAATGACTGTACTGTATATTGTTATAACACAGAATAAACACTGATTAATTAGAAGTGGAAAACAAAATACCAACATAGAATTCACAGGCGATGGACAACGAATTAGGAATCTTCTATTCTGATCTCAATCAAGAAACCCTCAACAACCAGACTGTGTGTGCTGTCCCCTTCCAATCAGTCCCACATCTTCTCTGTTGGGTTGATGTCAGGAGAGTTCAAAGGCCGACCAACATAGCAGAAGTTACAAGTATCGTATGAATAAATACTAGGATTTTGCTGTGCATTTTGTGGGCCATGAAGCAGGTCTACCAATTTAGGCTCATGGGGCATGCTTTTGGCACACCTGGCTTGGATGTCAATCTTGAAGCAGTTCACTGTCCCACCAGGGTCCAGTTAAGATGTAGCTAAAGCCTGCTGAAAAAATGAAAATCCACAGCCTGCTTCCAGTCTCCGACCGGGTCAGGAATGGAATGAATGGAGCCCCTATCTAGCGGCGAGGATATGAACTGTGCCGGCTGCCGAGGCCTGACGCACTCCTCTGGGGCAATGATTAAATGAATGACAGATGAAATGAAATGATAGTGGAGAGTGTTGCTGGAATGAAATTTTGACAGGGAAAACCGGAGTACCCGGAGAAAAACCTGTCTGCCTCCGTTTTGTCCAGCACAGATCTCACTTGGAGTGACCGGGATTTGAACCACGGAACCAGCGGTGAGAGGCCGGCGTGCTGCTGCCTAAGCCACGGAGAGCTAAAGCCTGCTAATGAGCCTAATTTTAAACACAACAGAAACTGATAAAAACATTAAAATAAATAGTTCTCTGTCCGTGTACTTTGGATGTGTGTAGAATCTGTCTGATAACCTGTGTTAATTGTGATGGCTGTATTAGTGTGTGTTATCTGTTTTAATTCAAGTAAGGACTACAGACAGTAATTTTAAGTAGTTCCTACTTTTTCTATCAAATGCTACCATCCACGACACCTAGCCTGCGGACTTGGCTAATAGATGGCATCACAGTCAACACCTGGCGATGAACATTGGGACTAATAGAGCGTTATCAATTCTAACCTACAAATTTTGGCTTCACACAAGTAGTTAGTGGAAGGTTCTTTTACATGCCATAAATGTATGACATGAGACCGCCATTTTACTTCCCCTCCGAAGGAAGGCATACTGAGGGATTCTTAACGCTCTTAAAATATCTGACGACTTCGGCCGGGTTTGAACCCATGACCTTGGGCATAGGAACTCAGCATAACTACCAGAGGCGGTTCTAGCCCTGGGCCGAGGGGGGGGGGGGGGGGGGGGCGGGCCTCCCCAGTTTTAGTGAAATAATTATTTTAAAATTCCTTGGTTACTAAATAAATTGATAATTTACGGATACAATTTATCTGATTTAAAACAAACTAATGCATTTAATTAAGTTATTTTTTCTTTCAATTTCAAGATTTATTTATTTTATTATATGTAATTTAAACACACAATTGAAATCGTGTATAAATATAATATTTTTTAAATGCGTAGTACATACACCATGAGTATTTAACTCTTTTCTCAACTTTATGACATGCAAGTTCAGAAGTTTCCAATATAGACAAACCTCCATGCGATACAAGTGCATCGATATCTCCCCAACTCTGTGACAAAAAATAATTCGAGTGCAACTGTTTCTAATTTTATATCAGTGACGTTATTAGAGACCTGTAAAAGAAATCTTTTTGAAATATTAGACAACATGGTAGAAGAGTTACTGCGTAGATTTCTGAAAATGATTTTGTGTGCAATGCAATGGATGCCTGTAACCCAAGAAGTGAAAACTTTTTAAATTTTGAATATATATATTCTCACGTTCTCTGAAAAATATAATCTAATCTTCACAGACCGTAAGGTGCTACAGACTGAAATCAGTTAAGCTAAGAATCTATTTAGAGGCAAATATCCAAACACTTCCTCATTCTTTTTTTCTGAACTTCTGAAAATGGAAGTTGCTTTTCCACAGCTACTATTATTTTTCAAGTTGATGCTGACTCTTCCTGTGTCATCTGCTTCTGCTGAGCGCAGTTTCTCTCTCGTGAAACGAATAAAATCCTATTTAAGAGCAACAATGGCAACAAAGAGGCTTTCCAATCTCATAATTCTTTCAATTGAAAGAGAATTAAGTGGAAAATTACTTCACGACCCTTCTGATATAGTGAACCAGTTTGCCCAGAGTGGAAACAGAAGAATAAATTTATGTGACAGTGAAATATGCTATTTTTTTACCAATGATAGTTTTTGTCATTTTGCAAAAATGAGGAAAAGTAGACTAATGAGATCGATCTGGAAAAATGCCTAGGCCCACCCAGATTTAACCATCTAGAACCGCCACTGATAACTACACCACCGAAGCCGCCTCTTTTCAGGTTATTAATGCCTAATATTTTTCAGTAACAGAGACCACACAAGTAAGTTTTCTGAGAATATTTTTTTTGTTTTTAGAGGGCAGTGACCTCTACTGGGTGGTTTGTAGAACTGTTTTGTTGATTTGGATCTGATGATGCTCACTTAACGAGCGAAATGTGTCATCCCTTAGTTTTCTCCTTCTCCGATTGTCCATAAATGTATACTGTATACAGTGAGAGCTTTCCCTATATACCGGTATTGGAATTATTCTGTTTTGACCAATTGAAGAGCACTTAAAATTGATAAACTCACATGTCTACACAACGGGTTACTCTCATGAAAGCAATAATCTGAAACTGAAATAATATGTTCAAATACCGGTATAGGTTAATTTTAGAAATTCCTAATTCGTTGTCAACACACCATATTTGATGAACACAGAGCTAGAAATAACAGGCATCAGAAGAAAAACCTTCCCAGAATCACATGGCATGAAATAGACAGAGTAGCAAGAGATAAATATGGAAGGAAAAGAAAAAAAAACACATAAAATTCTGCAAATCTTTGAGCATGTTTGACCCATCTAGAGGCTTGAACCAGAGTCTCTCAATATATGCTTGGTCGAGTGACAAACTGTTCACTTTATTAAAGAAAGCTTTTTAATCGGTCAACAAAAATTGTGCCCAATTATATTAGGTGGGAAAATAAGTATTTATACTCCCAATCTTTAGCTTGAGGCAGGTGATGGAAAAGAACTGGGAATATGGAGAGGATTTGATCATGACTTTCATAGATCTAGAAAAGGCATATGATAGTGTCCCCAGAGAAAAGGTATGGGAAACCATGGTTAAGAAGAGACTGGGAAGAGAAATGTTGGAAATGGTGCAAGCAATGTACAACAACTGTGTTAGCAGGGTACTGACCCCAGTTGGAAAGACAGATTGGTTTAGGAACAAGACTGGACTAAGACAGGGGAGTGTGCTGTCACCTCTCTTGTTCATAATGGTGATGGATGAAATTGTAAAGGAAACAAAGGAAGCATATGGACATAAAGAAATGAAGTTACTGTTATTTGCAGATGATATTGTGGTCTGGGGAAGGAACACCGAAGAAGTGCAAAAACAACTAGATGCACTGAACGAAAATATTCAGAAGTACGGCTTGAAAATCAGTATAGAGAAAAGCAAGACCATGGTGATGACAAGAGGGGAAAGACAAGGAAAGGGCACTGTGAAAATTGGAAGTCAGAGTTTGGAAATTGTGGACACGTTCAAATACCTAGGAAGTGAATTGATGCAAACTGGTAGGTTGGACGTGGAGATTGGCAGGAGGGTACAGCAGAGCAATGCATTCTATCAAAGTGTAAGAAAACTTGTTTGGGATAAGGAAGTACCAAGGAAAAGCAAGGAGGTAATGTATAAAGTGTACTATGTTCCCATATGAGACTTGGACCCTGACAAGCAGGCAAGAGAGTAGAATCCAAGCCAGTGAAATGAAATTCCTAAGAAGTATGATAGGAAAGACAAGGAAAGACAGAGTGAGGAATGAAGATGTTAGGAAGGAAGTTGGAATGGGAAAACTAAATGAGAGAATTGAGAAGAATAAACTAAGGTGGTTTGGACATGTAAAGAGGATGGAGGAAAATAGAATACCAAGACAGATGCTGGAGGCAAAGTGCAAGGGTAAGAGAGCAAGAGGAAGACCTAGAACAAGGTGGATTGATTCAGTGAAGAACAGCATAAGAAAAAGAAATCTGGACTGGGACAAGATCGTGGAAGAAGAATGGTGGAAGGAAAGAGGAAAGTGGAGAAGTGCCATAAATACCCCGACCCGGCAGGAGCTGGATAAGGGGAAGTGATGATGATGATGATGATGACTCCCTAACCTCAAAGAAATATTACATAAGATATGTAAGGTTGTAATAAACTATTTAATAGGTACCTTAAGTCAACATTTAGTACATTGTGACCTCCCTCAGCGTGGTATAGGATAGGCATACAACTTAATTAGATTTTATGCGCTTCTAGGCCCGTGGGTTTGTGCCGCCCCCTCTTCACTCCGTCGTGAAGGAGGGAGAATATATACCTCAAAAAGGTCTTTGTGAAGGTAATTTTTATTTTATTCTAATGTATCGTGAAGTCATCATCATCATCTTGATCATCTTGCACAGTTTCCAGCCACTGGCCGGGTCTGTTTGGAACACAAGCCTCTCCTACGTCTTCTGTCTTCCCACCATCTCTCAGCCTCCACCCTTGTCCAGTCTTCTCCTCTCTTCTTCACGCTTTCTTCCACCCCCTTCAGCCACCTGTCCCTCGGTCTCTTTCCTTCCCACTTCGTCTCGTGTATCCTCCTGGGTATCCTCTTCTCCTCCATTCGTTTTACATGTCCATACCATCTAAGTCTAGATTTCTCTATACCATCCTGTAATGGTTCCTCCTTCATTAATTCTCTGGTCCTGTCATTTCTTATTCTGTCCATCTTTGTAGCTCCAATACTGCTTCTCAAGAACCTCATCTCACTGGCCTGTATTTTGCTCTTCTCCCTTCCTTTCATAACCCAGGTCTCCGAGGCATACGTCAGGATAGGGCCATAGTACGTCCAATATATGATCTTTTTGCTGTTCTGAGGGACATCCTTGCTCCATAACATGCTTCTCACACTCCTTCGGAATGCTTCTGCCTGTCTCCCATAAGTCCAACCCCTCGTCCACGTCGTGGGAGACGGGCAACGCACAAAGTAGGGGATCGCCTGTAGGGGCGAAGTACATTGGGGACTTCGTGTGCCCCGGGACCGTTACGGTAGCTGTGAACGTCCTACAGGAACCCTGAAATGTGACGGCTAACGGGGCTCTGGTGAAGCTACGATAGGCCCAGCAAGCCAGTAGTGGATGAAACCAAATGCTTTCAAGAATGTATCGTGAAGTAAAATCAATTAAATAAATAGAATCAACTGTTTCTAAATGTGTATATATAAACTATAAATAAATAGGCCAACGAGATATTGAAATAAGTTTAAACCATGTAAGACTTGTTTTACACTTACAGATATACATATCATACAGCCTACAACTATAATATTTTATGAAAATTATCTGACAAAAAAATGCGAATTAATTTTGCGCCCCTCAGCATGGTGCGCCTCTAGGCCGAGCCTATGGGGCCTATTGGTAAATCCAGCCCTGAGGATAAGTTACTATAAATGTTTTTGTTCTAAAAGCTCACAGAGTAAAAATTTCAAAAAACAAATATGTTCCAAAAATTTTGTTAATAAAGTAAAAATTTCTTGATAAGACAGTGTAGAATTGAAGAGATGTGTATGTTCAAATATATATCCTGAATAAATTAGGTTATAAACGATGGTTGATGAGTATTTGCCAGGTAGAGAGATGTTGTAGAGAGAACTTTGGAAATAGGTGTGACAAAGTTATTATGAAATGGTAAGAAAGTTATTTCCAAAGTTCCTTCTACAATAACTCTCTACCTGGCAAATACACATCAACCATCATTTATAACCTAACTTATTCAGCATATTATATATTAGCAACCCGACCCGGCTTCGCCCGGGAACAGTTATGAATGCATTACGTGATAAGTGCTTTTTTTCCAATGTCAATGAACAACGACCAATATCCGTTTTAAGTCTCGGCATGATGGGATAAAATCACTGACTGGACTATTAATTATATTATCATGGAGATGCATGTGCAACGAATTCTTGTCAGACGTAATTTAAGAATGGCGAGGTACATGAAACACAAATCCCCCTTCCGTCCAATCATAACTTGACTGTGAATTTTGCGGAATGAAACGTTCACAGGCGAAATGAGAGTTGCACTTCCAGGGAATGGCGAGGTGAATGAAACTCAAATCCCCCTTCCGTGCAATCTTAACTTGATTGCATTTCACAGGCAAAATGAAGAAAACCCGAGTTGCACTTCCGGGAAAACTCCAAACACAACCACCCTTCTCAGGAGTATTAACTCAACACGACTGGACGGTTTGCTGCTGGCTGTATCTGGGGTAATAGGTTCGCCCGCTAGCCAGGCTGTAACAGGGATGATAGACTCCCCCTTAGCTAGCTTGTAAACTGTCGCCTCAGTAGTTGAATGGACATGATGGAAGAAATTAAATCGTAAAAACACTAATACTGGGCGATGTATTGAAGATGACATATGCTCTCGCAGACTTTTTTGTAGAACTATTCATGCTGAACAATTCTTACACTCATAGTACTGTATTTAGATATTTTTAACGGTTTGCCCAGCGTAAGCTTACAAAGCGCTCGGACGCCAGGTTATTTTTCGACTTTTCCACTGAAATTGTTTACTGCTCGGCTGCCTTTGATCATAAATAAATAATTTTCTACAGAAATCATCCTCGAGATATCCTTTACAGAAAACCACATCAAAAACCATCCAGTTTACCCGCAACATCCAAGAATCGGGAACTTTGTTTTATACTAAGTAGAGATATTCACATACACATCTCTTAAATTCAACGCTGTTTTATCAAGACATTTTTATACTTTATTAACAAAATTTTTGTAACAGATCTGGTTTTTGAAATTTTTACTCTGTGAGCTTTTGGAACAAAAACATTTATAGTACGGTACCGGTATCCTCTATTATGACAAAAAAATTAATAAGTTGTATGCCTATCCTATACCACGCTGAAGGAGGTCACAATGTGACCAAAACCCGTACAGTTTCAATGTTCTAAATATTGACTTAAGGTACCGTGATAAATAGTTAATTTTAATTAATAGGCTAAGTCAATAAGGAATCAGGCTTACCATGGTCATTTTTATGTCATTTTATATGTAGGGTATTACAAAATAACATGCTTTTATGTACAAAAACAACCCCCTCCCAGTTTTGTACATGAAAGCATGTTATTTAGTGATAAATATCTTATGTAATATTAGGTTTTATAAATACTTATTTTCCCGCCTTATTGGGCACAATATGTGTAGAGCAAAAGGAAAGCATTCCTTAATAGAACTAGGCTTCTAACACTTCAACAAACGGTTCAGTCAATGCCTGACATAAATTGGTGACTGTCCTTCAAAACAAATCATAATTGAACCGACAAATTGACCCACACAGACTTAATTTACCAAATCTCTAAAAGTGTGAATTTTGCGAATAATGTTCAGAGATTCGGTAATTTAGTCCGAGTGAGGTAATTTGTCGGTGAAAATGTCTGACCATCTGAAAAACACTCATTTTAAGTATTGAGGGGTTAAAAACTGAGAGAAATCAAATGAGTTCTGATTTCTCCATTAGATCACAGGGTAAAACAGAATATTGAAATTGTGGCTTCATTATCAGGCTTCCACTGAACTTGATATCACATAACCCTGCATAGTATAGCACCAATTTCTTTTCCTCCATATTCATCCTGTTCCAACATTTTTAAACCAATATGTAGGCCTATACATGGTGTTCCAATTTTCCAGAGGTTGTAATTCATGTTTCATGACTGCCATTAAATCACAGTTCTTCTGTGAGAGAAAGTATTTATTCTGAACAAGACTCCCACAAGACTTTCAGCGTAAATATTCATTGTGGCTTCACTTCATACCGGTACACAAAATAAAAATAAAATTTGAACAATGAAAGATATTCTGAACAATGCACAGTAACCTAAATTAACAGGGGTGGTGAGTAACGAGTTATAATGTTTTTTAGTGTTATCAATTAATTTTAATTGTAATGCTATTCCAACAATGCAACAATACAGCTCTTTACATTTAATTGAGTAGTAAGTGTATGTTGTTTGAGTCTTTAGTCTTTTGACTGGTTCGATGCAGCCCTCGATGCCTCCCTGTACTGAGCTAATCAATTCATCTCTACATAGCTACCACACCCTACATCCGAGGCAATCTGTTTGACATATTCTAACCTTGGTCTACCCCTACAGTTCTTGTCCTCGACCTTCCCTTCCATAACTAAGCTTGCTATTCCTGGGCGTCTTAGTATGTGTCGTACTATTAACAGTCACCACAAACATCTCTCCTCTCCCACTCATCTTAATACCTCTTCGTTTGTAACCTTATCTACCCATCTGATCTTCATCATTCTCCTGTAACACCACATTTCAAGCACTTCAACTCTCCTCATTTCTGCTTCACCAATAGTCCTAGTTTCACATCCATAGAGTGCCATGCTCCACACACAATGGCTTTCAAAAAATACAAAAAATAGAATAATCAATATTTCTGCTTTGTATTTTTTCCACAACAATCTTTATTTGCAATGTTATAAACTCCCCCTAAAATATCCCTCTCGGCATATAATTGAAATTGATAAGGGAATTAAAAAGGCTGATGTGTCGTCAATTTGGGACTGTTAATTCGACAATTAGAAACGATTTGGAAGAGCAAGGATTATTGTTGCTGCATATGAACAGAATGGATTGAAAATTAAGAAGTTACAAAAACTTGGCTACTCCATTAAAACACTTGGAAGCTGAACAAAACAGTCCAATATATTTTGATGAAAAATGCCGACTTGTTATCAAGATATAATGATTGTACAATGGGGGAATATTGGAACACCATATATAAATTAAAACTAACTCAAACCACCCAACCCATCACATTTCAAGACCTTATCTCGTAATGTTCGAGAGACAACACCACAATTATTAGAGGAGTCAGATTCCCCGTTCATCAACGACAATCCTTTGTACAGTAACACAGGTTGTTTATTATCGTGCATCCACATCTGAAACACATGCACAGACCAATTGAGAACAGGCAAATAATGGTTTATTTATTTCTTTGGGATTAAGTTTAATAGATGCACCAAGCATGATGCAGCGGGGAATAGAGTCAAGAAATCATTCTCAAAAATACGGTATCAGGTCAAATGCAAGAAGGGCTTATGATAGCGAAGCAGAATACAGTTAGCATTATTCTGCAAAGGGAGAAAGAGTAATTCCTATTGTACACTACGTACCAAAAAGAGAAATGCATTCAAAATGAAACCATTGATTTCCCGATTGGGAGATTTTGTCGCCATTCCGTCAAAATGTCTAGGCTTTGCTGTGTCTGATGCGGGGTTCGTCTAGGTGTACCAATGGTAGAAATTAATTGATTCATTATTGGTCCATAATGACCGAATAGTTTGTAAATAAATAAATTTTCCGCCTAGTCAGTACTTTTTGTTTGAAGATACAGTGGAACCCCTGAAATCTGAAATCTCGGGAAACCTGAACATTAATTTTATGGAATCACAGAGGAAAGAATGAATTAATAATGTAAGATAATTGTGTAACATAATTTCATTGTGTTAAAAATGCGCCAAAAGTTATTTAAGTACCGAGTTGCTATTCAATTTTCCCGCGGATTCTTCTTCAAGTCGCTGACTGTTGCAATAACACTGTAATTCTTAACCACTTTACAACACAATTTGGTTTTTTAAACACATTTTTACATTAATGGTATATGTTTTGGTCTTTTGGGTCCATCATCAACTTTTTTTTTCTCTCCAAATTAAGCAATCTCCTACTTAATAAATACCTCTACAGTATTTGACATACATATTCAGAAAAATCAAAATTACAATAAAATCAACATAAGTTGTTTACAATTTCTTTAAAATCATTACAATCCCTTTAAAAAAATTCTTAACCCTCAGACGACGGAATTTAATATATTAAATCGCAAGACAGGTTACCCGCGAGATCCACCGATACCAGCCCAAGTGGTACGCTACAAACTCAACAGATGGCAGCAAACTACACTGTTAGGTCTGGCCGAACAGCGAATCCCTGAATTGAGTGGTGTTATCTGCTTGCTAGCTTCTCACAAGCTCTGAGAGAGATTATCATGTTCAGTCGAGCTTGCATCGCGAGTTCTAAGAAAGGCTTTTTGTGATTTATATGTAGTTATATTGCGACGTGCACTAAAAACAGGGTCAGTGAGCAAGAGATTGCTTCAATTTTCGACTCCACAGATGTATGAAAGTGAATTTTCATTGGAAGAGTCCGAAGATAGATATTCAAATAGTGTCTCTTATGCCCTTTATGCACTAAAAAATTTCAATAACATCCTATGCACTTCTGAGACGGAGTACACCCAATAATCAAGGTAAGCCATTAATATTACGTACAATGCATGCTTATAGTTAGTGTTCGATAATTCTGGACGAGTTTCAATTTCCCGTATTTTCAGTCCGCGTACAGACATAAAACGCATCTGCCCGCTTAGGGTTAATAAATTAATTTTAAAACTAGTTGAAACCCGTCAAAAATGACGGTCAATAGAAAAATATTTACTGAAGAATTTTCTTATGTAGGCCTACTGTATATTCTTTGTACGATTATTTTTTGGCTCTATTGAAACTATAAGGGCGTCAAAAGATTGCACTCTCAACATTGCAAAATACTGCTGGCCATGACTGAAAAATTGATGAGGCAAATTGAGACCTATACGTTCCAGAGTTTTCCCTTGAGCTTCATTGATTGTGACAGAGTATGCCAAATAAATTGGAAAATATTGCCTCTTAAAACAAAATGATAGTGTTTTATCGGATGCTGTTAAATCAAGTAGAAGGATTAGACCTCTCTGCCTAATTTTAACTGCACTTATTATTTCCAAATCCAAGCAATATAGTTGCATTTAGGAGCCCTTGGGAAACGTTCAGATTTCTAAGCAGCATAACGGTTCAAGCGTTTGGAATATGTGGAGGCAAGTCATTTAGTTCCAAGGAATTCAAGAACTCTGAGGAGTCTAATAAAACTGGCCGCAAACCGTCACATATAATTTTGGAATATAACGAAGAAATGCGATGATGTGCACCTCCATACATCTTAAAACAATGTGGACCGTATGGGTGTGGCACAGTAACATTGGCACCAAATGAAACGAAGGACATAGCATTGTACTGCCGATTAGTCTCTCTGAAATTCCTTGAGATATCATCTCCAGTGAAAAATAATTGTTGCAGCATGTCAAATATTTTATATTTAGTCAGATTAATTTTACCACTACAACAGCAAAGGTCAAAGTAACCAAGTGTAGATTTCTCTCAAGAGAAATACAGTGCAGAACAATGTTTACATTTGTTCGTCAAGGACCCTACACTGTAACGGTATAGTATCTGGAATTGTATCTGAAAAGCCGTATTCATATTGGAGTTTAAAAGTGGCTTCGTATCTTTTTTTTATTTATAGCAGCATTTCTCCCCAAATTAACGTCATATTAAATAATACTATAGTGGCCTGCATCAACGCAGCAGCCAAATATTAAATAGCAAACAATAACTTACTTCCATTGCCAAAATCAACTGCGTGGTTATACTCATTGTTATGTACTCTAAAAAAATAATCAATAAACAATAATATTCACTTATACAACTAAGTTCAGAGACTTCCATTCTCAAGTTGGTTGCTGATGAGAATGCGATGAGACTGATCGCCAATAATAAAATCCTTGCAATTTTTGCAATTTGCTTGCAAACGCAACTCAGGATGACGAACTTCATTTTGAAATAAACAGAATGAAACTGCTCTAAATAATCAATTTCCATCACCTGTTGAAGGTACAATACTTTGCATTTCCATGACAGTAAATTATGCAAGGGAGCATAGAATCACTTCGCCACTACTGGAATGAAGGAAGGAAGCTTGTAGTTTAACGTGACCGTTAATCTTGAGATCATAAGCCACGGGACCTCCTTTTTACGTGGAATCCGAACCACGGGACATGGCATTTCACTTCGAAAATCTCACATGCATTGACCGGGAATCGAACCCGGACCACCTTGGTGAGAGGCATACAGCTGAGCCGCTGAGCCACCACGCCCCCCTCTACTGGAATGAGCATGGACTCACTTCGCCAGCCACCGTAATGGAGGGAGTTTTAGAATTATATGTTCAGTGTTTTTCAAAGATCGTATTAACACAGGGAAGCCCAGTCTTAAGGCTACATTCTGAGCTATCGCCCCAGATTCCAGGTTCGATCCCTGCTCTGCCAAGAAATTTAATTCTGGTCTGAGGGCAGGAACGGGGCGCACTCTTGAGGCAAACCTAAGAAGAGCAAAATTTGATTCCCATCTCAACAATCTTGGATGTGGTTTTCCGTGGTTTCCCACTTCCACTCCAGGCAAATACCGGGATAGTTCCTAACTTAAAGCCTCAGTCGTCAACTCTCCATTCCCCATACTAATTACAATTGCACACATCAATACAGCCATCACATTAACACAGGTTATCAGAGAAAGGTTTACACTCACATAACAAAGTAGACGGCGCTGAGTGACCACGATGTCTGAGTCCATCAAATGGATTATGTTCGACAATTTTCTCTCAAGGCGAAGCGATTGTGCCGATTTTTATTTAATAATTTAAAAGTATCTGGCAACGTAAATAATGGAGAATTCCTTACCTTACGGGAATAATAAACGTAACATATGTTTAGACAATGTAATACCAATTGCAAGACAGAATAATTGGGAAATAAAATTACATGTCTGAGGTGGGAATCAAACTCCTCCGACGATGCATAATCAATTTCGTTGTCCACAATGTTAGCCGCTGAGCCACCCAGACAACGAAATTAGAGTGCAATATTAAGTGACGTAAACAACAAACGCACTCAACTGCCAGTTATAGTTCATCAATATGTCCCTTATTTCATGATTCTATTCCAGTATATATCGGGATACAACATAAGCGATATTTCCCTTTTCAATTCTCATAAACAAAGATCACACTACGATACGGTGGATCGTTTATCCGCCATTTCTCTCATGAAGAAACGCCATTGTGGCAACGCGCAATAGCCACATATTATACATTTTTCTTTAAACATATAAAAATATACCGTAACATATACAGTATTTTCCTTTTAAAGACACACTGCAAATCTGCATGCCAAGAGCTTTCGTTAGAATGCCATACGAAGCCAATCGGTTAAGTCGTTTTCAAAATCTCGTGTGTACAAAAAATACCTTAGTGTTTTAAATATATATGGCAACAGAGAATTCGTTACTTTACGGGAATGATAAAAGTGAAATACATTTCTACAATGTAATACCAATCGTAGGACGGAAGAAAACAAAAGAAACATATCCGAGATGGGAATCGAACCTTCTCGACCATGCAAAGGATGGCAACAGAGAATTCGTTACTTTACGGGAATGAAAAAAGTGTAATATGTCTCTACAATATAATACCAATCGTAGGAAGGTAGAAAATGAAAATAAAAGAACGTATCCGAGGTGGGAATCGAACCCTCTCGACCATGCAAAGGATGGCAACAGAGAATTCGTTAGTTTACGGAAATGAAAAAAGTGAAATATGTCTCTACAATGTAATACCAACCGTAGGTAGGAAGAAAATGAAAATAAAAGAACGTATCCGAGGTGGGAATCGAACCCTCTCGACCATGCAAAGGATGGCAACAATGAATTCGTTACTTGACGGGAATGATAAAAGTGAAATATGTTTTTAAAATGTAATACCAATCGTAGGAAGGCAGAAAACGAAAATAAAAAAACATATCCGAGGTGGGAATCGAACCCTCTCGATCATGCATAATACATATTTCTAGGCAGTAACCTTATCCCCTTGACCATCCAGACAACTATGGGCCGCTTCAATATTAAGCTATCTAACCAGTATACACGCTCAACCTGCAGTTTAAGTACTTCAATTCGTGGTTTATTTAATATAATTCTAATTCAATGCATATTGTAAAAACATAATTAACATTATTGGAGACCCTTTTTTAATTCTCATAAACAAAGATCTCAGTTAGACGCGACCGGAATCGCCATTTTCCTTGTTGAGAAAGGCCATTGTGCGCATGCGCGGGAGTGTCAAATATTACATATTTCTTTAATCATTTAAAAATATACCGTAACATATATATTCCTTTTAAAGAAACTCTGAAAATCTGCATGCCAAGAGCTTTCGTTAGAATGTCTTACGAAGCCAATCGGTTAAGTCGTTTTCACAATCTCGTGTGTACAAAAAACAGCTTAGTGTTTTAAATATATAGATGGCAACAGAGAATTCGTTACTTTACGGGAATGATAAAAGTGAAATACATTTCTACAATGTAATACCAATCGTAGGACGGAAGAAAACAAAAGAAACATATCCGAGATGGGAATCGAACCTTCTCGACCATGCAAAGGATGGCAACAGAGAATTCGTTACTTTACGGGAATGAAAAAAGTGTAATATGTCTCTACAATATAATACCAATCGTAGGAAGGTAGAAAATGAAAATAAAAGAACGTATCCGAGGTGGGAATCGAACCCTCTCGACCATGCAAAGGATGGCAACAGAGAATTCGTTAGTTTACGGAAATGAAAAAAGTGAAATATGTCTCTACAATGTAATACCAACCGTAGGTAGGAAGAAAATGAAAATAAAAGAACGTATCCGAGGTGGGAATCGAACCCTCTCGACCATGCAAAGGATGGCAACAATGAATTCGTTACTTGACGGGAATGATAAAAGTGAAATATGTTTTTAAAATGTAATACCAATCGTAGGAAGGCAGAAAACGAAAATAAAAAAACATATCCGAGGTGGGAATCGAACCCTCTCGATCATGCATAATACATATTTCTAGGCAGTAACCTTATCCCCTTGACCATCCAGACAACTATGGGCCGCTTCAATATTAAGCTATCTAACCAGTATACACGCTCAACCTGCAGTTTAAGTACTTCAATTCGTGGTTTATTTAATATAATTCTAATTCAATGCATATTGTAAAAACATAATTAACATTATTGGAGACCCTTTTTTAATTCTCATAAACAAAGATCTCAGTTAGACGCGACCGGAATCGCCATTTTCCTTGTTGAGAAAGGCCATTGTGCGCATGCGCGGGAGTGTCAAATATTACATATTTCTTTAATCATTTAAAAATATACCGTAACATATATATTCCTTTTAAAGAAACTCTGCAAATCTGCATGCCAAGAGCTTTCGTTAGAATGTCTTACGAAGCCAATCGGTTAAGTCGTTTTCACAATCTCGTGTGTACAAAAAACAGCTTAGTGTTTTAAATATATAGATATTTGGAAACAATTTTTCCTCGTCTTTAGTAAAACAAAGTACCGTTATTGTAAAATGTGTTAAAAAAAATTCTATTCTAAAGTCGATAAGAATTATTACAGTGTTATTATAATCAATACAGGCAATAAAAACGACAATTGTCATAGATATACATTGATTGTTGCTCTGTGAACTCCAAATTCAGCAGCCAAATCCATTAAACTTTCCTATTTGTCTAGTCACGTTAACACTTCGAGTTTATCTTTGAAGTACACGAACGGTGTATCTGTTTGCTTGCCATAGAAAACTGGAAATCTGTCCTTCGCTGCTCACTTAAAATGAAAAGAAAAAAAAACTATCAACTGAAACTTAATAGAACTTTATACAGTATATTACCGAGTAAACAAATGTATAACACAACAAACGCAAGGTAACTGACCGGAATGCAAAGACTAATAAGCCTGTTGTAGTACTGTGCACATTTCCGCAACAGTAAATTACGTGCAGCCAAGGCCAGCAACATATTTTTTGAAAAAAAAATATCGCAAAATCAAATTTTAAAAAACAATTTTTGAAATAAATAAAAACTGAAAAGAAATTTTTTGAAGAAAAAAAAATTGTCAAAAAATATATTTGCAAAAAAATTGAAAGAATATTTTCAATAAATAATAATTAAAAATAAATTTTAAAAATAAGAAAAAAAAATCTTAAAAATCTCATAATCATTTTTTAAAAAAATCCCACCACTATGAAACATCAGGTGTCATGTACAATGTAACTGGTGTTGTGTTTAGCATACCAAGTACATACTATGGATGTTTCTACAAATCCAAACTTTTCAAAACCCGAACTGGCAACAGCCCTAATTATTTTGGATTTCTGAGGTTTGGGTGTACAGTAATATATTATATCATTGGTAAAAGTACATGTTTCGGGATTATTACCATCCCTTCTTCAGCTTCTTAAAAATGTCAAACTATTTAAAAAAGGACATATTATGGTATGACATGTAATAATCAGCGTGTGTTTGGATGTTATAAAAGCTACTGCACATGAAGATATGTCCTGTTAAAGCAATCCCAATAGGCTCATTATAGGGACGTAAAATCAACAACGTTCGTGCAGAAGTCATACTGTGAATCGTCACTGGAAAAATTAATAACAATGGTAATAAATGAAAGGGGAAGGTCCGCAGATGGATTTTTCGAGAGTGTTAGGGGGATGATATGGAATAAAGATGTACCACAAAAATGTAAAGGAATCATCTACAACACCTACTTTGTGCCAATTTTGACATATGGTTCAGAAACATGGGTGATGAAGGAAAGGGACAAGAATAAAATACGAGCAGTGGAGATGAAGTTCCAGAGGAGTAGGGTAGGAGTGACAAGAATGGACAGAGTAAGGAATGAGAGAGTCAGAGAGATGGTAAGAGAGGAAACATTGCAAAATAGAATAGAGCGATCTAGGCTACAGTGGTATGGACATGTGAGGAGGATGCGAGAGGAGAGGATACCGAAGAAGATGTTTGGAATGGAAATGAAGGGAAGGAGGCCAAGGGGAAGACCAAGGGACAGATGGACAAAAGGAGTTAAGAAGAGAGTGGAGGAAAGAGGAGTGTGCTGGGACACAGTGAAAGACGAGAGATGGTGGATGGACAGGAAGCGATAGAGGGGCTTATGTTCCAAGCAGACCCGACCAGCGGTCGGAAACTGCTCAAGATGATGATGATGATGATGATGATGGTAAATCAAGAATGGTGCGTTTCTATAGTATTTGTTTCACAACAGAGCAGCTAAGTGTAACATGTCGCCACGGAGAAGAGAACGATGACAGACTACCGGGGCCTTCGCCACTGTACCTGTCAAACAAGCAGGCTAATAGCGTAACAAAAGTAAACCAAGAATAGATGCTACCTCAGCCATCTAGGCAAAACCCGCAACAGACATGGCAAAACCCTCGAAGAATTGCTAGAGTTTCATTACTTTAGTTGTTGGTTTATGAAGAAGATTCCAACAGACATTACACGGTCAGTAGAATCAAGTATGTCTCTCCAACATTTCAAGACGAGGTCTAAGCACACACCTGGTCATCGTCGGGCAAATCGTCCGCGGTGATGTCGTTTTCAAGACGTGCTGTTAGTAGAGCGTCTACATGGGTTACCCACTCCTGGAAGCCGAGGATGTGGCTTTCAGATTCCTGAGCCTCTTCGACAGACCCCTCTAGCAAAAGGGTACGATCCCTCGCCTACAAAGCAAGATGCAGTCAAAGCCCCACTTGCAACACTCAGCAGCCTTCCAAGCAGTGTGTTGGTACCATTACTGGTGTCTCCAATAGGAACGAGAAAACCGTTCTATAATATTAAGCGTAGCATTGCCCCAGTGTACAACCCTCTCCCCAGAGTTCCTGACAGTAGAAATGTGAGTCATACAGTATAGTTTGGGCAGTATACAATAAAGCCTCAAAGGACAAGCTGAATATATTATTATTTTTATAATATGGCCTATTTTGAGAGTCATATTGCCGTGATTACCATATAGGTAAGAAGAAGGTTTCAGATGCTGGATTCCATCAAGTTGATAAATCTTACGAGCTGATGAAATGTGCTGCTGAAGACCGGATAAGGTGGAGAGACCGACCATGAAGAAACCTGCCATCAGGCAGATAAACTGATGATGACCATATACGTCACACGCGCACTTAAAATAACACTTTCATAGAAATTTGAATTTAGTAAGTTTTTAGGGATTTTTTGTTGACAGTAACATTTTATGTTGGTAGCCCTGATTTTTTAAATATTATGAAGACACTCGGATATCCTAGCAAAAAAAAAAAAAACACTTAATTTTCAATGACCTTTAGTAACTTTAGGGACTTTTAGTCCAACACTACGAGTTGAGTTGGTACATAGGCGTTTTAACTTTTAATAATGGTAAGTATAGCAGCATACAGATTAACAGAAATATTTAATTATTAAATAATTTTATTTCACCTCATGTCAGTAAAATTGAATTAATAACATTAATAATTATACTATAAGGTGTGTTCAAAAAGTAACGAGCCGGAGGCATAATTACAGAAACCAATACCTGTATGTTAGAAGTATTGGCCCTGGCTGTTGATGCACTTGTCCCACTGTGACACGAGGCGGTGAATGGCTGTCTCATAAAATTCCCTGGGCTGGGAAGTGAACCAGTTCCGCACGCACAGCTGGACGTCTGCGTCCGAGGTGAAACGTTGGCCCCGCAGAGCCCTTTTCAGGGGACCAAACATGGCGTAATCACAGAGAGAGGGAGAGATCTGGACTGTATGGAGGGTAGCCGAGAATCTCCCATTTGAATTTCTGCAGGAGTGCCGCGACTGTGTTGGCCGTTTGAGGTCGTGCATTGTCGTGGAGCGACAACGGCGGCTATGACGTTCACTGTCACTCGGCGGTCCTGGGTAATGAGTGCATCAACCAGCTGGACGTTGTCATCGGTAATGCAGGGGGGTGCCCCAGACCGGGCATCATCGGCTAATGACACCCGTCCTTCCCTGAAACGCTTGTGCCACGCCTTGACCCTTGCAAGGGACATGCAGTGTTCGCCGTACACTTGTGACATTCGGCGATGAATGTCCGTTCCTCCTACTCCTTCAGCTGTCAGAAACTGAACAACACCTCTTTGCTCTTTGTTTGATGCCTCCATGTCACTGTTTGCAATGCGACTGGCAGCGTTGGACGATTGTTGCATGCTGCTGCTCGCTTTGTATCGTCACGTGACGTGCACGCGTGCCCTCTAGTGATGGGCTGTGACCTTCCACGCACCTCGTTAGACACACCACTATGTCGTCACCGGTTACTTTTTGAACGCACCTTATAGTTTCCGCCACATTATAGCCCTCCTCAGTAATTGCCTTTCTAAAAGAAACCAATATAATTGCGAGCCAAGTTGATTATTCTACTTGGATTTTTATCTTTGAAAAATTAATTTAAAAATATATCAAAATACTGAAGTTAAAAATTCAGATCTGTAACAATTATGGGCCTTAAAATGATGACACATAAAATAATTTAGTGAAAATGACATACCTAAACAGTTGGTGATTGTATATTACTATAAAACAGGCTAAGACATTTTTCATCTAGAAGTCCAATATAGGCTCTTTGCGGAGTGGATCAAAAGGCTGGAATTTGTAGGTTATTGTATGTACGAGTATCTTCCTGCTGCAATAGCAATTTTGACGTGAATTGTCTGACGAAGAGATGTTGTTTCGGAATTTATGGTTGTATTTTGACATGTGCTATTGTATGTTTTGGTTTTCTCTTGTTGTTATCATGGACATATACTCCGTAGATGACTCTACGAACACTTGTTGTCATGGTAACCACCGTGTCCAAGCTAATGACAGATAGACCCCAGCTATATTCATGTTAATAATGGGATGTCAAATCGCCATCCACTACAAGAAAAGAAACGAGGCAGATCTAGACCGGCTGAAGGTTCTCTAGTAAGTGAATAAGCAGATATGTGTTGTCAGCAGATGGGCAGTTCTTGGGGGAGGGGGGTACCAGGGCTTGAATTCAAAACAAATAACCAATAATATGTTTTCAATAATCTTACCCACAATGCATTTGTTCACATGCAACAGTTCCCAGAAGAACAAAGGAATGGGTCATGCATACATCTAGCATTCACCTCCTGTTTTCAAGTCACCCGATTTAAAAATATATAACAAACATACCTTTAAAAAAACTAAATCATTAACCAATCATTTATGAGAACCAACACACCGCTTGAAAGTCTCTAGTTCAAAAACTGGAAGAACAATCATCACAAAGCAAGGAAGATATATACGATTCCAGTTACATGTTTGTTCCGTCTCCCGGATGGTGACCTCCAAAAAGTATTAAAAAAAGTGGCACCTGAATTTCTTTTTATTACTTCACCCACAGCTCTATTGTCGCAAGGATGGTGTCTTGGGGCTGGACACACCTAGTCAGCAGATACAACTGGGGATGGTGACAGCTGACCACTAACTTGGGTCTAAATAAGGAAGGCTGAGGAAAGAGATTTTGAAAAGAAGTCGGCCATGCGTGGACCAGTTGGACCAGGCATTTGCCTGGTGGTGAAGATGGAAACCACGAAAACCATTTTCAGGATTGCCGAGGTGGGATTCAAAGCCAGGCCGCCGAGGCCTGTGAATTTCTTTGTTACTTCATTAATTTATGTTTTATTGCAACGACGATAATAATACGAAGGCAGATCAACAAAGACTGGGACTGATTTTCTTTCACAGATATTTATTACTCTATTTAGATGTTTACATGATCTTTTTAAAAGTAGTCCCTACCTAATTCAATGCACATTTTATAGCGTCTCTGCTAGTCTTTGAACACATGTTGCAGACCATCTTTGTCAGGTCCTTGAGAATCACCTCACTTTTCTTGAGCACTGCTTCAGACTTCTCAAATCGAAAGGTATGCCCTTAGTGATGGGAATAAAAAGAAGTCACAGGGTGCAAGATCAGGGCTATAAGGTGGATGCGGTACACAAGTAACATTGAATCGAGCCCCAACCTGCCTGACTTTATTTGTGGACGTGAGGTCGTGGAACGGGCACAAACTCTGACCATACGGAGATGATCATACATGATTGTAAAGACACTATCAAATGAAATTCCCAACACTTCACTGAGGTTACGTAATACTATCCGCCAATCCTCATGAACAATCACAGCATCTGCGTTGATGTTGACGTCAGTCACCTGGCGCACCTTGCTTAACACAGTCAAGTCGGCCTTCCTTGAAGTCCTTGGACCACCTAAACACTGTTGCACGAGATAGTGATCTTCACCGTGCGCTTGCTTCAGCTTTTCGTAAGTTTCAGTGGGTGTATGGTTTAAACTAAAACAGAATTTGGTTGCACTGTACTGTTCCTCTCGCGTCCAGGCGCGGATCTAGAGTTTCGCTTGGGGGGGGGGGGAGTCAGAGAATCGAAATTGTTAAGAAAAATGGTATCACTAAAAACGCAATCACCAAATAACCAAACGTACAAAACCAGACCAATTTTTTTGCAAGCTACATGGATAGAAATTTAGCGAACCAAAAATATTCGTACAAATTACAACGGCGTGTTTTGCGACTTTTACATCGAGCTTCGAGAGAAAAGTATCAAGGTACGTTACAGTTTCGGCAAGTCGAGTTGGTACCGAAAAAGGGAGAAAGTCACAGCTTAAATTGCCAACCAAGCTTGCAGTTTGGACGTCGGCAAAATTTTTTGGTGCGTAAAAAACCCCAAATTCCTATCCGTGCATTGCTGCACATTCATCGTGACATCACTATAAACATCGATTCGGTAATCACAAGGTTTGCTAAACAAAATAGATGAGTTGATTTTGTTATATAAATAATCGTTTTCTATAACAGGTATGAAGTTGTAAATATGTAGAGTTGTAACAGAACATAATAATTCCAATAAAGATATTTCAGTATTGAATAAAATGAAAAAACTGTTTTTCAGTTAAAATTCTTTAAATTTTATTTGTCTGGTTATTGTGTTTTCGTTTTTTGAGTTTGCAAAAAAATGTGGTCTCCGTTTGGGGGGTCCATGACCCCCGTGACCCCCCCCCCCCCCCCCTGAATCCACGCCTGCTCGCGTCACCTCCATTGTCTGGTATGCGAAATGCACGGAGCGTCTACAAAATAGAGCATTACTAACAACCTACCGATACGAGAGTACTGCCGCCTACGGACCCCCTCTTTTCAAATATTTATGTTATAGAATGGAAACTGTCACGGAAGCTACAGGAAAAAAATCACTCTCAGTCTTTGTTGATCAGCCCTCGTAAAACCGTGCATCCTTTTGGTTTAGCTATAGGTTGTTTAAATTGCTGAAGGAATTTTATTTGATCCCCCTGTGGATTACATTTCGAGCGTTATACAGGGTAGGTGGAAACACGTGCCATCGCACACCAGACTAGCAGCTATGTGTAGAGATCAACGCGACAGATCTTCCAAGCTGACAAGCAGAGTTGCCCGAGGTCCCCCACTGGCTTTTAGGGCTGCCCTTGCCAAACAAAGACCTCTGTGGGTCTTTGACACGTCTAGTAGCGCCGAGATTGTTCGGTTTCTGGAAAGGGTCAGGCCGAGCAACTGCGAGACGGTACAGGACACCGTGTCGTCGCCTAGTAACCCTGGGGTAGTCAGGAAACTACTAGAGATCCAGTTAGCAGAACTATGACTTATTCACCAGATAATATAATATCATATGGCCTCAGGTGCTGGGTGCAAGCTTTGTTATTTGACGCCCAGAGGGCAGCTTGCATGTCGAATTTTGTTGTTCCTTGGAGTGCTATGAAAATCAAGGAGGTTAGTTATCTAAGCTCCTTGAGACTATGGCACTTTGTAGTAGAGAAAGAAAGAACGTTTGTGTCGACGGTAAATCCCGAGATTAATTTTGCCATTATGAACACGGCCTACTGAATTCAAATGTGTTCTTTAACATGCCAACAAAGTATGACATGCGTGTTGTGATTTTTGTCGCCTTTCAAAAATCACTTACCATGGCCATGAGCGAACCTGCAAGTTTGGGGTTGGTAGACCGACACAATAACCACTCGCCCACCGTGGGAGGCATTCACCAGATGATAGGCGCAATTGGTCATTTCTCTAACACGATTGCAGCTCGTGGCATGTTGCCAATTGTCAGGAGAGAACAGCGACGAGTGTGACAGAGCCTTGTGTGGTCAGACAAAGAGGGCATCTGGCGACATCAAAGTGAATGAGTCTGTCTCACTATGCGCAGAACACTCTCTCTATCGCCTTCTTATGTGATATATTAGAAAGAAAATCAAGGGATTCTGCCTTTTCAATACTTATATTGAACCTACTCACAGGTACATGTTTCGAAGGTTAACTCCTTCTTCCTCAGCCTGTACATAAATATCAAAGATAAATTACCATTATAAGAACATGCGTTACATGAAATAAAGATTTGTGAAATAAATAATGTGAAGTTCAACTATTTCCGATTCTCCATAGGAGATCTTCTAATTGGATATCCAGGCCTGGGTGCATTAAAAAGCTGCTGAATCAGGCCCGTCTTGTGAGTCGCTATTTGGTTGCGTCATCGTTTTCCGAACTAGTCTCTATGCTGCCCTTGGAGAACATCATGGCAAAGAAACCATAGAATCCCTGCAGCAGTGCCATGCCCCGCCGTATGTAGTGTGTTTGGGCGTGAACAACAGCAGATCAAAACGTGTCTCGCAAATATCACTCCTTTGATTGTTCAAAGACATACTAGGGGCGAAGGGGAAGGGAAATAGAGGACGGGAATTAAAACTAAGGAAAAATAAATGTGGATGTTCATGATGTGTCGATGTTGGCTGTTGTTTTGGGATGGATGATTGTGAAAAACGAGAGATATAATCATTATTGAATTTGGAAAATAAATGCTATGAATGGTGGAATACACTGATCAATTTATCTATTACTATATAATGCGTCTATTAGTGTTCTGTATAAAATACTGGTTTCAAAAATTATTTCATTAAGATTGTGGGAAGGGTTAAATCTCTGTGCTTTGTCGATCTCTATGGTAGTGAATTCTTATGTGATCTCGTTTTTAACAGGTTCAAACTTTGGTACCAGTACTGAAGAATACGAGAGACACTAACGGTAACTGGAATCATATATACTGTATATATTTCAAGAAACATTCAAATGCAGAGAAATTGTTCATAAGCAAGAGAAAGTTAATGGTTGAAATCAATTCAGAAACAACTGACATAAAATTAACGTATTTTGAAGAAATGCATTCACTTTATAAGAAACACTTGTCTTTTATTTATGTACAGATATCTTGTAAAATACACAGCAGAGAAAAATAGTTAAATGTTTTAATCTTTGTTGATTAATTAATTAATTAATTAGGAATTAATTACAGTTGTGAGCACTTGAAATTAGCAGCTGAGTTGAGTGCAAAAGTTAAGTCCTGTACAGCAATAACAAATTCTTTGCCTCATAAAATATACCCCTCTTGTAGTTACATAACTACAACCCTTATGACACCCTGCATGGAGTAACATATTGTGGCAAAGAATTTAGGTCAGTGTTGTCCACTCTGCTCACAACTCATAAATAACACTTCCTATAGTAATCCCATCATTACTTCTGACTTGACGTTTCAGTGCTACACAACAATTATCTAGCAGTCGAAAGTGAAATCATTTTAACCAGCCAATCAAATCGATATATCACAACAACTTTGAAAGAATAATAGATTTTCCGCCTTCAATACTGTTTATTTCTATTACTTACAGGGACTAGTCCCAAAGTTATAGTTACGTCAATACGGACCTGAATAATCGACATTATGAATATCACAACAAATCGAGTATCGCTCACAATGTTGCCTGCTAAATCACGACATCGCGAACGAAACTTCATTTGTCGTGATATATAGATTTGAATCTCTGCCTGTGATTGGCTGGTTAAAGTGATTTCATTTCTGACTGCTAGATAGCTTTAGCGTAGCACTGATGTCAAGTCAGAACTAAAGATGGCTTCACTACAGGAAAGAAGAGCTGTATTATAACGAGCCATATATCTTTGTGATCCACATTGCGAGCCGAACCGAAATATGCAAACAAAATAGGCCAATGCCTCTGTCAGCTCTATGTAGACGGGCTAGAAGGGATGAATGACGTGGAACACAGTGACAGGAAATTGTGTCAGAAATAGTTTGGCCATTGCGTAGCTCACAGCATTCTATGATGAACATCATTTAATTCTCTTTCATTCGGACTGGCCGCGTGGCTCAGTGGTAAAGTTCTCACCTGCTGTTCCCAAGGATGCAGGATTGAACCTGGCACAGTCAGCTGGCATTTGAGGGTGTGCAAATGCGAGGGAGACAAAGACAGTAGATTTACTGGCATGTTAAAGGTCCCCTTCGGGGCGAAATTACGGTACCCTGGAGTTTCTAAAAGCCGCAGTAGTTAAAAGGAACGTAAGACCAATATCATATTATTATCCTTCGATGTGCAACCCTTACTGGACAAACAAATAGTCGTCTCCAGGCAGTAGAAAAGAAGTTCCTCCGTTCTTGCCTTCAAAAGACGAAAATGGACAAAATAAGGAATGAGGATATCCGACAACAACTGGGATTGGAAAGGAGCCTGCTGGAGACACTCGAACTCAAGAGATTGAGATGGTATGGTCACATGAAGAGGATGGCTCCTCACAGGATACCTTGAATGTACTTCGGCCAGTGTGTCCCCGGGAAGGGACCTCGCGATGTGTGGGAGAAGCAAATTTATAAGGACCTAGAAGCTAGAGATAAGAACTGGCATCAAATACAACAACAGTTATGGATGGACAGGACAAATTGGAGACAGCTCATTTATAACCGCACCCAGCTTGCTGGAGCGAAGAAACTATGATGATGAATTCGATGTGGATAGTGTTCACAGTGTTTATATTCTTATCACTTCTTCATCGCAAATCACAGCTAATCAACCTATGATCCTCAATACCGTTTATAAACATGTCACATTTCACCTTTTCCATTGCAATAAGAGCTAAGGTAAGTGACGTATTGGTGAATTCCACGGGCATATTCCAAATTGCCTGTACTTACCACCACAATAGCATAAGGCACGATATATTATCTACCAAATGCCGACAGAGGCATTGGCCCGTTTTGTTCGAATATTCCGGTTTGTTTCACGATGTCAATCACAAAGATATAGAATGCATTATAATATCGACATTCAACCTAGGACATGTTACTTGTTAACTGCTCGCGACTGTACCGTACATTAGAGTGATGCATACATTCTTCAAGACAGATGCAGAAAGCAGGAGGAGTTTGCCTCAAACTATGCAAAACACAAGAAAATTTCTTTTTTTAATACTGGTTGTGAGCACACATGTTATTGAAGCAAACCACTACTCCAATACAAACCCTGTTAATGTTTCCATAACACCGCAACTAAACAGCTATTTCACTCTCACAATATTGAAAATCAAGGGTTTTTGGGTATTGTGCTGTGTATAATTGACCACTTTAGTAATCTTTATCAAGGCTTAATAATGGTTAATCGTATAAAGTTAAACATATTAGATTTTAGATATTAGATTTTAAAGATATTAAAAATTAGAAATAAATTTTTAAAAAGTTAAAATCAAAATAAATATTTGAATATTTAAGAATTAAAAGTTAAATATTAATTGTTTTTAAATTCAAAAATAAGAACAAAATATTTAAAAATTACATTAAAAGTTACAAAATTCAAAATTGAAAATTGAAAAAAAAAAAAAAAAAACTCAAAATTTTTAAAATTAAAATTAAAATATAGAAATTAAAAATTTATAAGGTCAGGTTTGTGTTTGTGTGTAAGGCCTTATTAGCCCATACAATAATTCAATATGTAAGCATCGTTTAACTCTTCCCAAGCGGAATATGGATATATCCAGAGTGAATTTTTCAGCCTCGAAGATATCTCAACGTTACTAATTTGATTAGATTAATATCAAATGATTTCTAAGTAATTGTGGAAGCTGTACCCAAAAATATCAGTTTGTTATTTCAATTCATACATCAGGATTTAAAAGATACCTACCTCATCCCTCAGCACAAAATCTTTTGAGATGAATCCCAACATTTTAAAACAATTCGCCAATTGCTATTTAACAACATGACTGCCGTGTTATTTTTCCTTTCTTGCATAATCAGTCCACTTACATTTACATGGCCCCCCATTTTATGCTTGTGATCGCATCTCTGACTAAATAGCTCCATCCTGCATCATCTTGCAAACCTCCATTGCCTCCTGTTCTGGGCCTATCACGGCATCCTAAAAGACAACTGCATTCTAAACCGGCCTAAAAGCAGGGAATTTATTGCTCTTTGCGGCATCCTAAAACACAACTGCATTCTAAACCAGCCTTAAAGCATGGAATTTAGTGCTCCTTTGCGGCATCCTAAAAACCGACTGCATTCTAAACCAGCCTTAAAGCATGGAATTTAGTGCTCCTTTGCGGCATCCTAAAAACCGACTGCATTCTAAACCAGCCTTAAAGCATGGAATTTAGTGCTCCTTTGCGGCATCCTAAAAACCGACTGCATTCTAAACCGGCCTTAAAGCATGGAATTTAGTGCTCCTTTGCGGCATCCTAAAAAACAACTGCATTCTAAACCAGCCTTAAAGCATGGAATTTAGTGCTCCTTTGCGGCATCCTAAAAACCGACTGCATTCTAAACCAGCCTTAAAGCATGGAATTTAGTGCTCCTTTGCGGCATCCTAAAAAACAACTGCATTCTAAACCAGCCTTAAAGCATGGAATTTATTGCTCCATTGCGGCATCCTAAAACACAACTGCATTCTAAACCAGCCTTAAAGCATGGAATTTAGTGCTCCTTTGCGGCATCCTAAAACACAACTGCATTCTAAACCAGCCTAAAATCAAGGAATTTATTGCTCCATTGCGGCATCCTAAAACACAACTGCATTCTAAACCAGCCTTAAAGCATGGAATTTATTGCTCCATTGCGGCATCCTAAAACACAACTGCATTCTAAACCAGCCTAAAAGCAAGGAATTTATTGCTCCATTGCGGCATCCTAAAACACAACTGCATTCTAAACCAGCCTTAAAGCATGGAATTTATTGCTCCATTGCGGCATCCTAAAAAAGGACTGCATTCTAAACCTGCCTAAAAGCATGGAATATAGTGCTAAATGCCCCCCTGATTTACGCTAATCATTGCATCTCTGAGTACCTATTCCATTCTACAAGAGCTTACAAAACTTCATGGCCCCCTGTTCTGTAATTACTATAACACAGTCAACTCGATATGCTTTGCTCCTTTATATACAACCTTGATAATTTGCTCACCAGACATGTTAAAGCTGTAATTTACAGTAAAAGAAATGTAAGCGGTCACTAAGTGCTCACTGCCTTATTTATGAGAACATTTCAAACAACAATTGGAAATTTATTTATTTTAAAATGATTTTGCCATGACTCCTGCAGCCATAATAGGATAATGATATTCATTAATGTATCTTTTGTCAATTCAAAAGGAGACACAGTAAATATTACATTTTTACAAAGAGGGATGGGGTTATGGCAGTCTATGTATACCACTCTTTCCTAGAGGCCAGAAATTTTTAACATTCCTACATTCCTACTGGTCTATTATGAATATCCTATAAATATTTGATATCAGTCCACTACGTTGGGAATTTACAATTCGTTCACCGCATCGGTATGACATTTTTTGTAGTTCCCAAGATCACCAGCAGAACGGAAAGTACGCTTCCGAGATTTTGGGCAAAACCGTTTACCAAACTGCATTTAAATCCCTGTATCTTTGTGTACTTGTATCTGTGCCACAGATGATCTTTGGAACCACGAAACATCTCCGACTCACAATTACAGTGAAATTGTTAATTCCTGACTTTTTATTGTACCAATACACGATGGATATGAAATATAGGAATATTTAATTCTCCAGGAGCGACAGAAGAGTTATTGTCTTGTGGTTGGCCGTGTGAGCTCACAACCATGCTGTCTATGTTAGTGACGGGCAAGCCTCCTCGCAACACATGCAGCCATTACCACTCCCCTCCACTGCAACACTACATGCAGATGTTATTATATCACATATCAGACAATAAACATCACAAAGCAATGGCACACAACAATGAGAATTATAATTCAAAACACTGAGAATATACAAGATAATCCACAAGGAATGTTCAGAAATGATACAACACCATTACCAGATTGTTCTGAAATATGTCGGCAACAATAATTACCGAATTTGTTGTAGTTGGTACAATTGGGATCCGTCCCCATGGATGCTAGACCTTTAATAGCCATTTATTTCTATTACACACATCAAAAAAAGTGTTGCATATTGCCGTGGAGCAAAGTGGGGACGGACTTATTTATTAAGCAGTGTCTATACCATGGGGGGCTAACCTATTTTAACTAAGGGCCTCATTGTAAATAGTTGGGGGACCTTGCGGGCTAATAACACTCCGGGCAGTTATGGAATTCTTTTTAAATATAGGTGCAATATGGTGAGTTTTGTGGCTGTCTGACCGTAGTTTTCTTAGTATTGTTGCCATTTTATATATTTATTTGTAGTGGATTAAAAAATTAAACACTAACAATAAATTTACATATTTTTACAAATCCCTTTAAAATAGAAGTACGATGATATTCAATACACTCATACAACATGAATGACAAAGAGTGAGTATTTATGTTCATTGGACACAATGAAAAATGAAAATCCACAGCCTGTTTCCAGTCTCCGACCGGGTCAGGAATGGAATGAATGAAGCCCCCATCTAGCGGCGAGGATATGGGCTGTGCCGGCTGCCGAGGCCTGACGCACTCCTCTGGGGCAATGATTAAATGAATGACAGATGAAATGAAATGATAATGGAGAGTGTTGCTGGAATGAAATGTTGACAGGGAAAACCGGAGTACCCGGAGAAAAACCTGTCTTCCTCCGTTTTGTCCAGCACAGATCTCACATGAAGTGACCGGGATTTGAACCACGGACCCAGTGGTGAGAGGCCGGCGTACTGCCGCCTAAGCCACGGAGGCTTTTCACAACAAGCCTATAATGGCAATAATTAAAACAAGAGTATGTTTATAAAACGAGCGTATGCGAGTTTTATAATGTCCATACAAGTGTCTTAATTACCATTATAGGCGAGTTGCATACGCCTGTTTATGTTCGACGATAATTATTATAACTATTTTATGTTCGAACATAAATATTCATAAATATCTGTCGAGATTTTGCCCGTTTTATGTACTGAACAGAGCGCATGAGACGCAGGGAATGCCTTGTATTTGACCATGGCCTCCTAGATTACCCTACTACGACACTAGGCCAGGCAGTGAAATTTAAATTAGAAAGCCGTGGAACTCAGCACAATTAATTATCTAATTGGTCAAACAACTGTTTCTTGAGCTCTGATTGGTGGGAGAAACTGTTTCATAATGAAAAATAGTGTTATAATGAGCCTCATTATAGTACAGTTTTCTGACATATAATAGTCAGGGTCGAACATAAATGTCTATTATTAAATATCTAGGAAGCATACTAACGGACGATATGAGAAGCAGTAAAGAGGTAAGAACTCGCATTGCCGTTGCTAAAGAAGGCGTTGTATCGTCACGTGACGTGCACGCGTGCCCTCTAGCGACGGACTGTGACTTCCACGCTCTGGTCGGAACCACATCTCATTACACACGCCACGATTAGCCGATGTCGCCACCGGTTTGCGCATTACAGCCTCCGGCTTGTTACTTTTTGAACGCACCTTATATATATTAAAGTAGAAATTTTGACCTACCATAATCACGAGTAACTTACTGAATGTCTCTTGTATATTTAATCCGTTCTGTTTAGAACGACCTGGGGGAAGGTGTTACATTGTTCCTGAACAACCCCTATGTATTATATTAAAACATGCATTAATATAGCTGCAATAAATGGCACAGTAGGTCTTGAGAAGCATTACATCAGTGGTGAACAGTTTTGCAAACATATAAACACACTTCATCTGATTTTCCGTGAGTAACTTAGAATAAAAATTAATAATTTTAGTCAGAGATTCCTTGTATACCACAGTATAGCTCCCTGAAGAGTTTCACATAAGCCCTTATAACTTCTTCCCGTGTGAATATATTTCAAAAAATCAAAAAACACCCGAGGGTAATGAATCAAGGAACACATTTAGGTAAGGCGGTAGGCTGAAAGTAGTTTTCAAAATCATTTTTTAGTTTTTTTGTGTAATTAGATACCATGTTCTTTTCTGAACATTTATATGTATAATTTATAGAAAGTACCTGAAGCCTGGAAAAAGGAAATAATATTGCCAATAATAAAGAAAGGAGACAGGAAGGTGTGTGGTAACTACCGAGGAATCACCATCATCTCGCATGTTGTCAAAGTAATGGAAAGAATCCTAGAAAAAAGAATTAGAGTAAAGGTAGAAAGCCAAATAGAGGAGGAGCAGTTTGGATTTAGAGGGGGCAGGTCAACAATGGAACCCATTTTCATTCTGAGACAGAACATTGAAAAGAGTTGGGAATATGGGAAGGATATGGTAATGACTTTTATTGATCTAGAAAGGGCCTATGATAGCATCCCTAGAACAAAAGTTTGGGAAAGCTTAACAAATAGGGGTATAGGCAAGGAACTGATAGACATGATAAAGGAACGTGCATGGAGTGCTACAGTAGTGTGAAGACTAGAGTCGGGACATTGGAATGGTTTAAAATTGACACTGGACTAAAGCAAGGAAGTGTGCTGTCACCCTTGTTGTTCGTAATGGTGATGGATGACATCATGAAGGCAGCAATGAAAGAATATAGTAGGGCCAAGATGAAGGTAATGTTGTTTGCAGACGACGACGTGATCTGGGGCGAGGATGAGAGGGAGGTACAAGAACAGTTAGACGTAATAAATGAAAAGATTGAGCAATGGGGATTGAAGATAAATGTGGAGAAGAGTAAAACAGTGGTGATGGGTAGAGATAAGAAAGAAGGAAAAGGAGCAATCAAAGTAGGAGATAAGGAATTGGAAGTGGTGAAACACTTCAAATACTTGGGAAGTGAACTGACTGAAAATGGAAGACTAGATTTGGAAATTAGCAGAAGAATACAACTCGGGAGTGCTTTCTACCAACAGGTACGGTGACTAGTATGGAACAAGGATATACCAATTAAGGCTAAAGAAGTTATGTACAAAGCATATTATGTTCCCATAATGACATATGCAGCAGAAACTTGGACAATGACTAAGAGGGATGAGAGCAGAGTACAAGCAGCTGAGATGAGATTCGTTACACACGCCACGATTAGCCGATGTCGCCACCGGTTTGCGCATTACAGCCTCCGGCTTGTTACTTTTTGAACGCACCTTATATATATATATACAGGGTGCTTCAAAAAAAATGTATACACACTTTGAACTTCCATAGAAAATTTATTTACCGTTCTACAAAGTTAAATTTCAGGAAATTAGAAAGCTGAAAGTCCAATGTAAATGAAACATAAATAACAAATGTTAATACTGTTCAAATTGGCGACCTGCAGCATCAATACAATTCTGAGTACGAGTCACCACTGATTCTGTACATCGTATCAAAACGTCCAATGAGATTTCTCTACACACGGCTTGAATCTCATTCCAAAGAATTCTAGGTTACGTGGTTTACGTTTGTACACCTCATCTTTTACTGTGCCCCATAAGAAGAAATCCAGTGGTGTAAGGTCTGGAGAGCGTGCTGGAAACTCGATTGGCCCCCTGCGTCCTATCCACTGGCCCGGCAAATTTTGATCCAGGTAAGCTCGTACGTCCCTGTGATAGTGCGGCGGGGCACCATCTTGTTGAAAATAAAAATTATCATTACCGTATAATGCACGAATGGCAGGAAATATGGAATCAGCAAGCATTGTTAGGTAAGTTATACCAGTTACAGTGCCTTCAAATCGAAAAGGTCCAATGAGTCCCCTTGAAGACAAACCGCACCACACATTTACACCAGGCAAATTTACAGCTTTTTCAATTGTAATGTGAGGATTTTATTCACCCCAGTAAACACAATTGTGCCTATTGACAGTTCCATTAAGTTTGAATTGGGCTTCATCTGACCGAATGATGCTACCCATAAATCCCGGTTCACGTATCACCATCTCCTGAACCCATTCACAAAATTGCAACCTTCGATCTGGATCGTCGTCACTTAGCTGTTGCACCAGCCTTGGAATGTAAACACGATACTTGCCTCTCTTCAGAATGCGTAGCACGCTGCTAGCACTTACATCACTTTCACGTGCCCCTTGCCTTGAAGATTTGTTAGGAGAGCGTTGAAACAGTTCCAAGACTGCCGTTTATGACTCATCACTTGTAGCTGTTCGAGGTCGACCTGAATGACATTTATGCACATCATACACTGTTCCATGAACTTCGAATTTGTCTCGTATGCGTGTAATTGTTAATCTTGAAGGTGGTTCTGTATCATACTCCCTTCTCCACTGTCTTTGAACTTCATTTACATTCTCAAACTTCCAGTACCACTTAATAACCTGCTTACGTTTTTCAAAACTCAAACGTACGTCCGCCATGTTGATATTACAAATTCCAACTGACAATATAACATAGAGGGACAATTATGCTGCCACCTGGCGAAGAAATATAACATTAGCCTTGTAGAGCGGGAAAACTACGATAGTTTAAAGTGTGTATACATTTTTTTGAAGCACCCTGTATATATATATTAAAGTAGAAATGAGATGAGATTCCTGAGAAGTATGGTCCAGAAAACGAGGAGAGACAGAGTGAGAAATGAAGATTTACGAAAAGAACTGGGAGTACAGAAACTAAATGACAAACTGGAGCAAAACAGATTGAGATGGTTTGGACATGTTAAACGGATGAATGAAGTAAGGCTACCAAGACGAGCACTGGAACGACGGATGACAGGGAAGAGAGGACTAGGAAGACCAAGAATGCGTTGGATGGACTCGGTGGAGAATAGTATTAGAAAACGGAACCTGGATTGGAACACCGTGTCTGAAGAGGAATGGTGGAACGACACAACAAAGTGGAGAGGAACCATATTTGCCTCCATCGAGAGTCAACTGGAAAAGGGGAAATGAAGATGATGATGATTTATAACTGTCCTCCAGTTATAACTGCATTATTAATATTTTTTAAATGTTGATGACATCTGTCACTCAGTAATAATTTTCCGCCCCTTTTCGCAAATGTGTTATATCTCCGGCTCTTTTACAGTTAGAGAGTTAGTATTTTTTGTGTGTTTTGTAGAGAAATGTATGGTTCAGATGTTGGTGAACCTGTTACAGCACATTTTGATAGTCGAACGATTGCAGGCGCGCAAAGTTTTAAACAAAAGTTGTATTTCCTAGCATATACATGTTGTAAAAATTGATGTCTTATTTTCTCAAAACCATAAATTCTGAAACATTTGTCCCGTTTTCTCAGAAACTATCCGAAAAATGTTAATGAAAATATCACAGTTTTTAAACACCACTGTATTGCAACTGTGGAATTTCAGTCATGTTGACTGCGGCACCAGAAAGTCTGCTGTAATAAACATATTTATTTACTTTTTTCTAAAAAAAATTGAAATGCATGGAAATTAATTTATAACATCTTTAGAATGACAATGCCAGAGCCATTTAGGATCAGTAAGTTGCACAAAGATCTTTTAATATACAGAGAAAATTTCATTGTGGGGTTTGAAGCCATTTTTCATTGTAGCCTTAGTAAACAAAAGTTTGGTGCTTTTCAGTCGGTCAACACGAATGTACCCAAAAGAGCCGGGTTATGCCCTAATCCTGCAAAAAAATTACACGAGATTAATTATTAAACTTTTGTGAAAATTTCAGACAAATGTGTTCAGTAGTTTATGAGAAAACGGGTCATGAATTTGCTTAATTTAACATTGTTGGTGTAGCACCTACCGTCTTACCTTGAAGAAAGAATTATGTCATCATCATCTTGTACAGTTTCCAGCCCCAGGCTGGGTCTGTTTGGAACATAAGCCTCGCCACTTAGTCCTTTCTTCCCACCACCTCTCCGCTGTCACTCTGGTCCAGTTCTCGCCTCTCTTCTTGACACATTCCTCCACGCCTTTCAGCCATCTATCTCTTGGTCTTCCCCTTGGTCGTTTCGTCTGCATCTGCATCTCATGTATCCTGTTGGGAATCTTCTTCTCATCCATTCTCTTTAAGTGTCCATACCACCTCAGTCTTGAAGTCTCAATCCAACCTTGCAAGGGCTCCTCTTTCACCATTTCCCTGACCTTTTCATTCCTCATCCGTCTCTTCTTGTTACTCCGATCCTACTTCGCAGGAACTTCATTTCACCTGCCTGTATTCTGCTTATGTCTCTTTTCTTCATTGTCCACGTTTCTGAAGCATAGGTCAGTATCGGGATATAGTAGCTTCTGTATAACACTTCCTTGCTTTTTTGTGGGACATCTTTATTCCACACTAAGCTCCTAATGCTTCTCAGAAATGCTTCTGCCTGTCTACCACGTTCCGTAATCTCTTTGCCATTTCTCCCATTTTCCTCCACTATATTTCCCAAGTACTTAAGACTTTCCACCTTCTTCAGCTGTCCACCTCCAAGTGTTATCCCACTCATTGGTCTGTCCTTTTTCCTGGTCGTTAACAGGATCTCACATTTACTGATGTTGAACTTCCATCCGTACTCTCCCACTGTTTCTTCCCAAGCCTTCAGTTGCTCCTGAATTTCCTCCTCCTTGTTTCCCCAGACCATGAGATCATCTGCAAACACCATTGCTTTCATCTTATCTTCTCCTATCTTTCCTGCTATCCGTGTCATTACCTCGTCCATAACCACAATAAAGAGAAGGGGTGACAGTGCACTACCGTGTTTCAGGCCACTCATTTGTCTGAACCAGTCTGTTCTTTCCCCTCCAACTTTCACACAACTCACACTTCCACAATACATCTCCTTCACTCTGCCTACAGTCCCTTTTTCCACTCCCATGTTTTCCATTGCTTTCCAAACCTTCTCCCTATACACACTATCATATGCCTTTTCGATGTCCAGACAGGCCATCAGCAGATCCTCTCCAAATTTGTAGTGGTGTTCCTTGAGCTGTCTCACTGAAAATATGAGATCCACTGTTGATCTCCCAGGTCTGAATCCATACTGCTCCTCTCTCAATTTTCTCTCCACTTTGGCTCGTATTCTACTTTCTAATATCTTTTCATATATCTTGGCACAGTGAAGTATGAGTGTGACTCCCCTGTAATTTCTGCACTCCTTTCTGCTTCCTTTCTTAAATATTGGGACAATTAATCCTTTCTTCCAATCTTCTGGGGTCTTTTTCTCCTTCCATATCACCCTCATCACACGGTACAGCCACTGTTTCCCAACCTCCCCAGCTGCCTTCACCATTTCAACACTCACTTCATCCACACCCGGTGCCCTTCCTCCTTTCATCTTGTCTATAGCCATCTCCAGTTCTCTCCAAGTCAGGTCCTTTTCCATTCCTGTGTTGTCTTCTCCATCTTCCAATACATTGTCTTCCTCCCTTTGACCATTTGGGTTCAGCAAATCCTCAAAGTACTCTTTCCACACGGTCTTGAGGGCCTCTTTGTTGTGTACCTCATTTCCGTTTTTGTCCATCATTACCACATCCTCTCGCACACCTCTTCTCTTACTTTTGACCATCCCATAAAGTACTTTCTTATTTCCTCTGCTGTCTTCCTCCATCATCTCTGTCCACTTTACCATCCACTTCTTCCTCTCCTCTGCGACAATCTTGTTTGCTTCTTTCTTCTTTATCTTATAATCTTCCCTTGCCAGATCAGTTCTTTCCTGGAACCACACTCTGAAAGCCTTGTTCTTCCTTCCCACAGCTTCTTTTACTCTCTCATTCCACCATGGTGTCTCTTTACACCGCTTTCTGTTGCTTGTTCTTCCACATACTGCCACTGCAGTTTCCACCATTGTGTTTTTGAAATGCTTCCATTCCTCTTCCCCTGTTTTAGGATTGTCTGTTGGCATCCTTCCCTTATTATCTTCTGGAATTCTTCCTCGACTTCCTTTTCCTTGAGTTTCCATACTTTGATTCTCCTTTCCTGGTACTCTGTCCTCTTGCTATCCTTAACAACTCCCAGGTTCATTACAAGTATTCTGTGGTCGCTATCTAAGGCCTCTGATGGTATTACCTTTATATCTCTGACACTTCTCTTCATCTCTGAGTCGTACAGCATGTAATCTACCAAAGATTTCTTTGTTAAATCACTGCTGTACCATGTTACCTTGTGGCTTTCTTTCTTCCGGAACCAGGAGTTGCCTACCACTAAACCGTTTCTCTTGCAAAAATCCAGCAACTTTCTCCCTTCTTCATTCCTGCTGCCCCATCCTTCTGCTCCCATTACATTTTCATATCCTTGCCTTTCACTTCCTACATGTGCATTCAAATCTCCCATGACAATGATGCTCTGACCATTCAACTGCTGTTGTAGCTCCTCCTCAAAGTCTTCCTTCTCTTGAGCTGTACATCCAACTTGAGGGGCATATACCTGGGCTATCTCCAGGCTTCTTCCCTTTACAGTTACTCTGATCTTCATGATCCTGTCACTTATTCCCTTTACCTCTTCCTTCATTCCATCTCTCACAACTACTCCTACTCCGCCGCTCCTTCCTTCACTGTTCCCACTCCAGTACAAGCGGTACCCTTTCCTCAGTTCTCTGCGACCTTCTCCTTTCCATCTTCTTTCTGCCAAGCCCAGTACATCCAGTTTTCTTCTCTCCATCACATCTACAATCTCTTCCACCTTTCCTGTCAGTGTTTGAATGTTTAACGTGCCAACTCGTAGTCCATTAACATATCCGGGCCGTGTCGTTTGCATCCGTCCTTTCCGAGGCCTGTTCCTGTTTTGAAAGCAAATATAATATCCACTACTGGCTTGCTAGGCCTATCGTAGCTTCACCAGAGCCCCGTCAGCCGTCACTTTTCAGGGTTCCTATAGGGCCTTCACAGCTACCGTAGCGGTCCCGGGGCACACGATGTCCCCACTGTACTTCACCCCTACAGGCAATCCCCTACTTCATGCCGTTGCCCGTCTCCCACCACGTGGAGGAGGGGTTGGACTTGTGGGAGACAAAGAAAGAATTATGTAAATGAGTTAATTCATCAACAATTTCAATCAAGAAGAAAACGATTAAATAAACAAGCGATTGTAGACTGTTTTTCCCCAAACAGCATTTAGGCCAGAGGTGATTTTTGAAATTTGTTTTTTTTTTTTACTTTCATACAGTGGGATAACACTCGGAGGTGGACAGATGAAGAACGTGGAAAGTCTCAAGTACTTGGGAAGTATAGTGGAGGAAAATGGGAGAAATGACAAAGAGATTACGGAACGTGGCAGACAGGCAGAAGCATTTCTGAGAAGCATTAGGAGCTTAGTGTGGAATAAAGATGTCCCACAAAAAAGCAAGGAGCTACTATATCCCGATACTGACCTATGCTTCAGAAACGTGGATAATGAAGAAAAGAGACATAAGCGGAATACAGGCAAGTCAAATGAAGTTCCTGCGAAGTAGGATCGGAGTAACAAGAAGAGACAGGGTGAGGAATGAAAAGGTCAGGGAAATAGTGAAAGAGGAGCCCTTGCAGGGTAGGATTGAGACATCAAGACTGAGGTGGTATGGACACTTAAAGAGAATGGAAGAGAAGAAGATTCCCATGAGGATACATGAGATGCAGATGCAGAAGGAACGACCAAGAGGAAGACCAAGTGATAGATGGCTAAAAGGAGTGGAGGAATGTGTCAAGAAGAGAGGCGAGGACTGGACTAGAGTGACAGCGGGGAGGTGGTGGGAAGAAAGGACTAAGTGGCGAGGCTTATGTTCCAAACGGACCCAGCCTGGGGCTGGAAACTGTACAAGATGATGATGACTTTCATAGAACTCTCCAAGACTCACAATTTGAAACCTTTTCGGGCCTTTTAGTCCGTCAACTTTTGGCACAATGAAGACATTGCAAGGCTCCGAAATCATGTGGCGAATCTCTCATATAAATCAATAGGAGGTAGCGAGTACCGTACATGTTGGAATGGACAGCCCTGACGGTCCAGGCACTCAAGGCCGGTGGGAAGGAGCCGCATGCTCCAGTCAGCAGTCGCCAGTACTTTCAGTGCCACAGGGATGTCCAGCTCCACCAGCCGTCATGACTGCGTACCAGGATGTCTGGTAAGATTTCGGAGCCTTGGAGTTCAATCTGGCGGCTGACTGTCCGCACGTTGTCCTCTTATAGAACAAAGTTTCAAGATAGGTTTCAACCTGTTTTACCTGATACTTCCCTTGTAAGAAGTGATTTCAATATTAAAAAGTGACAAGTCAGTCTGAAAGACTAGACTTTGTATCATTTTAAATGCTACAAATGCTGAAAAATGCTAGAAAGGCTGGAGGCTTCTCGCTTCGCTCGAAGCCAAAGACTCTTGACATGTTAGAAAATTATCTGCATAATACTTATCTTGCTTTATAATACTTTACCTTGTTTCAAATTACTCGCCAACGGCAAGTGCAAACCAAGGGCAAAGCAAGGTAAAGCGTGCGGCGACTTGCCCCTTCCATCCAGTCTAAAAACACTTATAGTGGGCGATGTATTGAAGATAGAGATATGCTCTCGCGGACTTTTTTGTAGAACTTTTCATGCTGACCAATTCTTACGCTCATAGTATATTGATATTTTTAACGGTTTGCCCAGTGTAAGCTTAAGAAGCGCACGGACGCCAAGTTTGTTTTCGACTTTTTCACTGAAATTGTTACTGCTTGGCTTCCTTTCATCATACATAAATTATTTTCTACAGAAATCTTTCCTCGAGATATCCTTTACAGAATGGTGATAACCGCATCAAAATCCATCCAGTGGTTCTCGAGATTACCCGTGACATCCAAGAATCGGGGATTTTTGTCTTATACTAACGAAGTAGAGATTGTTGGGGAACACATGCACCAAGCGGTACTATGACGTCACACACCTCAGTGCATCTAGGTGCATTTCGTCCTGTCACTGTAACGTAACGCCAGACCCCAGCATAACGACGAAGTCGACAAGATCATTTAAAATGATAAAAAAGAACCATACATTGACGGAGCAAAACGTTCACCACTAAATGTAAATATGAAATACCTGTGAAACATCAGCCAGACTCTGTCCTGTATTAAAGTATTAGTGTCTAGTTTGACGAGGCAAGCCCCCTACCTGCTGGCTCAAGTGGCTCCACCGCATCGTGATGGCCTCCACGTCCGACTGGATCGTCTGCGGCATGATGGCGTCGTCCACCAACTGCCGACCTATCTCCTGGATCTTGGCTAACCGAGCTTCAGGGTGGTTACGGATGTAGTTTTCCAGGTCCTAAAAGAAAACCAAATGGAAATTTAGACTCTCCTATTCGTCCGCAACAGCTACAGTTGCCAGCGTTTCGCCCCAGTGTACCAATGGGCTCTTCAGTTGGATATGATACACCTCACAAAGACACGTGGTCAGCACATACTGAGAAGGCTGCTGCAAGGCACAAATGTCGCCGCGAGCAGCGCCAATGTACTACAGAAGTCAAAACTTCCTAATCAAACTGGTGTTACCTTACTTTGCTAATCCATGTTGGAAATGCCTGTTCCCGAAGGAAACAGGATTTTAAACGTCCGATTGAGCTATGTATATTCACAAAGAATCCATTGGTGCACTGGGGTGAATCGCTGGCAATTGTTTTTGAGCTAGCCAGACCATTTTCAAATTTTCTTTGTGAATTTGTGAATATACATAGCTCAATCAAACATTTAAAATCGTGTTTCCTTCGGGAACTGACATTTCCAGTATTATTATTACGTAAGTTTTTCTTTCATAAAATATAAATCTTAAATTTCTGCATCATAATATCCAATATAGAAATATTTACTTCAATTTAAGCAACTTCCGAAATACTGTATGTTTTGGTTTTTCTTCTCCAGAAATTATTTCATGCAACAGCCCAAGACAATTTAGTGGAGTACAACACACCAATTCGAAAATAAATTTTAAATTAACTTTTAAAGCCTTTTTCAGACCCAATACAACCACGGCACAACAAGCCAATATATACGAAATTTTGCGTGCCACGAACTCACAATCCAGCACACAAGCAACCAGATGTGTCGATCAGCCGACTCGCCAACGTCTGCTTTACTCAAAACACATACGAGTGCAACGGTTATAAAAGAAGAGGGGGAAAAAACTAATGTTTTAATATGGTTCATTGTTTTTTATCTCATTTTGTTAGCATGCTTTTAAGTGTTTCTTTACAGTATTTTAACTGTTTTTTAAATGTTCCATTGATAAAGCCACTAATGTTCACCACACTTCATCTCCACATCATTTCTTTTAATGTCAATTGACTGGCCACATGAGAAGACAATAAGCTGGTGAATGGGCTAAATCTCATCCAGATACTGATGCCCCGAAACATGTACCGGTACTAACAAGTGTAAATAAACACCAAAAGCCAAGTATTGACTACACGGAAAAGTGTGTTTAATTAATCCAAACTTCAATCAAATATTTATAATGAGGTATTTAGCACCTCAGCGTGCAGAAATCGAACACTCCAACAATACAATGTTGTGGGGGACTTCCAAGTACGAGTAAAAGTTATTGCGCGTAATTGAAAATGACATAACTGCCATATTTCACGACCAATTTCAACGAAATCTAAACAAAAATATTTCACAAGCTCTGTAACTTGATAAAACAATAATAATAATATCGTATGGCCTCGGGTGCCTGGTGCAAGCTTTGTTAATTGGCACCCAGAGGGTAGCTTGCATGTCGAATTTTGTCGTTCCTTTGAACGCTATGAAAGTCAAGGAGGTTAGATATCTAAACTCCTTGACACTACAGCGCTTTCAAGTAGAGAATGGAGGAACTTTGTGTTGGCGGAAAATCCCGAGATTAATTTTGCCATTGAACACGGCCTACTGAATTCAAATGGGTTCTTTAACATGCCAACAACGTATGACATGAGTGTCGTGATTTTTGTCGCCTTCAAAAATCACTTACCATGGCCAGGATAAAACAATAGAAAGCCATACATTCCTAGTTGAGTTGTAAGTGAAAAGTTAGTATCCTCTGAGACACCATGCTCCATATCCAGTACTTCACGTACTTCCAAAACTTCAATATAACGTTGATTTATTGTTTGAATCTATCAGCCTCAGAATCCTCCGGTATTTGATCTCTCTCTCTCTCTCTCTCTCTAGTCATCAGCTGTAAAGCTGGTTGGCAGCAGCTCTCCATTCTTCTCGCTTCTCCGCTTTCCTTTTCAGTTGGTAGTAGGAAGGGTTATATTATCTGAGTTGTGTATTCTTGCCATGGTCTTCCTCTGTAATTTCTCCCCTCTATGGAACCCTCCATGATTGTCTTTAATAACCCATCATGCCACAGTATATGTCCAATGAGATGGTCTCTATTCCTTTTTATTCGGGTCATGAAACATCTCCCTTCTCTTGCTCTGCATTGGTAACCATTTCTCTCTTCAGTAACCTTCCATAGCACCAAGCAGTCACTTCCAATCCCTTTTGCTGATGGTCACATCTCACTTCCATATAATGCAATACTCCTTACATAAGTCTTTAACAGTTTGTTTCCTCACGTTAAGATTGATGGTTTTTGATGTAAACGGATTCTTCTTCCTGTGAAAGGCATTCTTCGCTTGAGCAATCCTGCTTATTATCTCTCGAGAACTTCTACCATCATTTGTAATTTTACTTCCCAAGTGGGTAAATTCAGACACTTCCTGTAATGTTTCACCCCTCAATTTTAATTTAGTACGTTTAATATTTTGTCTACTGCATACTAAAATTTTAGTTTTGTTCAAATTTATTCATCATCATCATCCTGACCTAACTCCAGTTGCCCGGGTGTGGTATATGAGCCCCTGTCCTTGTACCACTGCTCCTCCACCAACTTGTCCCAATCATGACCTCTCTGCAGTACATCGTTCTTGACAGTATCTATCCACTTCTTTCGTGGCCTTCCCACGGGTCGTCTTCCTTCTACTTTTCTCTCAAATTCCTTCCGTGCAGTTCTGTTTGGTGGCATCCTCTTCATGTGACCAAACACTTCAGTCTTGAGATATGGATCTTATTGAGGAGAGAATCATCTATTCCTACTTCTTCTCTAATCTACTCAATCCTGATCTTGTCTTTCCTGGTTTTCTGAATCATGGTACGTAGGAATTTCATTTCGGCTGCCTGGAGTTTACACTACAGTTATCTCTATTGGTTAGTGTTGTGGTTTCGAGACTGTATGTAAGAATCGGTGTATAATAGGACTTGTACAATGTCATCTTTGTTTTCATGGGCATTTGCTCATCCCACAGTAGGTGTCTTACCTGGTGATAAAATTGTGTAAATATATTCTCATATTAAATTCTGATCCCATTACTTGATCCATCTTATTCAGAATCAGTTCTAAATTGCTCTCACTTATGGTTATTAATGCTATATCATCAGCAAACCACAACATGTCTATTTTGGTCAAGACATCCTTTATTTGTCATCCAGTCACACACACAGACCAATCTCTACACATCCATAAATCAAACATGAATGTTTAACAAAAGCCCATACTTGTTGGAGATGGAAGTAAGGAATATCGTAGTTTTACGTGATCAAGAATCGCGCATACCTGCCAACTTTCAAAAATAGAAATCCGGAAGATCCCAAAGCGCAAAAATTTAACGCGTAAATGCGTCCCAAGGTCTTAAACATAGCGAGAAAAGACTACAGGGAAAGAGATTACAAACTCTTGGTGATGTGAGACTATCTAATTCGTTGTGCCAGTTTTCAAAAATAGTTAAATTACATCAAGAACACATAATTGGGAACAGTTCACACTCAACACAAACATGAGCTTTTCTTTACGTTGATCTTGCAAGTCACAGAACACTGGTTATATTCCATCACAGGTTGGAGAGGAGATAAGAATGTGATGACTTAACACAACGAAATTCTGAAGAATATGCCTCCCTGAAAGACTGATGATATCGTTTCTTACTTGAATTCATCACGAAAACACTAAATCCCACAAAAATTCGTCACACAATTGCACGAATACCAGAACTAGAGCAAACACCGCTTAAAACCAAGCTTTCCCGCTAACAAACAGTCGAAGCACAAAGAGTAATATAAATGCAGCGATAATCTGCGAGATGTGACTATCGGTAAACAGTTCTATCGACTTTCAGCGTAATGTCAAACGCAAGGAATTAATGACAAAAGCGCAGCGATAATCCGCGAGACGGGATTATCAATAAACTTATCGGTCAATTTCCAGTCCAATTTCAAACACTCGCATCTCAGAATAGCAGCTACTATCGAAAATCAAAACTGAAATGCGGTTTGGATGCAGAGAACGGAAACAAGCTAGGGAGTTGAAAATCCGGAAAAAACTATGTTAATCCGGAAATCTTCCTGGAAAACCAGAAAACTTGGCAGGTATGAATGTGATTATGAGCCACAGGACCTCCTTTTTACGTGGAATCCGAACCACAGGACATGGCATTTCACTACGAAAATCTCACAGGCATTGACTGGGAATCGAACCCAGTCCACAATGGTGAGAGGCCAACAGCTTGACCACTGCATCATCATACCCTGACTTGTTACAGATAGCCAAGGTTCCACATAACTGAAAAGAATTACGGTACAGTGCCAAGCGCCGCTGTTTTTAAGGGGAAAATACCGATCTGGGAGGATTTACGATTCTGGCAACATGTCGTCTGTTTGCCTCCGGGAAGGAGGGAACACGGGGAGGGAAGTAAATTCCACATCCTTCACACAACATCGCCTGAGGGGACCCAAATAAAGAGCATAAAACTGTAGATGTATTTCGATTTAATTCACACGCTCTCCAAATAACAAGGACTCCAAAGAACTTCATTGTGGACATTAAGGCTCAACGACACGAGTCAGTGGTTCGGAGTGACAAGCCTGATCTGTTCAGAAGGCATGGGAAGGAGAGGAAGAAGACAAGTAGTAAAAGAAGAAAAGGGAAGAAGGAAAAGAAAAAGTAAGAAGAAAGGATACGAAGGAGGGGAAAGATGAAACAAGAAAATGAAGGAAAAGTAAATGAAGAGGAAAGGAGAAAAGGAAGAAGTAAAAGAAGAAAAGAGGAAAATGAAGAAAAAGAGAGAAGAAAATAAGAATGCAAACACATTTGCCATTAAACAAGTGTTCTTAAATATCCGTATTGATGTTAGAATTAAACGTTTAAAATTATACGCCAAATCAATACATAAACAAATCATCATCAAATTCCAGCTTCAGTCACCCGGGTGCTGTTAACGAGCCCTCGCCACCTTTTCCTGTCCATGAATAGTTGGTCTTCATGGGTCCTTCTACAGTCCAGCCCTTTGTCTTCAAGATCATCCTTGATTTGGTCCAACCATTTCTTCTTTGGTCTTCCTACTGGTCTTTTTCCTGGGATAATCTTGTTGAAATAAGCTTTTGGTGTCCTCTCATCTCCCATTCTTTGAAGATGCCCATACCATCCTAATCGTTGCTTCTGCAAATATTTTGTAGCACTGATATCTATGCCAGCCTCTGTCCTGTTTGTTTCGTTCCTTACTTTGTCTCTCCTTGTCCTTTGAAGCATTGTTCTTATAAACTTCATTTCGGATGCCTGAATCCTACTTTCTTCTCTTCTGGACAGGGTGCATGTTTCTACTCCGTAAGTTAGAATTGGGATGTAGTATGTCTTAAACAGTATATGTTTACACTTCCTGGGCACTTTATTATCCCACAGTAGTGTTCTAACTTGTGCATAGAAGGAGGCTGCATTACAAGTTCTATTTGTTACTTCATTGTTGTTGTTGTTATCCTTACACAGTGTGCTACGGAGATATTTAAATTGATCAACAATTTGTAGAGGCTGATTATTCAGGTAAATGGTTGCATTAGACAGTCCTGTTGTCATCACTACTGTCTTACTTTGGCTTATTTTCAACCTATACTCCTTGAACAGCTTGTCCCATGAATCCAGTTTTTCTTGTACCTCTCTGGAACTTTCTCCCCAAATCATGACGTCATCTGCAAAGACAAGGGCATTTGTTTCATTACCCTGTTCTTCTTTTATTCTCTTCAGGATTATGTCCATCACTGTGATGAATAGTAATGGAGACAGTGAACTTCCTTGTTGGACTCCTTGTTTTGTTGTGAACCATCTGCTTTCCCCATTACCTATTCTTACACATGCCCTTGTGTTCTCATACAGCATTTTGATCTTGTTTATCAAGCCTTTTGGGACATTGTGCCTTTCTAAACATTCCCAAATTTTTGATCTTGCAATGCTATCATAAGCTTTTTCTATATCTATATCTATCTATATATCTATATATTTTATATATTGGGACATGTTTCGACCCTCACTGAGGTCATCTTCAGCTTAAACAGAAAGTCAATTAAGAATTGAAAACTAAAATAGCATATGTGACTTAAAACTAAATTAGAAATGAAAAATTAATCATAATAATTGTAATAAATAAAATATAGTAATAAAATTGGATATCCTTACAAATGCAGTATTAATTTAAAAAATATAAGATTGGTCTTTTAACAATAATTTTAGAAAAAGTAGTTAGAAAATAAGAACTATTAACGGTGAGTGTAAAAATGTTAAGCTTTAAAATGTTTTATCAAAATATACAAACAAAATAATTTAGAAAAATCAGGTTCTAAAATCAATAAAATAATTCAATTCGGCGCTTAATTAAATAAGTTCAAAATTGTTAATAAACTCTGCATTGAAGAGGATTCAACTTATTTAATCAAGCACCGAATTGAATTATTTTATTGATTTTAGAACCTGATTTTTCTAAATTATTTTGTTTGTATATTTTGATAAAACATTTTAAAGCTTAACATTTTTACACTCGCCGTTAATAGTTCTTATTTTCTAACTGAAAAATGAAAATCCACAGCCTGTTTCCAGTCTCCGACCGGGTCAGGAATGGAATGAATGAAGCCCCTATCTAGCGGCGAGGATATGAACTGTGCCGGCTGCCGAGGCCTGTCGCACTCCCCTGGGGCAATGATTAAATGAATGACAGATGAAATGAAATGATAGTGGAGAGTGTTGCTGGAATGAAATTGTGACAGGGAAAACCGGAGTACCCGGAGAAAAACCTGTCTGCCTCCGTTTTGTCCAGCACAGATCTCACATGCAGTGACCGGGATTTGAACCACGGACCCAGCGATGAGAGGCCGGCGTCCTACCGCCTAAGTCACGGAGTCTCATCCATTTTATTACTATATTTTATTTATTACAATTATTATGATTAATTCTTCATTTCAAATTTAGTTTTAAGTCACATATGCTATTTAAGTTTTCAATTCTTAATTGACTTTCTGTTTAAGCTGAAGATGACCTCATTGAAGGTCGAAACATGTCCCAATATATAAAATATATATTTGCTTATGTATTGATTTGGCATATAATTTTTAACGTTTAATTAACCCTCCGCGCGCTGTAATAAAGTGCAACAACAACACTAATTTGGTAGTTCCTTTGTTGACTTTCAGCGGGAAGACGCGCGCATCATAATATGTACAGCTTGAGAGATTGCGCTCCATATGGCCACAGTTTCATCATCTTCTATTGTTTCAATCAGTGCCAGCAGAGCAGTCTTCTGAATAGGTGCTTCTAACGTTGCACTCTGTTCACGCGCGCGCCCGGTCATGTAAGTTTTTCTTTTTTGCTCTTTTAATGTATTTTAATGTACTTTCTCCTTTCAAAACTGTAGTTATTATCATTAACTGTTAATCTAGTGAATGTGTTTATTATAGGTGATTATTGTGATCCTTATTTATTGATTAACTCATTGTTATTGCGTGCAGTTACAAGAGATGCGTTGTTTCCAACAGGTCCGATCCAAGACGTAGCATATCGCAGGGTCTAATTGAGTCACTTCTTCTGGAAGATTCAGATACACATGACCAACTGGCCCAGTGTATAAAAGATGATGATGACGATTCGTGTGAAGATGAGATTATCGAGTCAGTTGAACACAATAGTGAATCTGAGCAGCACACGCAGCACCAGGTGCGCGATTAAGTGCAAAGGACGTGATATCTGAAATCTTAGCTTTCCAGAAATTCATAGATTTTGATATTATTGATAATATTGTACTTTGTACAAATAAATACATCGATACTAAGAGAAAGGTCGTGGGATACTCAAGAGAAATGTGTTGTAACTTGCGTCAACTGTGTGTAATACAATCATAACTATCAAATGGAGTACTCGTGAGCTTTTCACGTACAAGAAAGTATTCTAAATATATTGTAACATTCGTTAACTGATTGTAAAACTGTTAGTGAGATATTAAATGTATATTTGAGATAAAATAAAAATTACATTTTCATTTTTCGCACCATAAATTTAAAAGAACGAACTGTTGCACTCAGTGCAACGCGCGCCCGCTAGCGTAACACAATGAGGAGCGCCCGCCGGAGGGTTAAGAAAATAAGAAGGAGGTAAAGAAGAAGTACAAAAAGTAAGAAAAGAAAGAAGGAAAAAGATAGAGAAGAACAAGAAAAAAAGGGAGAAATATGAAGAAAAATAAAGAAGAAGATGAAGAACTATTAGCAGTAGTAATAGAATAGTACATTTAACAGTATGCTTTATTTCTGGATCACTGACAAACAGTCGCAAACGAGCGGCGAGCTCTGAAGTTCAGGCCATCAGTCTGCGCAAGACTCGTCAACTGGACCAAAGATCACTCTGTAATGCCTCCTCATCTTTCGACAGGCAAATATTTAATGAGAAAGAGGTCAACTTACATCAAGTTCCTCCGATATCTCTTCGGCATCTGCTGCAGACTTTGGAGACTTCCGAAGACGTTTCTCTAGCTTGTCCAACCAATCCATCTCTTGGGCTACGAGTGCTGGAACATTTACAACCTCATACGGTATGACAAATTACAATAAACAGAACTTAAGGGGCTTATTTTCAAAACAGCTCTTAATCAACTTCCTCAATTTGTGGTGAATCACAAAAATTTGTGCAGTCACTGTAGGAAATATATTATATTTTCAAATCGATATAACACGAAAAATCAAGTTTCATTCACGATGTCGTAATTTAGCAAACTAAACTCTATTTGTCATGATATATTAACATGAATGGCCGCCTGTGATTGGCTGGTTGAAGTGATTTCACTTCTGACCGCTAGCACTGAAACTTCAAGTCGGAATTAAGGGTGGCTTTACTATAGATGGTCTTCATCGAAACCTCCTAGGTTCCTTTTAAGATATACTGTATTTGACAACAGAGATCTTACCTCTGAACTCTCCATACTCGTGTGAGGCTTCCTTGAGAATCTTGAACTTGTCGTAGATGTTGTCCGTGACGTCGCTCCACTTGGCGTTGAGCTGAGTGAATCGTCTGGCCAAGTCCTGGACCGAGCTGCCTTCACTGCTCAGCATCAGGTCATTCCCTGTACACATTATACAACTCAACTCCAGCTCAATTCTGCAGTGAATTTCTTGACTTAAGCCCCAGTTATCATTGATTTGACATCCTAAATATTTAGGCCTACATGATGAAACCCTTTCAATCCTTTCATTACCAAGAGCAAGAATCCCTGAATTATGACGTGACAACATAAAATAAATAGTTGCAATACAGTGACGTCCGTGAAAAAGTGTTACAGTGCAAGATGATGATATCGTTTTATCTCTCCTCTGGTACAACGCTCTCTTCTGTTGCTGCACTCAAAGTGTCGCTACTGTCGTTTTTGGATGTCACGGGTGGACCTCTGTATGAATTTTGATGCGGTTTTCACCAATCTGTAAAGGATATCTCGAGGAGGATTTCTGTAGAAAATTATTTATTTATGATCAAAGGACGCCAAGCAGTAACGATTTCAGTGAAAAAGTCGGGAGAAAAAACCTGGTGTCCGTGCGCTTTTTAAGCTTACGCTGGGTAAACTTGTTACAACTATCTACATACTATGAGTATAAGAATTGTTCTACAAAGAGAGCATATCTCTATCGCTTTGGTCTTACCATAAATGACAATAAGACCAAAGTCTTGGCACGACCTTCACCAGGCACACCTCTTCCTCAGTTGCGGTTGATGCGGTTTTCACCAATCTGTAAAGGATATCTCGAGGAGGATTTCTGTAGAAAATTATTTATTTATGATCAAAGGACGCCAAGCAGTAACAATTTCAGTGAAAAAGTCGGGAGAAAAAACCTGGTGTCCGTGCGTTTTTTAAGTTTACGCAAGTTCCATCTCAAATTTGCCATTAGAGCAGGTAGACCACTTCTCGTACCTGGGCAGTACCATTTCTGTGAGCTGTACCTGTGAGCAGGATGTGGATAAGAGATTTGGCGCAGCCCATGCAGCATATGGACGATTAGCGCACCGGGTCTTCATGAATAAAGATCTATCCATGAGTACAAAGCTTATGGTGTACAAAGCAGTAGTCATTTCTACATTGTTGTATGGCTGTGAAACGTGGACCCTCTACCGACGTGATCTTAGGAAGCTTGAGCGTTTCCACCTACAAAAACTTCGATCAATCCTGAGGATTAAATGGGAAGACCGCATTACCAATATTGCTGTTCTGGAAAAGGCTCAAATCAACAGCATAGAATCATCCATAATAGGTAGGGACCTAAAAAAATCGCATTTGCAAAAAATGCGAATTTTTAAATTTTGTACAGAATCCAAGCCTATGTTAATTTTAATGTGAAAATAAACCATTTTACGCTTAAATCAAAGTGCGGCAAAATGCGAATTGGGACCCAAATTGCGAAAATACCAAATAAGTGCGATTTTATAGCGAAATTACTGTAAATCTGCTAATCTATTTGCGAATTTGTTTATTAAACAAAAGAAAATGTTTAGTAGGTGGCCTAATCACTCGCTAGAGATAACTTTTCTCGGACTCGCAGTGTGCTACGTATATTGGTCGATATAACAATCGATTTCTGTATCGATACGAACTTCCGACTATCTATAACTTATTCAGACAGCTGACGAACGAAACTCGTTTGTGTACTTGGCGACTGGTGGTTTGTCGAACACGGGGACTTCGCTAAACAGAAAATTTTGCGGCTTGCCGCTTGAATAGTAACCTTATTCTTTTTGTAACCTTCAAGCACTTCAAGGTTCAAAGTTTTTCTAGAAATGGGACGTACTGCTGTAACTGCTCATGAAAGAGCACAGCAGTACGCTAATCATGGCTTTTATTGTTCCGACTCTGCAATAGTATTTTGCAAATATTGTAACTGCCTTGTTGGGTGGGAGAAGAAGGACAATATTCAGATACATATTTCAATCGGTAAAACATGTTGTGAAGCGATGAGAATGCGCAACAGTTTCTGAACCCAAACAAACCGCTGTTATTGAAAGACTATGCGGACTTAAAGGCAGCCAAACTTTTTCCATCGCCGGTACTTACTCGATGGAACAGCTGGTTTGAAGCTGTTTTCTACTTAGCGAGTTATTTTCATGATGTTGTGAGTTTTCTTAAGCTACCTGACATGAAAGATGTAACAGTGGTGTTACATTTCTGCGAGGCTTGACAGATAGAGATGTAGATAGGATTTATTCTGAAATAATTTTTATGAAAGAGCATGCTAGTGAACTTGTTGAACTTCTCACTCTGCTTGAGGGGTCCCAGTATCCAACCTCACATTTGCTTTATCCCAAACTTGAAAACTTAGATGCTAATTTAGGTGCAATAATTCATGGCCATTATTCTGAAGCGACAGATAATGCCTTAGCTAAACTCACAGCCTTAGAATGTGCTACAAGGAAAGATTTGTTTGTAAAAGTAACTCAGTCTGCTAGAAGCAAGCTTGCTAGACTAAAGGCAAGTGATCCCAATCGCAAAAACTTTGAAGCCACAGCAGAGATATTTTATCCTAGACACGTGGTATTGAACAATGACAAAGAAACAGATATTCAAAAACTTTCGGGCTCTACAAACATTCCATGTCATGAAATAAGGAAGGGCTATGATTCTTTCATTGAATCGCAGTTAAAACAAAATGAGGAGTGTGAAGTAGTACGTGCCTTGACTGCTGTTCAATATGAACATGAACATTTTGCCAAGAGTTCTTTAGATCGTTTGTGGACACCAACAAACAATGTGGACAGTGAGCGTGTTTTGTCGCACTACAATACAGTTGTTACAGACAGAAGGTGTAACTTGAAAGAGTGCAACGCAGAGTTATTTACAATGCTTTCATTTGAACATTAAATTGTATCTCAATGTCGCCAATAAAGTCATATAGTCCATAAGAATCCGGAAAAAAATAGTTGCCAATTTTCCAAAAATAGATGCTAAATAGGGAAACAATAAATGCTAATTTAAAGGAAAATAGATGCTAAATTTTCAGGTCCCTAATAATAGGTCACCAATTTAGATGGATTGGTCATGTCCATCGGATGGATGATGTGAGATTACCTCGTCAAATGCTATATGGTGAGTTATGCTATGGCACCAAGCCTCATGGTGGTCCTAAGAGGTGCTACAAGGACCAATTTAAGCAGACCCTGAAATTGACAGGTCTTGATTCACAAACCTGGGACATGCTGGCTGAAGAATGCTCAACTTGGTGCCGTACCATCTCGGATACTGTAAAGACGTTTGAAAGGGATCGACGCACACATGAAGAGGCCAAGCGTCAAGCTAGGAAACTTCGAGCATCCCAACCATGTCCTCCTCCAGCAATACTATGTGACTTGTGTGGTCGCTTGTTCCATGCCAGGATTGGACTCTTTAGTCACCGTAAACACATCCACAAACTGGACTGAAGGAAGAAGATTTATATTCGAGTTAAAGCCGATGATCTCTATCTTCAATACATCGCCCACTATAAGTGTTTTTACGTTTTCATTTTTTCCAACAATCTCCATTCAAATACTGAGGAGACAGTTTACAAGCTGGCTATGGGCGAGTCTATTACCCCAGTTACAGCCTAGAAAGCGAGCGATCATATTACTCCAGATACGGCCAGCAGCAAACTGTTGAGTCATGTCGAGTTAAAACATCAGACAAGAGTGGTTGTGTTTGGAGGTTCTCTAAAAGTGCAACTCGGCTCTTATTCATTTCGCCTGTGAACTTTCCGTTCTGCAAAAATACATAACTAAAAAATATACAAAGCTGAAATTTCGCAAGTGCGTCAGCTTAAACAACTCAGTCCGAGAATACATTGTAACGCTCCAATATCATTGCGCATCGTAGTTGCACACACCCAATAACTTTTATCTTTGTTTCTACTAACAACCTTTAACGTGTAGACCGACTGAATAGTAATTCTTTCATTAGATTACGAAAACAATACCAAGGAAATGGCTTCTGAAACATAATCACAGTGAGAGCCCTCCCTATGCAACGGAGCCTTGCAAAGGCCATGTGGCGGACAGATCGCAGTGAGTCAGTGCCCGACTTATAGCATGAAGCGATTACGAGAGCAGCTCAGGAAGCCCTGAATGCTGTCATTGCATTTATTACAGTTGGAGCTGCCAAGATACCATAGTCGAGATCATTATGATTTGTGGTGAAGTACTCTAGGCAAGCAGGCAAGAGAGTAGAATCCAAGCCAGTGAAATGAAATTCCTAACAAGTATGATAGGAAAGACAAGGAAAGACAGAGTGAGGAATGAAGATGTTAGGAAGGAAGTTGGGATGGGAAAACTAAATGAGAGAATTGAGAAGAATAAACTAAGGTGGTTTGGACATGTAAAGAGGATGGAGGAAAATAGAATACCAAGACAGATGCTGGAGGCCAAGTGCAAGGGGAAGACCTAGAACAAGGTGGATTAATTCAGTGAAGAACAGCGCGAGAAAAAGAAATCTGGACTGGGACAAGATCGTGGAAGAAGAATTGTGGAAGGAAAGAGGAAAGTGGAGAAGTGCCATAAATACCCCGACCCGGCAGGAGCTGGATAAGGGGAAATGATGATGATACTCTAGGCTATCTCATATCCCGTGAACTGGGTTAGGTATGGAACATAATTTTCCTGTAAATGTGTTCGCATGTGGAGGAACCTCAAACAAAATATATACAGAAACAATCCGCGTACTATGTAGGCTCTGGAGAATGAAATAACTGCACTGATACGAAATATCAGCGAGGACGAATTACAGTGTGTGTACAATAACTTCCTACGTTGGTGCAATGTGTGTTTAGAAATTGAAGGACAGCATTTCCAGCAACTACTCTGAAATTCATGTAATTAATTATGGTGATTAACCCACCCATTGGGGGAGCAATCCAGCTCAACTCAATGCCGGTCCCAAGCCCGGAAAATGGGGAGGGTAAATGGATGGTTAACGTGTCTCAGTGGAAGTAATAATGCTGAGTAGGTGCCTCTATTAAGTACGGGTACTGAGAAATGCTCTAGTTGGTAGGCAAGCCTACTTATGAAACACCATCAAATCCTGCCCCTATTGGGATAGATGAGCGCGAGTATCTGGCGCCTTAAAACGAGACTATCTCAGCTAAGGTATGGCAACCCTGACAGAAGGTTCCCTGGTCCTCCAGATTGGGGGTTGGGGGTAGGGCTAACAATCCTACCCTGGAAAAAAAGCATTGTCACGAAAACAACACAATGGCTCAGACAAGTGAACCTGAAGACGAACATGGCAGTGAATTACGGAATAATGAAGATTAAATGATGGTGGGAGAAGATAAAGAAGAGAGAAGTTTGGACTTGTATTGAGGAGGCCAAGGCTCATCCAGGGCTGTAGCGCCGAGGAAATGAAGAAAGGAAGGAAGAAAGAAAGAAAGAAAGAAAGAAAGAAAGAAGAATATTATGGTGATTAATAGGGGGCAGATTTCTATGACAAGTCATATATTTCCCCTTAACACTATATCTTATAGTCTTGTATTTTCAACACGTTTCCAAGCATGATAATTAAAATTAAACAGGTTATATTGGGCATTGTATTGTCCCCATTACTATTCATCATAGTCATGGATGAAATCCACAAGAATGTCAAACAGAGATTGGGACAAGAAGCAACAAAGGCATCTGTTTGCAGATGATATAGTTATATGGGGTGAGGATGAAAAGGATGTACAAAAACAACTAGATGTATGGAACCAAGAGATAGAGAAATTTGGGATGAAAGTAAGCACAGAGAAGAGCAAGATAATGGTAATGTCAAGAGGAAGGAAGAAAGGAAGAGGAAAGATAGAATTGAATGGCAAAATTCTAGAAGTCGTTAAAAGTTTCAAGTATTTGGGAAGTGTGATCGCAGAAGATGGAAAGATAACTGAGGAAATTGGAAAGAGAATACAACAAGCGAACAGTTTTTACGAGAGTGTAAGGGGTATTGTGTGGAACCGAGATGTCCCAAAGAAATGCAAAAAAGTATTATATTCAACCTACTACAGACCCATACTAACATACGCAGATGGAGCGTGGACTACTACAAAAAGAGAGGAGAGTAGAATACAAGCCGCAGAGATGAAATTCCTAAGAGGTATAGAGGGCAAGACCAGAAGAGATAGAGTTAGAAATGAAGATATTAGAGAAAGGACAGGAATATTGAAGCTGCAGGACAGGATAGAAACAACAAAGTTAAAGTGGTATGGACATATGATGAGAATGGGAGAGGACAGAGTACCAAAGAAAACTTTCTGTGAAAAGATGACAGGGAAGAGACCACGAGGAAGGCCCCAGAAGAGATGGGCAGATACAGTGTGGGAGTGTGTAGAAAAGAAGGGAGGAAAACCCGAAGATGTACTAAAATCAGGAGAGGAGTGGTGGAGAGACAGGCAACGATGGAGGTCCTTAATTCACAACCCGACCCAGGAAGCTGGAAACTGGAAATGAAGATGATGAAATGCATATTTAGGCTTTCTTAAGTTTTATGGCATATTTTGGTAATTTTAATTTTAATTTCGTTTTATAAAAATCAGAATAAGCTCTAGAAATTATTGCTCAGGATAGACTGGAATATACTACTGAAAAACCATTCTAAAGTAGTGTATGGAATGTTTCCAACATGTAGGAGCTATTGTTTGCGAGCTGGGTCAATTCCTGGGAACCGGGCTATTGTTTACATGGAAGCAGAGGTAATTCCGCAGTTATTTGTCATCGTTCTTATCTCTCTCCTTCGCCCCTCCAACACACTGAATAACCTTGGTCACTCATTAGGGAGCTTCAGTCATTCAGTTCCTTTCAATATGCTTAAAACGAAAGTCTCAATTTGTGGGAAGTTGCGAAGTTTTCTTCGTGAGTTCGGTGAAAACATATTCAGTGAGGTAAAAGTTACTGCCGAAAAACGCTTCTCTGTGCTACAACACTGTAATACTGCAAAACATAACAATTGTGTAACTTGATATTCAGCACTCGAAAATAGGCAACGTCTGCTATTCGAAACCCCGACATCAGGTTCAGTTTTTAAACTCTTAATTAATTGCAGCCTGTAGCAATCATAATAAAAGTGTTTCTATGTAACGTAGGTGCTATTCATTAAGTCATATTTTGAATTTTATAGGTCATATTCTTATGTTTTTTAGGTCATAAATGCATACATATTTCATACATTTTTAGGTCATAGAAATCCGCCCCCTAGTGATTAAATACGTTAAAAAGTGTAAATGTGTTAAACTAATAGGCAATACCTTGTTCGACACGCTGTTATACTCCCTGCGTCTGCGAGACTCCATCCTATAGAGAAGGCTCTCACAGTACAATACAAATGCATCAGATAAAACTTGAAGACTCACCCATCTCGTTGAGGTTGCGGAACTCCTCCGTCCTCTTGTCCACCTTGTCCTTGAGGATCTGGTACTTGCCCTTCAGCTGGAAGAGCTCCGTCGAGGAGGTGACGCTACAGGATGACGGCACTTCTGTCTCCAGCTTACACAGCCAGCCCTTGAACTCCTCAACACCTTCGATAACCTGCCAGAGAATTACTTTTCAGTACTCATCCACACAGTTACAAACAATGATTGACAGGAAATGCAGGATAGAAAGATCCAAGAAACAATAAAAACAATAACAGGTACGAGTGAGAAAAATAGGTTGGTTGGTTCTTAAGTTTAGGGGCTGCAACAACGCGGGCATGTAGCCCTGTGTACTTGGGTGTGTGTGTGTAGAATCTGTCTGATAACCGGTGTTAATTGTGATGGCTGTATTAGTGTGTGTATCTGTTATTTAATTCAAGTAAGAACTACAGACTTTTGAATTTTTCAAATAGTTCCTTCTTTTGCTGCCAAACGCCACCGTCAACGACTACTAGTTCAGAACTTAGCTACCAGACGCCACCAAAGTCGGCTCTTGGCAACGAACGTGGGAACCTAAGAGCGTTGTTTACATTCTTAACCTATACAATTTAGCTTCACACAGGTGTAATTAGTGGAAGGTTCTTTTACATGCCATAAATCTATGACATGGGACCGCCGGCTTTACTTCCCCTCCGAAGGAAGGCATACTGAGGGATTTTTAACGCTCTTAAAAAATCCGACGACTTTGGCCGGATTTGAACCCGCGATCTTGGGCGTAGAAGCTCAGCATGCTACCAACTACGCCACCGAAGGTGCCTGAGAAAAATAGAAATGGCGAATCATCTGACAAAGGATGTTTACAACTAGAAATCAATATCCCTAAATGCGAAGCTAAGACACTATCACACAGTTGTAACCTACAGAGGCTCCGCCTTGTTTCTTTCAGTTAGTTTATTTGGTAGTTTTGTTTTTATCTAGTTGCAAGCCATGGCCACATATTGGCAGGCCACCACAGAGAGTCTCATACCCCAGTTAGACGTCTCGGTCGCGATCTCGATTATCTCTGATCTGGATAATGTCCAATCGCGATCAACGGCATTTGTCATTGGTACGTGTTTAGACGTCCCATCATGAAACAACAGGATAATCGAGTAAAACAGCATGACATCGCTAAGGTCTGCCAACTTTTGAATTCCAAGTGTTATGGCAGAAATTTACAGTAGTTTGTTTCCACCAGTTTTGAAGTATTTCAGTTATTCTTTATACATAATTCAACCTGCTAATGTATATTCTTAAATATATACAAATCCTGAGGAGACGTGTAGGCAAGGCCTACCCTTGGTGTGGAAATAAAAATATTTTGAAATATTTATAAACAGGTCTAGGCTATTTATTGCATACCGTAAATACTTCTTGTTCGTCCAGAGTTATTTGGGCCTATCGGAATCCCTTCTATGTCTATGACAATAAATGTATTCCTTTATTAATCGTCTTCATCGACTTTCCCCAACGCTAATATTTTTTTTCAGCATTTAAACACTGGTATGTTTGTCTCCATCCATCAATTTGTTCCTCTCAGACTTCATATATCACTGATATCAACCAACATAAATACAACCATCATGGCCAACATTACATACTTCTCGTTTTCAAAACACAAGATAATACAAAATGGCAATCATTTCCACTGCCTACTTCACTCACACAGCAGAAGGATAGAACACACCGACGATCGCAATGGCCATCATTTCCACTGCCTACTTCACTCACACAGCAGGAGGATGGAACACACCGACGATCGCAATGGCCATCATTTCCACTGCCTACTTCACTCACACAGCAGAAGGATAGAACACACCGACGATCGCAATGGCCGCGAACGCGATTATCTCGTTGTGGGAACGGGATCGGGCTGATCCTGTTGGAGGGAAAGTTGATCGCGATAATGTTATGCTGTTGCGTTTAGACGTCCCAACTTAATCTGGATCGGCGCCTGATCGCGATCGCAACCGGGACGTCTAAACGGGGTATTATGAGTTCTGCCTTGAGATTCCTTGTTGGTGGGTAGCCAAGTGGGTTGACCAGGTGGCCTTGGCTGATAAAGGTCAAGATTCCTCGACTTAGTTTGGTTACCATGGCGATGGGTTGTTGACTTTCCTGTTTTGATGATGCCAGGCAAGGAGAATAGAGGTCTGCTCATATGTGAATAGTGATTATTATTAATAAATGTGTTTTGTTTTTTTAAGGAAGTGGTGTGCTGTGTCTTTGTGTGCATTCTTTTAAAAGCAAGTATATTGCCCCACTATCCTGAGGTGACTAGCTCAGTATTATATTTATTACACAGGCATCTGCCCGGAGACATTATATGCTGCAGAATGCCTTGCAATGCATAGGAAAGGACTTGTGGAGAAACTGGAAGTAAAAGAAAGAAAGAAAGAAAGAAAGAAAGATCCTAAGAAAAATACAGGAGACGGCACAACCACGAGCTCTACACATGTGGGGATAAAATAACCGATGTGATGAGGAAATGAAGAATTTCATTTTATGGCCACACGAAACGAATGTGCTCTGTGAGATTGACAAACAGGATCTTTGCCTACTTTCAAGAGAAGAAAACCAAGGGGACTCTGTTTTGGATGGATTCATCAGCAAGAAAGATGTGGCCAAACCACTGTAACCTCATCTGTCCAAGTACTCGGCCAATTTGTGGTTTTCCAAACCACTGATACAGGTGTAGCCACTCTAATGTCAACTAAAAAATTTATCTTTAAAGAATAAATACCTTACCGTTTAATAGTTAAATTAATGTGACTCCCATTAATAGGGACCTGAAAAAATCGCATTTGCGATAAATGCAAATTTTTAAATTTCGTACAGAATCCAAGCCTATGCTAATTTTAATGTGAAAAACAACCATTTTTACGCGTAAATTAAAGTGCGACAAAATGCAAATTGTGACCCAAAATGCGAAAATACCAAATAAGTGCGATTTTATAGCGAAATTCCTTTCAATTTGCTAATTTATTTGCGAATTTGTTTATTAAACAAAAGTAAATGTTTAGTAGATGGCCTAATCGCTCGCTAGCGATACCTCTTCTCGGACTCGCAGTGTCCTACATATATTGGTCGATATAACAATCGATTTCTGTATCGATACGAACTTCCAACTATCTATAACTTATTCAGACTGCTGACGAACTAAACTTTTTTTTGTACTTGGAGCATCGAGGCGACTGGTGGTTTGTCGAGCACGTGGACTTCGCTAAACGGAAAATTTTGCGGCTTGCCGCTTGAATAGTAACCAAACTTGAAAACTTAGATGCTAATTTAGGTGCAATAATTCAAGGCCATTATTCTGAAGCGACAGATAATGCCTTAGCTAAACTCACAGCCTTAGAATGTGCTACAAGGAAAGATTTGTTTGTAAAAGTAACTCAGTCCAAGCTTGCTAGACTAAAGGCAAGTGATCCGAATCGCAAAAACTTTGAAGCCCCAGCACAGATATTTTATCCTAGACACGTGGTATTGAACAATGACAAAGAAACCGATATTCAAAAACTTTCGGGCTCTACAAACATTCCATGTCATGAAATAAGGAAGGGCTATGATTCTTTCATTGAATCGCAGTTAAAACAAAATGAGGAGTGTGAAGTAGTATGTGCCTTGACTGCTGTTCAATATGAACACGAACATTTTGCCAAGAGTTCTTTAGATCGTTTGTGGACACCAACAAACAATGTGGACAGTGAGCGTGTTTTGTCGCACTACAATACAGTTGTTACAGACAGAACGTGTAACTTGAAAGAGTGCAACGCAGAGTTATTTACAATGCTTTCATTTGAACATTAAATTGTATCTCAAGTGTTGCCAATGAAGTCATATAGTCCATAAGAATCCGGAAAAAAATAGTTGCCAATTTTCCAAAAATAGATGCTAAATAGGGAAACAATAAATGCTAATTTAAAGGAAAATAGATGATAAATTTTCAGGTCCCTATCCATTAAGCATTCCTTTTTTTTTTTTTTTACCTGAATTTCTTGGCATCCGTTGCCACTTGACGACATTCTAGTCTGTGGTTAGCAAAATACTGCCTTGAAGAGACAAAGATAAACCAACAACACAAACCTTTTTGCTCTTGTCGAGGGTGTCCTTAAGGCCAGCGTTCTGTTGTTTGGCGCTTTCCACCACCTTCCTCCACTTGTCCCTCAACGTGTTCATCTGGGTTGTCAAATCCTCACCGAAAGCTTGATCCGAGTTCTCAAGCAGTCTCTGAGACGTCGTCTCGATGTTGTTTACATTTGGCTGCAATGTTTCGATGTCATCTTGAAGGGCCTGCAAACAGCGAGTGATCAGACATTAATATGATTACTACGAACATAGGTGCTAACCTTACAAAACCAAAAAATCAGGAGAAATCAGGAGATACAAAGAGGCCAAACCGCTCATTCTACATGTCTTGGGCATTTCATTTCAAGCTCCAAGCATCATGCCGTCAAATCCTCATTTAACATAACACAAATTTTCAGGGAAACTTTGTTAATGGAATCTCGATCCACAAATGTGGGTTGGCGACCACGGGGCCCCAGCTGAGTCCAGCATTGCTTCCACATACTTGTGCAGGGCTCCTCTCTGTCTTCTTTCCTGTCGACCTCATTTGGTCAACTCTTGTTCTCTTCCGACCCCGACGGTATTAGAGTATCCGAGACCTAGGGAGTCTCTTCCTTTCCCGCCTTAATTGGCCCTTGTCTCATCTTTTCTGATTCCCTCCTTCTGCGAGGGGTCACCCTTCTTTTTCTTTTCATGTTATCTCCTGCCTTGTGCTCAAGGCCCTTAAGGAGGCCGCGTGTGTGTAGCCCCACCACTTTTGGTGCACCCTAGATAATGCTACACCCTCAGGAGCTCACGGCTGGTGAGTTCGGGAGTTGGCGACCCCGAGGGATTCCTGAACTGGGTCCGGTTTCCCCTTTTTGTCCCTTACCTGTGGGGAAGACTCTCTCCTCTTTCACTTTCCTATCTGCCTTTCATGGCTCTCCTTTCTTCCAAGTCCCTCAATCTGCATTCTTCGAGGGTTGAGGGCATTTCTTTTCCTCCTGTCCTTTATTTGCCTTATTCTCCTTTAGTTTTCCATTTCTTCTTCTAGTATGTAGGTTAGTAGTTAGTTTTAGTTTTAAGTTTGCATTTCATTTTCATCTTCACGATCACCCAAACCATCAGGGTGATGTTAGGCCCCTTAAAACAACAATTATCATCATCATCATCATCAATCCACAAATGTTTAACTCTAGTATGTATTCCGGTACCTAAATAGCATTAACTATAAACACTTCAATAAATGCTGGAAGTGAAAAGAACACAATATACCACTTGGCAATAAAAGCATCTACACGACCATAGCACACGAGAACAAAAGACAATGAGAAATGTGCAATGTTTATTTAAACCTGAGTATTGCGTCCGTATATCGAGTGTCATATAGTTAAATAAACATCGATATTTCGTTTGAAAGGGGCCAATGAACAGACATCTGGGCGATATAGACGAGTATCTGCCACTTTTTGCTTGCCCAAACCCTTCTTCTATTCTTTGGCTTAGCATCGCAACGTCAATTTCTTTCTGATGGCTCAGTCAATAACCAGATGGAGCGCTCGCACTAAACTGAGTTAGCCGACGACGAGATATTAGATGAAATATTTGCAGATGATCCATTACAAGGACCGTGTGACAGTGAATTTGTGGAAACTGAAAGCGAAAGTGGTGGTGGAAACAATAATCAGGTCCCTGTGCGCCGTAATGTACGTAATGTGCTCATCTATTCGAGTGACTCTTTATGACAGTGAGGATGTAAACATAGATGATGTGATAGGTATTGTCGCTGAAGATGGATTTATACCACACTATCGAGCAGTACTAGGAGCATTGGTGAATACTTATCAAAATTAGAATACAAAATCTTGACTATTTCAAAAGTTATGAACTATTTTATAATCTAGTGTACAGTAGCATTGGCTGTAGACAAATGTGACATGTCCATGCATCCGGTCACCAATGTGTTAAAATACAAAGAATGTAAACTCACATCTGACTGATCCAGCTGGGCTGCCAGTGTCTCGATATCACCAACAGGTAAGTCTTCTTCGGCACCAAGAAATGCTTCCACCTCCTGGAGCCACGAGTTGAGGCCTTCCATTTCGTCTCGGAATTGGCGGAGGGTCTCGATGTCTGAAACACAGTCCATAACAAGTCCAACTAATAAAAGATCCAAACATGACAAATATATGCTTTCTATGCTGTTAAGTTTTAACCTCCTTGTGGTGTAGTGGCTAGCGTTCTTGGCTGCCCCACTAGGTCAATTCCAATTCGTGAAATCTAGCGCAGAGTGGGCGACAATCACAATGTGTTAGGCTAGCAAAGGGTAGCACTTCAACTTAGTTAACAAACTTTAACGTGGCCATAACGAATAGAATAAAAAGTGTGATCTCTTCTCCCTCAATACCATGTAATGAATACGGATCGGGTTGGCACTCGCCGCTACGCAGCGCTACAGTCGACTTGCGACTGTTGATTTCCACAAATGTTTATGTGTGATATATTAAGTATTTAATCGGTCGGAGTGTTTTGGTGGTGTTCTGTGCACACGTTTATTGATATACGAGTGCTTACACTATTACTTCATAGTATTAATACCTGAAATGCTATTGTAGGAAGCATTAACTGAAATGGAATTTAATTTCTTGTCGTGTGTTGACGTTATCTTCGTGTGTTAATTTTATTGTTATTTAATGTAAGTAAACAGCAGTTTAGCCCTTACATTTTCATGAGTGCTTAATGTGAGTAGTGAAGATGCCTTACTGTTTTGTACCAGGATGCAGATCTGGCTATGGGGACTGTAAAGAGGTCAGACGGTTTTTCAAACCTCCTAAAGATAAGGAACGTTTTATAAAGTGCAAAGGGGCCATACCAAGGAAGGAGAGGGAACTTACTGAAAAGTCCTACATCTGTGATGCTCACTTTTCAGAAGATTTAATTGTTAAATTTGACAAATTTGTGATAGGAAGTAGTACTTCTCCCAAGAACCAACTGGTGATAGAAAGACTATTCTGTTCCACATCATCATCATCATCTTGAGCAGTTTCCGACCGCTGGTCGGGTCTACTTGAAACATAGCCTCCCCATCGTTTCCTGTCCATCCACCATCTCTCATCTTTCACTGTGTCCCAGCACACTCCTCTTTCCTCCACACTCTTCGTAACTCCTTTTGTCCATCTCTCCCTTGGTCTTCCCCTTGGCCTCCTTCCCGTCATTTTCATTCCAAACATCTTCTTTGGTATCCTCTCCTCTTGCATCCTCCTCACATGTCCATACCATTGTAGCCTAGATCGCTCTATTCTGTTTTGCAATGGTTCCTCTCTTACCATCTCTCTGACTCTCTCATTCCTTACTCTGTCGATTCTTGTCACTCCTACCCTACTCCTCTGGAACTTCATCTCCACTGCTCGTATTTTATTCTTGTCCCTTTCCTTCATCACCCATGTTTCTGAACCATATGTCAAAATTGGCACAAAGTAGGTCTTGTAGATGATTCCTCTACATTTTTGTGGTACATCTTTATTCCATATCATCCCCCTAACACTCTTGAAAAATCCATCTGTGCACCTTCCCCTTTCATTTATTTCCATCCTATTGCCTCCCTTTTCTTCAATTATGCTTCCCAAGTACTTGAAGCATTCTACTTTCTGCAACTGCTGTCCTCCAAGTGTTATGCCCATATCCAGTCTGTTCTTCCTCCTCGTTGTGATGACCACTTCACTCTTTTGTGCTGAGAACTTCATCCCATATGATAACACTACCTTCTCCCACTCATCTAATTGCTCTTGTACTTCTTCCTCATCCTCTCCCCATACCAGAAGGTCATCAGCAAACAACATTGCCTTCATTTTCCTTTCCCCAATGCTATTTACCACTTTTCGTATGATTTCATCCATCACCACTATAAATAACAGGGGTGAGAGGGCACTTCCCTGTTTCAGACCACTCTCCAGTTGAAACCATTCCGTTCTCTCCCTTCCCACCTTTACACAGCTTTTGCTTCCCTCGTACATTGCTTTCACTCTTGCCACTGTCTCCTTGTTCACTGCTTTTGCTCTCATTGCTTCCCATACCTTGTTTCTATTAATACTATCATATGCTTTCTCAATATCCAAGAAGGTCACCAGATCTTTCCCATATTCATAATGGTGTTCTTGTAGCTGTCTTACAGCAAAGATGAGGTCAACTGTTGACCTTCCTGGCTTGAATCCATACTGTTCTTCCCTCAGCCCATCTTCAACTTCTGTCCGAATTCTTCTCTCCAGTACCTTCTCAAATATTTTGGCGCAGTGGCACATGAGTGTAATTCCCCTGTAGTTCTTGCATTCCTTCCTACTTCCCTTTTTAAATATGGGTATTATTATCCCTCTTTTCCAGTCCTCTGGTATTTTCTTCTCCCTCCATATCACTTTCATTACTCGAAAGAGCCACTGTGTTCCTATCACCCCTGCTGCTCTCACCATCTTCACACTCACTTCGTCTATTCCCGGTGCCTTTCCCCCTTTCATCTTCTTTAATGCTTCCTCCACTTCTTTCCATGTCAATTCCTTCTCTGAAATGTCTTGGTCACTGTCTGTTTCTTCCTCCACAATGTCCACTACGCTGGTTTTAGTTGGATTTAGGAGTTCCTTGAAGTATTCACTCCAGATAACCTTTACTTCTTCCATATTTTCAACCTCCTTTCCATTCCTGTCCACCATTCTGACATTTTCCCTGTATCTCTTCTCTTTGCCTTTATCATTCCATACAACACTTTCTTACTGCCATCACAGTCCTCCTCCATCATTTCTGTCCATTTCTCCAGCCATTTCTTTTTCTCTTCCTTCACTACTTCTCCTGTTTCTTTCTTCCGCTCTTGTTATTCCTCTCTTGTTCTGTCTGTCCTCTGTTGGAACCATTTCCTGAATGCTTCATTTTTCTTTTTCACTGCTTCCTTAGTTCTGGGGTTCCACCATGGTGTTTCCTTCCACGTTTTCTTTCCACTAGTTCTGCCACACACGACTTCCGCTGCTTCTACCAACACGTCCTTGAACCTATTCCATTCTTCTTCACCTGTTTTCGGATCATCCTTCGGTAATTTGTTCCTCACTAATATCTGGAACTTCTCCTTATTTCCATCCTCCTTCAGCTTCCATGTCCTTATTCTTCTTTCTTGGTTCTCAGTTCTCCTCTTTTCCTTCAGTCCTCTCACCTTGGCGACCAGCAGACGGTGGTCACTGTCCAGGGCTCCGTGATACTCTTCTTTGTCTCCTTCCTGCATAGAATGTAGTCCACCACTGATTTCCTAGTCAAATCCCTGCTGTACCAAGTAATGTTATGGCTCTCTCTCTTCTTGTACCATGTGTTTCCAACCATTAGCCCATTTATCTTGCACAGTTCCAACAATCTCTCTCCTTCCTTATTCCTGTTTCCCCATCCTTCACCACCAATCACTTCCTCAAAACCTCTTCTATCAGTTCCGACATGGGTATTTAGGTCTCCCATGACTATCAGGTTTCTCCCTACTAACTGCTTCTGTAACTCTTCTTCAAACTCGTCCTTCTCGCCTTCTGTGCATCCCACCTGTGGTGCATAGACTTGCAGAATGTCCAGGTTTCTACCTTTCACAGTGATTCTGGCTCTAATTATTCTATCACTTACCCTCTTTACTTCCTCCCTCAGCCCTTCTCTCACCACCATTCCCACTCCATTTCTCTTCCCCTCCTCATTTCCTATCCAGTATAGCTACGGTAAAGTTGAAAGTTGCGTTCGTACGTTTTTTTTCCCTTTGGCTGTGTTGCAAGTCTGTTAAGGGAATGTAAAATGTGTAACAATGTGAAGAAATCCTTTCTGATAGTGAGGTTAATTTTTCCATTCTTTTTTTAAATTTACCAATAGCTGGCAAAACTAACTGCATTTTGAACTAGCTCTCTGTCTTCGCTTATTGTCGAAACTGGACTATTACAGGAAACGACTTATTAAATTATAATTGGGCACAGTAAAGTAAGTGGAGATGTCGAACTTATTAGCGCCTATGAGGATATCTTGCGGTGTTTTAACATGTAAAACAGGTCGCAAGGTTTTAAATGTCTCATAAGCGCTAATGCTAACTTACATCACAGATCGGAGCCCGAGCTGCGCTGCGGCGGACCACCGTACTAGGCCAGTGATATCACTTCTTATTCTATTCGTTATGACGTGGCTATGCAATACAGAAATGGTTTTAGGACATAGCTCTCCATACAGCAGTCATATCTGCGGAGTAAGGCTCGAAGCGGCCATGCACCAACGATGGAAAGGATACTATGAACAACTAAATTCGCAATGTTGAAGTACTGTGGCGCATGAACAAAGATTCAGAAATGTTCAATATCTTTAAATGGAGAAAACTAGAGTACTTTGGTCATTTCCAGTGCAACAAATACAACCTGTTGCAAATAATAATTTGGTTGGTTGGTTCCTTAGTTTAGGGGCTGCGACAACGCGGTCATGTAGCCCCGTGTACTTTGGGTGTGTGTAGAATCTGTCCGATAACCGGTGTTAATTGTGATGACTGTATTAGTGTGTCTTATCTGTTTTAATTCAAGTAAGGACTGCAGACAATAGGCTAATTTCAAGTAGTTCTTACTTTTGCTACCAAATGCTACCGTCCACGACACCCAGCTTCAGGACTTTGCAACTAGATGCCATTGCAGTCAGCACCTGGCGGCGAACATTAGAACTAATATAGCGTTATCGATTCTAACCTAAAAATGTTGGCTCCACACAAGTGCAGTTAGTGAAGGTTCTATTTCATGCCTTAAATCTACGACATAGGACCGCAGGCTTTACTTCCCCTCCAAAGGAAGGCACACCGATGGATTTTTAGTGCTCTTAAAAAATCCGATGGGTTTGAACCCGCGACCTTGGGCATAGAAGCTCAGCATGCTTTCAACTACGCCACCGAAGCCGCCAATTAACAATTTAAGGGAAGATTGTTGGCGTAAAAGAAAGAACTTAAGCGACGGGTTTGGACTGAACACAGTGCCACTGTTAGAAAAGCTATGGAAAACAGCAGAACATGCTACTGTTCGGCAATGTTCTTGGGGGAAGTGTCATTTGAACAACAACAACAACAACAACAAACAATGAACGACGATGACAAGAACAAAAGAAGTGGGCTTTTTGGTTGCAAGTGGATATGTTGAATGGAACTACTTCCCCTGTGAGAACAGTCAAACAAGTGCCAAGTTGAAGTAAATGAACTACAGTATTTATTACAGGACATTGGACAGAAGAATACAACTCGGGGAGTGCTTCCTACCAACAGGTTTATTTAATTAGCGTATGGTTAAAGATAAATGTGGAGAAGAGTAAAACAGTGGTGATGAGTAGAGATAAGAAAGAAGGAAGAGGAGTAATCAAAGTAGGAGATAAGGAATCGGAAGTAGTGAAACACTTCAAATACTTGGGAAGTGAACTGACTGAAGATGGAAGACTAGATTTGGAAATTAGCAGGAGAATACAACTCGGGAGTGCTTTCTACCAACAGGTACGGGGACTAGTATGGAACAAGGATATAGCAATTAAGGTTAAAGAAGTTATGTACAAAGCATATTATGTTCCCATATGCAGCAGAAACTTGGACAATGACTAAGAGGGATGAGAGCAGAGTACAAGCAGCTTGGAAGTATGGTCTAGAAAACGAGGAGAGACAGAGTGAGAAATGAAGATATACGGAAAGAACTGGGAGTTCAGAAACTAAATGACAAACTGGAGCAAAACAGATTGAGATGGTTTGGACATGTCAAACGAATGAATGAAGTGAGGCTACCAAGACGAGCACTGGAACGACGGATGGCAGGGAAGAGAGGACGAGGAAGACCAAGAATGCGTTGGAATGACTCGGTGAAGAATAGTATTAGTAAACGGATCCTGGATTGGAACACCGTGTCAGAGGAGGAATGGTGGAACGACAGAACAAAGTGGAGAGGAACCATATTTGCCTCCACCCGGTGTCAGCTGCAATAGGGGAAATGAAGATGATGATGATGATTCAACAAAGAACGATACATCTGAAATTATGGAGGTTTGAACCCTTGAGTATATGACTCTTTTATCCCTTGTCAACATGTGAGGAATCTATCCCTAGACATTAAGGAATGTAACAGGAAGACTCACCGCCCTGTAGTTTCTTCTGGCGCTCGTCGAGGATGATGGGGATGTCACTCCATCGAGTATTCAGGTCCTGTAACTCATCACGCAGCCGCTGACTCTGTGTCTCCGAGCCAGACCGCTGGATCAATTCTTGTCCAGTCGTGTTGACATAGTGGAAGCTACCTTGTTGTTCCTCGATGGTCTTCTGTAGTTCCTGAAATATTGACAAACCATTTAATAGCATGAACCCAATGAATACTATGCGGATCAGTTTGAAGTTGTGGAAAGACGTCTATTTGAGGCTCTAGAGGAACTAAGTGATTATTATAGAGGAAACCAATTGAAACCAAACCCTTTGAAAACACAAGTCAGCGCTTTCCATCTCAAGAACAGACAGGCAAAGAGGAAACTGCATGTAACGTGGGAAGGCATGCTGTTGGATCACTGTGCGAATCCCAAATATTTAGGGATTACATTGGATCGTGCACTCACGTATGAAAGACATTGTCTAAACACCAAAAATAAGGTATCCGCAAGAAACTGCCTCCTTCGCAAAATATCTGGTACCAGCTGAGGGACTCAAGCTCAAACAATAAGAACCACTGCTTTAGCACTCTGTTACTCTGCAGCAGAATATGCATGTCCTGTGTGGTATAGGTCGTGTCATACCAAGCAGGTTGATACTGCATTAAATGAAACGTGTAGACTCATCACTGGCTGCCTGCGACCCACGCCATGTGATAAACTGTATTGTTTAGCAGGCATTGCACCCCCTGATATCAGAAGAGAAGTTGCAGCTAAATGTGAGAGATCTAGGGTTGATGTGTCTCAAGCACATCCATTGTTTAGCCTTCAACCAGCTCACTCTCGACTGAAGTCCAGAAGAAGCTTTCTTCACACAACGGAGTGCCTCACTGACAAACCACAGGTGTTGAGGATTACATCTTGGTTGACCAGAATCCCCCACATTACTCAGTGGATGGCTCCATCTGAAAGGCTCCCAGCAGGACATACAGAGGCTTGGACAACGTGGAAGTCTCTCAACAGATTGCGATCTGGGGTTGGCACATCCAAGTCCAACATTCATAAATGGGGTTTTTGCTGAGACTCGGTCCTTTGTGAATGCGGTGAAGAACAGACTATGGGTCAAGTGCTTCACTGCAGTCTGTGTCCTATACTGTGCACCATGGAGGATCTGGTGAAGGCTACACCAAATGGACGTGACATGGCAAAATATTGGTCATGTATTATATAGAACCTTAAATGTTAAAGTTTTGTCATTTTTGTTGCCTATTTTGTACATAATTTCTTATGTAATATTTTTGTTCCTGACACGAGTAAATAAATCTATAGATAAAGCCCTGTGCGAATGTGGATAACCGCACATAAACCCACAGATATCCGCAAAAAATTTTGCCACGCGGATATAGTTTGCATGGCCGTGCGGATAGCGAATAAGCTGCGGATAATGTTTGGAGTAAATTTACGAATACAGTCCAGCCGCTGAGTGTGCGGCTCTGACGTTTGGCGATGGTGGGAGAAGAGGGGTAAAGAAAACAATATAGCCAACTTACGGCAGTGAGAAGCTGTTAATAGAACATTGAAACTTGCCATCATTTTAATTCTTCTCTAGAGTCTTCACTATGTAACGTGCAAGTCCCACACCCTATTTGCAAGTTTATACATCATTTTGTTATTCCAACATTTTGCGCTTACAAAACCTAAATTCTTCGATCGCAGTGGAATTCCGCCTAGGTTGTCACCTGTACCAATCAGCGGTTTTCCCGGTAAGCCGGTCTTTAAATTTAGCTCGATGTTGCAAGGGCTCTCTTCTGTTGCTCTTTGTGTTAGTACAGGTTTGTTGTTTTATTGCCTTGTGTGTGCACCAGTTAACTGTGTGTAATTATATTACTTTAGTAATATAGTCAGCAGTTCATCAGAATTCATTTAAAAACATGTGAAATATTTTATGTAGTCCACACTGTTTAATATTCATCGTGGCCACTCAAATCGGTCAACGATTTTCCAGGAATTTTCCAGGAGTAATTCTCATTTTTCCAGATTTAAAAATAATCGTGAGTGCGGGGGCTTTATCGGTTGCCTACTTCAAGACCAAAATAAAGCAGTTGTGTTTGGTTTACTTATACAGATGTTGACAAAAATTAGTGGTGATTGCGTTATTGATACGCGAGCCTACACAAAAATGATTTCATTGTTGTTTTAAAAAAGCCTTTGTGACTCAAATATCCGCTTTAAAAAAAAAGAGAAAAGAATGCCGCTTGCAATTTTATTGTGGTGAAGTTGTCTATACTCAATATGTTTTACAAAAATACTATCGAGTGTTCTCACACACAGAAACACGTAGCCTGAGGAAATTTCTTTCATTAACGATAGAATGCTCACCCAAAACCGTAGCGGGAGTATGATTTAAGATGGAAAGATTGTTATAATTAATAAACAGTGGCTATTTTCCAGGAGTTGTCAAATTTTTCATCATTTTCCAGGAGTTTTCCAGGAGTTTTCCAGACCTAATAAAACTCCAGGAGTTTTCCAGGATTTCCAGGTTTTCCAGGAGTAGTAGCCACCATGTATATTTCGCGGTACAGAACCGGCAACGCTGGGTATGCGCTCTCACCGAAGTTAACCTTGTAGCTGCTTGCACAGCTTTCCGTAACAAGCGGCGTATCACAACAGCTTTATACTTGTGCCCTGTTTGTTGCGCATTAGATGATTAGATTATGAGGCTACGTACATACGTTTGATTATATTCCTTTTATTAGGTTCTATGTAGGAAACATGAATACTGTAATTACTGCTGATAAGTACACACTCCTTCACCCACTACCGGTACCAATCGTCCTGAAACTACAATAAGCCAAACTAACAACTTGTTTAGAACACAAGGAACGAAAACTTGCTGTAGGAGTACAGAAATAAATACATGAATAAATGTCATTCACCATAAACAAAACATAGGCCTATGTGTTCTTACATATCTGAACTGTCATTCTGCAGATGATGAAGAGGTGTGCGTATCCTTTCGATGAAGCAGACGGGTTACATTTGGAGCGAACGATCTTGCACTTGCAATTCGAAGAACGGCAGTGAGATGTGCGTCAGTTAGAGTGGCTCTTCGTGGAGATTTATTTATCTTCATTAGAGAGAACAGTTTCTCACACAGATATGTTGAACCAAACATTGATAGAAGTTTGGCAGTTATTTTGTGCATGTTTGGGAAAACTGCTCATAAAAATGTGCTAAGCTTGTTCGTGACTCATATTTGGCGTACAGCCGTACACATAATATAGGCCTACTCAGCCCGGCACAATGCTGTACCTACGCTTGCGCCTTGACTGCCCATATTGCCATCTAGTCGTTCCAGCACAAACTATTAGCGAGCAGTCAGCTGGTCCTGGCTACTTGGCTCCGCTCGCGCTCATGCAGTTGGCTTCAGGAGCTGCGCTCTCTCATTGCCCACCTATGGCATAGGGCAGCGGTTCCCAACCTAGGGTACGCGTACCCCTTGGTGGTACGCAATGAACTGGTTAGGGGTACGCCAAAATAACGGTGATGGTGGGCGCCATGTTCCCATCAGTCGTAATGTACCAAAGCAAAGTGACAGTCTTATTCACGCACGTTATGGCCAATGCTCCCACCCTACCCCAACCCCAGTCACTTTCACCACTGCACTGCTATTGTCATGATTTGTCTACTTTTGCCATACAAACTGCTAGAATTGGTTTTCAATAAAATCAAAATTAAAAGATCTTATGTAATGTAATTGTCTATTATCCCCTGCTAAAAGTTTATACATCTTCATTTGCACAACTAAATAATGGTGAAATTGAAAATTACACTTAGCATTTTATTGAAATAAATAACAAATTAAAAACAAGAAGTTCCGTGACGAACTAAAGAGCCTACTTTTCTTAAAATTTAAGATTCATGCCAATGATTAATCTATATGGATCTATCTAGAATAATGACGATATTAAGTTGGTAATATCGAAATTTCTAATTAGTTCGAAATACTGTATACCTGGCATAATGTAGCCTAATAGAGAACTACAGTTGGCAGCCCTGGTGACTGAATATATTCTTAGTTCCATCTCTTAAGGTACAGAATACAAAATTTGGTTGAAGTCCAATGGATAACATGGACGTTACATGCAGTTAAACATTGGATCTAACAGCGCGCGTAAAATCATGTTGGCAACAATGACATACATGGATTGGTCAGAAATAATCTGAAATAATATGATCTATAGTTGTGTCAATTTTGAATGAAATCCATTACTTAGTATAGAAGTTATATGCATTTTAAAATTGGACCTATCAGCAGGCTTAGAATCATGTTGGCAGCACTGGCGTAGGCCTATATTAGTTACTCCAAATTAATCTAGAATGCCAGGTACTATACCTGTGCAAAGTTTAGAGCTTTTGCCTTGCATACCTTCTGATATATTGATATTAGGGTAACAAAAATAGAAACAGTATTTATTAACAGTTGGCAGCCCTGGTTACTCTTAAGAATCAGCAATAGTCATATCTGTTATGGTACACATAGCACACATGAAATTTGATTGAAATCAAAATGATAGTATAGAAGTTACATGTATTTAAAGTTGGACCTCTCAGCAGACTTAGAATCATGTTGGTAGCACTGACGTTTATAAGTTACTCCAAATTAATATAGAATGTCGGGTACTATACGTGTGCATAGTTTAAAGCTGTCGGCTTGCATACTTTCTGATATATGGGTATTTGGATTTTTTAAAATGAGAACAATTATTAACAGTTGGCAGCCCTGGTGGCTCTTAAGAATACGCTCAGTCATGTCTGCTTATATACGCATAACACATACGAAATTTGGTTCAAATCCAATTGATAGTGTAGAAGTTATATCCATTTAAAATTTGGACCTATCAGCAGGCTTATAATCATTTTGGCAACACTGCCATGTATGGCCTCCTGGAAATTAAACTGCAATATTATTATCTATACGTGTGCCAATTTTGAAATAGCTCCCATTCATACCTTCCAATATATCCAACATGGAGCTCAAATTTCAATTGCGATTTTTCAGCAGTTGGTAGCACTGACATTTTCAAATATGGACGTGAGATAGTCAGGTATAGATCATTAGTCCTACCAAATTTTGTTTCGATTACTGCAGCCGTTTAGGTTTAGGAGTTGATAGGGGGGGACACACACACAGCCAGCCAGACAGACAGACACACATTTGCCCGATCTCATAAGTCTACTTTTTCCTCATTTTTGCAAAATGTGAAAAGTAGGCTAATATTAGTTATAGGCTATTGTATTAAAAAATATGTTATAAATAGTTGTAAGTTTTTTTCATTTTTAATGTTTTTATTAGTCTAAGTTATGTACATATTGCCCGTAACATATTAAACCTTATAGAAGTTTACTTTTTAGGGGGTACTATTTTAGATAAATACTCAAGACTGGTTGGAACAGAGAAACGGCCTGAAACAAGGAAGTGCACTGTCACTTTTCATTGTGGTAATGGATGACATAATGACCCGAGTGGCACAAGTAATTGGGGAAGGAAAGATGAAAGCAATGGTGTTTGCAGATAATTTGATGATTTGGGGAAACAAGGAGGAGGAGGTACAGGAACAGTTGGACGTGTGGGAAGGAATAATACAAGGATATGGGATGAAATTTAGCATAAATAAGAGTGAGATGGTGATCACAGCGAGGAAGAAGGAAAGAACCACAACGGGAATAACAATTGGTGGGGAACAGCTGAATAAAGTGGAGAGTTTCAAGTATCTGGGAAGCCTGATACAAGATAATGGAAGAAACGATAGAGAAATAAATGAGCGGGGGAGACAAGCACAAGCATTCCAGAGGAGTGTGAGAAGCATGATATGGAGCAAGGATGTCCCTCAGAACAGCAAAAAGATCATATATCGGACGTACGTATGTTCCTATCCTGACGTATGCCTCGGAGACCTGGGTTATGAAAGGAAGGGAGAAGAGCAAAATACAGGCCAGTGAGATGAGGTTCTTGAGAAGCAGTATTGGAGCTACAAAGATGGACAGAATAAGAAATGAGAGGACCAGAGAATTAATGAAGGAGGAACCATTACAGGATGGTATAGAGAAATCTAGACTTAGATGTTATGGACATGTAAAACGAATGGAGGAGAAGAGGATACCCAGGAGAGTACACGAGACGAAGTGGGAAGGAAAGAGACCGAGAGGAAGACCGAGAGACAGGTGGCTGAAGGGGGTGGAAGAAAGCGAGAAGAAGAGAGGAGAAGACTGGACAAGGGTGGAGGCTGAGAGATGGTGGGAAGACAGAAGATGTTGGAGAGGCTTGTGTTCCAAACAGACCTGCCCAGTGGCTGGAAACTGTGCAAGATGATGATGATGATGATGACTGTATGTATAAAGGGGTACGGGAGGGAAAAAAGGTTGGGAACTGCTGGCCTAGGGGAACGACTTTCACCTCAAATGTTTAAATGCGTTGCTTTATTACTTAATCTAATAAATTTAAAACATTACAGTGGAACTTTGATAATTCGAACTTCTATAAATCAAAATCGTTTTTAATTCGAATATTTTACTGGTCCCTAGCGTTTTGATGGTTGGGAGGAAATTGTGATTATTCCTATCTCGTAGGAAGAATTTCTTAATGTTGATAAAGATGTTGTTTGTGGCGAGCTTAGTGACGCGGACATAATCACCGAGGTAATCATTCAGTAACGCCAACAAAGCAACAGGTGACGCATCTGAAGATGAGGACGGTAATTACCGTATCTGGAGGATCAGGAACGAATGATTTCGAGTGCTGCAGAAGCATCCAAATACGTCAAACAACTCAGAATATGTTTTGAAAATCAACACAACGTATGTGATTCTATTTTTCGGACACTAAATGACGTAGATTCATATATTACTCGTGAGAGAATTAAATCAAGAAATTAATGTAATATCTCGAACTTTTTTGATAAACAGTAAAGTGTTATTTACTGTGTCTAGTACTGTTGTACATATTAATAGAATCTAAAAATATAATTATTTGTTAAATCTTACATGGTGTCCACAGAATTTCCAATGTCAATTTTCCTGACTTATCCTGACCATTTTTCAACAAAATTCCTGACTCGCGAAGTCATCGTAACATCGGAAAAAGGTTTATTGAGCAAATATATATATATATCTCTTTTTTATTTGCAGCCTCCACCATCTCCATAGCTGCCCAACGTTTGCCTCTTTATTCAATTAAAATACAAAATAAAGTTTATTATAATGCAATAATACATAATCAATGTACATAATAACGTAAACTATAGTGATGGGGTCGCCACATCCCTACGCCAACACCAAAAAAGCATACAAAAAATAGGTAAAAGAGCTTCTTACTATGATGTACTGTAAAAATGGAAACTGACTATAATGTCCAGCGAGTTATTGCTTTTTATCTTCAGAGATTAGTTGAACTAGTCACATCAAAATATGGCTGTAAAACACAAAATACTGTATGGTTAATATAACATTCCTGACTTTCCAATACTTTTCACCATTTTTTCCTGACTTACGCCATTTTTTCACACTTTTTCCTGACTTTTCCTGACCAAAAACAAAATTCCTGACGTTTCCTGACTATTCCTGACTTTTCCTTCCTGTGGACACCATGTATAAAGTTTGAGTATTTTTTGAAACATTTTTGTTTAGTTCGAATTTTTGGATGATTCGAATTTTTTAATTGTCCCTTGAAGTTCGAATTGTCCAAGTTCCACTGTATTGTTATGCCAGCGGAATATGATAACAAACATGCGGACGTGGGGCGGATGCGGATAACGTTTTGTTTATCCGCACAGGGCTCTAGCTATAGACAGAGCATAAGAACTTTTATTTTAGTACAAGAAAAGATGGAAAATCGCTGAGAGCAAGATCAGGACTGTATGGTGGATAATCAAACAGCTCCTGTGCCATATGCGCCAACATATTACCTTGAACCTGTTGAGCTGGTCCTCCATGGCACCCAGGTCGGTGATGACGACGTGTTCCGACAGCAAGACTCCCTCCACGTTGTGAACCCACTTCATGAGAGCCTCCATTGCCTCCAGGTACTTCTGGGGAGGGGACCTGTCCATCAGGTTGCTCAGTTCCGTCTGGCGCTCTGCCATGCTGAAATAATACATCCCAAGTATTTGGGTGTAACATTGGATAGAACATTGTCATTCAAAGAACACCTACGAATGACTTCTGCCAAAATGAAGACAAGAAACAACATCTTACGGAAATTATGTGGCACCACTTGGGGTGCCAATGCAACTACTCTCCGTTGCTCAGCTCTAGGTTTAGTTTATTCTGCTGCTGAGTATTGTGCTCCTGTGTGGATAAATAGTCCGCATGTAAGATTAATAGATGTGCAATTGAATAACACCATGCGCATGATAACAGGAACAATGTCAACTCCTACACAATGGCTTCCTATTCTCAGCCACATCCCACCACCTCATTTGCGGCGATGCAACATTTTGATAAGAGAATATAGAAAGATCCAGACCAACAAACAACTACCAATCCATGGAGACATTGGTGATCTACATGTGAAACGATTACGTTCAAGACATCCACCTATCTGCACAGCGGAGAATCTTGCAACTAATAAATTCAACCTGAGATATGGTCTTCTGATTGTAATTCGTTTGCCCCTCCAGAGAGTACAGTAATGCCATGCATAACTGAGCAGGTGCCAGGGTTCACTCAGCCTAGAAAGACCTGGTCAAAATGAAATAGAATCCGGACCAATCAGGTGTATGCGGCGATCTCCTGTACAAATGGAGGAAGAAATCTTCGTCATGTTGCGAGAGCGGTGCTGAAAGACAAACTGTTCGGCACCTAGTTCAGGAGTGCCCACAAACATCATACAGTGGTGACTTCAGCGACTTCTTCCTAGGGACACCACAGGCACTTCATTACGTTTCAGAACTTGATGTCAAATTGTAAATAATTTTCATGTATGCCATACGATAAATCCTCTTTTAACTAGATTTTATGAGGAAGCTACTAATTGCAATGCGTACCATGTTGAGACTTCCAGAAAATTTGGACATATCTTCCCATTTCACATCCCCCAAACCGTAAACCAACCGTCAGTTCGAAAGTTTATACATAATTTACGTACCTATATGTATCTATCTACTACTCCTCGGCGCTACAGTCCATGTAGGACCTTGGCCTCTCCAAAAATCGTTGCCCAATCTTGACGATCTTCTATACGTTTCCTCCATCTTCTTACTCCCATCTTGCGTAAGTCGTCCTCCAAGTCATCCAACCATAGTTTACTAGGTCTTCCTTTGCATCTTCTTCCACCTGGATTTCCTCTATATATCTATTATCCACGAGGAAACCTGTGCCACCTATTTTTCCACTGTCGCCTCCACTACACATTATTGTATGGTTATCACTTCTCAATATACTATCTCCTCTCCATTTGATCTCTTGGATCGCTGCCACTCCTATACTATATTTCTCCATCTCTTCCTTAAGGCCCTTCAATGCTCCAGGTTTGTTCAATGTTCTCACACTCCAGGTTGCTATGTACATATCATTTTTCCGTTTCCATTTTCCTTTTCCTTGCATAGGTCGTTTATCATCATTATCATCAGTCCGGCTATTATTGTATTGGAGTTTCATAACAGGCCTTTTTTTTTTTTTTTTTTCAATATGGGGTTGATGAACCCCCAACCTGGAGGACCAGGGTATCCCTCTTTGTCTGACCCATCACCTTAGACCTGTCTGGCATGGGAGGTCCTACCAGGAGCTCACGCTCCCGCCGGCATAGCTCGCAGGATCATTTGGGCTCTCAAGCCCCCACCTCACGTCAAGATGAGGATACCATCGTGAGGGTATTTATCTATCTATATATCTATAATCATATTCTTGTGGACACGGTAACTACCGCCATTTTGCACCAAATACTTTCAAATGTATACAAAAAATATATATAACTCTTTAAAATCTCGGTCAAGTTTGTTAATGGGCAAAATCGGACCAAGGGGGTGAAAATGGGGGGTGGGCGCCTTTTTCGAAACAGTGAAATATCGCTATAAATTTCTTAATATGTGAAATATCGAATTTATTCAAGTTCATACTGTTCTTCAGATAAGGGCCAAAAATTTATTTTTACACAGTTTTGATATTGTGCCTATTAAGAGAGAGAGAGATGATTTTTGTTTCTCTAAAAAAAACTTTTTCCCACCCCTTTGGTCAATGGTTGGATGATGTGGAAATGAAATGTCATGTAAACATAATGTTTATTGCACTGACAAGTTATTGTTATAGTTCTAAGAACAATTTATTTTTATGCAAGTGCAAACATACATTTTAGAGTTATCTTATGTAATCATTATAAGGGTTCTTTAACTTGTAAGTACAATAATCATTATGTTTACGTCACAATGACAGGCTGATGAAGGGGCAAATTTCCAATAAGAATGCTATGCCTCAAAACATGTACTAGAATTGTGTAAATAAACACAAAAATAAGGCATTCACTAGATGGAATATAAGTGTATTTTTAAATAATTTTAAACTATACAACAATTGGCAAATTTACTGAATTTGAAATATTTTTATTTGCCCGGTGAAATCTACCTCCTCCTTCTGGCATGCCGAGAGGGATTTTTTAATTATGAATTTCATCAATTATAGACCGCTTAGAATCTTATTCTATGATTTAGTGTTTTTCTTCTTCCCAGATCTTAACAATATGGCTGCCATTTCCGCAACCACTGCTGCTGTTGATAGTAGCAAAATTAGTGGTAGAAACCTCGGTAAGTTACAATATGATGTGGTGTACAGTAAACTATAGAGTACATCCTTCTCCTTCTTCTAGTGCCTCGTCCTCCAAGAACATTGGCGACCAGTAGCATGATCTGCTGTTTGTCCATAGGTGTTATAAACAGTGACACTGTATGAAGTCCAAACTACTGGCTTAAGTTCTTTAGCCAGGATATTCGTCTGCGTCCTGGACCCCTGATGCCATCAATCTTCCCTTGGATAATTAATAGCAAGAGATGGCATTTGTTGTTGCGCATGAAATGACCAAAGTATTCTAATCTTCTCCTTTTGATGATACTGAGAATTTCCGAGTCTTTGTTCATACGCTGCAGTACTTCCACATTTGTGACTTTAGCTGTCCATGATATCCTTAAAATCCTGCGATACGTCCATATTTCAAATGCTATCAGTTTCTCACTTAACCCCTCGGTAAGTGTCCATGATTCAACTCCATAGAGCAGGACACTAAAAACGTAGCATCGAAGCAGTCGGTAACTTAAATCACGGCTGGTCAAAACTCTTCTCATTTTCAAGAAAGAACTTCTGGCCTGCTCAATTCGACAGCGTATTTCTTGACTTAAGGGTACATTCAGCTAAGTAGATATGTTGTAGTTGGACCACATCCTAAATAGATGTAGTGTTCCAAGTATTGGTTATTCAAATGTGGGGGCACCACAAGTTCAAATGGGACTTGAAATTAATGATGGTCGCAGTACTTGATACTGAATTGTTGAAAGCAAGAAACCAGAGGTAACATGGTTGAAAAGGAAGGACATGTTCGTTCACTGTCAGCAATATGTGGACAGAATTCTTTACTCACGAACAAAACAGTCACATCCGCCATAAACGAACAATTTCATACAAACAGAGGTGCACTGCCTGACTTCTCCGTTGTGTGTGGTCGGCTTAATAAAAGATGATGATAATTGTTCTTTTAACATAGATGTTATAGCCTAAGTGTAATGGATCTGATGATGATCGCTTGACGATCGAAACTGGTCATCCTAGTGTATTTATTAATCTTATGTAATTTATTTCAGGATCAGGGCATAACCCAGCTCTATTTGGGTACATTCGTGTTGACCGACTGAAAAGCACCAAACTTTTGTTTCTTTTAAGGGGCCTAACATCTAGGTTATCGGCCCCTAATGGTCTGGGTGATAGCGAAAATGTCAATGAAGTTGAAACCAGAACGAAAATTAAGAAAGAAGGAAAATACTTACAAAAAAGGACTCAGATTGAAACTACTCACAAAATGGAGAGCGATAATACTTACAAAAGGGAATTTAGAATGAAAACACTCCCAAAAGGAATAGATTGAAAAATACACACAAAAGTTAAGTTCAAAATACGTACAATGTGCAATGTACATTCGAAATACTTACAAAATGCAAGTGAAATTCAAAATACTTACATAATGCAGAAGAGATTGAAAATACGGACAGAAAGCAATTGAGGTTCAAAATACGTACAAAATGCAATTTAGATTGAAAATACTTGCAAAAAGAGGTTTAGGTTGAAAATACAAAATGTAATTGAAATTCAAAATAATCACAAAAGTCCCAGACCCTATATTGGAAGACTTGCTAGATTGTCAATACTTACAAAATGCAATTGAGGTTTAAAACACTCACAAAATGCAATTTAAATCGAAAAGACTTACAAAATGCAACGGAGATTGAAAACTCCTACAAAATGGAGTGTAGATGCAAAAAAAAAAAAACGCTAAATGGAATTTAGATACACAGGGGTCCAATTAACAAAAACAGTGCTGGAATCTTAAAGAGCAAAGGAAATATAATGAAAAGAAAACAAGAGGTCTGACCCCTTGAAGAAGGAGGGATCAGGAAGGATGAGACAAGGGCCAATTAAGGTGGGAAAGTGAAAGACTCCCTAGGCCTCGGATACCCTAATACCGTCGGAGTCGGAAGAGAACAAGAGTTGACCAAGGGAGGTCGACAGGAAAGAAGACTGAGAGGAGCCCGGCACAAGTAAGTGGAAGCAATGCCGGACTCAGCTGGGGTCCCGTGGTCGCCAACCCAGGTCCCACTAGATGTGAGCCCCGGGAGGGGCTTAATAAAAGAGACGCATACTATCACTCGTTACCTATTCAAGAACTTTTATGTCGACTCACCTCAGGAGAAGAGCTCCCCACTTCTCAAGGAAGCCACTGCTATCAGCCTCGATACCCTCGGCGTCAGTTCCCGCAACTCTGATGGCAGCCAGCTCTTTGGCACGCTTCCTCATCTTAGCAATGCGGTCCTCGTGCGACTTCATGGACTTGAGCTTTACCTGCACCACAATAAAGTGCTCGTCAAACAGCTGAAGAGGATCCCGAAGGGAATACAAATTTATAATATCACCACTGTAAAACACACATCGAAAGGTTGCGAGATTATTCCCAGAAAACAGGACTCTGCAAGGGAAAGCGTTCAACAACCGATGGAGAAATGAATGGAAGGAAACAGGGACGGTGCGTCATTAAGGGCCGAATGGGCCCTGCCCACCCATTATAAATAACTCATCCCTAGGTTAAGAACCTGACAGTCTCGTACGGTGTATCGTCATAGCGAGGGCCGGTCTACAGGAAGTCCCATGTAAAGTATATGTGATGGGCCAGGTGAGTTAACAGTGGACATAGCACTGTCTTGCATGCGAATTCTTCAGGGCTATGAAGGGAATTTTCTCTCTCTTCAAGGGCCAGCAGATTCGGCCCATAGGGTTGCTTTGAAGCAAAACAGAAGATCTCTTCATTTCACTTCCTGCTTCTATCCCTTAGACAGGTATTCAGCCATCGTTCGCAGCTTTCTGACATTAGACAAAACTATATTTATACATTTTCAGTTGTCTGAAGATAATTTCTACTGTATAAATGTGTTTTAACTTTTGTGGCACGGTACGTAGTTATTTAATATGTCGATTGTTTGCGACATAGGAAAATGAAAGTGGAATTTTTATTAACAAATCCATTTTCTTCTATAGCTCTGAACACAAACTTAGAAATTAAATAATTATGACCTCATCAACCAAGCTGATGGATAAATTTGCTTCATCCAAGCACAGGAGAGAATATATTTATAAATAAAGAGCCATGTGAATACAGTTTTTAATGCATCATTTATTTATTAAAACTTGTTTCAAATGTTGTGTTGTGTGGAATGATGATAATGGCAATATTGGCAGCAATGATATAAAACAATATTTAATATGAAACAATAGTATCATCTAGCCCACCCTAAAATTTTATCCAGGAGCCACCCCTGGAAGGAAATAAAGCCAATTGTCATTGTCATTATCTTCATAATACTGAAGAACATTTACTACATTATACTTCATGAAATTTCTGCTTAATATCATTTTATGTACCATATCATGTGGTTAAGAGAGGGCCATAAGCCACTGCTGCCAAAGACATGAAATAAATAACATCGCCAGAGTGTAAGGTATCCGATGATGATCGCTTGACGATCAAAACTAGTCAGATTAACTGACGCAAATATACTTTTTGAAAACCTTTACAAATTTTTTCCCAAATTTCAACGACAAAAACACATTAATCCAAAGAAAACTACAATCATTACCTCCCAGACTCAACACCTATTTCAAAATTCCCCCAACCCCACATAAACCCCTCCCCCTCTTTGTAATCAGGCCCCCACACCCACACACAAACTCCTGCCTCTGCCAGTTAAGATCCCTACCTCTCTTCCCCTCCCCCATTCCCCCTGTCTACAGTTGTGTTATCCAGAGTTGGAATCTGACAGTTCGGCGCCAGTGGGCAAAAACAGTTGACGACTAGATCCCACGCAAGGCTTGTTGTCATTGAAACCATACAGAGGCGCCAATTTGAATGACGCTATTTGGCCACGTGCTTGTCACTTGACCATCCCCTTGTTTGGTTGCCTCCCGAGTGCACACTGACAATGCTGCGTTATAATTGTATTGAATTAATTAGTTAATTACTTTCTCGTGTAGGATTTATACTTATTTATACTTCTTCTTCTTCTTCTTCTGCTTTTACGGCCTCATTGGACCACTTCAGTCAATCATTTCTTGGTCCTCTTCTTCAGTAAGTTTCCTTTCCGAGTCGCCCAGTAGCTCTTCATTCGCTCTGATCTTCTCAGGCGTTCCTCATCTGTAAATACCCTTTTTACTGCATTACGTTTGTCTATTTTAGCCTGAAATCTTATTTTTATATCTCTCAGTTTTTTTAATTTTGTTGTTTTGTTTTGTTTTGCAAGTCATCCAAGGTTATTTCCAACTCTTTCATATCTTCTCTAATTTCCTTAATCCATCCTACTTGTTGTTTCATATTCCAAAGTTTCACTACAATTTTTCTAGATAACCTGGTTTCTGGTGTCCTCATGATGTGACCAAAGAAAGAAAGCCGTTTCTTCCGAATAGTATCAGTGATGGGCTCCAGTTCTCTGTATACCACTTCATTTGGTACTATCCGCCACTGTCCATCTTTCTGATATTTTTTATTTATGCATGTTCTAGCTATTCTTCTTTCTACTTTTAAAATTTTGTCGATTCTGTTTTTCTGAGTAACTTTAAAAAGAGTTTCACTTCCATATGTCACCTCTGGTTGAACCACTGTCTTGTAATGTTTTAATTTTGTTGCGATTGATTGACATTTTCTTTTATATGTAGACCATGTTAACGTTTGGGCTTTTATCATTTTATTAGTTCTTTCTTGCCATGCAGAATACATTATACTTATATTTATAATTCATTAGTTTCCGTTATTTATTTATATAGTGTTAGTGTAAGTTTAAGCTTAGGTTCGTGTGAATTAGATAAAGGTTACCCGTAGCTTTCTTTTTGTTTGCGAGCGGTGACGCGAGGGGTTGGACAACTTTATCCATGGCACAGGTCTTGGCTGCATAGGTTGCGATTAGGATGAGGCTGTTGACAGCTGAAAACTGGGCGAAGGTGGTGTCGCATGTGGAAAGAGTAGTAAGCGAAGCGCGGGAACGTGAAGGTGTTATTGACACAGCTGTGGACGACCTCATAATTTCCCTCGGCGATTCCTCACCCACCAGTGCGGGATCCAACGATGGAGATGACCGAGATGATGATGGTGATATGGATGGGATAGAGCCTTTTCCCTGGGATTAGCTTCTGTCTTGTAAAGGGTGAGTTAATAGCATATACAATGAACGTATAATTTGTAATACATTTATATGTTTCTTGTGCCTTGAAACTTATTCTACAGGAGATATAAATTGCTAAATAACACAGAAACAATCACGTTCTGTCGTTTCGCTTTGAACATTTTTGCTTTATGATTGTAAGCTACCGGTAATATTGCTATTCATTAAAATATTTTAGGCCTCTCCTCAATTTGACGGGCTATTATTTTATTTTACAGTGTGCGCCGAACAGTTTTAAGCATTGCTTTGTTTAAAAATTTGAAAACCATCTGAGTAAAAATATAATAAATGTAATAACGATGCTAATGATATTATGAGCATGAGGGAAAGGACGGGAGGGTGGAAGTACGCATGTGCTGGCTAGTAGGATACGTGGCAACGCTGCCTTTAGTTCAACGGTTCTCCGCCGAACTGTCAGATTCCAACTCTGGAAAATACAACTGTACCTGTCACATGCTCTGCCCAGCTCACGGTCACTCCACAGCACAGATCATCATCAGTCCACCTCCAGTTCCAGTACAGGTAAGCAGTCATGCACCCGATGAGAAGAGATCACTTGTCGTTTCCTTCCGTTCGTTGACTTTATTCTATTACTTTCTTTTTCACTCATTGCAGCTTCCAGGCAGGAGGTTTTTCTTAAGACATACGATATAACTTTCTACCTTGAATTCAGTAAGTCACCTTTCAACAAATCTAGTCAATTGTTTCAATCTTCTCTGACGCATTTGCTCTTTTTCTAAAGATTTTCGTTGTCTCTTATAGCTTGCGCCGCTAACACATCTTTTGGCAAGGTCGTCTCATCAATACAGTCCGTATGACGTACTAATACGATGAATGTTACCATCTCTGCCCAGCATAAAAACAATGCAGTAAAGGTCGAATGGGTCTCATCTACGGCATTTTCTTAGCCTGCCTTTTGAACCAGACCGTCAAGACCTGCTACAACACAGTGGCATCACACATCAAGGACATACCAATACACCCTTAGTGATGTTATTAAACCAGTCTTTTAAAATTTTAAAGAGTTCTCTTAAATGTTGTTTATCAAGCTAAAATCAACCACTAGAATGGCCAACAAAGCAACGAGATCCATCTCGTTTAAAGTGTTTTTTATTTTATGTTTTTTAAATACCCTGTTAGATATAGTTTTTGAGTGCTCTTTTCATATTTTCTTGTAATGTGCATGTTTTTGGTGATAATGTATTTGATGGATGTACAAGAATTTATAACTTATATGGCTGAAGAAGGGTCGTTTTAGGCCTGAAACATGTCCCATTGGCAATAAACCTCTAGTTGTCCATAACAAAAAGTATTGATTGGGCGGAGAACCCTCACCCATATTAAAATTGATCAAAACTAGTCATCCAAGTGAATAAATTTTGTGTATTCTTTTACGATAATTAGGGGCCATATTTTTGGTAATAGCGATACGTGCAAACTTTTTGCATATCTTCTTTATTGCCTATATATGACCTTCTAGGTACTTAAAGTACCGTGTTCAAGCAAAATCAACTCGCGAAATATCACAAAATCTGATTAATTGCACAAATAATCATGTTTTTTTTTTTTTAGCATATGGCTTTTAGTGCCGGGAGTGTCCGAGGACATGTTCGGCTCGCCAATTTGTAGCTACTTCTAAGCGGACACCGATTGGGTGAGCTACAAGTACCGTCGTGTGTGGAGTGTTGTCTGGGGAGGAAAGTTTGAATGTAAGGACGAGGAGTTGGAAGGTAGCGGCTGTGGCCTATAGTTAGGGACCAACCCCGGCATTTGCCTGGAAGGAAGATGGGAAACCACAGAAGACCATCTTCAAGGTTGCCGGCGGGGGGATTCGAACCTCCTCGCCTCCCGGATGTGAGCGACTGCCAGCAGTCATGCTGCAACGACCACGGCTAACTCACTCCACTCCACTCAGTACGAAATATGCTAAATATTATCAAAAAAGCTCACCAATAAACTTTTAATGCTTCTGAGGAATTGACCGTCCCAGTTTCGACTTTTTGATAGACATTGTTTAAGTGTGTGAATCTTTAAATGCAATAGTGTCCCCATTGCAAACTAAGCAAACCATTAAGCCAGAAATATCTTATGTAATATTCATATTACCGTATGTACTCGAATACCACCCGCACATTTTTAAACAAATTCGGACGTGAAAAATTGGGGTGCGGGTCTTATTTGAGTCATCCAAATTTGAAAGATCGAAACTGCCCGCCGCGCGCGATATCGGGTGTTGCGAGTATCCGCTAGATGGTGCTAGCCTTCTTCCGGCTATAACTTTGTTTTACCGTAGGCACGCGGCGTCATACAGTCACACGCACGTTCTCCGAGTGTAAACATGAATGCTACGAAACGTTTGCGGTCATTTACTGTGAGTGAGAAATTGAAAGTTGCGAGGGAAGCTGAAGTTATTGGAAATCGTGCCCGGTAGGAAATATGATATTGACGAGTCATGTATTCGTGATTGAGCGGGATGACGTCTATGCTGCGTGAACCGCCCGTTCAAAGCAGCCTTGAAACAGCTGTTATACGGAGCGGATGGCGGCCGATAAGCACACACTGACTCCAACTGGTCGTATTCAGCACCCGGAAGTTCAGCTGCTGTGTTCGTGGATTTTGACAGCATGGAATCGTATCTCTGGAGATCTCATACGGAAGAGCTTCAAGAAATGTAGTATTTCGAATGCTATGGATGGCAGTGATGACGACATTTAGTGGGAAAGTGATGGTGATAAAAGTTCCGAAGTTGGTACTTCTGATGACGATGAATGAAGTGTTTGTGTACTTTTATTTGTATCTTTAATCGTTTGATGTGTGTTATTTTAGGACGACTTCAAAACTGTTGGAAACTATTTTGGATAAATGCTATTCTGTTTATTTAGTTAAGATAGTAAATAATTTTGAGGTTTTTTTTTTTTATAATTTTGTTCTTCAAAATCAGGGTGCGGGTCTTATTCGGGGGCGGGTCGTATTCGAGTAAATACAGTAATGTACACTGAGCTATAAACAAGACACTAATTTTATGGGCTGATTCAAATCAGTTTTTTATTCGACTTAACATAAAACTTACAGGGGCCATACTTTGTTACTGTAGGGGCATTGTGTTTGAAACACCTGCTTTATAAAATTGCTAAACAATACCAAATTCCAGAACTGTGTCACCAAACTATGTGTAAAATTTACTACTGACTTGTTACTAATGTTGGCAACAACATTTGTAATGTCCTTTAAAGACCATTTACCATTTAGTAGTGAAATTTTGGGGAATGCAACGGTTTTGTTCTCACCCTGCACTGTTCAAGCTGGCCGGTGCTGGTACCGACACCCTCCAGCCACTTGTGATAGCCATCCTGAATGATCTCCAGACTGTTCATCTCGGCGTAGAGGAGTTTCTTCTCCTTGAGGAAGTCTATCCTCTCCTTCCTATCCTGGAGCAGGGCGGCCACATCCACCCAGCGCTGCTGCACCTCCACCAGCTTCCCCTCCTCCTGCTCCGTCGACTCATTTTCTGTAACATGAGACATAATAGAGGACCCAGAACTCATCCTTGTGGGACTCGATATACTGGGAATCTCTCCAAAGAGCTAGCAGGGCTTCCACGTCCACCCAGCACTTATGCACCTATTCCAGCTTCCAATAATAGTAATAACTAACATCAAGCCAGCACCAAGAGAGCTAAAAGTAAACCAGAGGAACATCAAACAGACAGAAAAGTTTAAATATCTTGGTGAGTGGGTAGAACCCAAAGTCTGTGAGAAAGAAACCTTCACTTCGCGCATGAATAAAATGGAATGGCATACCAACTCACCATGGACATCTACAACATGAAGTCATTATACCTTAACGCAAAACTCAGCCATTATTGCACTATCATACGACCAGAGGCTCTGTATGCAGCAGAATGCCTCACTAGCCTCACTATGAACAGGCCTGGTAGAAAAATTGGAGATCGAAGAAAGAAAGAAAGAAAGAAAGATCTTGAGGAAAAAGACACGGATAGTCAGTCTGAAAGACTAGATTTTATATGATTTTAAATGCTAGCAGCCGAGTACCAATAAGGCAGTGCACGAACAGAGCTTTGAGATTCAATTTTTTTTCTTCACTGCCTACTTGATTGTTCTCACACTGCCTTCTTGAAACTCTGTTCTCGAACTGCCTTCTTGGTACTCGGATGCTACATCGCACTATGACGTCACACACCTTAGTGCATTCTCGGTACATTTCGTCCCGTCACCGTAACGTAACGCCAGACCCCAGATAAAGTCGACATAATCATTTAAAATGATAAAATTCTTGGTCCGATGAATATAGACGACGGCATAACCGTGAGCTGTATATTCATGTCCAAAAGATCTCTGATGTTATGAGGAAAAGGAAAATTACATTTTATGGCCACTTACTAGGAATGAAACCACACGATTGACGAACCTGATCTTTACCCATTTTAAAGCTAAGAAGACCAAGCCCGCGTGGTTCGAAGAGGTGGAAAGTGACCTGCTAGAGATGGAGATTACCTGTGGAGATATTCAATAACGCAACCCCCAAGGAAGAAACTAAACAACCACCAGGGTTTACAAGAAAAACCGAAGTTGAAGACGGGAGCAACACCGGCAACGTATGAAGGAGCACTGGGCAAAGATAGCAGTTGTGGTCCTTGGTAGGCCAATACGATTAAATAACAATAATAATAACATTAAAATAACAATAGCAATGATACTAAGAATAGATACAGGGTCATTATGTATGTGTGCGCGAGTAAACACAACAAGCTAAGCCGGCTGTGACTGGTGCTGATCGCGGCCTCGCGTAAGCAGTTCAGCCGGTGGTTGGCGCGCTACGCTGGCTCATATCGTTAGTTCACACGTGTTTTGTCATTCATATGGACGTGTATCTGCAAAGCTTAGACGTTAGTGTTGCATGTTTAGTGAGTATTGTGATTACTGTGATTGTTGGTCATGCCCAGACACCAATTCACATTGCGCGAACATGTGTAAATCCATAATGAAAAGCAGAAAATCTTGTTATGAAACGAGACGAAAATTTCGAATCAAGTTTCCAGGAAGACCTGTGCCTAATGTCAGTACAATCAGGAGGCTCGCTAAACGATTCAAGGAAACAGGCTCCGTAAATAATAAAACAGTTGACAGACATTCTTTCATCAGAAGATATCAGGTGTGTGTTACAAGAGAGGGAGGACATTTTCAGCATCGCCCATGACCATTGTAAGTGCACATTATTGAACATGTTTGGTAGAAGTGTAAAAATGCACGCCAACCGCCGGCTGATCAGGGTGCGCACGCCCGCGATCCGTGCCAGTCACAGCCGGCTTAGCTTGCCGTGTTTATCGGGGCGCACATAGGTAATGACCCTGTATAATAATAATAACAACAAGAATAATAATAGCATATATTGATTCCATGGTTCTCAGTGCAGCGGTCGATTTAACATGTTATTCTTTTTATGAGAGCCACATTTAGGGACAACATGCTGAATATGCTGATGAAATGACACACCTGCTTGCAGTTCCTCGATCAACTGTTTCCCGAGGGTCAACACGCGGTCTCGCTCCCCTTCGTGACTCCGCAGCTCTGCGTCCGTGTCATCGAACAGCACCAGCTGCTCTTCGATGCCGAGATCGTCGAAGGCACTGGCCTGCTGCCCGGTGCCAAGTGTACGCTCCGTATGTTCCAGCCAGCTCTGGTGCTGGGACAGGCACGACTCGAACTCCAGGCGACTGCCACTGCCCACACGGCGCTTCTTCGACCCGCTGTGATGCAGACCCTGGAGCAACACAACATTCTACACTTACTGCACACACTGCCCAAACACAAAACAATAAAAGTAACAAACGGAATATACAGCAGAGTACTGCTATTCTGAAAATCCACCTAGTCTAAACAGAATTCAGAAAACTTCTGATTGTTCTTTTTTTACTTTTTTCTTTTTTACTTAAAAACAGGAGAAATCAAGAAGACATTCGTTTTTTCGTGTTAAATCGTACTTGTATACTGTACAAGGAAGTTAAATTAATTTGCAATAAGCTCACACAGTTCATCAAACTTGGCTAGAATAAACACTGACCTGATAGGTAGGACTAGACAGAGCGCCTATTCAGCCATTCCCGCTAAACCGAACCCTCCAATTATTTCGGAATAGTGTGACTCTACTGTAGTTCAAAACTCAGAACTAAATTCATAAAATTAAATAAAAATATCTTTACAAAATTCTAAAAGAAAACAGTTCTGAAATCAGTGTCTATACACTGTAAAATATCTTAAAAAGACAAGTTCTGAAATCAATGTTTATATACTGTACAAAAATTCCAAAAAAATATTTAAAATTCTAAAAACAGTTCTGAAATCAGTGTCTATACACCGCCGGAAAAAAAAAAACTAAAAACCCGTTCTAAAATCAGTGTATTATTATTAGTGATTTAAGCCCTCTAAGGAGCGCTTATGACTATAAAGGTACAACAAACAAAAGAACCCTCGGCTACTTCGGTTCGCGCAGCTCACTTCGGCTCGTCCCGATCTCCCCCGACAATCTCTACTTAGTATAAAACTAAGGCCCCGATTCTTGGATGTCACGGGTAATCTCGAGAACCACTGGATGGATTTTGATGCGGTTTTCACCATTCTGTAAAGGATATCTCAAAGAAAGTTACTGTAGAAAATAATTTATTTATGATCAAAGGAAGCCAAGCAGTAACGATTTCAGTGAAAAGGTAAAAAAAAAAAAAAATTGGTGTCCGTGCGCTTCTTAAGCTTACGCTGGGCAAACTGTTAAAGATATCGATATACTATGAGCGTAATAAATGTTCAGCATGAAAAGTTCTACACAAAAGTCCGCGAGAGCATATCTCCATCTTCATTACATCGCCCACTATAAGAGTTTTTAGACTGGATGGAAGGGGTCTTTGTGTTTCATGCACCTCTCCATTCTTAAATTACGTCTGACAAGAATCCGTTGCACATGCAATCTCCATGATAATATAATTAATAGCCCAGTCAGTGATTTTAACCCATCATGCCGAAACGTAAAACGGATATACAGTAGGTCGTAGTTCATTGACATCGAAAAAAAAAAAGCGCTTATCACGTAATGCATTCGTAACTGTTCCTGGGCGAAGCCAGGGTGGGTTGCTAGTACGGGATAAAGGAGTGTGCGGCTGGCTGTCAATCGCCGTCACATACCATATCGTAAGTGCCTGCAGCCAGCTGTTCGATTGAGGTTACTCCTTCATTAATGCTGCAAACGCAATGCAATTAAAAGAACGAGAGTAAATGTAAAGTGACCGAAAGTATTAAGCGCGGAGTTAAATGAAAATACAGTATTTATGATTTCCTAGTTGTAAACTATGTTTTAAAGAAATATACTGTTCCAATAAACATACACACACAGAGGCTATAATATCAATAACACGAAATAATGCATCAGGTGTAGAAAACTGCAGACGACCCTTCCCTTCCGCCATTATACGCTTCACTAATGACTTTGAAACACCCCTTGCTTTACTTGATGAAACCACAACATTATAATTGAGTTTATGAACGGTTTTCTGTTCTCGTAGGTGAGCAGTTAGTTATAGACTATTTCTCTACCTTGTCCCCTTAATGGTCGTCCAGATTTGCTACCATGCTTCGAAGTAGAAGCCATAACGAAACTCAAATGACACACTTACTAGAATAGCATGGTACAAAACACTATTATGCACTAAGAGGGGGATAGGTTCCGCTTATCAATACAACGTATTGTATTGTTCAATCAATACGGAACCATGACAAATACGAATATAACATAACACTATATACGTAAACACATTTACAAATAAAGTACACGCTACACGACAAGGGATTATAGGACTACAATAAAGAAAACCTATATAAAACTGAGAAAATAATAAGAGCGCGAAAATGGATTGGCCACGAAGCTCTTGTCAGCGTATCTCCACAGTGTGCTCGGTAAGGCAGCCAGACAGCATGTGACCCCCTCCACCGCTCCTCTGTGACGTCGCACATCAACTCGGAGTGAATGCACAGGGAAGTGAGCTTTGCGCAGGTTCTTTTGATCGTTGCCACCTCGTAGTGCTTCTGCGATGCTTTCTTTGTTCTCCAATATCTCCTCAGTCCAGCCAATAACGTGTCCTTCCTCTCCTGTGTAAGGGGGAGTCGGGTCTTAATCACTTTAGATGGTGGGGCTCAAAATTTGGAACTGTCAAGAATATCACAGTCTAATATCCCAGCGTTCTTGTTTCACTTCATTAAGCCACAAGCTGCAGTAGCAGTAAAAATTCTAAAAAAAATACATTTCTGAAATTCTATTTATCAAGTTCAGAACACTTACGTCTTGACTAGTAACGCTGGTGACGGAGGTAACCGTGACAGTCCGCTCCCACTGGTTGTCCGTTGCGAGTGGAACATTATTCATACTGTCTCCAGCTGCCGTGGTCAGGCTGAACTCGAAGCCTGCGTTGTTGATCTGCACATATATCAAGTTGTGATGATTAGGGTTCGGAATTTTAGGTAAATAAATATTTTTTTATGTAAATACATATTTGAAGTATTTTTTCTATAAATACATAAATTCCTGCTTTTCATTTATTAGCACATAAAAAGACATAATATTGACATACTAGCAGTAGTACCCGGCTTCGCCCGGTGGAATGATGATAATGTTTTAAGGTCTCCTTAGAAATATAATGGACTTAAAATCTAAGTCATTTGCCCCCAAAGACAATGAGGGAGTAATATCTAGGTCATTTGCCCTTTTGATAAGGATGATAATAAAAACTACTGTTGAATTGACACGTCAAACTTACAAACTACCGTAATAGAAATACATATTTCAAAATTCACAGGCGAGGAAGACTTATTGTGTGTGGTGATTAATAGTGTAATGGGCGTAACATCTACTGTAGGTCATTTGCTCTTATGATGAGGAAGATAAGGGAAACTACTACCGGTATTGATTTGACACTTCAACGTATAATGTACACAATGTACTGTAATAAAAATAACTATATGGCGGCTTCGGTGGCGTATTTGGTAGCATGCTGAGCTTCTATGCCCAAGATAGCGGGTTCAAACCAGGCCGAAGCCGTCGGATTTTTAAGAGCGTTAAAAATCCCTCAGTATGCCTTTCTTTCGAGGGGAAGTAAAGCCAGCGGTCCCATGTCAGATTTATGGCATGTTAAAGAACCTTCCACTAATTACACCTGTGTGAAGCTAAATTGAATAGGTAAACAACGCTCATAGATGTCTACGTCCGTTGCCAAGAGCCGACTGCAGTGGCGTCTAGTAGCTAAGTTCCGAACTTGGCCTAGTAGTCGTTAACGGTGGCGCTTGGCGGCAAAAGTACGAACTATTTGAAGAATTCTAAGTTGCAGTTTGTACTTAAATTAAAAAACAGATAACACACACTAATACAGTCATCACAATTAACACCGGTTATCAGACAGATTCTACACACACCCAAAGTACACGGGGCTACATGACCGCGTTGTCGCAGCCCCTAAACTTAAGAACCAACCAAAAATAAATATTTAAAAAATCACAGTCGAGAAAGACTTTATGCGGCGGTGATTATTGGTATGATGCGCGTAACATCTAGGTCATTTGCACTTATGATGATAATAATAAGGTAATGAAAAAATGACTACTAAACGAACATGGTGTTATTTTAATACTGATATAGGTAATTCAGGTGTCTAGCTTCGATGTCTTCCAAAGTCTCAACCTTATTTTCTGGCTTAGGCCTGTACTGGATGCGTCTAGTGAAAGAGCGTACTGCTCGGCAAAGACAAAGAATATAGGTCCAAGCTGCACGAACTTGAGATGATCGCAGATGACGACGAAATATGATGACACACGTTCGGGGTTCCCCGTCCTATACAGATTGACCGGGAATCACTCACTGTTTCGCAACGGCCCTGTGCTGGCATCAGCATAGACAGCAGGAGAAAGTACTCTCAAGTCACCTCGTGATGAATCAGCAAGCTATTCTCACAACTGACCCCCCCCCCAGGGTCTCACAACTTGTGGGACGTGGGTTGGCGACCACGGAACCCCGGCTGAGTCTGGCATCGCTTCTACTTACTGGTGCCGGGCTCATTTCAGTTCTCTTTCCTGTCGGCCTCCCTTGGTCAACTCTTGTTCTCTTCCGACCCAGACTATATTATGGTATCCGAGGGCTAGGGAGTCTTTCAAATTCCCGCCTTAACTGGCTTTGTCTCATCTTTCCTGATACCCTCATTCTTCGAGGGGTCTGCCTTCTTTTCCTTTTCATAATATCTCCTGTCTTCTGCTCAAGGCCCTCAAAGAGGCAGGGTGTGTGTAGACCCACCACTTCTGGTACACCCTCAAGGGCTCATGACTGGTGAGTTAGGAAGCTGGCAACCCCGAGGAATTCCTGAGCTACATGCAGCGAATGGAGTGGTAGGCCTATGTCAGAAATTTCAAGTGGACAGTGTTACGCATCGGGTTCCAAAGGGTAAGTATACACACTTTGTTTTCGATCGGTGAACGATGTAGATTTGTACCAAAGGGCCTTAATGCGGGAAATGGAGTGGTCTGTCCGAAATTTCGAGTGGACAGTGTTACTCGTCGAGTTCCAAAGGGTAATTATGTAAAATCTGGTTGAGATCGGTGAAACGGTTTAGTTCTCTGCCAAAGGGCCAAAAAGCAGGGAATAGTGTGGTCTGTCCGAAATTAAAAGTGAACAGTGTTACTTGTCGGGTTCTACGGGTAAGTACATAAAATTGGGGTCAGATAGGTGAAACGGTGTAGATTTGTGCCAAACAGCCTAAATGCAAGGGATGGAGTGGCCTCGCCGCAATTTCAAGCATACAGTGTTAGTCGCAGTTTTCTAAAGGGTAAATATACAAATTTTGGTTGAGATCGGTGAAACGGTGTAGATTTGGGACAAAGGGCCTAAATGCAGGGAATGGAGTGGTCTGTCCGCAATTTCAAGCAGACAGTGTTACTCGCTGGGTACCAAAGGGTAAGTTTCCGAATATTGGTTCTGATCGGGTGATCGGTGAAACGGTGTAGATTTGTGCCAAAGTGCCTAAATGCAGGGAATGGGGTGGTCTATCCGAAATTTTAAGTGGACAGTGTTACTCGCAGGGTTCCAAAGGGTAAGTATACAAAGTTTGGTTCAGATCGGTGAAACGGTGTAGATTTGTGCCAAAGGGCCTAAATGCAGGGAATGGAGTGGTCTGTCCGCAATTTCAAGCAGACAGTGTTACTCGCAGGGTTCCAAAGGGTAAGTATACATATTTTGGTTCAGATCGGTGAAACGGTGTAGATTTGTGCAAAAAGGGCCTAAATGCAGGGTATGGCGTGGTCTGGCCGAAATTTCAAGCAGACAGTGTTAGTCGCAGTGTTCCATAGGGTAAATATACAAATTTTGGTTGAGGTCGGTGAAACGGTGTAGATTTGGGACAAAGGGCCTAAATGCAGGGAATGGAGTGGTCTGTCCGCAATTTCAAGCAGACAGTGTTACTCGCAGGGCACCAAAGGGTAAGAATACGAATTTTGGTTCTGATCGGTGAAACGGTGTAGATTTGGACCAAAGGGCCTAAATGCAGGGAATGCGGTGGTCTGTCCGAAATTTTAAGTGGTCAGTGTTACTCGCAGGGTTCCAAAGGGTAAATATACAAATTGTGGTTGAAATCGATGAAACGGTGTGGATTTGGACCAAAGGGCCAAAATGCAGGGAATGGGGTGATCTGTCCGAAATTTCAAGTGGACAGTGTTACTCGCAGGGTTCCAAAGGTTAAATATACAACTTTTGGTTCAGATCGGTGAAACGGTGTAGATTTGGGACAAAGGGCCTAAATGCAGGGAATGGAGTGGTCTGTCCGCAATTTCAAGCAGACAGTGTTACTCGCTGGGTACCAAAGGGTAAGTTTCCGAATATTGGTTCTGATCGGTGAAACGGTGTATATTTGTGCCAAAGTGCCTAAATGCAGGGAATGGGGTGGTCTGTCCGAAATTTTAAGTGGACAGTGTTAGTCGCAGTGTTCCAAAGGGTAAATATACAAATTTTGGTTGAGATCGGTGGAACGGTGTAGATTTGGGCCAAAGGGCCTAAATGCAGGGAATGGAGTGGTCTGTCCGCAATTTCAAGCAGACAGTGTTACTCGCAGGGTTCCAAAGGGTAAGTATACACATTTTGGTTCAGATCGGTGAAACTGTGTAGATTTGTGAAAAAAGGGCCTAAATGCAGGGAATGGCGTGGTCTGTCCGAAATTTCAAGCAGGCAGTGTTAGTCGCAGTGTTCCATAGGGTAAATATACAAATTTTGGTTGAGATCGGTGAAACGGTGTAGATTTGGGCCAAAGGGCCAAAATGCAGGGAATGCATGCCACGGTGGGTGAGTGGTTATAGTGTCGGACTACCAACCCCAAGATTGCAGGTTCGCTCCTGACCATGGTAAGTAATTTTTGAAGGCGACAAAAATCACGATACTCCTGTCATACATTGTTGGCATGTTAAAGAACCCATTTGAATTCAGTAGGCTGTGTTCAATGGCAAAATTAATCTCGGGATTTTCCGCCAACACAAAGTTCCTCCATTCTCTACTTGAAAGCGCTGTAGTGTCAAGGAGTTTAGGTATCTAACCCCCTTGACTTTCATAGCGTTCAAAGGAACGACGAAATTCGACATGCAAGCTACCCTCTGGGTGTCAATTAACAAAGCTTGCACCAGGCACCCGAGGCCATACGATATTATTATTATTATTAATGCAGGGAATGGAGTGGTCTGTCCGCAATTTTAAGCTGACAGTGTTACTCGCAGGGCACTAAAGAGTAACAATACGAATTTTGGTTCTGATCGGTGAAACGGTGTAGATTTGGACCAAAGGGCCTAAATGCAGGGAATGGGGTGGTCTGTCCGAAATTTTAAGTGGTCAGTGTTACTCGCAGGGTTCCAAAGGGTAAATATACAAATTTTGGTTGAGATCGGTGAAACGGTGTGGATTTGGACCAAAGGGCCTAAATGCAGGGAATGGGGTGGTCTGTCCGAAATTTCAAGTGGACAGTGTTACTCGCAGGGTTCCAAAGGTTAAATATACAACTTTTGGTTCAGATCGGTGAAACGGTGTAGATTTGTGCAAAAGGGCCTAAATGCAGGGCATGGGGTGGTCTGTCCGAAATTTAATGTTGACAGGGTTACCCGCAGGGTTCCAAAGGGTAAGTATACAAATTTTGGTTCAGATCGGTGAAACGGTGTAGATTTGTATACATAACAGACAGACAGACAGACAGACAAACTTTGTGCTTTATATATATAGATTTAAAAATCAGTTTATTTCATTTTTGTTCTGTGTTACTTCAACGGGGAAGAACCTGTGAGCTGTCTAATCTTCATGCAGAGGATTTTACTCCTGATGGGGGCGTTCTGTTTTCCCAACCATGTGGGAAAGCAATCAAGGCTGAAGTTACACAACATCTCAACGGCAAGAAACATATTGCTGCAGTTTCGCGCCTTCACGATAATCTATATAACAAAGGAGAAACTGTTCCCCCTAGTCAATACATTTATTTACATGTTGTGATATATACACACATCAAAAAAAGTTTTGCATCACCTCGGTTCCAAGAGTTCCGGAACCGTTAAATACAAAGGGAATAGAGATCAACACAAACAACATTTCAGCTCGTTTTATTGCTCATGAGACCCACACATTGCATGTTGTACCATCATACAGCTAGACTTTCAGCATTTGTGGTCCAGATTGCAGTACACACCACTACCTCTAATACCCAGTAGCACGTCCTCTTGCATTGATGCATGCCTGTATTCGCCGTGGCATACTATCCACAAGTTCATCAAGACACTGTTGGTCCAAATTGTCCCACTCCTCAACGACAATTCGGCGTAAATCTCTCAGAGTGGTTGGTGGGTCAAGACGTCCATAAACAGCCCTTTTCAACATATCCCAGGCATGTTCGATAGGGTTCATTTCTGGCGAACATGCTGGCCACTGTAGTCGAGCGATGTCGTTATCTTGAAGGAACGCATTCACAAGATGTGCACGATGAGGTCGAGAATTGTCGTCCATGAAGACAAATGCCTCTCCAATATTCTGCCGATATGGTTGCACTATGGGTCGGAGGATGTCATTCAGGTATCGTAAAGCCGTTTCGGAGCCTTCCATGACCACCAGTGGCGTACGTCGGCCCCACATAATGCCACCCCAAAACATCAGGGAACCACCACCTTGCTGCACTCGCTGGACAGTGTGTCTAAGACGTTCAGCCTGACCAGGGTGCCTCCAAACACGTCTCCGACGATTGTCTGGTTGAAGGCATATGCGACACTCATCGGTGAAGAGAACGTGATGCCAATTCCGTGGGGTCCATTCAGCATGTTGTTGGGCCCATCTGTACCGCGCTGCATGGTGTCGGGGTTGCAAAGCTGGACCTCGCCATGGACGTCGGGAGTGAAGTTGCGCATCATGCAGCCTATTGCGCACAGTTTGAGTTGAAACACGACGTCCTGTGGCTGAACGAAACGCATTATTCAACATGGTGGCATTGCTGTCAGGGTTCCTCCGAGCGGCAATCCGTAAGTAGCGGTCATCCACTACAGTAGTAGCCCTTGGGCGGCCTGAGCGAGGCCTGTCATCGACAGTTCCTGTATCTCTGTACCTCCTCCATGTCCGAACAACATCGCTTTGGTTCACTCTGAGACGCCTGGAAACTTCCCTTGTTGAGAGCCCTTCTTGACACAAAGTAACAATGCGGACGCGATCGAACTGCGGTATTGACCTTCTAGGCATGGTAGAACTACAGACAACATGAGCAGCGTACCTTCGTCCTGGTGGAATGACTGGAACTGATCGGCTGTCGTACCCCCTCCGTCTAATAGGCCCTGCTCATGCATGGTTGTTTACATCTTTGAGCAGTTTTAGTGACATCTATGAACAGTCAAAGGGACTGTATCTTGGATACAATATACACAGTCAACGTCTATATGCCGGAGATCTGGGAACCGAGGTGATGCAAAACTTTTTTTGATGTGTGTATGATAGTAGGCTTGTTGGGGATGATGATGCCATGTTTATTCAAGATCAGATGTTCGAAGGAAAATGTAAAAAGTAATACCATTGGTATTCTCTAGAACCTAGCACTATGAATGGTATTACTTTTTACTGATGTGCACTCATATTACTTCTCATGATTAATATGTTCTTTTTCACCTCATTTCATCCATTCACTCATCATTTTATGTATTTTTTATTATGATATCTTTAATTATGCTGGATTTTGCAACTTAATTTATGGCTGAAGAAAGGATCAGTACTAGAGGCCCCGAAACATGTACCATACAATAGCAAGTTTATAACTTGTTGTAAATAAATGTATTGACTAGGCGGAACAGTTTCTGCTTTGTTATATAGTGAATCTGTCAATACGGAAAATGAATTTCTTTCAGAGCACAATTTACGATAATCGTCGGTCATTTGTGATGGACAACCTGAAGATGTATCTCGTTGTGTATTGTAATGCTTCAGCAGTCAGTGAGACATAGAATAAATTGCATTCGTGAGTTCTGCATATTGTTTATATTCACATTAATAATAGAACTGTAACCATTCATTCTTAGGATGATGGTGTATTGTTTTTATTGCTGGTTGTTGAAATGAAGGATAGTGTTATGTCTGGGGGAGTGATTGGTTTTGTCTATGAAAAAGTATGGAGAGGAATCTGAAATGTTGTGACATATATGATAGTAGGCTTGTTGGGGGAGATGATGCCCTGTTTATTCAAGATCAGATGTTCGAAGGAAAATGTATGAAGAAGGAAAAAGATAGATCTGTTTGTTGGGATGAATGGATGTCATGTTTGAGATGCAGGTATTGGAAGCTGGCTTATATGTCTTTCTATTAAAATTTGTGCCAAGAAAGAACATAAAATACCTAGTAGTCTACATTATGCAACGAGCCTATAATGGCAATAATTAAGACACGAGTATGTTTATAAAACTAGCGAAGCGAGTTTTATCATTTCCATACGAGTGTCTTAATTACCATTATAGGCGAGTTACATATGACTGTTTATGTTCGACGATAATTATAACTATTTTATGTTCGAACATAAATATTCATAAATATCTGTCGAGATTTCACCAGTTTTATGTACTGAACAGAGCGCATAGGACGCAGAGAATACCATTGCCTCCTCAAATACCCCACTAAGACACTGGAAGCCACGCAGTGAAATTTAAAATAGGAGGCCGTGGAAGTCAGCGAAGGTGCGATGCTATCCGTACCTAATTGGTCACACAACTGTTTCTTGAGGTCTGATTGGTGGAAGAAACCATTTCATAATCAAAAATTGTGTTATAATGACCCTCATTATGATACAGTTTCCTGACACATAATAGTCAGGGTCGAACATAATAGTACATTATGCAACGAGCCTATAATGACAATAATTAAGACACGAGTATGTTTATAAAACGAGCGTATGCGAACATAAACTAAATTATAATTAAATACTTTTTGTCACATATTTCAGGTATTTTTAATCCATAAAAAATAAATATTTTCCCGATTTTTAGCACCTAAAAATCCTAGCCCTAGTGATGATACTAAGGTGCTGAGACACAAAAAATATTCAGCTAGCCAGAAACTGCATAGCATTGCTACCAATTCAACAACTACTAACCAATAATAATTCCAAGACTTAAACAGCCAACATTTCATACTATATAGTGGAGGACATTTTCAAGGTACATCACACAAGCTGATGTCTAAACCCACATCAGTTCCTCGGCCGGGAATATTCACGCTCATGCTCACCCTCTGTCCTTGCACCTCCATGATCTGGATTAGAGCGTCCCAGCGATCCTGCAGGAACTCTACCTTCTCCAGGAATTTCGTGGCCCTTGTGGAATTGCTGTTGGATAGCAGCTGTTGTCCGCAGTCCTGTAGAGACGTGATCCTCACCTGCTGGGCGTCCATCTCCCGCTTCAGGATCTGTAGCAAGATTTCACTCATAGAGACAATTTTATTTCCTTAATGTCACCTGTATTTTCCCAATGTCAGCATGCTGAAATACTATGCCCAAGATCCTGTGTTCAAACCCGGCCTAAGTCATCGGATTTATAAGAGCGTTTAAACTTTTCAGTATGCCTTCCTTCGGAGGGGAAGTAAATTACAAAGTTACAAAATGTATTAAAATACTTTATTGTTACATGTTTCGAAATCTATTACAATCCTTCATCAGCCAAAATATACTAAGAAATTGCATAACATCATGCACACAATAACATTGAATATACGATCTCAGGTATCACGCAATACGGCAAACGAGAACAAGAAAATTATCCCTTTATACAGTAACTAGCGTCTTAAAGAAATACAATATAGATATTGCCTACAAAACCAATAACTCAAATTTTAAAAAATTCTTCAATTCCAGTAAAGTCAATGTCACAAATAAACATACGAAATCTGGCGTTTATGAGCTCAATTGCAACCAGTGCAAGGCTACATACATAGGCCAAACCGGAAGAAGCTTCCGTATTCGTTATAATGAACATATTTCTGCCATTAAACACAGAACATTTTCAGCAATGGTGTCACAGATGGAGGAATCCGGTCATAAGTTTACGACCATAGACAATGACATGAACATCTTACATTACGTCAATAAGGGCAGTTTGATGAATGTCTTAGAAGCAATTCACATAAATACATCCCAGAGATCAAATTGTTCTAATAATTTGAACGACATTATTTTTGAGACAAAAATATTATTCGATACGATAGCAGATCATTTAAATGTCAAAACACGTAAACCGCTATAGATCATAAAGCCAATCTTTTCTTTCAATAAGCCCCATCCTTTCCCCCTTTTTCCACCACTCACTCATCTAAACCGCTTTGCCCCACTCTCGACCGCCCCCTCACCTCCTCACGCCGAGCAGGTTGTTTACTTCATAATACATGTCAGGCACACACGCTCAGTAGTAGCAAGTTGCTCTCGCTGAGCGGAGCTTGACCTCCACTTGATGCCACAGGGCTGTTATCGTCTGACTTCGGTAAGTTTTTACGTTTTCTTAAATTCATACGACCAATACTTCTTTTTTCTAGTAAGCTGGGTTATAAGTAATACGCATTGTTACTAATTCGCACCGTTTGTCTTCTTCAGGGTCAAATGTAACAACACGCCATTTTCTCTGTTGTTTTTCCGTAAGTTTTTCTCAATCCGTTTTCAAGCTGTCTTCCGTAGTTGTTTTTTTCCTTACATTCAGTACTAATTATGTCAATCATTTCAGATACCGTGTGACAGAAGATTATCTTAATCCATCAAAGACAGGTTGCCAAACGCCCAAAAATTTTATAACAAGAATTTGATAAAAGATGTAGCCATTGCCGTCCAACCCATCTTCAGCCACACCAATAGAAATGTTAAAACAGTACGAGATATGCTGCACGTTCCTACAATACGCCACTTATAGACATCAAAATATGTGCCCAGCGTTTTACAGTGTCAAATGATATTTTACTTAGATATAGACCAAGTGCAAAAACATGTTCCTGAAGCCCGTAAACTATGCATGCTATTTTTAGATTTTAGACCCTCAGATATTGTTACAGTGTTTTTACCTTTATTGTGTATGTGCAGTTTGTGTTTATCAATGTTTTTTGTGCTCTGATGGGCTCCATGTATGAATTTGTGGGCTGAAGAAGGGTCCAAAAAGAAATAGGAATTGAAACATGTACCCCTGAAATGTTTTAACAAATTATAGTATTGAATAGGCGGAAAATTGAAAGTTTTATTCTTCATGAGTCATGTATTCGTGATTGAGCGGGATGACGGCTATGCTACAACCACGGGATGTCTGCGTGAACCGCCCGTTCAAAGCAGCCTTGAAACTGCTGTATACGGAGCGGATGGCGGCTGATAAGTACACACCGACTCCAACTGGTCGTATTCAGCGCCCGGAAGTTCAGCTGCTGTGTTCGTGGATTTTGACGACATGGAATCGTATCTCTGGAGATCTCATACGGAAGAGCTTCAAGAAATGTAGTATTTCGAATGCTATGGATGGCAGTGATGACGACATTTAGTGGGAAAGTGATGGTGATAAAAGTTCCGAAGTTGGTACTTCTGATGACGATGAATGAAGTGTTTGTGTACTTTTATTTGTATTTTCAATCATTTGATGTGTGTTATTATACGACGACTTCAAAACTGTTGGAAACAATTTTGGATAAATGCTATTCTGTTTATTTAGTTAAGATTGTAAATAATTTTGAGTAAAATTTTTTTTTTTTTAAATTTTGTTCTTCAAAATCAGGGTGCGGGTCTTATTCGGGGGCGGGTCGTATTCGAGTAAATACGGTATTTACCGTACAATATGTACAATATTTACAATATGTAACTAAATAAGTGTATGTATTGTAAATATTTTCACCCGTACTTTCTGACATAAATTTAAGGGCCTAAGTGTACTGGTAATGGATCTGATGATGATCGCTTGACGATTGAAACTGGTCATCCAATTGTATTTATTAATCTCATTTAATTTTTTTCATGATTAGGGAATAACCCATCCCCTTTTAGTAAAATTCGGGTTGACCGACTGAAAAGCATTAAACTTTTGGGTGTTAGTAACATGTATGATCTTTTATCATTTTATTGCCATGAACATATTTTATATTCATACGGATGAAAGTTCGTATGAAACTCGGAAACAAACCAATTCCTCCGCCATTGCAAGATGCACTAGGTAGAGTTCAGCTATTTCCCTCCACTTTAACGATGATTTAGAGAGTTTAGTGGTCAGATTTGACCATTTAACGTAATTGCTTGTTAGTGGTAGTTAACGAGCGTTTGTTAGATGAAATTAAATGCTCGTGCAAAGTTCAAGAGAATTAAGAGATAATTATTGACGTTGCTGAAAACGGCCCTTAACATATTGTTTTGTTTAATTGTCCGTTGATTGACGGTTTGTCCATGTTGTTGAATTTATCGATATTGATTAACAGTGGATTTTATAAGAGTAAGGTATGACCTGTAGTTTGCGTATCCTCTCCAGCACTTCTCCTATCTCGGAGGCAGGGTTGGCCTCCAGCTGTTTGAGGACGGTCTCCTTGGTGTCGAGCCAAGCCTGAAGACGGTGGTACTCGTCCGTGAGCTGACTCCAGCGAGTGATGAGGTCCTGCAGCTTGTTCCACCGTTCCTCGGTCCACTGGCAGATGTGGGCCCAGCGCTCTCCCAGGGCCGTCAACTGGTCTTCCATCTGAGAGTATGCTACAACACAAGATATCAACCACCTTAATTCTCAACCTGTTCTCTTTCTGTTTTCCTATGCAGCAAATCATGATAATTTCTATATATATAAAAATGATAGTTTGTCTGTTTTTTCTGAATTCCCACGGAAGTGTGAGTTATTAACGTGTTTCAGACTGGTTTATGACGGTTGCGAGCAAAAACAAAATTTTTGTCTGTCTGTGTACAACTTTGCACGCGCATCAATCGAGAACGGCAGAGTGGATCAACGTAAAATTTGGTACAGATGTCCATCAGAGGCATGAAAGTAATCATTGATGTAACTCTTCTCCATACCTCTCATAAGAGGGCCTACCCCTTAAAATGCATGCTGAAATGGGCGTAGAAAGATGAGACAAAGCTCGTTTTCAGCGTCTCAATGTGAGAAACAAAACTCGGGAGCCCTATGGGCCCCGAAAACCACATTTTAAGGTCCTAAAACCAACAGTTTTTGAGATATACCCAGAAAACTAATTTCATTTATTAAGCTATTGAAAGAATGCAAGCCTGTAACCATGGCAACACAATCTCTGAAGTCCATCTATTTCTGAAAGACGCAATGCCATTCCAATTATTACATTACTGTGAACGTTCGAAAACGGCTATAAGGTTACCATGGAACCAACTTAAGCTGTAAAATTCATCAATACGTATATAATGCGCTTAAGGGGGTCAAGGGGTACTCTTGAATTTTTTCACGTGATTTACACGGCCAGGTGTGGTACTAAAGGTCTATTATATTGCTATCTCTATATTATTAAATTATTATTATGATTATTATTATTATTATATTATGACGTACTAGGATGAGACAAAACTCATTTTCAGCCCCTCGGTGGGTCGGAGGCTACTACGTTTTAAGGCTCTAAAACCAAGTTTATGAGATATTCCCAGAAAACTAATTTCATTTAATAAACTAATAAATAGATGACGAGTACAGAAGAACACCAAATCAGGAGCTATATAGATATACTGAGAAAATCACAGATGTAGCCAGGAAGAGACGTCTGGCTTTCTACGGACATGTCTCATGGATGAACCCAACAAGACTAACCAACCAGCTTCTCAACTAGTGGGGGAATAGAAAGAGCTTGACACCGTCGCTAACAGTAGTTAACAAGGATATCCAAGAACTGAAGATAATGAAAAGTGATATTAGAAGCCGATCACATCTCAGAAAGATACTTAAACAGAAGAGTTTTCAGGACAGACCACCGTGTAAGAAAACCGGCATCATCTGGACAAAAGAGAGAAAGGAGAAGCATAGCCAGAGAATGCACGAATATTGGGCAAACATCAAGTCCCTCGCCAAGCTGAAAAGTTGAACGTCATGGTCCTTAGCTGGCCCATCCGAAAGAAGAAGAACAAGAAGAAACTAATGAAGTAATGCAAGCTGGTAACCATGACAACAGTATCACAAGAGGTGACATCCAACTTTCCATCTATTTCTGTAAGAAGCAATGCCACTCAATTTATTACATTTCTGTGAAAGTTTGCTAATGGCTATAAGGTTATCATGGTACTTCTGCTAGTATATATAGGAATAGATACCGTATTTCCTCACATAATCGTTGCATATTTTTAGCCTAAAATTGGCGAAAGAAAAGCAGGGTACGACGATTAAGTGAAGAATAATAAAGTTTAAGGAAGAAAAACCACAATATTCTTTGTTTAACACATTGATGGCGGGCTACGTTAATTTAAGTTTTCTCACAGTAATTTGTGTAATTTTGTCCTCTCCGCCGTTCATTAATCTAAATACTACCTGTTATTTGCAAACTAAGGTCTTTGTTGAACAAAATGCTGATAGGTATATTGTTGTGTCGATAATGCTTTCGGTACAGGAAGTGAGGTTTTATAACGCTCAGTTACCGCATGTATCGTCAAGAGCATGGTGTGCGCGGAACTGATAATCAGTTCAGACGAGTCTGTTGACAATAATAAACGAGTGAAATTGACAATGATAGCAGTGAAAGTAGTGACGATGAGGTTGATGGATGGACTGGTAAGTAAAGTTACACATATTTATGTTTCATCTTACTTCTCATGCTAGGTGAACTTCAGTTGCCCGGTCCGCAGTAAGGAATAGAGTAGCGCCTGGGCAACAATGTGTTAATATACTACAGCAGGGACGGTGCGTCATTAAGGGCCGAAAGGGCCCTGCCCACCCTTGGCCGTTAGGCCGTACTGCACGATTTTTTTTATTCATGTCTTATAAAATTAATCTAAATTACAGATATTCTACATAAAATAAGTGGTTTTCCCTTCTAGAATCCCTAGAAAGTATTCAGTATACATAACTCATCCCTAGTTTAATTTCCTGACAGTCTCGTACGGTGTATCGTAATAGCGAGGGCCGCTGCACAGAACCTTCCATGTTAAGTATATGGAGTAATGGGCCGGGTGACCAAACAGTGGACATAGCACTGTCTTGCACGCGAATTCTTGTGGGCTACGAAAGGCTTTTCATGTCTTCTCAAGGGCCTGGAGAATTGGCCCATAACATTGCTCTAGAATGAAAGAGATGATATCTTTATTTCCGTCTTCTTCTGTCTCTGTCTGAGACCGGCTTAAGGGGATCGGTTTACCCCATGCCATGCGCAGGTAGACCACTAATAGCCATTGTTCACAGCCTGTTGAAACACAAACATAACTGTATTTATATACATTTTCAGTCTGGTGTCCAAGTACAAGTGAGTTCTGTGAATAAGTTTTTAACTTCTGTGGTAGTAATTTAATTTGCTGATTGTGTGCGACATACGAAAATGAATGAAGTGGAATATTTATTAAATAATCCATTTTCGTCTTTACCTCTGATTAGGACCTGGTCAACCAAAATATGTTATAATAACGTTCCAAGATGGATCAAAACTAAAGACATTTTTGCCTGTATTTACAAATAAGGAGCCAGGTGAGTACAGTTATTAATATTTGTTTCAAATGTGTGGAATTATGATCATGGGAATATTGGCAACAATAATGTCATATATAAAACAATGTTTAAAATGAACCAACAATAATATCATCTGGCCCATACTAAAATTTTAGTCAGGAGCCGCCCCTACAGTATATCATTATTTGCTGCACACTTAATATTATTATTATTTGGTTAATTTGTTATCCCATGTATTTTACTTTGAACAAGATCACCGTATAATTCTTGTATTTTCTCATTGTGAACACCAGGAGCGTAGCATCACGCACGGGTCTCTGTTGCGATGGTTCCACGGAAGTGACTGATGTTCAACTGGAGTGCGGTGTCCCTTGTGTAAATTTCCGCCAATAGCAGTTGACCAGAAGCCTATGTAAACTGGGTAAAACTTCTGTACCGAAAGACAACAAGCTCAGTGTGGTGCGCAGCAGGAATGTCCGATACCTTCCAAATCACTGTTGGTGTCCTTCAAGGATCAGCCTTGTCCCCCTTGCTCTTCATACTCTGCATGAACGCCATCACAAATGACATCCAAACCAGGCATCCATGGACATTATTATATGCGGATGATGTCATGATAGCTAACGAGACCCGTGGGCACCTCGAACAGCAAGTACAAGAGTGGAAGATGCCCCTTGAAGAATTTGGGATGAAATTAAATCTGAAGAAGACGGAATACCTGGAATGCGGTGGCCATATTGATGGCACGATCACTGTTGGTGAGGTTCAACTTAATAAAGTGACCTTGGGTCATGCATCACCTCAGACTGCAGCACGATTCCTGATGTCAAAACAAGAGTCACTGCCGCATGGATGAAATGGCGCCAAGTTACTGGAGTCCTATGCGATAAGAAAATTCCATTGCATTTAAAATCTAAGGTATATCGCACAGTGATTAGACCGGTGGCCCTTCATGGATCTGAATGCTGGCCTACAACATCGAAGCACGAACAGGCGCTTCATGCAATGGGAATGAAGATGTTGCGGTGGTCCAATGGCTTGACTCGACTGGACCATATTAGGAATGATGCCTTGCGGAAGGATTTCAAGGTTGCCCCAATCACAGAGAAAATGCGTGAATCACGTCTGTGGTGGTATGGACATGTGCTCCGTAGCAGTAAAACCTCAGTTGCTAAGACTGCCCTTCAACTAAATGTGGAGGGTCGTCGACCTCAAGGGCGACCTCAAACACGCTGGTTGGATAGGGTGAGAGATGACATGCGCCTCGCTAAACTCCGCCCCCGGGACGCTATGGATCGATTGAAGTGGAGGAAACATTGCAGGAAGGCAGACCCCACATAGGTGGGAAAATGCAAAGAAGATGATGATGAGCAGTTGACTGGGGCTATCAGCGCTTCATACGGTGGCTTATTGTAGCTCATCGGCTCATTGAAAATCACCATTCGAATGTCAACTCGTGGAAGCGATGGGTCCATACAAGTTTCACTCCTCTCTTCTGACAAGGTTATGTTAGGTTATAAGTGCGTGCAACCGCGGCCTCGGTGGTGTAATTGGTAGCATGCTGAGCTTCTATGCCCAAGATTGAAGGTTCAGACCCGGTCGAAGTCGTCTGATTTTATAAGAGCCTTAAAATGTCCTCAGTATACCTCTCTTCGGAGGGGAAGTAAAGCCAGCAGTCCCATGTCATAGATTTATGGCATGTAAAAGAACCTTCCACTAACTACATTTGTGTGAAGCCAAAATTTGTCGGTTAGAATTGATAACGCTCTATTAGTTCTAACGTTTGACACCAGGTGCTGACTGCGATGCCACCTAGTAGCCAAGCTCACAGCCAGGTGTAGTTGATGGTAGCATTTAGTAGAAAAAGTACGAACTGCTTGAAATTGATCGTCTGCAGTCCTTACCTGAATCACAGATAACACTCACTAATACAGCCATCACAATTAACACCGGTTATCAGACAGATTCTACACACCCCCAAAGTACACTGGGCTACAGGACCGCGTTGTCACAGCCCCTAAACTGAGGAACCAACCAACCAGCGTGTGCAACCGATCAACGCATAAATACGAAAGTACTAACTGACGATGATGGCCGCTTGCAAAGCGTGCGTCATAGCCCACAAGCACAGAGACAGGGACTCCTTTCTTCTGATAAGAGCACGCTGGGTTATATGTGTGCAACCAACCGGTGCATAAATACGAATGTGCTACGCAACAATTCTTAATCTAATTTTTGTATTTGAAAAGTAGGCTGCGACGTTTAAGCAATGGCAACGAATATGTGAGGAGATACAGTAATGTGAGGGACCTTTTAGTTCCCCCATCAAACAAGTGCAATGTCTTCATATTTGGGACATAACTATCCTAGCAGTGGTCTGGGCAGGGTTTATCAAGAGCCCGCTGATGAGCCTGACTTGGTGCACTTAGGCAAATTCCCATAACAGACACAGCAAAATCGACGAAGATTTTCTGAAGTTTAAGATGCCAAGTTAATGGACATGTAACCAGCTGGTGAAGATGACGCAGCAAGGTCATGATAACGCTAGTTTCGTGATAGGAGAGTGAACCGCTCCAACCACATTTCCATTTCCCCTCTAATCGCACATTCGACTTAAAGACTTTTTAATTTTTGGGGGGTTATTAACATTGTTTGTTGGTCCGTATTGACGAATATTACTTTAAAATTTAAAATTAATTAAAATCCGTTCATATTCCGTCCATTCAATGCCTTATTTTTGTGTTATTTACACATTTCTAGTACATGTTTCGAGGCAAAGCATTTTCATTGGATTTTTTTTTTAATACAAGTAAAGTATCTTCAAGAGCCTCCGTGGCTTAGGCGGCAGCACGCCGGCCTCTCACCGCTGGGTCCGTGGTTCAAATCCCGGTCACTCCATGTGAGATCTGTGCTGGACAAAACGGAGGCAGACAGGTTTTTCTCCGGGTACTCCGGTTTTCCCTGTCAAAATTTCATTCCAGCAACACTCTCCACTATCATTTCATTTCATCTGTCATTCATTTAATCATTGCCCCAGAGGAGTGCGTCAGGCCTCGGCAGCCGGCACAGTTCATATCCTCGCCGCTAGATGGGGGCTTCATTCATTCCATTCCTGACCCGGTCGGAGACTGGAAGCAGGCTGTGGATTTTCATTTTCAAAGTATCTTCAATCTTTAATGTTATCAGATAACATTTTGCATGCATCGGTCCAGTACGTTTCAAAGGAGAATACACTCGCTCTGATCATCGCAAACAATAATTAGACAAGCAATCTTGATCAACTTAGCATCTAATATTTATGACTTCAAACATTGGACTACACTGCTATGATTTAAAGTCCAATCAAAGCAGTCAAAGGCGACCATAGTTGGGCTCGGCAACATCCTGTTCACGCAAACAAGAAGAAAGTGAAAGAAATAAACTATGTGTACTTGATATTGTTACAGTTATTAAGAACAATTTATTTTTATGAGAGTGCTAACATACATTTTAGAGTTTTCTTGTAATCATTATAAGGGTTTTTAATTCGTCAGTGCAATAATCATTATATGTTAACATCACAATTCATTTCCACATCATCCATTTTTCATCAATTTTAATGTCACAATGACTGGCCACTTGAATTACTAGCTGATGAAGGGGTAAATTTCCAAACATGTACTCGAAACATGTACTACAGAGAGTCCAGTTTGTATGTATCGGAGACCCTCGCTAGCCCGCTCACCCGCGGAGCGAGCCTGTCTCCCGCCAGGCACTTTGCCATTTTGCGGCGCTTGCGCGGCACTGAGTCATTGAGTATAGGAATTTGTACTTAAATTTGTACTTCAATGTGATCCTTGACCAATTTTTTTGACGAACTGACTTACGGAGAGCGATTATCAACTTATCTTCAACAAGATTCTGCCACTGCTCACAATGACGAAGCATCCATGACAGAATTGCGTCGCATTTTCGGTACGAGGATTATAAGTCGGAACGTGTCTCACCTGCGAAGCCCAGACTTATCACCATGTGACTTTTTATTTGTGGGGGACGCTTAAAAATAGAGTGTATGCGAGAAACCCTCACACTACAAATGAGCTTAAAGACTATATTACAGCTGAAATACAGTCAATCGGTGCTGAGGAACTTCAGAGAGTAAATGCCAGTTTCATAAAAAGGTGCCAGCGATGTGTAGCAGTGAATGGCGAACATTTTCAGCACCAGCTGTGGACCAGGTAAGTACAAATTCCTATACTCAATGACTCAGTGCTGCGCTGGCGCCGCATAACGGCAAAGTGCATGGCGGGAGACAGGCTCGCGCCAAGGGCGAGCGGGCAAGCAAGGGTCTCCGATACATCCAAACTGGACTCTCTGTAGAAATGTGTAAATAAACACAAAAATAAGGTATTGACTAGACGGAATATAAACGGATTTTAATTAATTTTAAATTTTAAACATAAAGACTTACCACTCTCGGGACTGTTCTCGTCCATGACTACAATCATGTTGCTTAGGGCGTCCACCACTTGTTGTTGTTGTTTAAGGTCGTCTTGTAGTCCCTTGTGCTCCTCGGCCTGGTGTCTCAGCGTGTCTAGGTCGGCCGCCAGCTCCGCCATGCGAGAGATGCGATCCTCTGTTGCCGTCAGCCACTGTCTGAGTTGGTCCAGCTGCGACTGCTGGAGCTCCATGAGCAACTCGTGGATTCTAGAACAAGACAATAAATGAGCTAGAAGGAGCAAATTACTGGAGCAACACAAAACACAAATATTTTGACGTTTGATTGATTGATTGATTTTCACGGCTACACTTAGAGCTTAAGAGCTCCTTTACAGTAGCGCCCTATATAAAATAAGCTTAGGGCTTATAAAAATAAAACATTTCACTTACATTCACAATATAAATAATAATAGTCTTAACAATTATAGTAACAATACATTAATAATGATAATACCGGGTGAGTTAGCCGTGGTGGTTACGGCATGACTGATGGCAGTCGCTCACATCCGGGAGGCGAGGAGGTTCGAATCCCCCCGCCGGCAACCTTGAAGATGGTCTTCTGTGGTTTCCCATCTTCCTTCCAGGCAAATGCCGGGGTTGGTCCCTAACTATAGGCCACAGCCGCTACCTTCCAACTCCTCGTCCTTACATTCCAATTCCCCTCCTTCCCTCCCCAACGGTACTTGTAGCTCACCCATTGGGTGTCCGTCTCGAAGCAGCTACAAAACTGGCGAGCCGAACATGTCCTCGGACACTCCCGGCACTAAAAGCCATACGCTTAAAAAAAAAAATATAATGATAATAATACTAATGATAATCGAAAAATTATATACAAAAGAGTGAGAGTGCATACAGACTATCAGCTCGAAAAACAAACACCATATACTGTACAAGAAAAGCTATTAAAGTAGACAGGTTGTCAGCTATTGTCCTGATGTTATAATTGAACTTAAAAATAAAAAATAAGTATTTTAACATAATAGAGTAATCAAATGTGAGAGGTATACTGCTCCAAGAATCAGGATGAAAGCTGTCTTTTGAAAGCTGCATTGCTTGCAATGTTGACGAACTTATATAAATCGAAGGTGTTGAAGAGGCGTGAGGCGGTGCAAACAAAAGATTTATTGAACTTCATGGTTCGGTGTATAGGAATCTGGAGTGTTAATTTTGTGTATCTATTTTCTCGATTATGAACAAAATGCATTGGTGTAAAGGCATTGTAGAGATATAAAGGGGTCTTGGTATGTAATATTTTATGTGTCAGAATGGCAACTGATAATTGCCTGCGCTCGTGGAGTTTCAGCCATTTCAGCTGCATGTAGTAATGCGAGAAATGAAGAAGGCGAGAGAGTGATAAATTTTGCCTTGGCTTCAGATCTGGCAATTTGTAACACCTTCTTCCAGAAAAGCGAGAGGCATCTATTGACATACAAAAGTGGAGGACGGGAAAGCCGAATAGATTTCCTCTTGTGCAGAAGAATACATCTGAAGGAGGTAAAGAACTGCAAAGTCATACTAGGGGAAGACGTGACTCCACAGCACAGAGTGCTGGTGCTGGACTATGAATGCACAGGCATGAATAAAAGAGCAGTACGGAAAATGACTCCAAGAATCAAATGGTGGAGATTAAAAGACCCAATTTTGGGAAGTGAATTCAAGGACAAGGTGCTCCAAGAAACACATTTAGTGGAGGGAGTTCAGAAATGGTGGACAGTAAATGCTGAGGCTATCAGGAAAGTTGGTGTGGAAGTTCTGGGTAAGACGTCTGGGAAAGGCGCTCCACTTGATAAAGAAACATGGTGGTGGAATGATGAGGTCCAGGATACGATCAAGGCGAAAAAACAAGCCAAGAAGGCCTGGGAAGAATCTGGAATGACCAAAGACAGAGAACACTACAGACAAGCAAACAAAGCTGCGATAAGAGCAGTTGGAAGAGCAAAGGCAATGGCATGGAATGAAGTCTACGAAAATCTAGAGACCAAAGAAGGCGAGGCAAAGCTCTTCAGAATTGCTAAGGCACGGGACAGAGCATCAAAAGATCTTACCCACATCAAGCAAATAAAGAATGAACAAGGAATGGTAATTCGAGATGAGAACCAAATTAAGAAGAGATGGGAGGAGTACTTTGAAAAGCTGCTTAATGAGGAGAATAAAAGGCTTGTGTTTGAAGATGGTATTCAGAATTATAATTTAACAACTAACATTTGCAGGGTAGAGATTGTAACTGCTATGAAGAAAATGAAAAGTGGAAAAGCAGCGGGCCCGGTGAAATCCCCGTAGAGGCCTGGAAATGCCTGGGAGAAGAGGGAATAGATATGTTGCTGAGCCTATTCCAACAAATATTTCAAGAGGAAATAATGCCCAACGAATGGCGGAAGAGTACCATAATTCCCATCTATAAAGAAAAGGGGGACATTCAGTATTGTGCAAATTACAGAGGAATAAAACTCATGTCGCACACTATGAAGATCTGGGAAAAAGTCATTGAAGGTAGGCTTAGGCAAGAGACAACAATAGCAGAAGAACAGTTTGGATTTATGCCAGGGAAAGGAACCACAGATGCCATTTTTTCTCTGAGACAGCTCATGGAAAAACACAGGGAAAAGAAGAAAGAATTGCATATGGTGTTCATAGATCTAGAGAAGGCTTATGATCGTGTCCCCCGTCAAGAAGTATGGAGATTCATGAGATTCAAGGGAGTACCAGAGAAGTATGTGCGCATTATCCAGGACATGTACCATGGGGCAAAGACGCAAGTTAGAAGCAGTGTAGGGCTAACGGGAACCATACCAGTTGAAGTTGGTCTCCATCAAGGATCTGCACTGAGTCCCTATATCTTTGATCTGATAATGGATGTTATCTCTGAAAGCCTTAGAGAACCTGCTCCTTGGTGCATGCTATTTGCAGATGACATTGTACTATGTAGCACTAATCAAGAACAACTCGAACTTAAACTAGAACACTGGAGAAAAGCATTAGAGGACAGGGGTCTTAAAATCAGCCGGAATAAGACTGAATACATGTGCCTCGGTGGAAAGGGAAATGACAGTGTGAAGATGGACGGAAATCAGCTCCAAGCAAGTAATAGTTTCAAGTACCTTGGATCAACGGTATCTGACGATGGCAATCTAGACCTGGAAATTACCCACCGAATTCAGGCTGCCTGGTTAAACTGGAAAAGGTTGTCTGGTGTCCTCTGTGACAGGAGACTAAATGTCCAAGTAAAGGGGAGAGCCTATAAAAGTGTGGTGAGACCTGCCATGCTATATGGAGCAGAAACTTGGCCAATTGTACAGTCGCAAAATAAACGGCTGGATGTAGCCGAAATGAAAATGCTGAGATGGATGTGTGGTGTTACTAGGAAAGACCACATCAAGAACAGCTTCATACGAGGAAGTGTCAAGGTAACCCAAGCATCAAGGAAAGTTCAAGAAAGGCGGTTGCTCTGGTATGGTCACATTAAGCGCAGGGATGAGACCTATGTGGGAAGAAGAGTGCTGGATCTTGAGCTGGAGGGCAGGAGGGAGAGAGGCAGACCTAGAAGAAGATGGATGGACTGTGTGCGGGAAGACTTCGCAGAAAAGCAGTTAACCGAAAACACCATTTGGGACCGAGGGAAGTGGAAAAGACTTACCAAAAACGTCGACCCCGCATGAGCGGGAAAAGATGAAGAAGAAGAAGAAGTAGTAAGGTGTGATATGATCATCTCGCCTTACATCCAGAATGTACCGAACACATGCATTCTGGACTCTTTGTAATTTGATGTTCTGTGTTTCTGGTAAATCAGCAGAGCCATAATCAATGATTGGAAAGATGAGAGTTTGGACTAAGAGCTTACATATGTTAGGAGGGGTGTAAGAAACAGTTCTTTTCAGGAGATGCATAGTTGATACAACGTTTGGAGAGGAGATTTGGGGTGGTACTGTTGGGCGATGACCTAGGGTCAACTCTTGAAAAACCAGCTCAAAGTGGAAATGTCAATGACATGGAACTGATGTAACGATTCATTGAAAATTCTTGACGTTGGGATGATTTGTAATTGCGATCGTGTGTTTACGTTGAAATAAAAAGCTTTACGATTATGTTACTGAGAAAATAGTTAGTGAAAAGAGATTTATCTTTCATTGTTAATCTAATAGTACATTATGCAACGAGCCTATAATGGCAATAATTAAGACACAGTACGTTTATAAAACGAGCGTAGCGAGTTTTTTCATTTTCATACGAGTGTCTTAATTACCATTATAGGAGAGTTGCATACGACTGTTTATGTTCGACGATAATTATAACTTTATTATATGTTTTAACATAAATATTCATAAATATCTGTGGGATTCAGTAACTTCAGTTAGCGAACAGAGCGCGCTGGGTGGTTTGCTGACTGAACAGAGCGCATGCGTGAGTCAAAGAATTTCGAAAGCAGAGACCATTTACTTTGCTTGGCAATGCTATTGTTTACAGCCTGCATGATGTCTAGTGCCGATCAGAACTAGCATTCACTAATATTGTCACCGAAGTCGTTTGAAAGCAATGCGCTGTGTAGAAATTGGAGTTGGGGATATTAAGGTACAGTGCTATTTCTTGTCTCATATTCGCCAGTTTATTTACGCGAACATATGGGACGCTGCACTTTTCATGTCGGTAATTTATATAGAAGGATGCTGTGTTGCTAACTTCTGGACGTAGATCCATAAATTTCTTGCATATGTCATAGTATTTTCGTGTCACCATAAAGGTTCGTGCTGATTTTGTCTTTGTGTTTGGGATTGTAACTACAATGGTTGATCCAATATCCAATTTGAACTTTCAAATCATGTAATTCATGTCCCGACATGTTGGATTTTGAGCGCATGCGTGATGCTATCCTTACCTAATTGGTCAATGAATGAGCTCTGATTGGTTGGAGAAACTGTTTCATAATGAAGAATAGTACTATAATGACCCTCATTATGATATAGTTTTATGACATATAATATTTATAATTCAACATCGCCGAGTAAAAAAAATTGTAACAGATCTGATTTTTAGTCTTTTAGAGTATTTTTAATAATTTTAGACAGTTAGTGTTTTGGAAATAATTTTGAAATCAGCCTTTATTTTAATAAAATGTTGTGTCAATCTTGCAACTTCATTAGTATGAACCACTGTTTGCTGAAGGAGGTTATACTGTAACACTGTACTCAAGAATTACAATTTATTGACTTACGGTATTATTTTCCTATTTCTCTTTCAAGTCTTTGTGCAGGCATTTATTTTCAATGTGTCTGAATGAAGACTACTTTCTTTCCTTTGTCCCTAAGAACACGCTCCACACAAGTATTAACCCTTCCCGAGCGGATGCTAAATTTAATTTAATTAATTTAATTAGAACTATTATATTTTGCTTACCGTACCTGTTGATACCTGAAGCTAATTAATTAATAATTAAGTGTGGAACACTTCATACCATCACTGAAATCCAAAGCAGACACTAGATCTTCAACATATATAATTTTCAAAAGAAAATATATGTATTGTCCGTTGAGCCATTATATATTTAAACACAAATTGTGCTAAATGTTCCCGCATAACTCAACAAAATGACAGAGTTTCGCCCCGGTGTGCTATTGGGCTCTTCAGTTGGTTAAAGCACACCTCACCAAGACACTGTCTAGTACACACATATGTATCAAATACGTCTTGCAATGGCCTTCCCAGTGTGCACTAGACAGTGTCTTGGTGAGGTGTGCTTTAACCAACTGAAGAGCCCAATAGCCCACCGGGGCGAAACGCTGTCATTTTGTTGAGTTATGCCGGAACATTTAGCACAATTTGTGTTTAAATATATAATGGCTCAACGGACAATACATAGATTTTCTTTTGAAAATTATATATTCAATGCCAAGGTAAGGTTATAATTGCTTTGGAGTGGAGTTTCGACTCCCATAGTGCACTGGATTTGCTCGTGACGCGGATACATATGTATCAAATACGTCTTGCAATGGCCTTCCCAGTGTGTACTAGACAGTGTCTTGGTGAGGTGTGCTTTAACCAACAGAACAGCCCAATAGCACACCGGGGCGAAACGCTGTCATTTTGTTGAGTTATGCCGGAACATTTAGCACAATTTGTGTTTAAATAAGATCTTCATCATTCCATAGCCTTTTCCGTGAAATTATACTCATATCACCAAATGAATACTACAAAAAAGCACTCACTTCACCAACTACGCAATGACACGTGCGTTCATCTGAAGCAACAACTGCTTGCGGGCATTCGTGAAGTAGAGGGTCTCTAGGTAATTGACTATCAAACTTGTGTCTGCTTAGTGGTGCCATCTCCTGGGTTTAACGTTAACTATTTTGACGGCGCCAAATTTTAAATGTAGGAATTTTCCGGATATATCCATATTCCGCTCGGGAAGAGTTAAACCCAGGTTGAGTAAGACAGAAGCAACTCTGCATTGTTATTATTTTATGTCCTGATTAAATATGAATTATGGTTTGAAGGACAGGAGAAAATGGGGACATTTGCTGTCCCAAAACCAGCTCATCAGCACACAGGGACATGCATCAGAAAATTTAAGAAACTTGGACTGTCTTGGTAAAATCAGGATGTCTAGGACTCCTAAAGAGGTACCATACCAGCATTTGCCTTGAGGGAGTGTGGTGGGGGGAACCACATTCGGGATGGCCCGTATAAGTGCTGGGATTTGAACCACCAATCTTCAGACTTGACACACTGTAGGGCAGGGGTACCCAACCTTTTTTAACTAAGGGCCACGATGTAAATAGTTGGGGGACCTTGCGGGCCAATGACACTCCAGGGTATTTGGGGGGTAAGGATTTAAAATATATATATATATATAGGTGCAATATGGTCAGTTTTGTGGCTGTCTGAGCTTAGTTTTCTTAGTATTGTTGCCATTTTCTATATTTATTTTTATTGGATTAAAAAAAAAAAATATATATATATATATATATATATATATTCATTCATCATCTTGAGCAGTTTCCAACCGCTGGTCAGGTCTGCTTGGAACATAAGCCTCTCCATCGTTTCCTGTCCATCCACCATCTCTCGTCATTCACTGTGTCCCAGCACACTCCTCTTTCCTCCACACTCTTCTTAACTCCTTTTGTCCATCTGTCCCTTGGTCTTCCCCTTGGCCTCCTCCCCTTCATTTCCATTCCAAACATCTTCTTCGGTATCCTCTCCTCTCGCATCCTCCTCACTTGTCCATACCATTGTAGCCTAGATCGCTCTATTCTATTTTGCAATGGTTCCTCTCTTACCATCTCTCTGACTCTCTCATTCCTTACTCTGTCCATTCTTGTCACTCCTACCCTACTCCTCTGGAACTTCATCTCCACTGCTCGTATTTTATTCTTGTCCCTTTCCTTCATCACCCATGTTTCTGAACCATATGTCAAAATTGGCACAAGTAGGTCTTGTAGATGATTCCTCTACATTTTTGTGGTACATCTTTATTCCATAACATCCCCCTAACACTCTTGAAAAATCCATCTGCGCACCTTCCCCTTTCATTTATTTCCATCCTATTGCCTCCCTTTTCTTCAATTATGCTTCCCAAGTACTTGAAGCATTCTACTTTCTGCAACTGCTGTCCTCCAAGTGTTATGCCCATAACCAGTCTGTTCTTCCTCCTCGTTGTGATGACCACTTCACTCTTTTGTGCTGAGAACTTCATCCCATATGATAACACTACCTTCTCCCACTCATCTAATTGCTCTTGTACTTCTTCCTCATCCTCTCCCCATACCAGAAGGTCATCAGCAAACAACATTGCCTTCATTTTCCTTTCCCCAATGCTATTTACCACTTTTCGTATGATTTCATCCATCACCACTATATATAAATATTTTTAATAGAGCTCAAAAACTACAAAGCGAGTGGAGAAGATCAAACATTTGCAGAATTGGGGAAATATGCAGCAGAATCAGTAAAGATTTCATTACACCAATGCATAGTGAACATTTGGATCAAAAAAGAACTGCCAGACCATTGGACTACAGCTATAATACATCCATTACACAAGAAAAGAGAAAAATCAAATCCTGACAACTATCGAGGAATTTTCCTTTTGGATATCACATAAAAAATCATGTCACGAATTCTATATAATCGTTGTAAAGATCAATTAGAACTGAAAATAGGAGAATACCAAGGTGGATTTCGGCCATGGCGAAGCTGCCCTGAACAGATAATCACCTTAAAATTAGTAATGGACTACTACAAACGTAGACAAAAACAGCAAGTCATAACCTTCGTAGACTTCAAAAAAAGCTTATGATTGTATACATAGATCTTCATTGCTGAAAATACTAAGGAATTTCGGACTTCATCCCAAATTAATAAAAATTATAAAACTAACTCTAACAAACACCAAATCTAAAGTAAAATTCAGAGGAGAAATATCTGAACCGTTTACGATTAAAACAGGATTAAGACAAGGAGATGGTTTATCGGCTCTACTTTTCAATTGTACTTTGGAATATGTAATGAGGGAATGGTACAGGGAAAATCCTAGGAGCATAAGAATTGGAACCAAGAAAGATCAAATAGACTTAAATTGCTTGGGATTCGCAGATGACTTAGCGTTACTGGCTAATAATATTCAAGAAGCCAGAAATCAAATAATAAGCCTACAAAATATAGCACAAAAAATTGGACTTCAGATATCATTTGAAAAGACAGAGATAATGGTAGCAAATCCACTTGTAATCAATCACATAACAGTAAATAACAAGAAAGTTAAAATAGTGAAGCAATTTAAATACTCAGGAGAAATTATAACTTACTACTTGGATGAGAAACCTGCATGGCAAGAGAGAACTAATAAAAAGATGAAAGCCCGAACGTTGACATGGTCTACATATAAAAGAAAATGTCTATCAATCGCAACAAAATTAAAACATTACAAGATGGTGGTTCAACCAGAGGTGACATATGGAAGTGAAACTCTTTTTAAAGTTACTCAGGAAAACAGAATCGACAACATTTTAAAAGTAGAAAGAAGAATAGCTAGAACATGCATAAATAAAAAATATCAGAAAGATGGACAGTGGCGGATAGTACCAAATGAAGTGGTATACAGAGAACTGGAGCCCATCACTGATACTATTCGGAAGAAACGGCTTTCTTTCTTTGGTCACGTCATGAGGACACCAGAAACCAGGTTATCTAGAAAAATTGTAGTGAAACTTTGGAATATAAAACAACAAGTAGGATGGATTAAGGAAATTAGAGAAGATATGAAAGAATTGGAAATAACCTTGGATGGCTTGCAAAACAAAACAAAAAACTTAAAAAAACTGAGAGATATAAAAATAAGATTTCAGGCTAAAATAGACAAACTTAATACAGTAAAAAGGGTATTTACAGATGAAGAACGCCTGAGAAGATCAGAGCGAATGAAGAGCTACTGGGCGACTCGGAAAGGAAACTTACTGAAGAAGAGGACCAAGAAATGATTGACTGAAGTGGTCCAATGAGGCCGTAAAAGCAGAAGAACAAGAAATATTTTTAATAAATCCCTGTAAGATAGAAGTACCATACGCTGATATTCGATATGAATGACAAGAAGTGAGTATTTATGTTCATTTGACACAATTAATCATCAAATTATGAAATAAAGTGATGTTTCAAAGTTTTGGAGACACGGCGCAGGCCGGACAAAATAGTCTCGTGGGCCATATCCGGCCCGCGGGCCGTAGGTTGGGCAGCCCTGCTGTAGAGTAGGCTACTGTATTTTATTGCATGAACAATTGCGAGGCGTTACTGACCGGCTCTGCTTCTCGGTGGCCTTGATGCGGAGATCTTCCCAGCGAGAGTTGAGCAGCCTCATCTGGACCCGCACCTCGCTCTCCTCGTCCTTGGACAATCCTCCGTCCGACACCATGTGAGCCCCTTCCTCTAGCACGGCCCGCACACCCTCCTGGTGACCCGCCAGTTCTAATAGGAACTCCTACAACAAATATCACAATCACAATCATCATTCAGCGTTCAACGTGAGAAGATAGAAGCAGTTTCTGTAACCGAACTTTAGTAGGTTACAGAGCTTGCTTTTAGTTTCTGTTGGTGGCAGAGTTTCAAGTATCTGGGAAGCCTGATACAAGATAATGGAAGAAACTATAGAGAAATAAATGAGCGGGGGAGACAGGCAGAAGCATTCCGGAGGAGTGTGAGAAGCATCTTATGGAGCAAGGATGTCCCTCAGAAGAGCAAAAAGATCATATATCGGACGTACTATGTCCATATCCTGACGTATGCCTCGGAGACCTGGGTTATGCAAGGAAGGGAGAAGAGCAAAATACAGGCCAGTGAGATGAGGTTCTTTAGAAGCAGTGTTGGTGCTACAAAGATGGACAGAATAGGAAATGAGAGGACCAGAGAATTAATGAAGGAGGAACCATTACAGGATGGTATAGAGAAATCTAGACTTAAATGGTATGGACATGTAAAACGAATGGAGGAGAAGAGGATACCCAGGAGAGTACACGAGACGAAGTGGGAAGGAAAGAGACCGAGAGGAAGACTGAGAGACAGGTGGCTGAAGGGGGTGGAAGAAAGCGTGAAGAAGAGAGGAGAAGACTGGACAAGGGTGGAGGCTGAGAGATGATGGGAAGACAGAAGACGTTGGAGAGGCTTGTGTTCCAAACAGACCCGGCCAGAGGCTGGAAACTGTGCAAGATGATGATGATGATGGTGGCATTTATATTTGTTTTGAGGTTACTAACCATGGCCACCTATTACTGGGGCACCATGGAGAGTCTTCTGCTTTGTGGCATAGAGATTCTTTGTGGGTCCAGCAGCGGGTGGCAGGTGGCTTTGATCGAAGGGCAAGGTAACCATGGGGATGTGTAATTTTGATGGTGAGGATGCCATGCGGAATGGAGGTGATTGATAGATAGTTTTTGCTATGAGAATGGTGAGGTTATCTAGTATGGCAATTCGTTTTTGATGTGTAACATCTTTCCACTCGGTATCTGGATATGTTTGTGGCACTCGGTAGCTGGACATTTTTGAGGGAGTGATTTTGGAAAAGAGACGGAAGTGGATGGGACGGAAGTGCATGGAATGGAAACAATGAGCGCGCGCTGTGGCGGAGATCGGTACAACGACGTACTGTAAGCCATGTGACTATATCAAATGTAAATTGCATATGGTTTACCTCAAGGTTTGGAGGCCCCATTAAAGAAATTCCTACAATAAATCATCTCCAAGTTGTCGTTCTTTGGTGTGAAAATATTCATTATATCATATTTGCTGAAAACAATTACGATTTATTAAATGTTCATACTTTTGCTGTGAAAATGAAAATCCACAGCCTGCTTCCAGTCTCCGACCGGGTCAGGAATGGAATGAATGAAGCCCCCATCTAGCGGCGAGGATATGGACTGTGCCGGCTGCTGAGGCCTGACGCACTCCTCTGGGGCAATGATTAAATGAATGACAGATGAACATGAAATGATAGTGGAGAGTGTTGCTGGAATGAAATTTTGACAGGGAAAACCGGAGTACCCGGAGAAAAACCTGTCTGCCTCCGTTTTTTCCAGCACAGATCTCACATGGAGTGACCGGGATTTGAACCACGGGCCCAGCGGTGAGAGGCCGGCGTTCTGCCGCCTAAGCCACGGAGGCTTGAACTTTTGCTGTATTCTTATTTAATGTAAGCACTCGATACGTCGAGTGCTGTATCGCATCAACCAACACTCCCAACAACGTAGGAATTCGGTATATTAACACCGACTACTAACAATAATTGAAACTTCGTTGGTTTAAACGTATCACTGGGAGAAACGCATTTAATATACCTTCCGCACACCTAATTTTTAAGCGCGCCTATACTTGGCAGTGCGCTATATCGGCAATAAGAGGCCATTTTCAATAACATCGCTGGCATGGGTTCACTAACTGGCCGGTATAAAGCGCAGCTCGCATCAAGTAGGCAGTGGATTGCTCCCGCATACAGTTGCAGGTATATGTCACTACTGCAGATGCATTGGAGAATCCTTTCATGTTTGCTGGCACAACGTAGCACTATGAGTTCATTCTTTAAAAAATGCGAGTAAGTAATATGGAATTATTCGAATAACATGTCAGATGTTACACATCATATGCGACTACTGTAAGACTCGTAATTTTTTGGAGAAGAATTATTATAGAGACGTCGTCGTCGTCGGCTTTAACTCGTTTCCGAGTATACATCTTCTTCCAAAACAGTCTAAAATAATCTAAGGTTGAGGTCTGTGGGCATGTTTGCGGTGACTGAACAGCCCAATGCGTGCATGAAACAAACGTCCACACAGATCACACAGAACTGTTGGCGGAGGGCGTGGCTGTGCTGCACGGAGCTTTCGTGCTTGTCGCTTGGCCTTAACAATTCTACGACGTTCTTCTTCAAACATTTTGACAGCAGCCGGGATGGTCTGGCGCCAAGTTGAACGGTCTTTAGCAAGCTGGTCCCAGGTTTGTGGATTGAGACCTGTCAACTTCATATTCTGCTTAAATTGGTCCTTGTAACGTCTCTTAGGGCCTCCATGAGGTCTGGTGCCGGAGGTGAGTTCACCATACAGAACCTGACGTGGTAGTCTCGTATCATCCATCCGTTGGACATGTCCAATCCATCTAAGTTGATGACCAATGATGGATGATTCTATACTATTAGCAAGCGCTTTCTCAAGAACATCAAGATTGGTGATGTGGTCTTCCCACTTTATCTTAAGGATGGATCGAAGTTTCTGTTGATGGAAGCGCTCAAGCTTTTGGAAGTCATGTCGATAGAGGGTCCAGGTTTCACAACCATATTATAGAGAACATCTAGTAAGAAGGACATAAGCAGAAGTTTAATAAAATGCAAGAAGAAAAGAAAAGGAGTAGAGGAATTTGTGAGTAGTAAAGAATAAAAGTTGTAGTGGACACGGAACAATAGTTGCAGGTAATGGAAACCTGCTTATATGTTGACGAAGAGGTATTGATGGTTTATTATTGCCAGAGATCAACCTGAAAAGAAGAATTATTATTAATAAATAGTGTATTTTTGTGAAGTCGGTGTACTGTTCTTTGTGAGGTTCATTTTAGCGAGTCCATTGCCCCGCTACCCTGAGGTGGCTAGCTTGGATTTTATTATATTTATCACAATGACACACCAACGTGTGGCTAGATGAAGGAAGTACCAATAACGATCACAACTTTGAATATCAGTATTGTTGTTGTTTGAGTCTTCAGTCTTTTGACTGGTTTGATGCAGCTCTCCATGCCTTCCTGTCCTGAGCTAATCGTTTCATCTGTACATAGCTACCACACCCTACATCCGAGGCAATCTGTTTAACATATTCTAACCTTGGTCTACCCCTACTGTTCTTGTCCTCGACCCTTCCTTCCACAACTAAGCTTGCTATTCCTGGGTGTCTTAGTATGTGTCCTACCAACCTATCTCTTCTCTTCATTAGCAGTCGCTAGAAATATCTCTCCTCTCCCACTCGTCTTAAAACCTCTTCGTTTGTCACCCTATCTACCATCTGATCTTCATCATTCTCCTGTAACACCACATTTCAAATGCTTCAATTCTCCTCTTTTCTGCTGCACCAACAGTCCAAGTTTCACTTCCAAAGAGCGCCACGCTCCAAACAAAGGCTATCAAAAATGACTTCCTAATACCTAAATCTACATTCGATGTCAACAGATTCCTTTTTTGTAGAAATGCTTTCCTTGCCTGAGCCAACCTACTTTATATATCCTCTTTGCTTCATCCATCACTGGTTATTTTGCTTCCTAAGTAACAGAAGTCTCCTACTTCCTTCAGCTTTTCACCTGCCAATTTGATCTCCATAGAGGTTTCTGATTTATTTCGGCTGCATTCCAGTATTTTTGTTTTACATTTATTAATTTTCATCATGAATTCTTTCCGTAAGACGGAGTCCATACCATTCAAAAACTCATTCAAATCCTCTGGCGTGTCGGCCAAGATGACTATGTCATCGGCCAATCTCAGAGTTGAAATTATTTCCCCTTGAATCTTCACTCCCACTTTAAATTTTTCTCTAATTTCCTTCATTTCTTGTTCAATGTAAAGATTGAAAAGTATGGGCGATAAGTATTAATTATATTAAAAGTGAGGCGGCATCAATAACATCACGGATGACACTGAAGGTTTACCTATAAACAGAACTAAGCTACTTCTGTTTGATCCTGTAACTGGTAAAATCATCAACAAGATCTGAAATCAAAAGCAACAATTTCTTCTGGAACTAGTGATTTTACTAACAAGGGAACGGATTGCGTTGTAAAATTCTAATCTGTTTGAAATTTAGTATACAATATTTCTACAAAGTTGCACAATGACGTAGTGAAAACCGCACGGGCCACTTTCAATTTTGAACGCCAATATTGAACGCCGAAAACCTGCCGGGTGACGGCATGAACGAGGAGGTGGGAAGAGGTAAAGCTGGCCTTGAATCCTAGCAGCACGCGATGGCTCGCGGCCACCAAGCCGTTTTATTTATTTACAGTATGGCCAAACGCAAAACATCACATTATGTTGCATTGTATACTCTAATCGAGTGGGTAGAAGATTGAGGGGGACGTTTCAAGATAGGGAAATGCAACGCAGCACGGCAGGTCGCTGCCTGGTGGCCGCGAGCCATTGCGTGCTGCTACGATTCAAGGTCAGCTTTACCTCTACCCACCTCCTTGTTCATGTCGTCGCCCGGCAGGTTTTCGGCGTTCAATATTGGCGTTCAAAACTGAAAGTGGCCCGTGCGGTTTTTATTACGTCATTGTACAACTTTTTTGGTATATGTTGTTGTTGTTTCCTATGGCTAGCCCGGATTCCAATCCATCAGCTTTCTTGCATTCCAATAGAGTTGTGTGAGGTTTCCTGAAGTTCTAGCAGTCACATCAAGTTTGTTGCAATGTAGCAGGTGCCCCTTATCCATTTTACTTCCAGGTTCGTGACAAAGTGTGCATTCTTCAGATCTCAGGATGTTGATTCGTTTCAGATGAGCTGCAAGGCAGTCATGGCCAGTGTTAAGTCTGAAGAAGGCTACAGCTTCTCTTCTTGGTGTTAATTTATATTGATCCCATTTAGCATCAATGTCCTTCCATAATTTGGTTTCTGCTGTTTTCTTTGCCATTTCTTCATACCTGTTTTTGATAGTATTTTTCAAGATCCTTTTTGCTGACATAAAATCAGTCTGACTGACAGGTTGTTCTAGTGTGGTACCATTTTTTGCTATTCTGTCTGCCTCTTCATTACCTGCTATTCCAACATGAGAAGGGATCCACTGAAATGAGATCTGTTTGTGGAGTCTTTGAAGGGTTTTTATCATACAAAAAATTTCTTTCAGTTCTTTATTTCGGGGCTTATAATTTGACGAGATGGCTTGGATGGCTGCTTTAGAGTCTGTAATGATAACACATTTTTGATAATCAATGTTTACTGAATTTCAACCAGATTAGAATTTCACACCGCAATCCGTTCCCTTGTAAGAGATGTAAGATTATTATTCAGTCAGTGGCTGATAGAGACAGAAATGATGATGATCTTCTATTGTTATTGTTGTTATTATTATTAGCAACCCTCCCCAGCTTAGGGTTGCCAGATTACAAGAATGGTTAAACGGAACACACGTCCCAAAACATTGTTTCTTTTTAATCAAGGTTGTTAAATGTTGTAATAAATAAGGCTAGGATTTTTAGGTAAATAAATATTTTAAGCATTTTTTTCTATAAATACCTAAATTCTTGCTTTTCACTTATTAGCACATAAAAAGACATAATATTGCATTTTTTCTGTGTTACTTCAACGGGGAAGAACCTTTGAGCTATCTAATCTTCATGCAGAGCGCATGTCAGCTTGGAGCTGTGATATTCTTAACTTGTCGCCCCGAGCCACTCACTGTGGAAGCCGGGGATTTCCTTCTCCATAGCCATATTGCACCACGTGCTAGACCACCCCCAGATATCTGGAACCAGTGTCACTCACATGCAGTTCATTTCTGGCACTGTGAAATATAAGGCAGTTCAACGATGCCTAAAGTAAAAACAACTAAGTTATCGTCTGTTGCACAATTTTAAGATAATTTTCCTTCTGATGGGGGCGTCCTGTTCTGCCAACCATGTGGGAAAGCAATCAACGCTGAATGGCGATCTCAAGTTACACAACACATCGAGGGTAAGAAGCATATTTCCGCAGGTTCGCACCTTCAGAAGAAGTGTTTCGCGATAATCGTCGGTCATTTGTGACTTACAACCTGAAGATGTATCTCGTTGTGTGTTGTAATGCTTCAGCAGTCAGTGAGACATAGCATAAATTGCATTCGTGAGTACTGCATATTGTTTATATTCACATTAATAAACTAAATTATATTTAAATATTTTTACTTTTTTGTCACATATTTCAGGTATTTTTAAAACATAAAAAAAAAAAAAAAAATCCCCGATTTTTAGCACCTAAAAATCCGAGCCCTAGTAATACTTACTTTACTTTCCGTGTCCGGGAGACACACTAAATTCTTCCTTTCCAGAACTCTGCAGCTCTTATCCCTCGGTCTGTGGCCAACATAAGGTCTTCCTGGCTGCAGGTTTCATTAAGATCTTTGCACGTGAGCAGGTGTTGTGGAGTCTGGATTTCTCCACAGGCACATCGTGGATCTTCTGCATAACCCCACTTCACAAGGTTGCTACGACACTTAGGAACTCCTGTTCTCATCCGGTTTAAGGAACTCCAGGTGGTATAAGGCAAATGACTACCACTGCTCAGTTCTTCTTTAGGGGTAAACCCCTCTGGTACTATTTGTTTCCAGAGTGACACACGCCGGACGTCTGGCTTGGTATGGAGGGGTACTGTTCTCTTAATAAAACTCTTCCTGGATCTTAGGCGAGGAGTGGTCACCTTGTGGTTGAACATAGAATGTCTGGGATCTGTTTCAAGCTTTTGTCTCTCTTTCTCTGCTGCCACCCTGCGTCGAATAATTGGAGATGCAATGCCAGCGAGAGGGTAGATCTTCTGCACTAGAGTAGGTCTCAGACATCCAGTGACAATACGTGTGGACTCGTTAAGAGCTATGTCCACTTGCTTGGTATGGGCAGATGCTCCCCACACTGATGATCCGTACTCTCCTGCTGCGAAGGAGCAGGGTCTTTCATATAAAGTAAGAACGGCAAGCGGCAGTTTTGTTATTCGCTGCTGCAGTAGCCTTGGCCGAGCTTGTGGCGCGCCATGCCCCCTGCTGAAAGCGTGCGCATAGTACATACGAGGGCTGTATAAAAATAACAGATTGACATACCAATCTGATTTTACTACTAAATGTTTGCTTGTTTTATTCGTATGTCTCAACATAATCGCCAAAACGACTGAAACATTTGTCGTATCGTTACACCAGCTTTCCAATGCCCTCGGCAAAATATTCTGCCGCCACTGAGGTGGGTACGTCTGAACAGTCTCCTGAAGTGTTTCCTTTTTGGAGAGGCATTACCGCCCAATTGTCGAAAAAGGTGAAAATCATTCACGACCACACTGTACCAACGTTACGATAGACTTTTACAAACAATTCAAGTGGGAAGTTTTGGACCATCTGCCGTTTTTTCCAAACCAACACTGAACTTCAGGAGAACATCTGTCAACCCTACCCCAGCTTCACCAAGCGTAAGCAATTCAGGAATGCGAAGAAATTAAAATCCGTATTGATAGAAGTTAATCAACTATTCAACTAATACGCCAAATCAATACTCAATTTATATATAATTCTATATAAATAGGACATGTTTCGGCCTTCCATGAGGCCATCTTCAGCTAAACAAGAAATTAATTAAGAATTAAGTTAAAATATTATAAAATTACTTACATCAAGGTACCGGGTCATCATTTTATTTCCCGCATGTACGCGCCACTAGGCCGGTGAAGGTGGCCTTGGCAGATGCGACCGCTAGGCCGGTCAAGGTGGCCTTGGCGTTCTCCCCGCAATGAACACGTGCGCTGCGATCGGCAATGTTGCAATAAGCTGTCAGTATCTCCGGCGTATTCAAGCTTGTGAAGTGCTAGTTGATTTGACCTAACATACAGTGCAGTCTCGGGGCAATTTTACAGTTTATGTGTTGCCTTAAAGTGATGTTTCTATAGAACAACGTGTATTCATTGTGCTTTCTTATGCGAAGTATTCTTCTGTTAGAGAGTGCCGTTTTCGATTCATTCGGAAATATCCTGGTATCCGTCCTCCACATAGGCGCACGATACGCGATATTGTAAAAAAAAGTTCCGCTTCACCGTGTCCGTTCACAACAAGAAGAGACGTAGGAGACGGACTGAGCTTGATGAAATACGGGAAGTTTTCAATGACCGTATAGTTAATTATCCCGCCAGATCACCCGATTTAAATCCATGTGATACCTCTGGGGAATGCTGAAAGGAAAGGTATATGCAAACAATCCTCACACAAGTGAGGAGTTTAAAAAAATATTCGCCAAGTTATAACGAACGTCACCCAGGAAGAAATTCGCCGTGTGTCTAGAAACTTGTTTACGAGGTGCCAGGCATGCTTGCTAGCTGACGGACAACATTTTGAACATTTCTTGTAAAACCAGGTAAGTTTGTAGATAATTATTTTCACTAGAAATTGCTATTAAATGACTGTATGTTGACGCGAAGTGGTGGGGAGAAGTCGCGCACTTTTTACCGGCCAGCGCCGTGATCGGTATCGGATGCGAGACTTAAATTGATGACCCTGTATGTTACAATGAAGTATAAATGTAGATCTCTACCACATTCATATATCTATCAATTTTATTATTTTAATTACATACAATTTTTCTCTGATATATTTATTTTCTTAGCAGTGCACTTAATGTCAACGCGATTACTTATTGGGCATATATTCAAAATTTTAACTCCATCATGAGTGAAGATCTCCTTATTTGTCTCAAGCACTGATCCATTACTTAATATTTTAAGCTCTAAACTACGTTCATGTCGGCACACTTAGTATTTAGCATCTATTGAGAATTCTAACTTCAATTTCACTGATCTATATTAATTATTGGTTACAGAACTTTACTTTTAAGTTATTTTAAGTGTATTATTTTGATTTTTTTTTGTCGTGTGGCCTCCTGAGAGGTCGAGTGCAGGTCTTTCTATTCGACGCCCGTGGGCGACCTGCGCGTCGGGATGAGAGATGGAATGGATGAAGATGAATGACACTGGGCAAGGATGTGGAAGGAAGCGGCCGTGGCCTGTCAGAAGGTACTGTCCCAGCATTTGCCTGGTGTTGAAAATGGGAAACCACGGAAAACCATTTCAAGGACAGCCGACGGTGGGGCTCGAACCCACGCGTCTACCGAGTCAGCAGAGAGTTTGGCCCCATGGCCTAACGCAGCGCTTTAGCCCGCGTAGCCACTACTGTCCGTTATTATTTTGATAAGAATTATTATATCGTTTAATATTTGTTTACATTCACCAATAATATTTTCTCGTTTTTAACAACATTTTGAAGAAAAATGCCAAGTATTTTATTTAAATTGATTTGTAAGGATATCGATATTTCTTTTGTTATTAGATTTAAGTAATTCTTGTTTAGCTGAAGATTGCCTCATTGAAGGTCGAAACATGTCCTAATTATATAGAATTATGTATAAATTGAGTATTGATTTGGCGTATTAGTTGAATAGTTGATTCAATTCAGAAAAGCCAAGGTGAACAGCAAACTCTGATGTGCAATACTTTTGATTTGACAACAACAACAGATCCCTGGTATACGACAAGACTTACCTCGTGAGCATAGAACTGCTCCTTGACAGCTTCCAGGTTTCCCGCGACGACTGCAGAGCTGCTGAGCTTGTCCTCTGCCTCCAAGAGCCAGGTAAGGACCTCCTCCAATGCCACCTGGTAGCTGCCCAGCTCCACAGACACGTTGGTGGCCAGACTGATGGGCCGCGAGTTGGGGATGCTCAGAACTCCCCCCTGGAAACAACAACATTCATACTGTTACCCATTGCAGCAAATGGCCATTATAATCATCAACAAATATACAGTAGCGCACTTATTTAGTTAAGAAGTCATTTTTGAAACCCTTTGTCATCATCATCATCATCTTGCACAGTTTCCAGCCACTGGCCGGGTCTGTTTGGAACACAAGCCTCTCCAACGTCTTCTGTCTTCCCACCATCTCTCATCCTCCACCCTTGTCCAGTCTTCTCCTCTCTTCTTCACGCTTTCTTCCACCCCCTTCGGCCACCTGTCTCTCGGTCTTCCTCTCGGTCTCTTTCCTTCCCACTTCGTCTCGTGTATCCTCCTGGGTATCCTCTTCTCCTCTATTCGTTTTACATGTCCATACCATCTAAGTCTAGATTTCTCTATACCATCCTGCAATGGTTCCTCCTTCATTAATTCTCTGGTTCTCTCATTTCTTATTCTGTCCATCTTTCTAGCTCCAATACTGCATCTGAAGAACCTCATCTCACTGGCCTGTATTTTGCTCTTCTCCCTTCCTTTCATAACCCAGGTCTGCGAGGCATACATCAGGATATGGACATAGTACGTCCGATATATGATCTTTTTGCTGTTCTGAGGGACATCCTTGCTCCATAACATGCTCCTCACACTCCTCCGGAATGCTTCTGCCTTCTGCCGGTCTCCCCCGCTAATTTCTTTCTCTATCGTTTCTTCCATTATCTTGTTATCAGGCTTCCCAGATACTTGAAACTCTCCACTTTCTTCAGCTGTTCCCCACCAATTGTTATTCCCGTTGTGGTTCTTTCCTTCTTCCTTGTTGTGATCACCATCTCACTCTTATTTATGCTAAATTTCATCTCATATCCTTGTATTATTCCTTCCAACACGTCCAACTGTCCCTCCTTCTCCTTGTTTCCCCAAATCATCAAATCATCTGCAAACACCATTGCCTTTGTATGGAAGTGAAACTTGGACTGTTGACACAGCAAAAAAGAGAAGATTTGAAGCATTTAAAATGTGGTGTTTCAGGAGAATGGTGAAGATTAGATGGGTAGATAAACAAATGAAGAGGTATTAAGATGAGTGGAAGAGGAGAGATGTTTCTGGCGACTGCTAATGAAGAGAAGAACATGTATCTTGGCCTGATACTCCAAACGGCTGGAAAAGATAGAGCTGCTACCGCGGTTATAGCCATGAATGTGATAAAACTAATAAGACAACTCTCCATACAGACTGCATTAGAACTCTTTCACATAAAAATTTGTCCAATCATAACATATGCAATAGAATTAATATGGGAGCATCTCTCGAAAAACGACCTTGCTCAGATAGAAAGGGTAAAGGCCATATACATGAAAAAGATTCTGTGTCTAGGACAAAATGCACCGTCAAGGACGACCTATGAATGAACGAGACAACCATTTTACATAGAAGAGTTGCGTATAAGAATGTTATTGCCTTCTACAATAACAGTTATTACTCCATGAACTTCAAGAGAAGAAAGCCAACATCTGGAGGGATATCTACCAGACAGATGCCATGATGACCTCAGAATGGAGGAATTCTATTTATGAACTTCGCCATTTCATGACACATATCGCTGTTCATGGTTTTCATTTCAAGCTGTGCAGCAAGAAGGTCTACCATAACCCAGACGAGAGCTGTATGTGTGAATTGTGTGGAAAGTCGTGTGAAAGATATCATGCAAAAGTTTGTAGTAAGAGAACAGTAACATTAACAGAATTCTGTACATGACTTCATTGTGCGCAATTTTAATTATTATTGTTACGTGCCACCCTCCTAGTGGCACTTTTGTTAACTGGATTACGGTGGGTTGAAGCACAACACAGATTGTTCCTTTAAAGAAATAATTAACTTTATTGCGGCCAAAAAGATACACCACTCAACAGCAAATACAAGCAATTAGAACCTTACTCCAGTTTCCTCAAGTCTCTCCCTTGAGCGCTCTTGCCCCCTTCACTTAGTCATGCAGCTAATTCTCCACTAATGAGACCCGTTGAATACCTGCACCTCTTCCTTATGTACACAAACTACAGTTACTTACGATAACCTGCTACACGATGCTTCGCTGTTCACAAACTGGGAAACAATGTCACTGGATTTCGTAACTCGCACGGCACTTCCCCACAATAGCTCTGTCGCTCAGTGAAATCACACTCACTCAAAACACAGGCAGTCCCCTGTATGCTTCTCACTCCCTCGCTGTCAAGAGAATCAGCTTCACTAGGGGTTTCGCAAGTTACGTCACCACACTTCTGTCGCTCAGGATAAACGCTCGCACTAGCTCGAAAAACACACACGCACTGCTTGACAGGTCGCTCTTATATAGCAGGCCGGTGACTCAATAAATGCTTCTAGACCCATCCAGGGTTCACGGCTTCTCGAGGTTTCCATCGCTGGCTGAGTCACGAATATTCTGGACCATCCCTTTGTCCTAGTAGTCCTGTTGCATAAGGCGCACGCAATACACTGAGGCAGAGCACAGCCCAGCCCGGGGCCAGTTGTAACTCATGCGGTGAGCGACGAAACAAACTCACAGCCGTAACATTATTGTATTTGACCATTGGTTGCAATAATATAATTAATTAATGAAGAGAAGAGATAGGTTGGTAGGACACTTACTAAGACACCCAGGAATAGCAAACTTAGTTATGGAAGAAAGGATCGAGGACAGAAAAAGAGTGGGGGTAGATAAGATGCTGTTGTTGAAAGAAGGAAAACTTGCTCAAAGTGGAACTTGTCCAATGAGAATGAACATTATGGTCTCTGTACACTTGTATGTCTTTGCATTATATTTATATCTTACTAGTTGTACCCGGCATGAGTTGCAATGCCAATCAAAGAAATGTTTGGCATTGTAATTTTGTTTTTGAAGTGCTTTGGGATACACATTTCTTTTTCTTTTTCAGTTAACTCTAAACTGTATGAAATACACTCACTTGTTGAAACGACTCATAAGCCAACTATCGTAAAATAGTTTTACTAATTCAGAAACCTTAACGGGCGTGCACAACAGCTGACCAAAGATCATTTGTTGAAACTATCAGTGCATCAGCACTCATTTGTTGAAATGACTCTAACACCACCGAAGTGAAATTAATTTAATAATTCAAAACCTTTTGAGGGTGTGCTCACTACAACTAACCAAAGTTCATTTGTATAACCAATTCACAGGCCAAATCTCAATTATTGTTGAAACGACACACGCGCCACCTATTGTAAGATGGATTTACTAAATCACGGGAGTGTACACAACAACTCACCAAAGTTTCATCGCAATCGGATAAATGGTATATGAACGCTTACGGGACATGCATACATACAGATGAACTATCATGTTACATTCATTTTTATTTTGATATACGGAGATAAAGCCGGGAGCACACTGCTTCAGTTCCACACTCTTCGGCACATTCCCCCTACCATCTGCTCAGTCGAGCTTGCCCTCACTTGCTAAGTTGACGGAAGATGGAAGGCAGATTGTGATTGTTTACTGTTACATGTCTTTTTAATTCAATGAAGAACTGTTGATTGAAGTTGTAAAAAGACATCCACAATCTAACTGATAAACATTTTCACAATATTGCAAGGATAAGAAATGCGTGGGAGATGGACATTCTGAAATATTTAAGAAACTTCTACTTGTCAAGTAGCAAGCCCAGAAAGGTAAGGTAATATTCACCGCAATGTCCCCTACTTACATTTATTTCAAGTGTCCATAATCTTATTTCATTTGTCTCGGCTCTTCCACAGGTTAACCTCCAGGCGCTCGCGCACGCGGCATTTGGACCACACATTTATAATTTTCGAATCTGCTGCTTCCCGGCAAGATGGAGACCAATGAGACCCATTGCTAATCCTCAACTATGATGTGGGCCGACAAATGGCACAAGCAGCGAATCTCTATATTCACGGCAATCAGTGTGAATGTTGGTGACGGGGGCGTGGTGGCTCAGTGGTCTAGCTGTATGCTTCTCACCAAGGCGGTCCGGGTTCGATTCCCGGTCAGTGCATGTGAGATTTTCGAAGTGAAATGCCATGTCCTGTGGTTCGGATTCCACGTAAAAAGGAGGTCCTATGGCTCATAATCACAAGATTCACGGTCACGTAAAACTACAATCTTCCTTCCTTCCTGAATGTTAGTGAACTCATGAGTGGACGTTAGGTGCGGTCCGGAAGCCGCTGCGCGCATACAATTGTTTTACAAACAGCAGTGCGAGCGACAATGTAAGTACTAATTCCTTTTTCCTCAGGACTTTTGTGCTGACTTTACTGTTTAGATGGTAATTACATTAAGGGTGAGGGCAGGGAGAGCTGTTGGGAGTTTAGGATTAGTATGCTAGATTGGAAACATTTTATATAGGTAGCCTAAATTTATGTTTAAAATGAATAGCATTTCTTCATTTTTTATAGGGAAAGATTATCACATCCTGATGAAATTTTGCGAATACCGGTACTCAATGATTTGTCAGAAGAGAGGGAAGAGGAAATATTGGACGATCCTCATGACATTGATTATGAACCAGAAGCAGTCTATGAAGACATCCACAGAAGTTGTTCTGATCTTCCTGAGGAAAGCCATCAAGAGGCAAGTAAAGGCACGGACGATAGTAACATGAGGGTCTATATAGGCAAGGATAAGGATACACTGTGGTGTAGTGAAGTTGTTACTAATACAGTGCCAGAATGCAATCAAAAAACATAGTGAAGACATTTCCGGTCCCAAAGGGACTCTCTCGACAAGCTCGTACGCCTATTGATTGCTTTATGCAAATTATGACACCTGACTTGATTGGTGACATAGTAAAGTACACCAATATTTTTATAATGGACAAACTATCTGAGATACGTCCAAATCGGGAAAGAGATTACAGACTAACATCTCCCACCGAAGTGCTGGGACTTTTTGGTGCTCCTCTTTTGATTGATGTCAAGAAAGCGAACCATGCTAATAGCCTAGAATACTTGAGCTCTGATGGGACAGGTATGACTATTCTTCGGGCTAATTTCAGTGAAAACCGATTCCTTTTCTTGATTAGGTCCCTCTGATTTTACGATGTCAGCACTAGAGCTGAACGCTAATAGAATGATAAATTGGCAGCTATTAGAGAATTTAATACTACATTTGTTTCCAATTGCCAACGGACCTACGCAGTTAGCGAGTTCGTAACGATTGATGAGATGCTAGTTGCATTCCGTGGCCGTTGTAGTTTCATACAATATATGCCGAAGAAACCAGCTAAATACGGCATAAAGTTGTAAGCAATGTGTGATACGCTACCCGAGCGTTTTACACGTATAATCTGGAGACATACTGTGGGAAACAGACTGTGGGGTCATACATCTCTTCAAACAAACCTTTCGATGTTGTCCACAGATTGACTGAGCCAATTAAAAGATCAAATTACCCAATTTACACGATAATGAAACGTTAAATACAGAAAAAAATCAAGTTTTTGTAAGCGGTCCGTTTGCCGCAGCGCGAGCGCTAACGAGAAATTTATAGGCGCCAGCGCCTGGAGGTTAAAGATATAGTTTTACCCTCTGTCTGAAAAGTTCGGTGAATGGTTCTATATTACGAACGGATTGTTGGCTTACCTGAAACAGCCATTACTATCCTTCGAAGAAATCCCCGTGGATGGCTATCCACTTCTTAGAACGGCTGTACAAGTCCTGGCGTAGTCTTCCTGAGGGATAGCCTTCAGTTGGGTCGTCACATTACGCTGGATGTCCGAAATGTCCCAAAACCTCTGGCCCTTCAGGGCTATTCGGTGACCCTGGACCCCGATACTCCATACTTTGACGCTTGCCTTCGAGGTCGTACCTCAGGCACCAGGTCTCGTCACCCACGACGATGGTATTCATGACCATTCCATTCCACGGAACATTCACCCTTCTCACTGCCGCCCGTCTATCAGGTGTGCAAGGCAGGTTGCATAAATTCAAGCTTCTCTCTTGCTTTCAATTTGGAGTTTTGACGACCCAAACTGAAGGCTTTTCCTAAAGAAGACTATGCCAGGAGTTTCCAGGACTTGTTCAGTCGTTCGTAGAAGTGCATAACCATCCACGGGAATTACTTCGAAGGATAGTAATGGTTGTTTCAGGTAAGCCAACAATCCGTTCGTAATATAGCCCATTTGGGAACAATCAATGCCATTTTTGGTCCGTATTGATAAATTATGATTTAATTTATTGAACAACCTCCGTCAAATCAATACAAAGTTATGCGTTATGACTCATTAAGTGTGGTACATGTTTCAAACCATAGGATAGCGGTTCTTCATCAGCCACATCATGACATAATTAAATAACATTACACACAAAAGCACTGAGGAGGATAAAAAACACTTCATGCATATACAGTCACTCATGAAAACACTTCATGCATATACAGTCACTCATAAAAACACTTCATGCATACACAGTCACTCATAAAAACACTTCATGCATATACAGTCACTCATAAAAACACTTCATGCATATACAGTCACTCATAAAAACACTTCATGCATATACAGTCACTCATAAAAACACTTCATGCATATACAGTCACTCATAAAAACACTTCATGCATATACAGTCACTCATAAAAACACTTCATGCATATACAGTCACTCATAAAAACACATTAAAAATTCGGATCAACTTAAACACATTGAACCTTTAATTATTATTTTTTATAAAAGGCAATATAGTCCATTATCTTCTTGTCCAAACATTCTTCAGTTGTTTGGACTTATTGTCATATCCTGTCGTTTCGACTGTCCTTTCCTTGGTGAGGTTAAGTTGGGAAGTTGTTCATTATACCAAAGTGGTACCTTGCTTATATAAGGACGAAAAATCGAGAAAATATTCCCAATGAACGGCCTAAAATGAACAGAAACTAAGCATTAATTTAATTTTATAATTGAAAATTAAGAGAATGAGTAAATAACTTTTAACTGACTTACTCAAAAATGAATCTTTGACTATTCCAGATGGCAAAGATTAGTCCTCTGTTGACAATAGAAACAAATTAAATAATCACCACCAAATATAGCCCATTCACCGAACTTTTCAGACAGAGGGTGTATAATATCCCCCTCATCATCGGAAGATAAACTCGAAAATGCTACTCAAAGTGGTGTTCCAAGACCGGACTGAAAGATTGCGAAACTTTGTGCGGCTGGTGAACTGATGAGAGAAGCCAAACCGAAGCAAACTGAGAATGTTTATTGGTATTTGTTCAAAACCGTGTGGTGTGACACATGGCCTTCTCTGTTACTGCTACAAAGTCGAAGTACAAAACATTACTAAATGTACCGTAAGTTTCTCTTAAGCCCACTATATTTCCTTTTTTCTCTGACGCATTCACTCCCACTTATAGATATGTTAATATCTCTTTATAGTTTGGGCCGCAACGTACCTTTTGGCAGGGTCGCCTCGTCTAAAAAGTCCTCATGACGTCACATCAAAATGAATGTCTAAGTCTCTGCCCAGCTCAACAACAAGGCCAACAAGGTCGGATGGGTCTCGCGCCCGGCAACTTTTTCATAACATACGTTTTGAACCAAGCTGAGAGGACTTGATATAATACAAAGGCACCAACTTCAAGGACAGTCCAACTCGCCCCCAGTGAAGTTTCTTACTAAAAACTTTTAAGAAAAAAATGAAAATCCACAGCCTGCTTCCAGTCTCCGACCGGGTCAGGAATGGAATGAATGAAGCCCCCATCTAGCGGCGAGAATAGGTACTGTGCCGGCTGCCGAGGCCTGACGCACTCCTCTGGGGCAATGATTAAATGAATGACAGGTGAAATGAAATGATAGTGTTGCTGGAATGAAATTTTGACAGGGAAAACCGGAGTACCCGGAGAAAAACCTGTCTGCCTCCATTCTGTCCAGCACAGATCTCACATGGAGTGACCGGGATTTGAACCACGGACCCAGCGGTGAGAGGCCGGCGTGCTGCCTCCTAAGCCACGGAGGCTTTTTTACTAAAAACTTTTAAGAACTGTTTTAAAAATTTTTACCAATTATAAATTTTAAAGTGTCTTTTTAAAGTGTGTATTAAGCCATAATCAGCCACTATTAGGGCCATATGAGTTCGAAAAGAGCTCTTTAAATTGTTCCATTGTATCCCTTGCACTACGGTTTAAATGGTTTGGGAATATAGTTTTGAGTGCTATTTTTCATATTCTCCTTAAAATGTGCATGTTTCTGTTGTCAATATGTTTTGATGGATGTTAACACGTTTATAATTTGTATGGCTGAAGAAGGGTCCATGAAGACCCGAAACATGTCCCTTTAAAAACGGCAATACATTTTTAGTTGCCTATAAAGAAAAGTATTGATTGGGCGGAGACCCCTTACCCCATTATAAGTGAAATTTACTAAATGTGACGATGAGAAGGGAAGGCAATGATACCTCTGCTCCGGGTGAGACCAATGAACTAGAATCGGAGTTGACTGATGACAAGTCTAAGCTGCTGATGTCCACTTCAGTGTGGGGTAGCGACTGGAAGAGACACATCACGTACATCATGACGGACTTCTTGTCGGGGACTGAGGTGTTCACGTCTGAAACAGAGCAAGACACATTGTGATCACAAACAGGCCAGTGTTGCTCACCCTTATTCGAAAAATCTTAATAAATATCCTCTGTTGTCACCAAACTCGACAATTTTTCACTACATTTCTTACTTTATAAAAGGACTTTGTATTCTTACACAGGTAAACTAAATCAATAAACAGAACAAAGTCAGTAACTCAGCAAATGTATGAAGGAATATTGAAGACAGAGTTGTACTGTCATCCTAAGTGGGCAATTCACAAATGATAATGATAATAATAATGATCATTAGGGCCCGGATGTTGGCCGCAAAGAAGTTTAAAAAATGCACTTAAATTTTTCAAAAATGACTGTAATAAATGACCCAAAAATCGAAAAATGTACTCTAAAATGGAGAAAATTATCTTATAATAATAGACTTAACTCACCAATATTTCAAAAATTTGGAAAATGCACTATAAAATGGAGAAAATGATCTTATAATAATGAACTCACCAATATTTCAAAAATGACATCTGAAGCTCAAACTGAAAAGTCAACCAAAATAGATTTCTAGCACTTAACAAAAGTTTCATAGCTACTAGCTTCTTCTTAACTCTGAGAGACGTAACTCCCTCATATAAAGCTGTGTCATGACTAAATTGAAGAAAAAAAAACCTTAAAAGGCTGATTTCTCTAAAATATGACCAAAAAAAAATCTACCAAACTTAAGAAAATGCTCTTAAAATGGAAAAATAGCAAAAAGTGCAAAAAAAAAAAGCAAAATAAAAATGACATATTTGAAGACGGAGTGGCCCGTTCGGAGTTTCTATGTACTTCAGCATTGTTTTAGACAGCTCAGTAAAAAGATGACATGTCATCAACATCCGGGCCCTAATGATCATAATAATAATAATAGCAAATTAAATTAACTAATTAAATTAAATGAATCGTCAACTAATGAAAAAATAAGTAACAAAAAACTATTTATAAAAGAAAAATATTTAACCAACCAAGAAAATAAAATATCCAAATATTTTAAAACAAAAATTAATAAATATATAATTCATTCTTTTGGGCTAATGCCGTGTGTATTTTTAATTTAAACCATACGTTTCGGAGAAACCTTGCCTCCTTTTTCAATGGAAATAAACAATGTGGCCAAAGAAAGTATATCAATGAGATTACAAAAAATATAGATAAATTCCTCTGTTCGTCACCAGAGAGCAGCTGCCAGAAATTACTGTATGGACCATGGTGGAACGGCGGACAGAGTAGAAAGTAACGAGAACGTAAAGGGGGCGGTGTGAAAATATAGAAACTCCTCGAAGAATGAGGAGGGGGGGGGGGAGGGGGGAGGGTTAGATGGATATAAGGAAACATAAACAAAAGGGAATAGTAGCTGAACGATACCTTACGTCATACAGTCAACGGCGAAAAAACAGATGGAAACTCCTCCAGTGACGAACAAAGGAGATCAAATCCAGTCTCTGAGCCCAGAGGGAAAATGTACAATTTTAAATATGTGAAGAACAGAGAGACTGAGAGGAACTATCTCCCTAGATCCTTAATAACTGGTAGCCAAGTGTCACTTAGCTGATATCCAGTGTCTCTGTTAAAATTATTGGGATTTTTACGAATTTCAACTGCCTCCCTTATAATTCTAGACCAGTTGTGCTTAACAAGGGCAAGCGCATGAGCATCCTTGAAACATACATCGTGCCCTGAAGACAGGGCATGTTCAGCTATAGCTGATTTGTCAGGTTGGTTTAGACGGATGCTCCTTTGATGCTCTTTGATGCGAGTTGCAATGGACCGTTTTGTTTGTCCAATGTAGACTTTTCTGCAAGTACATGGGACTTCATACCCCCCAGGTTGTAGTATTGGGGACAATTTATCTTTGTTTAATGCTAAACGTTGACCAATTTTCGTCATAGTGCCGAAAACTGTTTTTATCTTGTGCTTGCGGAGAATCTTAGCAACGCGGTCAGTGATGTTGTGAATATAAGGGACGTAGGCAGTTGCTCTCACGTCGGAGCTCTGAGAAGGTTGTCTATCCCTCCTTCTGGGATGTAGGGACCTATATATAGTGGATTCATTATAGCCATTACCCTTAAACATGGTTTGTAAGGCATGTAACTCTTCCTGAAGAGTTGATGCCTCACAAATACGTTCCGCTCTTTTGGCTAGAGTTGTTATAATTCCTTGTTTTTGTACTGGGTGGTGGGGGGAGTCCGCATGTAAATAACGGTTAGTGTGAGTTGGCTTACGGTAGACGCTGTGCCCCATGGAGCCATCCGCTTTCCTTCTCACAAGAACATCCAAAAAGGTAAGCATCCATCTGACTCTAGCTCCATTGTGAAGTGGATTGAAGGATGCAGCTGATTTAGGTGGTTCAGTTTCTCAGAACCCTCCTCCCACACCACGTATCATCCACATACCTCCACCAAATCACAGGTTTGTAAGACGCCGAAGATATAGCCTCCCCCTCAAAATGTTCCATGAAAAAATTTGCCACGACAGGCGAGAGTGGACTTCCCAAGGCCACACCATCAGTCTGCTCGTAATATTTACCATCCCACAAGAAATAACTGGAACACAAGCAGTGGTGGAATAATCGGGCAATGTCCTCAGGAAACAAATCCTTGATGAGTGACATGACCGAGTCCACCGGCACTCTGGTAAACAAGGACTCTACATCAAAACTCACCAAAATAGCATTTGGTTGAACGGCGATGGTTGACAATTTTTCGACGAAATGGGTTGAATCCCTAATGTAGGACTGTGTGCGCCCCAAGTGCGGCTGAAGCAACTTGCTGAGATATTGCGCAAGAGCATAACTTGGAGAACCTATTGTGCTAACAATTGGTCGAAGAGGGACGTCTTGCTTATGGATTTTTGGAAGACCATACAATCTCGGAGGAACAGCATCTCTCGGAATAAGACATCTTCCCTCTTCTTTTGGAAACTGTCATCAAAGTAGGAGAAACACTTCAAATACTTGGGAAGTGAACTGACTGAAAATGGAAGACTAGATTTGGAAATAAGCAGAAGAATACAACTCAGGAGTGCTTTCTACCAACAGGTACGGGGACTAGTATGGAACATGGATATACCAATTAAGTTATGTACAAAGCATATTATGTTCCTATGCAGCATAAACTTGGACAATGACTAAGAGGGATGAGAGCAGAGTACAAGCAGCTGAGATGAGATTCCTGAGAAGTATGGTCCAGAAAACGAGGAGGGACAGAGTGAGAAATGAAGATATACGGAAAGAACTGGGAGTACAGAAATTAAATGACAAACTGGAGCAGATTGAGATGGTTTGGACATGTCACACGGATGAATGAAGTAAGGCTACCAAGACGAGCACTGGAACGACGGATGACAGGGAAGAGAGGACGAGGAAGACCAAGAATGCGTTGGATGGACTCGGTGGAGAATAGTATTAGAAAACGGAACCTGGATTGGAACACTGTGTCGGAAGAGGAATGGTGGAACGACAGAACAAAGTGGAAAGGAACCATATTTGCCCCCACCCAGTGTTAGCTGGAAAAGGGGAAATGAAGATGATAATGAACTAAAAATAATTAAATAAATTAAATTAAATAGAAGAGAATTGCAGAATTATGGAAGAATGCAAATGATCAAACTCTACGAAACCTACATAAACGTATTATTGACATATGGAACTCTGAAAAAATGCCAGAGGAATGGAACACTGCAATAATCCACCCCCTACACAAGAAAGGTGATAGGTCAGATCCCAATAATTATAGAGGAATATCCCTTGTTGATGTCACATATAAGATCTTTTCAAAAATTCTTCACTCAAGAATACAGGAACAACTGGACCAAGAACTTGGAGAGTACCAAGGAGGATTTCGGCCAGGCAGAAGTTGTCCAGATCAAATCATCAGTCTTAAATGGATTATGAAGCATCACAGAGCTCGAAGTAAGAACCTAGTCATCACTTTTGTTGACTTCAAAAAAGCTTATGACAGTATTCATCGGAAGTCATTACTAAATACTCTTCAAGAATTTGGTGTTCACAGGAAATTGATCAACCTTATTGGAATGACTCTCAAGAACACTAAAGCAAAAGTTAAATTTAGAGGAGAATTGTCAAAACCATTTACAATCACAACCGGCCTTCGGCAGGGGGATGGTCTCTCACCTATTTTGTTTAATTGTGTACTGGAGAAGGTCATGAGAGAATGGAGAAAGAAATGCCAACCAAACATCAAGATTGGTAGAAATATTAAACTAAACTGCCTGGCATTTGCAGACGATCTTGCACTACTGGCAAATGGTGTGGAAGAGGCTAAAGTCCAAATTGAACAACTGGAAAACATTGCAGAAAAAGTGGGATTACAAATTTCATTTGAAAAGACAGAGATTATGCCAACCTTCGAGGTGGACACTCCTGTCCTTCAACTAAATGATAATAAACAAATTAAGGTTGTAAAGAAGTTCAAGTACCTTGGGGAAACTATAACTTGGAACCTAAATGAGAAAGCCGCAATAGAGTACAGAACAACAAAACTGAGACAAGCACAACGGGTCACATGGTCAACTTATAAGAAGAAATCTCTCTCGATGAATGCCAAATTCAAACATTATGGTTCAGTAGTTAAACCTGAAGCAACTTATGCAAGTGAAACCCTGTTTAAGATGAATACCAAAGCAACAACAGATAAAATCCAAAAAATAGACAGAAGGATCATCAGGACAATTATCAATAAAAAACATCAAGTAAATGGACAATGGAGACTGCTGCCTAATGAAATAGTCTATCGGGAAAATGAATCAATTGTGGATACAATGCGAAAAAGGAGACTTGCTTTTTTCAGCCACATAGTAAGACTACCAGACACCAGACTACTGAAACAATTATTCAATTTCTTTTGGAAAAGTAAAACCAAGAACAACTGGTTCGTTGAGGTCCAGAATGATTTAGACGAGCTAAATATTACAATGAAACAAATTGCAGAGAGAAAAGAGAAGAGGATTCTGAGAAGTAGGGATACAAGATTGAAATTAAAAACAGTCAAACGAAAACAGTACACCATTACAAATGAAGAGAGGGCGGCCAGGTCGGAGAGATTAAAGAAGCTCTGGGAGAAGAGGAAGTTGAGAAGCCATTACAACTCTAATAATGTAAAGACTGTAGTGTATATGGATTGATTTAAGTGCTCCAATGTGGGCGTAAACTATGTAAATAAATAAAAAATAAATAAAAATAGAAGAGAGAAAGAAGACACACAGCGGAAAGATGAAGGAGCACTGGAGGAAGAAGAAAGAACAACAAAGGACTAAACATTGAAATTGGTTCGTGGTCCTCAGAAGCCCCTAACGGAGAAAGAAGGAATTAAATAGCTAAATACCCTATAACTAAAAAGGATAGAAAAATAGATAGACAATTAATTTAAATAAATAAATGTGCACTCTAGAGTATGAAATGTTCTTCATAAAACCTGTGATTCTGTCTAAAGTTGATTATATTTTGGCACAGAGGAGTTGAAGTATGTCTCACCCTCGGGGTCCAGCAGTCTTTCGATGCCGAGATGTTCTTGCGCTACTCGGAATGCATGTTCTAATCTGGCATTGGGATGTTTTCGAGCTATGTTATTGAAGTCGAACAGCTGAGGTCTCCAATGGTGTATCAAGGCATTAAAGGCTAGGCCGTCAGACCAAGATGTGGTGAAGTTCTTGATGTCGACTCCAGGGTAATCCTAAAAAATTACAAAATACATGTCTTGAAAACAGTTTCACATACAGTGAATTCGCACACTGGTTTTTCCACACTCCCTTTAGAAGAATACTTGAGACAGTTTCTATTTCAAATTTTGTGGGCACCTACCCCACCCCTGTCCCTAATACAGCTATATACAGTCAGCACATACTGTAAATCCTCATCCCTCCCTCCAAGTATTTTCTTTTCTTCTCTGAATTCTCCAAATCCCTTGTGGCTTTTGTTCAAAGTTAAGCTTTTGTTCCAAGTTAAGCAATCTGATCCATATAATCAGGGCTGGATTTACCAATAGGCCCCATAGGCCCCAGCATAGGGGCGGACCATGCTGAGGAGCGCAAGCTCTTTTTACAGTTCAAGAACAGCCTAACGAGAGTTTTACTACTTATGATCTTTTTTAAACCAATTTCGTAGAATTTTGTGATTTAAATTAAACTTTCCAAAATTTTGACACATTTCCAATTTATATCGTGGCCATCATTTTCCAACAAATGTTTCGCAACAGCAGATTTTTCGACTTCAGCTTTAGAACAGGAATGCTTTATGATTAATTAGGAGAAAAATTAAGTCTTAAATATTGATATCAATTTAATTTGAATAATTCATTTTCCATAGTTTTAAGGTTGTAGGATGTAGTGTATATGTACTACCGGTATATCTGTAAGTTTAAGTCTTAAATGGTTTAGACTTATTTCAATATCTCGTTGGCCTATTTATTCAAATTTAGAAACAGTTGATTCACTCATTACTTTAATTTATTTAATTGATTACTTCACGATACATTAGAGTAAAATAAAAATTACCTTCACAAAGACATTTCTGAGGTCTAAATTCTCCCTCCCCCTTCACGATGGTAGGAAGAGGGGGTGGTAAAAACTCACGGCCCTACGAGCGCATAAAATCTAAATCCAGCCCTGCATATAATATCTCTACTGTTGTGTAGTGCATGAAATGATATCGACCTTTCATTGTAACTGTTTCGTGTGATAATTTTATAATGTCCCAAAATCGCAGCTGACAATACAATAGACAACATGTGTTTATTATCCAACTACGGTGCCCATAGGAGACTGTCAGCACTGTTGCCACCTTATAAATGCTGAAAATCAATAGACAGTAGTCAAAAGTCACTAATTTGTTTGGTACCAATAAACAGAATTAATTCTGTCCGTAACGAAACTTTAAAAAAAAAAATCCTTATTTTAAAAATACATTACAAACATTTTGTTGACATCATTAATTACATGAGGCAAGTAAAATAAAATAGAACACTAGACCTACTTGAAAAAACTTAAATAGAAAATTGGGCATAAATACAAGTTTACCGCTTAAAAATTTTCAATTAATTGCTAATTAAACAAATGGATTCATAGCTTTCTATAAACATTTTGTGGCCACAATATAACTTACGTAACTGTGAATTTTCATTTAAGTTGACAGAGCCTCATATTAACAATAATAACAATAAATTAAAATGTAAATTGTAATAGGATACTGAAGTAATGCACTAAAAATGCATCAAATAGAACAACAACAAAATACAACCTTTAAATAAAACAAAAAAGAAAAGATGGAACTACTCATAAAATTTTGAATAATGTAGATTAGTACACAAATATAAAATTAATACATTACAAAAATGCTAAGTTACAGAAGTTAAATTTAAATATACTTACCCTTGAGTTCTGCCTGCACCAGGCCAGTAATGTTTTCTCCAGGTTGGTTTGTTGAAGATCCGACATGAGGTCTTTCAAATGGTAGTGAACCTACAACAATAACAGTCGATTTTTCCGGGATTGGTTTTCAATTTTTTTTTGAAATATTGTTTCCCCACCCTAAAATTGTGATTTTTTTTTCAACAAATTATTTTGTGATTATTTTCCAAAATTTTATTTTTGTGAATATTTTTTTTTCAATTATTTTTCAGGATGTATCTCTCTCAATAATTTTAAAGGAACCTCTTTAACTTTTGAAGGAAAGTTGTTTGTTTCATTGGGAAATACACCACAATATTTAAAAAACGTTAAAATACTATTAAGTTAAATATAGACAAATTTCTGAATGAAAGTAGCTTACAATTGAATAAGTCAGTGGAGAAAAAACTAGTTCAGTTTTCTTAGTTTTCAGGAGACACAAAATATATATTTTATCCTTCCGTCCGGCGCACATAATCTGAGAGATTATATAAGAATACTTTTTTCCCTCCCAGGCTAAGGGCCGAATTTCTAAATAGGCTAAGTAAGCTGCAGCCTAGAGCGGCAAATTTTCAGGGGCGGCAGTTTGGCAATTCATTCAAAAGCTAAAATGAAGTATTTCAGACGTTAATAATATTTTCCGTACGAATTTAAGAATACAAGTTACTTAAAAATATGTTTTAGTCCTTCTACAGTTCTTCCTGCCTTCGAAGAGTTAAGAACTATCTGTAAAATAGTATTTCTGGAATACGGTTAAACTCTCTTTCATTACTTTGTATTGAGGCAAATACAACAAAAACTCTTTCATATGAGGACATTATTAACCAGTTTGCCATTAATAAATCTCGTAAGAAAGCTATGTAAATTTGAACACGAAGATTACGCGGGGTGAGTTGATTTAGAGAAGTTTGTAAATATTTCAACAAATAAACCAGTAATTAACTACATTTTGTGTAATTTCATTTCACCATGTCGGACAACTTAATTCAAATTGAACACAGTTCTTCAATTACGCAAAAGATAGTCATTATCATTAAAATATAAAAATATGTGTAAAATAGTGATCACTGATCTCTAAGAACAAATGAATTAATTAAGTTCAAAACCCACTTAACTTTTTTAACGAATCTTAAAAGAAGTAAAAAAAACAAGTAGATAACTAATATTATTATAACATTTATTATGTAAGCCAATAAATTTGTAGTTTTATCTAAACTAAATGAACTTAATGCTTAAAAAAGATGACAACGCCAATGAACTCTATCCTTTTGTTATATAAAACAAATGTCAAAGCAAATATGAACTATTGAGGGGGCAGCAAATGGACTTAAGCCTATAGGCGGCATACTCTTAAATCCGGCCCTGCCCAGGCCACGTTTTTGTATTAATGATGCGTGCGTCGTAACAGCTTCCGCTCTTCCCGCCATTTACGTGTGAGCGAGTCATCCTGGTTTCAGTGCCCATAGCTAGTCCTAAGTGAACCGATTCTTTTACGAAATTAATTGCGCTAGATTGCGGAAGTATTAGAGGTTTCACTTATTTCCAATTTTCTTTCGCCAAACTGATTTGGAATATGTATTATTTTATCAATATGGCTTCTTTATATCTCAATAGAGTACATCAAGTATAATAAGATTGCAGTTTTTTAAATCTGATTTGTCAGATAATTATATGCCATTCACTTTCAGATTTTAGTAAAGATTGAGCATTTCATGATTTAAATTGAACAGTTTCCTTTCTAGTTAAATGTACAACATTTATATGAGATATTGGTGAGATCGGCATCTGCCGGTATCGACCTCCATCCTGATCGACAGGCGCAACTAGCGCCCTCAACTAACTTTTAAACAGTTCGTTTTATGATCTGTTCACGGCACAACGCATTTAAACAGTTCATGTATTTAGTGTTAAATAAATCAGCTGACTTACATTTAATCGAGCGTTACATTTCATTGCAGCTTTAAAACCTCTAATATGAGATGCCAAATTCTAGTCGATATAATTTAGATTAGCATATATTTGAATGGTTAATCTGACAGTATTTCGGTTGCACCTGATAGAAGGTTAAAATATTTATTCATTGGCTAAATATTTATATTTTGCATTTCATGTACTCAGAGTTTTTGGAGGGAAGGCAGAAGATTTCCAACCTTCGACCAAAATAATAATAATAATTAACGTTTAATTATTAAGTTAAATGTATTGTCAAGAATAAATTACCGTATTGGTCCGAAAATAAGCCGCACATTTTATCCTAAAATTTCGGTCTTGAACAATTGAGGTGGAGCTTATATGCACGACCTTACCAAAATGTCCTTAACGATATCACATCGCAATATAATTCAGTGCAATTCAAACATAGCGCTTGTTTCTCATTTGGAAATACTGCAACCAGGGGGATAACAGATCGTAGGGAGCGCGTGGGTCGCGGTAAAGCTCTGCTCAGGATGTTCTGCCAACCAATGAAGAATTAATTTTAGCACTAAGGTTCCGTAGTTGGCACTCATGAACGCTCACATCAAACCGACTGGCGGAAGCGGGAATAGTCTGTTTTGATTGATTTTCCTCGTGGTGTTGTTGGTTGTTTTGATTTGTTCGGTATTATGATTATTTATTTGAATTGAATTGAGAGTCAATCATGCCACTGTAAGGGAGGGAAAATTGCCAAGCACCGGGATGTAAGAATTATAATGATAGTAAGAACAATATGGCAATTTTCATCTTTCTGCTGTTGACCATGTGTAAAACTAGTGGGCAATATGGACTAGGCCTACTCTCGAATAAAAATATATAGAGAATAAATGTGTGCATTTCATCTCTTGTTTGTTTTCTTATCCGTTCTCCTTTGCATTGCAATGAAATGTGTGGTTTAGGGCTACGGGGAGGGGTGGGTGGCAGCCGGCATGCTAGGCCAAAGTGAGGTTATGGCAATATAGTGTGTGCATTTGGACAGTTTTCTTTATATTCATCGAATATCCCAACAATTCTGTAGAGTATGAGAGCAATTTTTAATTAGCCTAAAGGTGAATTAAGCTCTAGAACGGCATAACTGTGTCCTTCGTGACAAAATCTATTGCTAACATTGGTATATGTATTAATTTTCCCATCTGGACGTATATTTCAGCGCCTAGCGAAAGGTGCAGTTACGTTTGTGTTATTTCAATTACGTGTAATAAAGGCTACATTCATATGGCTTATTATTTTTTATGTTGCCAGACTAGCCGGAGCAGTACATAGCCTCAGGCGTTGCTCCCTCTCGAAAATTCTATAACCAAAAGTGACTGATCTCTTATAGTTACATGATCCTTGACTGCAACAGTGTCGCTAGTGTCAGCAAGCGAGAGGCGGGAAGAAGTGTAAGGTTATTCTATTGTGTAAGAATGCAATGTTTGAACTGGAAATTGTTGTTATTGTTGTTAATCTTGTGAGCAGTGGTATTCTAGTACAATAATAGAACAGTAATAATGCTAGTTTTTTTTTTTTTTTTGCTACTATGAACGATTACCGGCACTTGGAACTAAATACATCAACAAGCTTAGGAATTCGGTGTAGTTATTGTAAAAGTTTCAAACTAGCCGTTGTGAGTCATGCTAAAAGCAAATTCCGTAAAATAAAAAGTGACAGTCAGTCTGAAAGACTAGACTTTGTATCATTTTAAATGCTACAAATGCTGAAAAATGCTAGAAAGGCTGGAGGCTTCTCGCTTCGCTCGAAGAGACTCTTGACAAGTTAGAAAATTATCTGCATAATACTTATCTTGCTTATCTTGTTTCAAATTACTCGCGAACGGCAAGTGCAAACCAAGGGCTAAGCAAGGTCAAGTGCGCGGGATGCCGTCACGCTCACCAGAGCGCGCGGGGACGTGCCCCTTCCATCCAGTCTAAAAACACTTATAGTGGGCGATGTATTGAAGATAGAGATATGCTCTGGCGGACTTTTTTGTAGAACTTTTCATGCTGACCAATTCTTACGCTCATAGTATATTGATATGTTTAACGGTTTGCCCAGCGTAAGCTTAAGAAGCGCACGGACGCCAAGTTTGTTTTCGACTTTTTCACTGAAATCGTTACTGCTTGGCTTCCTTTCATCATACACAAATTATTTTCTGCAGAATCTTTCCTCGATATATCCTTTACAGAATGATGAAAACCGCATCAAAATCCATCCAGTAGTTCTCGAGATTACCCGTGACATCCAAGAATCGTGGATTCTTGTCTTATACTAACGAAGTCGAGGTTGTCGGGGAACACATGCACCAAGCAGTACTATGACGTCACACACCTCAGTTCATCTGGGTACATTTCGTCCCGTCACCGTAACGTAACGCCAGACCCCAGCGTAACGACCAAGTCGACAAGATCATTTAAAATGATAAAATTGTTAGTTGCCTCTTCATAATCTTTCTCCTTTCTTTCTGTCTTTTCTGCATTTTTGGTACTTTCTCCTCGAATGTTAACAGTGCGGCTTATATTCGAGTGCGGTTTATATTCGGACCAATACGTTATCTGCAAATAAACTTGAAAAACAACAGAGGCTGTGGTTTGATCGCACCCTCGGACAATGTCTCACCTGCCAGTGTAGGATGATGCTCCAGACAAGACCTAGGGTTAGTTTAGGATTACCGTCCACTATGTCATTACTACTTATGTTCACTAGCTTCACCTGCGGACATCAAGAGAGAAAGAGGAGGCGATGTAGAAGCAGTAATGACAAGTGAATGATAAGACAGGAGAGGATAAGAGGGGAAAAACAGAAATATTACATTAATATATATTTACATAATCAAGAAACATACGACACATTATTTTTTTTAATTTAGGCTATACTAAGCGTTTTTAGAAAATAAGTTAGTTTCATTTCACAAAGGAGATTTTTCCCAGAAATCTTGACAGGATCCAGATGATACTTACGTTGTTTTGCTCCAGGACTTGTAGTGCTTTATTAACATTGTTCAAATGATGAACTCTCATCCGACCTCGCTCACGTTTCTGAAACAGATGACATTACTTTATTAAAACAGACGACTTAGGGAATTGTTCGAAAAGCATTCTAATAGCATTTATCTATTTATTTATATATCTATTGATCAATTTATTTATCGATTTATAAATTTATATATTTATCTATATAAGTTATTTATTTTATTTTATTTCTCTTAATTTGTCTATTCATTTATTTATCTATTTAATTATATATTTTTAAATTGTTTATTTGTTCATTCTTTTATTTATGTATTCATTCATTTATGTATTTATTCATTTATTTATTCATTCATTTATTAATTTATGTATTCATTTATTTATTCATTCATTTATTCATTCATTTATTAATTTATGTATTCATTTATTTATTCATTTATTTATTCATTTATTTATTCATTCATTTATTAATTTATTTATTCATTTATTAATTTATTCATTCATTTATTAACTTATGTATTCATTTATTCATTTATTTATCCATTCATTTATTTATCCATTCATTTATTTATACATTCATTTATTTATTTATTCATTTATTTATTCATTCATTTATTTATTCATTTATTTATTTATTTATTCATTTATTTATTCATTGATTTATTCATTCATTTCGTTTTTCATTGATTTATTCTTTCATTCATTTATTCATTTATTAATTTATTCATTGATTCATTCATTCATTCATTTATTCATTGATTCATTCATTTATTTATTCATTCATGTATTTATTCATTCATGTATTTATTCATTCATTCATTCATTCATTTATTTATTCATTCATTTATTCATTCATTTATTTATTCATAGATTTATTCATTCATTTATTCATTTATGTATTCATTTATTTATTCGTTGATTGATTCATTCATTTATTCATTCATTTATTCATTTATTCATTCATTTATGTATTTATTTATGTATTTATTCATTCGTTTATTCATTTATTTATTCATTGATTTATTAATTTATGTATTCATTTATTTATTCATTTTTATTTATTTATTTATACATTTATTCATTGATTGATTCCTTCGTTTATGTATTCATTCATTATTCATTGATTTATTCATTCATTTATGTATTCATTCATTATTCATTGATTCATTTATTCATTCATTTATTCATTGATTTATTCATTCATTCATTTATTCATTGATTCATTCATTCATTTATTCATTGATTTATTCATTCATTTATTCATTGATTTATTTATTCATTCATTTATTTATTCATTGATTTATTCATTCATTTATTCATTGATTAATTTATTCATTTATTCATTGATTCATTGATTTATTCATTCATTTATTCATTGATTCATTCATTTATTCATTGATTTATTCATTCATTTATTCATTGATTTATTTATTCATTGATTTATTTATTCATTTATTCATTCATTCATTGATTCATTGATTTATCCATTCATTTATTCATTCATTTATTTATTCATTTATTTATTCATTCATTTATTCATTGATTTATTCATTCATTGATTTATTCATTCATTGATTTATTCATTCATTTATTTATTCATTGATTTATTCATTCATTGATTTATTCATTCATTTATTTATTCATTTATTTATTCATTTATTTATTCATTGATTTATTCATTCATTTATTCATTCATTTATTTATTCATTCATTTATTCATTGATTTATTAATTCAATCATTTATTCATTTTTTATTAATTTATTAATTTCTTTATTCGTTCATTTTATTTATTTTATTCCTTTCTTAAATGACAGGAGTCCACCTCGTGGTGTAATGGCTAGCATCATTGGCTGTCACCGCGGTGAGGCGCAGGTTCGATTCCTGGCTCTGCCAAAAAGATTAATTTTAGGCTGAAACGGGGTAAACTCAGCCTCGTGAGACAAAACTGAGAAGAGGTGGGTTCGATTCCTACCTCAGCCATCCTGGAAGTGGTTTTCCGTGGTTTCCCCACTTCTACTCCACGCAAATTCCGCGATAGTAGCCTTAAACTTAACGTCACGGCCGCTTCCTACCAAATCATACCTCGATTACAAGTACACACATTTGTACAGACATCAAAGTGAGAGACAGGCTATCGGACAAATTCTACACACACCGAAGTACACGGGGCTACATGATCACGAAGGCGCAAAGGCCATAAAGAATCAAAAAGAACATGTTGTTGTTGTTGTTGTTGTTTGAGTCTTCAGTCTTTTGACTGGTTTGATGCAGCTGTCCATGCCTCCCTGTCCTGAGCTAATCGTTTCATCTCTACATAGCTACCGCACCCTACATCCGAGGCAATCTGTTTAACAAATTCTAACCTTGATCTACCCCTACAGTTCTTGTCCTCAACCCTTCCTTCCATAACTAAGCTTGCTAATTCCTGGGTGTCTTAGTATGTGTCCTACCAACCTATCTCTTCTCTTCATTAGCAGTCGCCAGAAACATCTCTCCTCTCCCACTTGTCTTAATACCTCTTCATTTGCAACCCTATCTACCCATCTGATCTTCATCATCCTCCTGTAACACCACATTTCAAACGCTTCAATTCTCCTCTTTTCTGCTGCACCAATAGTCCAAGTTTCACTTCCATAGAGCACCACGCTCCAGACAAGGCTTACAAAAATGACTTCCTAATACCTAAATCTATATTCGATGACAACAGATTCCTTTTTTGTAGAAATGCTTTCCTTGCCTGAGCCAACCTACTTTTTATATCCTCTTTGCTTCGTCCATCACTTGTTATTTTGCTTCCTAAGTAACAGAAGTCTCTTACTTCCTTCAGCTTTTCACCTGCCAATTTGATGTCCATAGAGGTTTGATTTATTTCGGCTCATTCCAGAACACAAATAACATTTAAACAAGGCTGTAAATATGAAACATAACCTAATATAGACGAACTATGTTGTAAAGGAAATATGGGCATCACATACAGGGTGTATCCGTGATGGTGTGACGATCTGCCAGGGATGCTGGAGGAAGGCAAATGGATCCATTTGAGATAAGGAAACGATCGAGTCACAAGTTATAAGCAAAATGCTACTCATTTAATAGCGTAAAAAATAAAACAAATATATTGGAATGCAGCCGAAAGTAATCAGAAACCTCTATGGACATCAAATTGGCAGGTAAAAGGCTAAAGGAAGTAGGAGACTTCTCTTATTTAGCAAGCAAAATAACCAATGATGGACGAAGCAAAGAGGTTATATAAGGTGCGTTCAAAAAGTAACGAGCCGGAGGCATAATTACAGAAACCAGTACCTGTATGTTAGAAGTATTGGCCCTGGCTGTTGAGGCACTTGTCCCACTGTGACACGAGGCGGTGAATGCCTGTCTCATAAAATTCCCTGAGCTGTGATGTGAACCAGTTCCGCATGTACAGCTGAACGTCGGCGTCCGAGGTGAATCGTTGGCCCCGCAGATTACATGGCGTAATCACAGGGAGAGAGGTCTGGACTGTATGGAGGGTGGCCGAGAACCTCCCATTTGAATTTCTGCAGGAGTACCGCGACTGTGTTGGCCGTATGAGGTCGTGCATCGTCTTGGAGCAACCACGGCGGCTATGGCGTTCACTGTCACTCGGCGGTCCTGGGTAATGAGTGCATCAACCAGCTGGACGTTGTCATCGGTAATGCAGGGGGGTGCCCCAGACCGGGTATCATCGGCAAACGACACCCGTCCTTCCCTGAAGCGCTTGTGCCACGCCTTGACCCTTGCAAGGGACATGCAGTGTTCGCCGTACACTTGTGACATTCGGCGATGAATGCCCGTTCCCCCTACTCCTTCCGCTGTCAGAAACCAAACAACACCTCTTTGCTCTTCGTTTGACGCCTCCATGTCACTGTTTGCAATGGACTGGCAGCGTTGGACGATTGATGCATGCTGCTGCTCGCTTTGTATCGTCACGTGACGTGCACGCATGCCCTCTGGCGATGGGCTGTGACCTTCCTCGCTCTGGTCGGAACCACACCTCGTTACACACGCCACGATTAGCCGATGTCGCCACCGGTTTGCGCATTACAGCCTCCGGCTCATTACTTTTTGAACGCACCTTATAGAATTGAGGACGGACGTTAAACAACTGCGATTATTAAGTTAATAACTGTGGACTCGATCGTTTCCGGACTGGGGTCCTTATCTCAAATGCGTCCATTGGCCTTCCTCCATCATCCCTGTAAGTGTGTAACATCAGTTGCAGCCATACTTGAATTAAAAAACAGATAACACACACTAATACAGCCAACACAATTAACACCGGTTATCAGACAGGTTCTACACACACCCAAAGTACACGACCGCGTTGTCGCAGCCCCTAAACTGAGGAACCAACCAACCAGACCCAGAAGAAAATGGACTAAAAATATTCGAGAACACCTGAAGGAGAAAAACTTAGAGGAAGATCATGTGTGAACAGGAAAAAGTGGAAAGAACGGTCAGAAACATCGACCCCAATTGAATAAGAATAAGAAGAAAATAATAAGAAGAATAAATAATTAAGAAGAAGGAGAAATAATAATAATATTAATAATGACAAATGTTGTTTTAAGGGGCCTAACATCTAGGTTATAGGCCCCAAGAAATTAAGAAGAAGAAATTACGTTAAAAAAATAATTTTCCGTCCGATCTAAAGATACCAAGGCAACAGTTTTACTACAGAGGGTCAAGATCTGTGTAAAATCTCTTGAATGTAGTTGCTTGCCACAGTGGGTGAGTGGTTAACGTGTCGGTCTACTAACCCCAAGCTTGCAGGTTCGCTCCTGGCCGTGGTAAGTGATTTTTTTGAAAGGCGGCAAAAATACAACACGCATGTCATACGATGTTGGCATGTCAAAGAACCCATTTGAACTCAGTAGGCCGTGTTCATAATGGCAAAATTAATCTCGGGAGTTTACTCCAACACAAAGTTCCTCATTTCTTTACTAGAAAGCGCTATAGTGTTCAAGGAGCTTAGATATCTATTATCTAACCACCTTGACTTTCATAGTGATTCAAGGAACAACGAAATTCGACATGCAAGCTACCCTCTGGGTGTCAAATAACAAAGCTTGCACCAGGCACCCGAGGCCATACGATATTATTATTATTATTATTATTATTATTATTATTATTATTATTATTGTAACATCATCACGGATACATAAACTGTATATTCAACATACAAGTATATCTAGTGAGTTGCCCTTTCATACAGGTAACAATCCTTTTGAACGAGTAAAAATTTCACGGGTCAGCTGGCTTTATTGTTTTGATTCTGGTCTAAAGAAAGAAAGAAAGAAAGAAAGAAAGAAAGAAAGAAAGAAAGAAAGCTGCTTCTTTGTGTGAAAAAAATTGAAAGAGTAATTGTTACAGGAAATTCCACTATTCATAACTCCCCATCGTTAATGTACACACATCAAAAAAAGTTTTGCATCACCTCGGTTCCCAGATCTCCGGCATATAGACGTTGACTGTGTATATTGTATCCAAGATACAGTCCCTTTGACTGTTCATAGATGTCACTAAAACTGCTCAAAGATGTAAACAACCATGCATGAGCAGGGCCTATTAGACGGAGGGGGTACGACAGCCGATCAGTTCCAGTCATTCCACCAGGACGAAGGTACGCTGCTCATGTTGTCTGTAGTTCTACCATGCCTAGAAGGTCAATACCGCAGTTCGATCGCGTCCGCATTGTTACTTTGTGTCAAGAAGGGCTCTCAACAAGGGAAGTTTCCAGGCGTCTCAGAGTGAACCAAAGCGATGTTGTTCGGACATGGAGGAGGTACAGAGATACAGGAACTGTCGATGACAGGCCTCGCTCAGGCCGCCCAAGGGCTACTACTGTAGTGGATGACCGCTACTTACGGATTGCCGCTCGGAGGAACCCTGACAGCAATGCCACCATGTTGAATAATGCGTTTCGTTCAGCCACAGGACGTCGTGTTTCAACTCAAACTGTGCGCAATAGGCTGCATGATGCGCAACTTCACTCCCGACGTCCATGGCGAGGTCCAGCTTTGCAACCCCGACACCATGCAGCGCGGTACAGAAGGGCCCAACAACATGCTGAATGGACCCCACGGAATTGGCATCACGTTCTCTTCACCGATGAGTGTCGCATATGCCTTCAACCAGACAATCGTCGGAGACTTGTTTGGAGGCACCCTGGTCAGGCTGAACGTCTTAGACACACTGTCCAGCGAGTGCAGCAAGGTGGTGGTTCCCTGATGTTTTGGGGTGGCATTATGTGGGGCCGACGTACGCCAATGGTGGTCATGGAAGGCTCCGAAACGGCTTTACGATACCTGAATGACATCCTCCGACCCATAGTGCAACCATATTGGCAGAATATTGGAGAGGCATTTGTCTTCATGGACGACAATTCTCGACCTCATCGTGCACATCTTGTGAATGCGTTCCTTCAAGATAACGACATCGCTCGACTACAGTGGCCAGCATGTTCGCCAGACATGAACCCTATCGAACATGCCTGGGATATGTTGAAAAGGGCTGTTTATGGACGTCTTGACCCACCAACCACTCTGAGAGATTTACGCCGAATTGTCGTTGAGGAGTGGGACAATTTGGACCAACAGTGTCTTGATGAACTTGTGGATAGTATGCCACGGCGAATACAGGCATGCATCAATGCAAGAGGACGTGCTACTGGGTATTAGAGGTAGTGGTGTGTACTGCAATCTGGACCACAAATGCTGAAAGTCTAGCTGTATGATGGTACAACATGCAATGTGTGGGTCTCATGAGCAATAAAACGAGCTGAAATGTTGTTTGTGTTGATCTCTATTCCCTTTGTATTTAACGGTTCCGGAACTCTTGGAACCGAGGTGATGCAAAACTTTTTTTTGATGTGTGTACATCACATTATTTTTTACTTACGTATTGTTTCCCAGTGAGTACTTCTAGTAATGCCAACAGTCTGTTTCCGTCCTGGAGATCTGTGAACAGGTCTGCCACTGGAGGCTGTGTGCTCTGAAACAAAATAAGACATGACACTCATTTAATAGGCTTCCAAACCATTTCATTCGTATGTGTCAATATGGCCTCTAGAGTGGTCCACTTTATAAATATAACGTACTATTTAGCAAACAAAAACTCAATTTGTTGTAATACATCGAACAAACGTTTGGTGCTTTTCAGTCGGTCAACACGAATGTACCCAAAAAGAGCTGGGTTATGTCCTAATCCTGAAATAAATTACATGAGATTAATAAATACACTAGGATGACCAGTTTCGATCTTCAAGCGATCATCATAAGATCCATTACACTTATGCTATAACATCTATGTTTGAGAATACAGGTGAAAAATATTTACAATATGTACAATTATTTAGTTGCAGTATTGGCAATGCAACTGTCTGTGTATGCTAAATGTAGTATATCTAATGTTAGGTGAAATGCTAAATTGGTGATAAAAATCCGGAGTTTGTCCGTTTGGGGTGATTATATGGTTATACAAAATCAACTATGGTTATACTGTAATAATACAGGCTGATACTTATCCGGTTGTCTTCCTGACTGGAACTTCGAGTAGTTTCGTGTTCACTCTAGCACCAGTTTTCGTCGACTAACCCGGGTGTTAACTGGACGAAACTGGTTTTTCCTTTCTCCCCCTTTGTTCCTGTGTGCTTTCTGAGGTCAGTGCTATGTTTATTTGTGTGACGTTGCCAAATCTAGATAAGAATGGATGTTATTGAATACAGGAAGATCTACAACTATTAAAGACCGTGGAACTGACTTCGCCACGCGTGGACTAAAAGCCATTCAACTAAGCTCGACATAACCATTGAACGTAAAGATAACGAACTTTCATATTCCATATTCCGGAAAGCCACACAAACCTCGCATACAATCGATTATCAGTCTAATCACCCCAGTACGCACAAATTCAACTCAATGGTGCACAGGGCTTTAAACATACCCATGTCAAAAGACAACTATAATACGGAAATAAGAACCATTAAGCAAATAGCAAAGGAAAACAATTTCCCGCCAAGCAAAATAGACCAAAGTATAGCCAAACATAAAAATAAAGATAAAACGATTCCCAAACCGGACAGTAGTGAGAAAAAATTTGCGCGCTTCAACTATGTGAATACGAACACATCACTTAATCTTTTCAAAAATCAAGGCTTAAAAATAGCATTCACAACGAACAATACGACCGGGAGGCAACTGCAAAATACTAATCTAAATAAACAAGACCCGTATTCAAAGTCAGGGGTATATTCTATTACAAGCCAGACACTGGTTGTCAAGCTAATTACATTGGACAGAGCGGAGGACGAGTAGCACGTTATAATGAACATAGGAATGCGATAAGATACGGAACACATTCAGCCGTATGCGAACATGTGTGTGACACGGTGCACAGCTTTACTAAAATCGAGACTGACCTAAAAATAATTCATCATGAATCGAAAGGGAGAGCTCTCGACATAAAGGAAGCAATCGAGATTCACCTAGCCAAACTAAACAATCCCAACAATCTAAATAAACACCCTTTTATGGAGAGTTCACCCCTTTTCACTCTGCTAAAAAAACACACATTCTGTAGGAAACAAGACACAAGTTAGCGATACAGCCAAGCTAGATTAAAAAAAAGGGGGGAGGGGGGAAATAGCAGTGGTTAATAGGTAAATGTTATCTGGATCAGGTGTACTATGTACTTTTTTCTGCAATAAACCTAGGCCGGTATGCGTGGCAGTATTGAAGGTGCCGGGACGTCTTCAATAGACCGGGCAGCGCTTAGTTGAATGGCTTTTTAGTCCACGCGTGGCGAAGACAGTTCCACGGTCTTTAATAGTTGTAGATCTTCCTGTATTCAATAACATCCATTCTTATTTAGATTTGGCAACGTCACACAAAGAAACATAGCACTGACCTCAGAAAGCACACAGGAACAAAGGGGGGGGGGGGGAAGGAAAAACCAGTTTCGTCCAGTTAACACCCGGGTTAGTCGACCAAAACTGGTGCTAGAGTGAACACGAAACTACTTGAAGTTCCAGTCAGGAAGACAACCGGATAAGTATCAGCCTTTATTATTACAGTATAACCATAATTGATTTTGCATAACCATATAATCACCCCAAACAGACAAACTTCGGATTTGTATCACCATTTTAGCTATCCTAATGAGGTCACCTGGGTCCAGACATATCTCTGGTCTAGAATCACAAGACACTGACAGTTAAAGTTACTCTCTCTGGAGTCCGAGGTAAAAGCCACACGTCTAATCTTATCCTAATGAGGTCACCTGGGTTCAGACATATCTCTGGTCTAGAATCACGAGACACTGCCAGTTAAAGTTATTCTTTCTGAAGTCCGAGGTAAAAGTCACACTTGTCTAACCTTATCCTAATAAGGTCACCAGGTTCAGATGTATCTCTGGTCTAGAATCATTAGACTCTGCTAGTTATTCCTTCTGGAGTCCGAGGTAAAAGTCTAACCTTATCCTAATAAGATCACTTTGGTCCAGACATATCTCTGATCTAGAATCACGAGACACTGCCAGTTAAAGTTATTCTTTCTGGAGTCCGAGGTAAAAGCCACACTTGTCTAACCTTATCCTAATGAGGTCACCTGGGTCCAGACATATCTCTGGTCTAGAATCACAAGACACTGCCAGTTAAAGTTATTCTTTCTGGAGTCCGAGGTAAAAGCCACACTTGTCTAACCTTATCATAATTAGCTCACCTACGTCGAGACTTATCTCTGGTCTAGACACTGCCAGTCAAAGTTATTCTTTCTGGAGTCCGAAGTAAACGCCTCACTTGTCTAACCTTGGATTGTTATTATCATTATTATTATTATTGTTATTATTATTATTATTATTATTTCTGCTAAGTTTCTCTTCAAATAAATCCTTGCCGGAGACAGGAAGATTAAAACGATTCGAGCCAACGCCTTGTAGCGTGACCATATCAGAATAAATCCTTCTGGCTTGTATCGATATTAACTGGAGTGAGTAATGGTGATCGTGAGTTACGACCCCAGCACAGGGCGCTTCTCGGATAAATGTGTTCGGTTATGAGATGAAAAGTAAAGCACTAGAAAAAGAATGATCCCGCAGATCCGCAACCTAGATTTTATGTTGTTAAGGTGAGACTAGACCCACGCCATCCAACGTCTTAACGAATTGGGAACGGTTGGGATATAATAATAACAATAATAATAATAATAATAATAATAATAATAATAATAATAATAATAATAATAATAATAATATTCGAGAATGGCGTAAAGAATTGTGTAAGGATGGTATAGAGAATGGGGTCAGACTAGGTTGTAAGAACAAAAACCTGACAATCGACTGTTTAGCTTTCGCAGATGATGTTGCAATTTTCTCTAATTCTCTTGACACAGCCACACAACAAATCAATCAATTACAGGTGCAAGCAGCAAAGGCAGGTCTTCAGATTTCGTTTGAGAAAACGCAGTTTATAACGAACATCAAGTCGGAACCCAGAGAACTTACGGTGAATGGAGGACAAATAAAACAGGTAGAGAAATTCAAATACCTGGGTGAATGGATTGGGCCCAACATTCGTGAAAAGGAAGCCTTCGTGGCACGGATTAACAAAATGGAAATGGCTTACCATTTAACCAAAGACATTTACAAATCACGATCAATGTCCTTCAAGGCCAAACTGAGGCACTTCGTTACCGTTATTCGCCCGGAGGCGTTATATGCATCAGAATGCTTGGCGATGAATAAGAAAGGCCTGGCAGAACAACTCGAAGCCAAAGAGAGGAAGATTCTGAGAAAGATCTTGGGCCCGGTCAAGGAACGAGGAGAGTATAGAAGACGACACAACGATGAACTCTATCTACATGTGGAGAAAATAACGGACTCCATTCGCAAAAGAAGACTCTCCTTTTATGGCCATTTAACACGAATGAACTCCGGAAGATTGTCCAATCGAATCTGTGCCTACTTTGTGGGAAAGAAAACCAAAGGGATCTGGTTTACAGAGGTGGAAAAAGACCTACAAGAACTGGGGATATCACATGAGGACATCTTGGAACGTGACTCTTTGAAGAAGAAACTTGGGGAGATACGGAGTTTTCAGCCAAAACCTATATTGAAAACTGGCAAGAAGTGGACCGAAGAACGAAGGGAAGCTCACCGAAGAAGAATGCACGAATACTGGGCCAATGTGAAAGAACGAGGGAAAAGGCAGTTGAAATAACGTGGTCCATAGACGACCGAAACGATTTAAAAAATAATAATAATAATAATAATAATAATAATAATAATAATAATAATAATAATAATTCAAGTACTTAAGAGCTAGGTAATTCAGCCATTAGGTTTCAATAGTGAAGCAAGCAAGGACATAATTTCGAAATTAGAGAAGGCCTATAGTCACCTGGAACAGATAGGTGAATAACAAACAAGTAGCTCCGTGAAGAACTATACAGCCTAATTTCATATATCCTACGTATGTTAATTGCCTCTATCAACATACAAAATTTCAGTTTGAATGCTGTAATAGTTTCGTAGATAATGAGAACCGTCCAAATATTCCGGATGGTCGCCATGTTTTATTTTAATATACAGGGTGTCTCAAAAATGTACTAACACTTTGAATGACTATAAAATGATTATTTATGAACATAAGAGACAAGTTTAAGGGCTTCAATTATAGAATAGGCATGTAATTAAAGACTCGTGTTCGCAAATGTTCAAATTGATCACCGTCAGTGTCAGGTGAAAGGCTGCTTGAGCTATTAGCTCTCGCTTAAGGTACGCATAAGAAGGGAGGTATAGTATAGAGCGCAGTTCGCTACTCCTGTGGAGGTCACGGCATGGACACCAAGAGCCCGCTGATGAGCCAGCTTGGTGTTCCTATGCGAAATCCCGCACAACACCCGTGTCTTGCTGAGTCTTAATGGTAACATAGTTGGCCTAACGATTGCGGTCGGCACAGCGTTAATCATAGTGAACAGAGTTTTATCATTTCAAATGATCTTGTCGACTTCATCGTTATGCGTTACGGTTACGGCGTGCATGACGTCATCATGTTGTTCAGTGCATATGCACCGAGTCTGAGTTTACTCCTGGGGTCTGGCGTTATGCGATACGGAGACGGCGAGTGCGTGACGTCTTGCAGCAGAGTGCACTTCCCGCTCTCCGTTCCCCGCGCGGGAAGCTAGTTAAAGGGTAATAGAGTCTGTTGAGTCTGAGTTTACTCCTGGGGTCTGGCATTATGCGATACGAAGACGGCGTGTGTGTGACGTCATGCAGCAGAGTGCACCTTCCGCTCTCCGTTCCCCGCGTGGGAAGCCTAAGTTAATGGGTAATGGAGTCTGTTGAAAGAGTCCTGATCCTTTCTAACATATGTACAGGCCGGACGTTTGTTTTGGACGAGTGAAAAATCTTAATGGAAACCTGGAGGCGAGTTACTACAGTACCTGTGTTGTTATCAGCTGTCCCAAGCAGTCCGATGATTGACAAAGCTGTTTCACACTACTGCTGAAGTACTGTCATTGGCAAACATAATGACGTTCTGTTCGTAACTACGTAACGTGTACTTCCGCGTCACACAATACTTCGACGTGGACTGGACTGTGTGCTGAAGTCTGGAATTCCATTACATCAGATCGGTGGTGACAAGTGTGAAGCGATAGGGTGAGAGAGTGACTGTGTAGGCTCACCCGCAAGCTTCAAGGTCAAGGGCAATCGTCTAAAACAAAGTCCGGCCTGTAGCATTTGTAGCATGCGTCATTTGAAATGATATAAAGTCTAGTCTCTCAGACTGACTGTATCTTTTTTATATAGGAGCACGGAGCAGTTGTTTATAAACAAGGCTGTGTGTTTCTGCTAATCAAAACCTATTCAGACAAATTATTGCCCCGCCCAGAACATTCATCTTCATATCGGGGCCAGAGTGGCAGCGAGGTCCTACACGCATCCATCAATGACGCAATGGCCTTGAAGCTACACTACAATACGCAAGGGCTCCTTCCGTTTCACGGGATATCACAATATACTACGGTCGAACTTCTAGAAATCGAACTTTTATATCTCGAATTTTCGATATCTCGAAGTAATTTTAATATCCCGGCGACGTTCTACACAATTTACAGCTCTGTTCATTTTTTTTTTTTTTTTTTTTTTAGCGTATGGCTTTTAGTGCCGGGAGTGTCCGAGGACATGTTCGGCTCGCCAGTTTTGTAGCTGCTTCGAGACGGACACCCAATGGGTGAGCTACAAGTACCGTTGGGGAGGGAAGGAGGGAAGTTGGAATGTAAGGACGAGGAGTTGGAAGGTAGCGGCTGTGGCCTATAGTTAGGGACCTACCCCGGCATTTGCCGGGAAGGAAGATGGGAAACCACAGAAGACCATCTTCAAGGTTGCCGACGGGGGGATTCGAACCTCCTCGCCTCCCGGATGTGAGTGACTGCCATCAGTCATGCCGTAACCACCACGGCTAACTCACCCGGTCTGTTCAAATGATTTGACCCAACACACAAGTTTCCACAATTTTTAAATATATCAGAGCATATCTGTTTATGAAAGGGAATTTTCTTCTCAGATCGTTGGTATAATGCGAAATAACAGTTCCCATTAGATTCACCCAAGATGTTAACGACCCTGCTTTGACCTTCAGCTGTTTTGTTTAAAAGGGAGAGTTGGTTGGTTGGTTCCTCAGTTTAGGGGCTGCGACAACGCGGTCATGTAGCCCCGTGTACTTTGGGTGTGTGTAGAATCTGTCTGATAACCGGTGTTAAATGTGATGACTGTATTAGAGTGTGTATCTGTTTTAATTCAAGTAAGGACTGCAGACGATCAATTTTCCAGATGCCACCGCAGTAAGAACGTTAGTCAATTATTGTTTAACCTATATTAATTTAGCTGCACACAGGTGTAATTAGTGGAAGGTTCTTTAACATGCCATAAATCTATGACATGGGACCGCCGGCTTTACTTCCCTTCCGAAGAAAGACATACTGAGGGATTTTTAACTTTCTTAAAAAACCAACGCTTCGGCCGGGTTTGAATCTTGGGCATAGAAGCTCAGCATGCTACCAACTACGCCGCTAAAAAAAAAAAGGGAGAGTCACTCGCTGCTTTGTAAGTGAAAGTAACAGCTTAAGACAACAATAATAATATCGTATGGCCTCGGGTGCAGGGTGCAAGCTTTGTTATTTGACACCCAGAGGGTAGCTAGCATGTCAAATTTCGTTGTTCCTTGAAGCACTAGGAAAGTCTAGGAGGTTAGATATCTAAGCTCCTTGAACACCATAGCGCTTTCTAGAAGAGAAATGAGGAACTTTGTGTTGGCGGAAACTCCCGAGATTAATTTTGCCATTATGAACACGGCCTAATTAATTCAAATGGGTTCTTTGACATGCCAACATCGTATGACATGCATGTCGTATTTTTGCCGCCTTTCAAAAATCACTTACTACGGCCAGGAGAGAACCTGCAATCTTGGGGTTAGTAGACCGACACGCTATCCAGTCACCCACCGTGGCAAGCTAAGACAACAATGCAATACTTGAGGTTATGGTCATTGTTGGTGCAATATATTGTTAATAGGATTTGCTAGGAGAGTGTAGTTAGTTATTGTAGTCTTTTGAGGGGCGGAACAGCAAGATCATCTGCTATTTCTCACAGTTAATTTTGAAATATTATCCCTACATAATATAATACTAAGTCCCGGATTGGTGGATGTTCCGGGTAATCTCGAGAACCAGAGGATGGATTTTGATGCGGTTTTCACCATTCTGTAAAGTATTTCTCGAGGAAGGTTTCTGGAGAAAATAGTTTATTTATGACCAAAGGAAGCCGAGCAGTAACTATTTTAGTGAATCGAGTCGGAAAAACCCTACCGTCCGTGCGCCTTTTAAGCTTACGCTGGGTAAACCGTTAAAAATATCTATATCAATTGAGTGTAAGAATTGTTCCGCATGAAAAGTTCTACAAAAACGTCCGCGACACAGGTGCGTATTCTTAGGGCTACCGGGGCTACCGGCGGTAGCCCAAGAAAATTACATTAAAAATAAATAACACTTGATTACAGTATCAACAAAGCATTCAAACAATCGTGGCTTCCATGCACATTCTTCTTTATCGAAAGAAATAATGGTTGGTGGGTGGTCAACGCGGCAACGCAGTAGAAACCGATCAAGAGAGCGGCAGCCTTACGCCGCTCTCCCCATCTCTCCGCACCCACCCTTGTTCCGTGCAGACACAGCGCTCATAGCGAGCGAGTTGCCGCTACAGCCAGCGGTTTCTTTGAAGTTAAAAGCGTTTAAAGCAACAAATAGCCTACAATAAATAAACATTATCGCGTGCATATAAGTGAATATGTTTTAGAGGTTGTAGTATTTTCTATGTGTGATTTATTTAAGTGTGTGTATGCTGAAGAATCTTTATGTACCGGTAGTGTTTTGTTTTAACCTTGCCAGTTGGGATTTTGAAAGAAGATTATGGAACAAACACCTGCGGAGGCTTTAAATGCCAATGACTGTATACTAGAGAGTTTGTTAGAAGTTCCTTTCAGCCGTCGTCCATACAGTGAGAAAGTTCATATTGTTACGTGTCACCCCCCTAGTGGCACTTTTGTTAACTGGATTACGGAGGGTAGAAAGCACAACACCAATTACTGCTTTAAAGAGAAGTTAGCTTTACTGCTTGCAGGAAAGATACACCACTCAACAGCAAATACAAGCAATTAGAACCTTACTCCAGTTTCCTCACGTCTCTTCCTTGAGCGCTCTTGCCCCTTTCACTTCTCAACAAACCACAGAAGTAAAACCGTCTTAATGAGTCCGGTGGCCTTGACAGAAGCTACCTGCACCTCTTCCTCATGTACACCAACTACAGTCACTTACGATATTCCGCTACACGCTATTTCGCTGTCCACAAGCTGGGGGAAACAATGTCACTGGGTTTCGTAACTCGCACGGCACTTCGTCACCACACTTCTGTCGCTCAGGAAAAACGCTCGCACTAGCTCGTAAAACACACACCCACAGAAAACTCGGTCCCCTTACTGTTGAAGCCACTTATATAGCAGGCTGGTGACTCATTGAATTCTAGAATCGTCCAGGACACACGGCTTCTCGACATTTCCTTCACTGGCTGGGTCACGAATATTCTGGACCATCCCTTTCACTTCGCAGTCCGTTGCGTAACGCGCACGTAATACACTGAGGCAGAGCACACACAGCCCGGGGGAGCTGTGACTCATGCGGCGAGCGACAAAACAAACTCACAGCCGTAACAATATTATACATATGATAAGGCCTACTACACCTGAACTGCAATTGTGTGCCAATGTATATGTCGTAGTCAGATAGTGAAATCCGTCATTTCATGAAGATCCTAGGCACTTCATGAAAAGCCGGCATATGATGTAAAATGGGATAGTTACACCATCTGACGCGTTTCTTCATTAAGTGACGGACTGCTTTAGGCAGATGGTGTAAGAAATCATTTTTCATTATCTGCCGAGGCACTTCATGAAGATCCGGCATTTTTTGATTCGGCTCTTCATGAAATGACTAACGCGACGAAGTCGTACATTAATTCCTTTAATTGTTCTATTCCAAGAAATAAATTAATGCTTATTTACTATGGAATTCGAAATCAATTTCCACGTACAACCTAAAATCTAATCTTGGAACACTGGGTAAGTTTTTCTCCTGTTTTTTTTTCTTCTGTGTAAGTTTATATATTTTTTCCATTTGTAGACCTGCATTAATCCGTTTCTAATCAGAATTAAACGACTGCCGCAGTGGAGTCGTACATTAATTTTTCTGTGTAATACACGAATTATTCCGAGAAATAAATTGATGCTCGTTTATTATGATGTTCCTAATTAATTTCCACGTAAGATTGAATCCCTAATCGTGGAATACTAGGTACACTTTTCTCCCTCTGTCTTCTTTTTGTAGAAGCTTATATTTTTGCCAATTTGTGCAGTATACTTTTTCTTTATGTATATTTTCATAATTTATTTTGTGGTTTGGCTTTATTTCCTAAAATGTGTACCCTTTCTTTTTTATTTCTTTCTATCTCTCTCTCTCTCTCTCTCTCTCTCTCTCTCTCTCTCTCTCTTCCCCATTGATGTATTTTGTATTTTTGAACTTAATATATCTGATGACCTTATCAGACAACATACTGTGCACCCTAATATACTGGGCTGATGACCTTATCAGACAACATACTGTACACCCTAATGTACTGGGCTGATGACATTATCATATAACATACACCTAGTATACTGGTGACCAAGATGTACCTAGCCCGTTTTTACAATAATAAAACAACTACAACTATATTAAAATGTGCAGACTGAAAAATGAAAATACAGAAACCTTCCCGAAATTACTTTCTGGGTACGGCCCTGATTTCTTCTTTGCGGTAAGACTTCAGAAACACGAATTAAGCTGACTATTGTGTAGGCTATGTCCTAAAATGTTCTAATAATGGCATTAATATAAACATCGCATTGTTCTATTGACATCCCGCCTTTTAACTAACCCCATGTACAGTAATTGAAAGTGTAATATTTCGTCTGGACATATGCCGTTCATTCTCAGTTTTGTGATTATACTGGTATTTGCGTAAACACCCATTAATCCTCTGTTAATCAGCCACCAGTATCATGTTCATCCAAATGAGACGAATAGAACACTTGTAAATGATTAAAACAGGCAGGCTACAAGTGACATAACCTAAAATATACCAAACAAGTCTTTCTTACCTTATCCATTTCTTCTTGAGACCAATGTTTTTATGAGTCTTTTCTTCATAATACTCATTAACTTTCTGAAGAAACAACTGCCTGTACTTCCACGGTATTTTCCATATCGTATATTGCCACTATTTATTCTTGGAAAGCACACTTATCTCACCACGAGGACAACGCTACCGCTTCTTCATGAAGTGACGGGCTTGACTTTCCGTCAGATAGTGTAAAAAAGAATTACACTATGTGACGGCTAAATTTAGTCATTTCATGAAACCACGCGTCAGATAGTGTAACTATCTCATTTTACATCATATGCCGGCTTTTCATGAAGTGCCTAGGATCTTCATGAAATGACGGATTTCACTATCTGCCTACGACATATACACGTCATTTCACATCGTCTACATATGGTAGGTGGAATAGGTTAACTGGCAGTTCTAAACAGTCTACATTGTATTGCTGGCCGTGTTAGTTATTTAGTCGTGAAGTTAATGTATTTTCAAATGAAGGGTCTTCAAATATGAACTCTTTTCGCACGGCAGTTCAAAAGCATGTTTTGTGTAATATTAAGCTCAATGGTAGCCCAGATCTTCAGACCAGTATACGCCTCTGCCGCGACAGCATATCTCTATCTTTAACACATCGCCCACTATAAGAATTTTTTCCAACAATCTCCATTCAGTTGAGATTTAAATTACTAGCTTCGGAGCGAGTTTACGAGCTAGCGAGCGACCCTATTACCCCAGCTTCGGACAGCATCAAACTGTCGAGTCGTGTCGAGTTAAGAATTCAGAGAAGAGTATATGTGTTTGGAGTTTTGCTGTTCACCTCGGCTTTTCTGAATTGCGTTTAGGACCTGCCGTCTGTGCGCCTTTTAAGCTTACGCTGTGTAAACCGTTAAAGATACCGGGCGAAGCCGGGGCGGGTTGCTAGTTATACAATATAATTAAATGGTTGATTCCTTCCATCATTTAGCCAAGGCCGTGCACAGTAAAATACAGTAGGATTGTGTTTGGATAATGGGGAAGACTTTACGTAAAGTTGCAGTATGAAGGAAGATTTTATAAAAACAAGTGAAGACCCAAGGAAAGAACGGGGTAAGTCCATTTTTTTCGGAAATGATTTTATGGCGCATTCTGGTGGCCAGCAATCGTCGCTACAGATCAGTTGAAATTAATTTCAAATAAAGCGGTGGTTTTTATTTTTTGGTGGAAACTGAAAGAAAGTCCCATATTCTCTCACGTTTTCATAACTTAACTTAAGTTGTTATTTTTTACATGTACTTCCTTTATAAGAAATAAATTTAGCAAAATAAAACTATATTATTTACCCTCAATTGGGGTGTTTTAAGTATTTCTTTTTAGTGTTAAAAGTTTCAATTTGCTCTCCTGAAATTGTACTGAATGTGACAAAAGCTCTACCCACAATGCGCAGTCGGCAGACAGCAGTTGAAGTCAGACCCGTGCTCTCTTATGGCGTCATTCACAATGTGAAGTTGTATGTCGGTAATCTTGATCATAAATACAATAGATGGCTGATGACGTCAGATTGGTGAAACCAACATCTCGATCAGCTGACTAAAGGGAACTGCCGGGAACTGCGGATAGTTTGGAGCACTGAAATACTACACGTGATGATAGAATTGGGCTATTCTATTCTGTTCATTACCGTACTAAGCCAGAATGGTGTACTACTGTGCAGCGTTTGGATGTAAGGAGACATTTAGAAAAGGATCGGGCATTTCTTTCCATAGATAAGCCTAAGTTAACACATAATAAAATAACCCCAAAATTCTTGACTTCACTACTTGCATTTCTTTACGTTTCCTCCAAACTCCGAAACACGAAAGAAAAATAATTTAACATGTAAATGCTGGTATTTATTACAAATGATCCAAATGTTCCCCTATCCCTTACTCCACTGAACAGGCCTATGAAGCAACATCAAATAGCCTTCCTTTTCAATCATGTTCAATGTAAAATTGCATGTTATGCTACAGATGTGACGATGTAGTCTTCGATAATAAATCCGCTGAGATAATATTTGTCATCTTATTAAACACAGTGCGTTTTGTTGAGGAAATTTTCAGAGTCTTCTGAAAATGTATGCAACCCTAAATTAGTCAATTCTTTTAGAATTTCAAAGTTCTGGGTTGTTTTTGCGAAGGTTTCTATGATTCTTGGAAAATGGAATTTAAAAGGAAACAGTTCATTGCTTGTAATGCTTTCTTTTGTAGCAAATGTAATGCATGGTTGTTAAAGAGCAGCGCTTACTAAATCAATAGGCTTCCTTATTTCCATTTGCCCATGTTTTGTTCACTTTCATAAAATTCTGAAGTGGACGGTAACGCTCAATAAGAGCTAATCGTTCGATAACATTTTGTAAAGTAATGTACTGAAATTAGCCAAAATACATTTTATAATGATGAAACATAAATTAGGAAATGATGTAGTAATAGATTCAACTTGTTTGGAGCTCTCGGGCGTGCAGTCAAAAATGACCAGCTACACAAACACAATTCTGTTCAAAAATCAGTGGGCCTAATTCAGAGTCGGATTTGTTATTAATTATTTACAAGAGGGGATTCTGTATGTATGAATTGTAACGTACCGGCCCCACTTGGGCGACCAATTGTAACGACCCCGGCTACTACACAGGGGTGCGTGGGGGTTAAACACCTGTACGATTATAACAACAGCAATAGACATTCACACCTAACTATACCTAAGTGACCTAATAAATAAAACCCTTCAGCTTCTGGTAAAATTGATAATATATTGTCATACCAGACATAAGACACACATTTCGCAGGATCCTCCTCGTACAGAATAATAACACTCCTTATCGTATTTCCACAGATACACATATGACATGATATAGATGACCCTCAGGAATAAAGTTGATCGGTACTTACAGATGTTGGCTCCAGCAGTGGTGACCTAGCTCTACTAATTCTGGGGTTATTTGCTCCCAAAAGAATTAAACCTATACTCGCAGCACAATTGATTTGATTCACACGCCATTCCTACCTTTACGATTAATTATTACGTTTGTTACTTTTGTAACCAGCATCCAACGATTTACTTTGTGTCGTGGATCTAGTATCAGACCAATGTTTGGAATTCGTTCGTGAATTTACTAATGCGGAGCATATTTGACTCGCATCCTTGGACGAATAAATTGCCGCTATAATTGCAATATAGCCTTGGAGGCTGGATTTAGACAGCTCCTTAACCCGGTCCATGAGGCAATTATAATTGGCTACATGGATAATTCTTGCCAGGCGCGTCCACGTCGCGGGGGTGGGCAACGGTACTGTAATATACCATGGAACTACAGTACCGGCTAAGTTCTGTTGAGGACCCAGTCCTATGGGGTATAATATAGGCCCCGTGCTCAGGGTTACGTGCAAAGACCTCAACGGAATCTGCAGCGGAGAAGATGGACTTCGGAACGGTGGAGATTGCGGAAGAGGCAACCCAGTACTCAGGGAATAGTATGAGTACAGCATCAATCGGCAGCGTCTGTTTCCCAGGCTAGGGGCGGCTGCAAGGGCGTCTGTTTCCCATGTTAGGGGCGGCCTGTATAATAGCTGGCAGTAGCTTCATAAAATACCTTTGGGAGTGGCGACCCCATCGTAATAATAGCCTAAAATGGAAATGGCACTTCAAATGATTCGGAGAAGGTTAGGGCATACCCTGCAGGCGACGCGCAGTTCTTTTGGCACTGGGGGAACTGTGAGAAATGGGCGACCCGTAACCGAAATGAAAGTGGGAATCATGAATGTCATGACCCTGACAGGCAAGGTGGAGGAGGTGGTAAACTTCATGGAGAGGGAGAATGTTGGATTGATGGGGCTGAGTGAAGTGAAATGGAAAGGTAAAGGAAGGAAGAAATTGAGGAAAGGATATACATTATACTGGAGTGGTGGCCAAGAGGCAAAAAATGGCGTGGGACTGATAACCTCGAAACAACTGGAGGAGTATGTTGAAGTGGTGGAGTGTGTGAGTGACAGAATAATGAAAATTAGAATGAAGATGAAAAATGACGTGATGGACTTCATACAAGTGTATGCACCACAGACTGGAAACAGAGAAGAAGATATTGAAGTATTCCTGGAGGATGTAGAAAGAGTAATTTCAGAAGTAGAAGTGGTGATCATGGGAGATATGAATGCACAAGTCGGAAACGAGAGACAATGAAAGGAAGAAGTCATTGGACCATATGGATATGGGAAAAAGAACCGGGAAGGAGAGGAACTTGTAAATTTTTGTAAAAGGAATGGACTGATAGTGGATAATTCATGGTTTCGGAAGAAAAGCAGCGGGAAAATTACGAGATATGGTTGGGGCGATAGAAGAACAAAATCAGTAATTGACTACTTTCTGGTGGAAAGGACTAATCGCAGAAAGCTGATAGATGTGACAGCTTTACCAGGAGAAGCATTTGATGGGGGACTATAGAGCTGTGGTGGCAAAATGTAGGTGGAAAAAAAATGAAAACCTAAAGAAAATCAGAGAAAGTAAAATAAAAGTATGGAAATTGAAAGACAAAACTGTACAGGAAGATTTTCAGGAGAGATTGAATCAACAAATCCCAGTTACTGAAGTGGAAAACATAGAAGAGGAATGGTCCCACTTTTAAAAGGCATTTGTTGGGGCAGCAGAGAGTGCTTGTGGTAGGACGTCAACAAGAGTGAAAGAGGAGACACCGTGGTGGAATGAGGAAGTGAGGAAAGCAGTGAAAGAAAAGAAGTCTGCATGGAAAGAATGGAACAGAGATCAAACAGAAGAAAGCAAAAGGAAGTATCACGACAGCAAACGGAGGTGTAAGAAAGTGGTAGGAGAAGAAAAGAAGAAAAGTTGGGAAGAATTTACACGAAGAATGGAAACAGATGTAAGTGGCAGTAAAAGGATGCTGTATGGGCTTCTAAGAAGTAAGAGGAAAGAAAGAGTTACCACAAAGCTGGTGAAAAAGGAAGATGGAGAGTTGTCAACACACCCAGAAGAGATAAAGGGACGATGGAAGGAGTATTTCGATAAGCTATTGAATGTGAGCAATATTACTGGTGAGATGGAAGTGACACAACCTGACGACTCTAAAACAGAAGATGATATAACAATGCTGGAGGTGGAATTAGCAGTACAGAAAATGAAGATGGGATAAGCAACAGGGGTGGATGAAATCAGTGTAGAAATGATAAAGGCTGCTGGACCTGTTGGTATGCAATGGTTGTATCGACTGCTAAAGTGTGTGTGGAAACGGAAATGTGTACCAGAAGACTGGGAGAAAGGGCTAATAATACCAGTGTTTAAGAAGGGGGACAAGAAGGTGTGTGATAACTATAGAGGGATCACCCTCTTATCACAGATAGTAAAAATACTGGAAAGAATATTAGAAAGAAGAATGAGAAGAAAGGTGGAAGGAGAGTTGCAAGAGGAACAGTATGGCTTCAGGAGTGGAAGATCCACAGTGGACCCAATCTTTAGCTTGAGGCAGGTGATGGAAAAGAACTGGGAATATGGAGAGGATTTGATCATGACTTTCATAGATCTAGAAAAGGCATATGATAGTGTCCCCAGAGAGAAGGTACGGGAAACCATGGTTAAGAAGAGACTGGGAAGAGAAATGTTGGAAATGGTGCAAGCAATGTACAACAACTGTGTTAGCAGGGTACTGACCCCAGTTGGAAAGACAGATTGGTTTAGGAACAAGACTGGACTAAGACAGGGGAGTGTGCTGTCTCCTCTCTTGTTCATAATGGTGATGGATGAAATTGTAAAGGAAACAAAGGAAGCATATGGACATAAAGAAATGAAGTTACTGTTATTTGCAGATGATATTGTGGTCTGGGGAAGGAACACCGAAGAAGTGCAAAAACAACTAGATGCACTGAACGAAAATATTCAGAAGTACAGCCTGAAAATCAGTATAGAGAAAAGCAAGACCATGGTGATGACAAGAGGGGAAAGACAAGGAAAGGGCACTGTGAAAATTGGAAGTCAGAGTTTGAAAATTGTGGACACGTTCAAATACCTAGGAAGTGAATTGATGCAAACTGGTAGGTTGGACATGGAGATTGGCAGGAGGGTACAGCAGAGCAATGCATTCTATCAAAGTGTAAGAAAACTTGTTTGGGATAAGGAAGTACCAAGGAAAAGCAAGGAGATAATGTATAAAGTGTACTATGTTCCCATATTAACTTATGCAGCTGAGACTTGGACCCTGACAAGCAGGCAAGAGAGTAGAATCCAAGCCAGTGAAATGAAATTCCTAAGAAGTATGATAGGAAAGACAAGGAAAGACAGAGTGAGGAATGAAGATGTTAGGAAGGAAGTTGGGATGGGAAAACTAAATGAGAGAATTGAGAAGAATAAACTAAGGTGGTTTGGACATGTAAAGAGGATGGAGGAAAATAGAATACCAAGACAGATGCTGGAGGCGAAGTGCAAGGGTAAGAGAGCAAGAGGAAGACCTAGAACAAGGTGGATTGATTCAGTGAAGAACAGCGTAAGGAAAATAAATCTGGACTGGAACAAGATCGTGGAAGAAGAATGGTGGAAGGACAGAGGAAAGTGGAGAAGTGCCATAAATACCCCGACCCGGCAGGAGCTGGATAAGGGGAAATGATTATGATGATGATGATGAATTGCAATATAGATGTACAGATATTAGACTACAATACTTCATGCTGTTCGAAATGAGTAACCTTGGCGATATACTCAAGACTAGGCTCATCATTCAATTAAGAACTTATAGCCAGCAACTCCGTTATTGTATCCAAAAGCACAATTAGTGGAAAACTGTAATGTCTTATCCTCCACACACAAGACAAAAAGACAAGTCCACTCCCGCCCAGAGTTCAAAAAAGAGACCCGCTCCACACGCGGTCCAAAATAAGAGTCTACACCGCCCCGCGTTCTGAATAAGAGTGTCTCCCAATGCCTTCCACAAAATCCCAAGTACCGTCATCACCCCCCCCCCCCCCTCTACAATCACAGGTTACCTGGGTTGATCCACGGATCCACCCAATCCCAACGCTTGATTCTCAACATGACCATATATGGAACACAGCCCATCGTCACCGCTCGTACATGGATGCCAAGTCTCACCTCTGACTCACGCTTACTGGCGCTCGGGTTTTACCCCGTGTCTGAACACCAACTCTTATTTCATCGCCGGTGTGCACTTTTCTGTTACAAAACTTTCAGATTACTCCAATGTTAAATATTTCAACTTCCCTTGATTTGGATCCTGCTCAAATTATAATACTTATACGCTAAACAAATTACTTATAAATTAAGCACGTCATAATATACACACTAATCAATAATTATAAAACATAAAAAGACCTAAAATAAAAATATACACACGATTAATAAAATCCGTAACTCCCCGGAACACGGGTTCAGTTCCTTTGTAACTTGGAAGGTTACAGAATATTACGGAACACGACAGCCACTTTTTACACAAACATAATTCTGCTCAAAAATCAGTAGGCCTAATTCAGAATTGGATTTGTTATTAATTATTTACAAGAGGGAATCCTGGATGTATGAATAATACGGAACACGACAGCCACTTTTACACAAACATAATTCTGTTCAAAAATCAGTAGGCCTAATTCAGAATTGGATTTGTTATTAATTATACTGGATGTATACTGGATGTACGAGTATGTTTCCTCAATTTTAACAATGCTGTACCAGTTAACAGCAATAAAAATAAACCGTACAGCTCCAAGTCGTCCATCCTTGCAAATTGTTTGTTAGGTTATCGACAATTGACAATTTTCTCCAGGAATAAATGAAAGTCAAGTTATTATTTACTCTTAGCATTTTAACGACTGCGCATTGTGAGTGGCTAGGTTGTGAACTACCGACTTCTGACTTCATCTGCCGTCTGCCGACAGCGCATTGTGGGTAGAGCTTTACTCCGTTTTTCCCGTGGAGTCTTCAAATGATTAAGTCTAATAATTTGATTTTTCTATAATTCGGATTTCGAAAGTTTAGATAACTGGAATTATGTTTTGTTCCCCAGATATAAAAAATCTGTTCAAATTATTATTAGACTCTATACACAAATTTCCACTGTTTTAAAAATAGCTTGCCTCGGTGGGTGAGTGGTTATCGTGTCGGACTACCAACGCCAAGCTTGCAGGTTCGCTCCTGGCCGTGGCAAGTGGTGTTTTTTAAGGCGACAAAAATCACGGCACGCATGTCAAACATAGTTGGCATGTTGAAGGACCCATTTGAATACAGTAGGCCGTGTTCATAATGGCAAAATTAATCTCAATATTTTCCCCCCTTAAGCGCATTATACGTATTGATGAATTTTACAGCCTAAGTTGGCTCCGTGTAACCTTATAGCCATTGGCAAACTTTAACAGAAATGTAGTAAATGGAGTGGCATTGCCTTTTACAGAAATGCTTGAGATACTGTTGCCATGGTAACGGGCTTGCATTTCTTCGTTAGTTTATTACATTCTGGGAATATCTCAAAAACTATTGGTTTTAGGACCTTAAAACGTGGTTTTCGAGTTTTGCTTCTCTCATTGAGGGGCTGAAAATAAGCTATGCCTCGTCCTTCTACGCCTATTTCAGCATGTATTTTTTGGGAGTATGCTCCCTTTTGTGAGAGGTACGGAGGAGAGTTACAGCAATGATTGGTGTCATGCCTCTGATGTATATTTGCACCAAATCTTACGTTGATCCATCCAGCCGTTCTCGAGTGATGAGCGTACAAAATTGTACACAGACAGACAAGAATTCTATTTTCGCGCGCATCCGTCATAAAACAGTTTGAAACGAGCAAATAACGCAAATTTCCGGGGAAATTCAGGGGGGAAAAACAGACAAACTTTCATTTCTATAAGAATTATAACCGTGACTATCATAAATCTTGTACAACAATTATAGCCCCTTAAAACAACAACAACAACAATTATAAACATTTCCAAGGAAACACACGCATCTTGTTATCAGAAGCGAAGTTCTAAAAGTTCAAAATTCGAATCTCAACTATTTTTGTCAGTTTTTCAAAATTTGGTCCGTGCTTTGTGCTGATCTTCACCGTTCCTCTCATATCTCAAAGGTTCACAGGAATGTTCGGAGTTTTCTTCTTTTAACCGTGGAATGCTAACCATTCGTAAATTTTACGAAACGTTTTCGGTTATTTTTCAAATTCGGGCCGCTTGATAGCGCCAAGCGGCTCAGTATCTTCCTCGCTCACTTCCCACTCCTCAGTATGCTGTATGTGTGCACCGTTACTCAGTTGCGATCGTAAATTTTACTAGTGATTAGCTTTAACGCGAGTTTAGGCATGGTGTTGTGTGTTTACGTTTTCATATTTCATATTTTTCATATAAAAGTGCACACTTGCTTACTCACTGAATACAAAATTAAAAATTTTCTAAACATTTCATGTGTCAAAATCTTATTTTAAGACAGTATCACATGAACATGTAGATAAATTCTAAATAACTACGTAAAATAATTTTTGATGATCTAATCAAGATTTTATCATGTTAATTATGCAGTATATTTAATAAAATGAAAGTTCGGAACAGATAAATAACGTTCTTTAACTTTTAAGCCAAACAATTAAGTTACAGGGGAATCTCCCTCCTGCGAGTGACCTAGGAGATCTTATCCAAAGCACTTTTAAAAAGAGCAGAAAAAATACTCGACCCACAATTGGGAAATTATCAGGCAAGATTTGGGAAGGGACGATCGTATATGGAGCAAATAATAAATTTAAAGAACATATTAGACATGAGGAAAATCAGGAACTTGAAATATGTAGTTACTTTTGTGGATTAAGAAAAAAAAAAGCCTATGACTCCATTGACAGAAAGGCACTTATTAACATTCTGAAGGAATTTGGACTTGATAACAAGACAACTGAAATAATTCAAGCAACACTAACGAACACAACTTCCAAAGTTAAATTTAGAGGGAGCTTTCAAAATCTTTCAAAATAAAGTCAGGTTTGAAACAAGGATCTGGTCTGTCACCTCTGCTTTTCAATTTTGCATTGGAAAAGGTAATTCGAAATTTGTATTCTTCAATCTGTGTTAAGAGGGGCAGATGAACTCGAAGTTCCGCCCCTTAAAACAGCAATAACTAACTAACTAACTAGAGTGGAGGAAAGCTATCAATACTAAAGGCGTTAAACTAGGAAGACATCCAAATAAAATCACTGTAGATTGTTTAGCTTTTGCGGATGACATTGCATTAGGCTACTTACTGACTCACTGGATACTGCCCAAGAACAAATTAGAGAGTTGCAAAAACAGGCAACCAAAGTCGGACTACAAATATCATTTGAAAAAAAACTAAGTTCATGACAAACATCACCGATGCCCCGAAAAGTATCACAATTCATGACAGTTCAGTATGTAAAACAAATTCTTTTAAATACCTAGGAGAGTGGACAACGAACGACTCACAGGAAAAGACAGCAATAGAAACGCGCACCTGCATAAATTACAAAGGTTGTTTCATATGACAAAAATATATATAATAAAAACTTATCCTGGAACACTAAATTAAGGCACTATCAAACAGTGGTCAGACCTTAAACTCTGTGTGCGGCAGAAACACTTAAATTAAAAAGATTTTGTGATTTAGACAAATAAGTTAGAGAAGACTGAAAGACGAATACTGAGAAATATATTGGGAGCTAAACGAAATAATAACGCAGAATATATGTTACGACCAAAAGAGTTATATTTGAAATGTGAAAAATTAAATGATGTAATGAGAAAGAGAAGATTACATTTTTTTGGGCACATTTATACACACATCAAAAAAAGTTTTGCATCACCTCGGTTCCAAGAGTTCCGGAACCGTTAAATACAAAGGGAATAGAGATCAACACAAACAACATTTCAGCTCGTTTTATTGCTCATGAGACCCACACATTGCATGTTGTACCATCATACAGCTAGACTTTCAGCATTTGTGGTCCAGATTGCAGTACACACCACTACCTCTAATACCCAGTAGCACGTCCTCTTGCATTGATGCATGCCTGTATTCGCCGTGGCATACTATCCACAAGTTCATCAAGACACTGTTGGTCCAAATTGTCCCACTCCTCAACGACAATTCGGCGTAAATCTCTCAGAGTGGTTGGTGGGTCAAGACGTCCATAAACAGCCCTTTTCAACATATCCCAGGCATGTTCGATAGGGTTCATGTCTGGCGAACATGCTGGCCACTGTAGTCGAGCGATGTCGTTATCTTGAAGGAACGCATTCACAAGATGTGCACGATGAGGTCGAGAATTGTCGTCCATGAAGACAAATGCCTCTCCAATATTCTGCCGATATGGTTGCACTATGGGTCGGAGGATGTCATTCAGGTATCGTAAAGCCGTTTCGGAGCCTTCCATGACCACCAGTGGCGTACGTCGGCCCCACATAATGCCACCCCAAAACATCAGGGAACCACCACCTTGCTGCACTCGCTGGACAGTGTGTCTAAGACGTTCAGCCTGACCAGGGTGCCTCCAAACACGTCTCCGACGATTGTCTGGTTGAAGGCATATGCGACACTCATCGGTGAAGAGAACGTGATGCCAATTCCGTGGGGTCCATTCAGCATGTTGTTGGGCCCATCTGTACCGCGCTGCATGGTGTCGGGGTTGCAAAGCTGGACCTCGCCATGGACGTCGGGAGTGAAGTTGCGCATCATGCAGCCTATTGCGCACAGTTTGAGTTGAAACACGACGTCCTGTGGCTGAACGAAACGCATTATTCAACATGGTGGCATTGCTGTCAGGGTTCCTCCGAGCGGCAATCCGTAAGTAGCGGTCATCCACTACAGTAGTAGCCCTTGGGCGGCCTGAGCGAGGCCTGTCATCGACAGTTCCTGTATCTCTGTACCTCCTCCATGTCCGAACAACATCGCTTTGGTTCACTCTGAGACGCCTGGAAACTTCCCTTGTTGAGAGCCCTTCTTGACACAAAGTAACAATGCGGACGCGATCGAACTGCGGTATTGACCTTCTAGGCATGGTAGAACTACAGACAACATGAGCAGCGTACCTTCGTCCTGGTGGAATGACTGGAACTGATCGGCTGTCGTACCCCCTCCGTCTAATAGGCCCTGCTCATGCATGGTTGTTTACATCTTTGAGCAGTTTTAGTGACATCTATGAACAGTCAAAGGGACTGTATCTTGGATACAATATACACAGTCAACGTCTATATGCCGGAGATCTGGGAACCGAGGTGATGCAAAACTTTTTTTGATGTGTGTAGAATGGAAAATAATAGACTAACTAAACAGATCTTCAACTTACTGACTAATTACAAATCCAAACCCACATGGTTCATTGAAATTGACAAAGATTTGACAAACGTCAGAATTCAGACAGACACACACAATAGCAAACAGATCACTCTTCAGAGAAGCTATTCAAAAGACAGAATTTCGAGAACGGAAGAAACAAACAACTGGCAGAAAGTGGACTCAAGAGGAGAAGGATCGTCACTCTAGAAGGATGAAAGAAATTAGGAAACAACGGAAATTGAATACAATGGACAATAGCCAACGTTGATTCAACGTACCCTCCAAATGGGTTATTCGAAAGAAGAGGAAGAAAGCTGAAGAGTTTGTGTGTTTGTGTGTTTAAACGCGCTAATCTCTGGAACTACGAGTCGGATTGAAAAATTATTTTTGTATATGATGGCCAGACGAGTTTAGGCTATATAGCATTAGGCTACACCTCCCCTGCATTTAGGCCCTTTGGCACAAATCTGCACCATTTCACAGATCTGCACCAAAATTTGTATACTTACCCTTTGGAACCCTGCGAGTAACACTGTTTACATGAAATTTCGGACAGACCACTCCATTCCCTGCATTTAGGCCCTTTGGCACAAATCTACACCGTTTCACCGATCTGAACCAAATTTTACATACTTACCCTTTGGAACCCTGCGAGTAACACTGTCTACATGAAATGTATGACAGACCAATCCATTCTCTGCATTTAGACCCTTTGGCACAAATCTACACATTGTAACCGATCTGAACCAAAATTTGTATACTTAAACCTTTGGAACCCTGCGAGTAACATTGTTTACATGAAATTTCGGACAGACCACTCCATTCCTTGCATTTAGGCCCTTTGGCACAAATCTACACCGTTTCACCGATCTGAACCAAAATTTGTATACTTACCCTTTGGAACCCTGCGAGTAACACTGTATGCATGAAATTTCGGGCAGACCACTTCATTCCCTGCATATAGGCCCTTTATCACAAATCTACACCGTTTCTCCTAATTGCACCAAATTTTACATACACTTTGAAACCCTGCTGGTAACGCCGTCCATTTGATATTTTGGACAACGCTCTCCATTCCCTACATTTAGAATAACAGAAAAAATGAACTTGAAAACTACGTATTGAGGCCCTAGAACCATTCATGTCCGTAGTAGTGTAACTGTAAGAGTATTTAAATGAGTTTATTATTGACTGGTAATTAGGGTTGCATCACGTCGCCCCTACCAGTGTTCTGGTGCAGAATTGCGAAAATAGTTAAATCTTGCGCAGCTTACAAATATTGCAGTCACGGGGAGTAATTAGTGCAAAAAGATTTCTTAGGCCACTTCAAGCAGTTATCATCATGAAAATATTATGCCTCTGTATAAGTGCAATGGTTTTGTTGCAGAACATTGAGGTTATCAGCTGCAATAAGCGTTAGTTCTTTCAAATGTACCTTCATTTATTTCGAACATTATCGTCGAGCGCTATGTGGCGATAAATTATACGATTGCTACCTCAGGAACTCGGGACAGCCAAAGTTTTCCAAAGTGTTCTGAATATTTTCCTACGGCGCTATGCGACAAAAGACAACACTATTGGTCTCTACATTTCTAACAGCCATTGAGATATAGGCCCTAGGCAGTGTCTCTTATTTCACTTAATCCTCTTTCTAATCGTTTTTTTAATTCGTTTGTAAATTACATGTGTCAGTGCTGTAGTTAGTAAATAGCCATTTCCCTATTTATTATTATCATTATTATCATTACGGGGAAATTACCTGAATGTTACGTCCATTATACTATACTACTTATCACCCCCACTACAACCTCCACCAACATAAAAAGTAATATTTTTAAAATATTTTTCTGTTAGTTTAAGTATCATGTGCTAGTTCTATAGTAGTATTCATTATCTATTATCTATACTAATATAATAAAGCTGAAGAGTTTGTTTGTTTGTTTGTTTGTTTGTTTGTTGGTTGGTTTGTGTGTTTAAACGCGCTAATCTCTGGAACTACCAGTCGGATTCAAAAAATTATTTTTGTATATGATAGCCAGTTTCAAGAGGAATAGTTTAGGCTATGTAGCATTAGGCTACACATCTCAGGTAACCTTGAAGATTGATTTTTGTTCAGTAAGTCGGAAGAACAAGCGCTCCCGAACAGCTTCTATAATATCTACTGTCGACCTAAGTATTATGTGCACTCGAGTTTGAAGGTTGTTTGTGAAGTAATCAATAGATCTACATAAAATCCAATTACATCATCATTTTCGTCGTTCTATTTTACGTTAGTTCATGTAGGTTTGGAATTTTTAATTTATATTTTAATATTTTTTATCGCAGTTGGAACACAAAAAGTGCACGCTTTTAAGCGTGTTTCGACCATGCGTCACATTTAAGAATTATTATCTCAAAAACTCGTCATCATATCGAATCCAAATTTTAACACAATATACATTGGAATGTTGAATAACTGGTTTATTAATTTCAAAATTGTGTGTGTCCAAGAAACAAAGTTGTTATCATTTTTGTAAGGTAACTTTTTCTCGGCTCGGGGTGGTTGGAAAATGTAGTTCTTGGTTGCGTTGTAATCGTTATACATCAAAACGTTATGCTGTATGACTGTGAAATACGTAAATTAATTCACTTATTTTATATCGGTTTGTATTTGTACGACGAAATAACACATGGTTCACCAGCTAGCCGCTCCGGGAAAAGCTGTACAGCGTTGCCGAAATGGTGCACACACGCATCATGGCGCTTCTCGCTCGGAAGTGATGGGCTCCATCTCAGTAACTTACAAAGTAAGTATTTGTTACAGTTTTCATTCTCATCTCATCTTTCACTATCATCCAAACTATTAGGGGCCGATAACCTAGATGTTAGGCCCCTTAAATTAACAATTATGGTCATCATCACTAGAGACCGGATTCTTAAGGTTTTGCCTATTTTTCTTTCTTACTTCTAAATACAAAAATATATTAATACGGTTCTTTTCGGAATCACCCTCAAAAGAGTCATGTTGATGAAATCTGTAGTAACTTACCTAAAACACTAAATTATATGTGAGTACCTTAAAATTCTTAGTTGTAGTTTTGTTCCCTTTATTGTTGTATATTTGTATATTTGAATTTTTAGTGCATAATGTTTAAAAGTAAACTTGAAGACAGTGTTTATTCTACCTGCTAGTAAATTTAAATATTTTCAGCACTGTTCAGCTTATATCTTATTGTTTGTTTATTTACCGTGAGGAAAGTGGGGATACATCTCTTATTGTTTCCAAGTTCCCGATATTCTAAACCAGGGCCATCCAGCCATTGCGCTCTGAGAGCGCGGCCGCGCTCGGGGAGCACTGGGCAGTCAGACTATCGCTCCTTCCCCTACCACCACTACACTGTGGCTGCGAGGAGACGGACGATGTTCCGACCACGCTGACTAGATACGTACCTATGGTCGTAATATTTAGAGTTGACGTCTGACAGCTAGTGCTGGAGGGAGGAGCATTGCACGTGCCATTTCACGCGGTTGCCACATTCCTGCATTCCATACCCTACCCTTCTCACTTCCGGCTGGCTTGTTCGTTCGTTCATTCATTCTGACCGCTGTGTTTTCTTGTAGACTACCTGGCCAGACCATGACTGACTTGGTCTTATGTTCGGTTTTCTTTAACAGAGGTCGGGCTGAAAAGCTCAGACAGTAGAGCGCTGGCTTTCTGAGCTCAACTTGGCAGGTTCGATCCTGGGTCAGTCCGTCACCTCTCTCCATCAGCAGCTTCCTACTGTTGATAGCTTTATATTCAAAACCAAGGTTATGAACCACTTTCAGTAAGGAAGAGTAGCTGCCTTTAAATAAGTCGTTCGGAAGTGTAAATAACAGTTTTTGATTTGTTGGATGTTCCCTCCTGGTGTAGTAAGAATATATGTGCCGGCGAATAGCATCGTCTTTAAACGGATCCAGATTTGTAATTATGGAGGTTCTAGGCTGCTTCTTTCTAAGCGTGGACAGTTTAGATGAACCCTCTTTTGAGTTGTTATATTTCTCCATCGTAACTCTTGTCACAGTACTTTTACTAACTCTAAGAGCTTTCACAGTGCGTTCTTGAACTCTCTGGAATGGAATTAAAGGAACATTCCTTTCCGAAAAACTCTTAGCCTCCTCTTCAAAGAATTCCCTTGCGGCACATATAATTTCTCTTCCTTGGTGATGAATTGTCACACCATGACCGGCGATATTTTTTTCATGAGGTGGACGAGTTCTGGGCCTCCCTCTCTCTCGAGGAGTATTCATAATGCTCGAATTATATATTGCAATACAATAATTGTAGGTCTATGTAATTAGTATTTAAAATACCGTTAGATACTTAATGACGGCCTCCAAACAGAAACACAAATAGAATAACACTCACACTGAACTGCTTGTGACAAGATCTAACTCAGAAGTGCGAGGTTTGGCAACTCCTACAAACTCCTCCTCAACACGAACTGGCCAGAGAGCTTATCTCCATGGCAACCGCAGTCGCCCCACCCCGTTTCCATGACAACCATACCCCCACCTCTCTTCATCCCACCCCGATAGGCAGTAAAAGGACCTCCCTCTAAGAACTGTCAGACTTCAACTTTGAGTATTACAACTGTATACGTATTTATTACCCATTCAAGATTTGATTGCCGCTGAGCGTGGCTGCGCCAGCATTTGTTGATTATCGTAGCAGGAGCCCCGCAGGGTGAAGCAGAGGACACAGTTATGAGAGAGTGCATTCTCTGCATAAGTCAAGCATGCACGCGCTACCTATCTCAGAAGCGCAGATAAGCGTCACAGGAGTTCATCTGAGGCAATGCTGCTTGACTTATGTGCAAACTGCACTCTGCCATCGCTGGTCCTCCGCTTCGCCTCGCGGGGCTCATGCTACAATAAAAAATAATCCAAGTTAACTCTTTGGTATACCACTGACGCGCCAGTGGTTACTGATGTAATATAAAACATGGTGATTCGTCGGACGTCCTTGAAATGGTCTTCCGTGGTTTCTCCCTTTTTCAACTCCAGGCAAATGCTGGGACGGTACCTTCTGACAGGCCACGGCAGCTTCCTTCCACATCCTTGCCCAGTTTCATTCACCATCATTCATTTCATCTCTCATAACTCCTCTCATGAGGCTGGCGTCAGGAAGGGCATCCGGCCGTATAAACCATCCGCCACAAAGACTTCCATCGCATCTCATCCCCGACCCCGTTGGAAAACGGGGAAAATAAGGGGCAAACATACAATAAATCGTAGTGGGGAGAGGAAAGGTAGAGTGTGAACCATAAGCTGCTGTATTATGTTCGCAGCTATAAAACAAATGCATCTAGATTACAATAGTAACCCACGCGACCAAAATGTAGGGTTAAGACAACGGAGTACAAGCCTTATAAATGAAAGGCAGAGAATTGAAGACATGTGGGAGTCAAAGCCATGACCTCCGACCTTGGGAGCACAGTTGGTAAATATCATATAAAGTACCGGTATGTACACATCAGGCCTTTACCATGTAATTTTTTCGTCATGGTTTTAAAACGACCGTCACCGGATGTACCGCACGCACACACGCTTGACGGCCCTACTTCACCATGTGTCCACGAGAGAGCGGCCTAACCATATTCATTGACTGTAGCCTGTTGATTTTGTTTCAAGAAAATATTGCGTGAAATTATTAGAAACAATACTGTGAATTAATTCTGGAATTTAGCTAACGTATTGGTCGTGACAAGGTTAACGTTAGGTCTGATTGGGGTTAAGTAACGGTTAGAGTGAGTGTTTTACTTGACTGATTGGCGACACCATTGTCTAAGCTGCGTGAACCTGAGAGGAATGTGCATAGCGGACTATGAGAAATGGAGTTGACGAGGTTTCTCGGTCCGTGCATAGTACCGAACCAAATACATTGGTGGGTTACTCACTCAGTAATTCCTAACACCACACTAGTTTCAGACAAGACCCTATGTTAGCAGTATTGGAATAGACGAGAATGTCAGGTAACACGGCGGGCTGTCGACAGGCTTGTCAATTCACGCCTGCTCCTACCCTGCCAGTGCCCTTCATCCCGCAAGTTCACAGAGCTTGGAACCGAACAGTACATAGTGTTTTACCAGTTGTATTAGCACATTCACTAGCAGAGCAAACATGTAGCTTCATGTGGCTCTCGTGATGATAAGCCACAGAACCTTTCTTTTCTTTTTACTTGGCATTTGGACCACTGGACCGCAAAAGTTTACGAAAAAACCCACATTTCCCACACTCTTTTCAATAAACCGTATATTAAATTAATAATTTCAAACATATCAAAAACCTTTCATCGTTACGATCTAATCACTTTGCGAGACCACAGGACTGGAGAAATGTGGTGTTAAACATTAAATTCCACACTTCTTAGAATTAAAACTCAGTAATATTAACACTTTCTATATTCTTGTTATTTATTTTCTTAAAATACGGTATCTGATTATAAAGAGAGCTAGTGTGTTGAAATTGAGTTAATTTACATAAAATATACATTCAGCACCCAGCTGTTTATCATGTGTTTGTCCATAAGTGGAGCTACCTAGCGGCTTAAAGGTGAAGTAAGCAACATTGGTCGTAAAATTCCTGTATAACGGCTTCGGTGGCGTAGTTGGTAGCATGCTGAGCTTCTTTGCCCAAGATCGCGGGTTCAAACCCGGCCGAAATCGTCGCGTTAAAAATCCCTCAGTATGCCTTCCTTCGGAGGGGAAGTAAAACCGGCGGTCCCATGTCATAGATTTATGGCATTTTAAAGAACCTTCAACCAATTACACCTGTGTGAAGCTAAATTATATATAGGTTAAACATTCGACAAACGCTCTTAGGTTCCGACGTTCGTCGCCAGGAGCCGACTGCGGTGGCATCTGGTAATCAAGTTCTGAACTAATAGTCGTTAACGGTGGCGTTTGGCGGCAAAAGTAGGAACTACTTGAAAAAGTTCAATGTCTGCAGTCCTCACTTGAATTAAAACAGATAACACACACTAATACAGTCATCACAATTAACACCGGATATCAGACAGATTACACACACACCCAAAGTACACGGGGCCACATGACCGCGTTGTCGCAGCCCCTAACCAAAATCCAGTTCATGAATGAGTTTGTGGTGAAACCCACGGCCGACTGGAGAAACCTCCCATCTGCAGGACTTCAGACAGGCGCGGATCTAGAGTTTGTCTTGAGGGGGGGGGGCCGAGAATCGAAATTGTTAAGAAAAAAGGTATCACTAAAAACGCAATCACAAAATAAACAAACGTACAAAACCAGATATTTTTTTTGCAAGCTACATGGATAGAAATTTAATGCGTTTAGCGCACCAAAAATATTCGTACAAATTGCAAGGGCGTGTTTTGCGACTTTTACATCGAGCTTCGAGAAAAGTATCAAGGTACGTTACAGTTTCGGCAAGTCAAGTTGGTACCGACAAAGGGAGAAAGTGACAGCTTAAATTGCCAAACAAGCTTGCAGTTTGGACGTCGGCAAAATTTTTTGGTGCGAAAAAAGCCCCAAATTCCTATCCGTGCATTGCTGCACATTCATCGTGACATCACTATAAACATCGATTCGGTAATCTCAAGGTTTGCTAATCAAAATAGACGAGTTGATATTGTTATATAAATAATCGTTTTTATATAACAGGTATGAAGTTGTAAATATGTACAGCTGTAACAGAACATAATAATTGCAATAAAGACATTTTCAGTATTGAATAAAATGAACAAAAACTGTTTTCCAGTTAAAATTCCTTAAGTTTTATTTGTCTGGTTATTGTGTTTTCGTTTTTTGAGTTTGCAAAAAAAATTGGTCTCCGTTTGGGGGGGGGGGGGGGGGGGTCAGGACCACCGTGAGCCCCCCCCCTTGAATCCGCGCCTGACTTCAGAGCGCAGCGCCTCCTATGTGGCTGCCGATCTGGACTCAGCTGTAACCCCGCATATTTAACCTCTAGTATGCTAGGGAGGCAGTATCGAAAAGGCCATGAGATAAGAGTTTTATAACAGTTTTATCTTTGGGTAACCAGAGAGATGATTTATATGATCATGACTCTCAATTGTTTATTATATAAAAACTAGCCGCTTCGGTGGCGTAGTTGGTAGCATGCTGAACTGCTGTGGCCAAGGTTGTGGGTTCAAACCCGGCCGAAGTCGTCGGATTCTTTAAGAGTGTTAAAAATCCTTCAGTATGCCTTCCTTCGGAGGGGAAGTAAAGCCGAGGGTCCCATGTCATAGATTTATGGCATGTAAAAGATCCGTTCACAGACAAAACTTGTGTAAAGCTAAATTGTTAGGTTAGATTTCGTCGGAAAGCTCTATCAAAGTTCCAACGTTCACCACTAGGTATCATTGATATCTGGTAGCGAAAGTTGGAACTACTTGAAATTGAACGGAACTTGTAGCACGAACTGTGGCAAGCCCGATGACATGATCTTAACTATTGGGTGGGTATTTATCGCCGCTATGTTTTTTCTACATTAAGGTCTGAGGATTGTACAGCAGTTGGTCTTGGTCTGAGTATTGTAGTTGGTCTTGGTTAGACCAGAAGCGGACTGCGATATTAATCGATAATACTGAGTTCGTGCATAGTGCCACGTGTTTGTGGGAGGGGCAAATTACGGAGGAACTTCTGCGTTAAAAAAAAAAGGGCGAGTAGTCACCTGTCTCTACGCACGCAACATTCCGCGACACACAGACTCAACAAGTTATGAGGACGGGGGAGACGATAGGGTGACGCAACGGTAAGGTGCCCACCGCATTTCGTCGCAGTGGGGTTGGCATTTTAGGAGGAGATGAATATAGGAACTACACTTCTTGAGGGACTCCTCAATGTCCATGCAAATTTCTAATTTTGTATACACATTTTTCTCGGCACGAGAACGGACGCCATTTAGTACTAGATAAGTTTACATGGTTATTTATTTATTTATTTATTTAGCGTATGATGCTTACAAGACAGAAAAGAATTATATACACTATTTACAATAAACACTATTCACAGCATTAGGACCATCTCTTCAAATTTGGACAGGAAGGTCTGTAATCCACGCAATTGCGTCCGGATTTGCTGAGTGGAGATCATCCAAGGCGCCGGGATATGAATGCAGAAGGCACTCCTGCACAATATGCTCGATTGTCTGCATTTCAAAACCACAGTCACATCGGGGGGAATCTATCCAACCCCACTGGTGTAGGGCTGCACCTGTTCGACCAGTACCACATCGGATTCTGTTGAGCCTTGACCAAACTGCCCGAGGAAGTTCAAAACCAGCAAGTCTTGTGGTGGGGTCACTGATTTGAAGTACGCCGCGAGGTGAGGAGTTTCGCCATTCATCTCTCCAGGCATTTCGGAGGTTGAACTCTGTGGACGAAAGATCAATAGCTGTTTTGCATGCTGGCTTTCGGGATTTCAACCTCTTTGTAGAGAGCCGTATGACATCCTGATGCATAGGAAGTTGAGCATTTTCTTTGATCCTGTACCACAAGCGAACAAGAGCTTGCTATCTCCTTATATGGGGTGGAGCGATATTACAAAGTACAGGTAGCCACTGGGTAGGGGTGCAACGTAGAGTACCAGAGATGATACGCATTGCCTGGCGGAGTTGTATATCTACGAGTTGGCAGTGAGAACTGTTCAACCACACGCCTGCACAATATTCAGGTGGAGAATACACGACAGCTAGAGCGGTAGTCCTGAGTGTGCTGGCCTCAGCGCCCCATGATGTTCCAGCTAACTTACTAAGTAGGTTATTGCGACTTTTTAGTTTTGCAGCAGTTTTTTCTGTATGTTGATAAGTCAGTGTCCTGTCCAATGTTATGCCTAAGTACTTAGGACATCTGTTGTACTTTAGGTATTGATTCCTAAACTTAAGTCTAGGTTGGTAGTTTGCCTGTAGGTTTTACGGTGGAATGTGGCAACTTCAGATTTTGAGGCACTTGGCTGGAGGTGCCACTTATTGAAGTACTCATCCATCTTCTGAAGATCTGCATTCATTATATCCTCTGCTTCATTAAAGGTGGTATTTTGGACTGTTATATTTATATCGTCCGCATAGATGAATTTTCGGGATAGAGTTTCGGGCAGATCATGGGTATACAAGTTGAATAGCAGAGGGGATAGAACTGATCCCTGTGGCAGACCATTATTAATAGTGTGGAACCTGCTTCTAACATGTTCAGTGAACACTTGAACACTTGGAATAGCCAGTTACTCAGCATATTGTCAAACAGGGTGACTATTTTAAGGCAAGGAACTGCCTTTATAAGTTTGAGGAGAAGTCCTTTCCTTCAGACAGTATCACATGGTAAAACTAGGTGAGAGCTACTTTATGGGAGAAAATTCTTAAAGTACTGAAATTAACCAAAATACCTGAATTATTAGTAGGGAAAATATCTGGAGACGTAGTTATAGATGTTTACTCCTACGCTGTCTATGACACACCCAGCCATCACAAATAGGATCGCGACTTATATAGATGAAATTCCAGCTGACTCAGCCATTTTTGACAACGTGTACAGTACTGCCAACCTCACGCATTTGGTACTATTTCGCATCCGGTATAGAAAAACAAAAGAGCGCCGACAAGTTAAAGCGAAAGTGCGCCAAGTTTCAACCGTCCGTCTTAAGCTTAACATGGATTATGGAAATTGCGAGATAACTATCACTAGAGGCCAGCGCGGATAAACATAAAGTTATCCACATCAGCCCCGCATCCGGACGTTTGTTATCCCAATCTATTGGCATTAACTTACTATAATATTTTTAATTAGATAATTAGAGATCAAATTGGCAGGTGAAAAGCTGAAGGAAGTAGGAGCCTTCTGTTACTTAGGAAGCAGAATAACCAGTGATGGACGAAGCAAAGAGGATATAAAAAGTAGGTTAGCTCAGGCAAAGAAAGCATTTCTACAAAAAAGGAATCTGTTGACATCGAATATAGATTTAGGTATTAGGAAGTCATTTTTGAAAGTCATTGTCTGGAGCGTCGCACTGTATGGAAGTGAAACTTGGACTATTGGTGCAGCAGAAAAGAGGAGAATTGAAGCATTTGAAATGTGGTGTTACAGGAGAATAATGAAGATCAGATGGGTAGATAGGGTTACAAACAAAGAGGTATTACGACGAGTGGGAGAGGAGAGATGTTTCTGGCGACTGCTAATGAAGAGAAGAGATAGGTTGGTAGGACACTTACTAAGACACCCAGGAGTAGCAAGCTTAGGTATGGAAGGAAGGGTCGAGGACAAGAACTGTAGGGGTAGACCATGGTTAGAATATGTTAAACAGATTGCCTCGGATGTAGGGTGTCGGAGCTATGTAGAGATGAAACGATTAGCTCAGGACAGGGAGGCATGGACGGCTGCATCAAACCAGTCAAAAGACTGAAGACTCAAACAACAACAAAGCATAACACATTAAAGCAACTAATTTACACATATGAGGAGAAAGTCGTTCCTTTAGGCTTTGTATGTCAAGTGCTATGTTTAAAATGAATGTTACACAACCACAATTGCAACCCTTTTTAGTTCGGAGTGTTAATTATGCTTAATGACGTATTATGAATTAGCTTTTAATCATCTTATCTTAGGCGGCTTCGGAGGCATAGTAGGAAGCATGCTGAGCTTCTATGCCCAAGATAACGGGTTCAAACCCGGCCGAAGCCGTCGGATTTTTTAAGAGCGTTAAAAATCCCTCACTATGCCTCCCTTCGGAGGGGAAGTAAAGCCGGCGGTCCCATGTCAAAGATTTATGGCATGTTAAAGAAATGTCCACTAATTGCACCTGTGTGAAACTAAATTGTATAGGTTAAGAATGTAAACAACGCTCGTAGGTTGCTACGTTCGTTGCCAAGAGCCGACTGCGGCGGCGTCTAGTAGCTAAGTTCTGAACTAGGCCTAGTAGTCGTTGACGGTGGCGTTTGGCAGCAAAAGTAGGAACTATTTGAAAAATTCAAAGTTGCAGTCCTTACTTGAATAAAAAGAAAACAGATACACACACTAATACAGCCATCACAATTAACACGGGTTATCAGACAGATTCTACACACACCCAAAGTACACGGGGCTACATGACCGCGTTGTCGCAGCCCCTTAACTAAGGAACCAACCAACCAACCATCTTACACGACCTGATCTTATCTTACATTTGTCATGAAAAAAAAAAAAAAAACGAAAAAAAAAATTAGGGAATTAACTGTTACTAAATTTCTATCTCGTGGTTGTGAAGGGGGGGGGGGGGGGGAGTGTACAGGGTCTTTCATATAAAGTAAGAACGGCTGCTACAGTGGTCTTGGCCGAGCTGTGGCGTGCCACGGAGCCCTGCTGTACTATTGAAAGCGCGCGCATAGTATATACTGTACTCGACCTTGCAATAAACGTGCAGGTGTTCAGTCGCCAGTCTGAACCTCAGATGAGACAGTTATCATTGCGACATCGTATTTTTGTATGTAAAACTTATTTTAAGTAAGAGTCGGCTCGGCGGGTACGTGATGCATTTGTTCTGCAATTTCCTTCTCTAGCAGATTCACGTAATTGTAAATAAGTTTGACACCTACTGACTCAGTGTTCAATAAAAAGCATAAAATTTAAAATCAGAAACATTACAGTGGCAGAACTCACTCGCGTCAGCCAGAATGTGGTTCCCAGATACAATGCCTGTATAACCCAGGAAAGACGACACTTCCAGCATCTTTTATAAGGTAATATTTCATACAGGATTTTACACACGGTTAAAGCAGGGGGCCGTGCTGCGCCACAAGCTCGGCCAAGGCCACGGCAGCAGCGAATAACAAAGCTGCCGCTTGACGTTCTTACTTTATATGAAAGACCCTGTAGTAGGCGCCAGTGAGCGGGTGACATCGCGAATACGCTGCGGCTCGACCTGACCACAGCCAGCACAGACACAGGCAGGCGAACAGGACTTCGATTCCTGGAAAGCAAGTAGATGTAGACTTGTATTGTAGTCTATACCATTTTATGGGCATTTTCTGACCAAAAAAAAGTGACAGTCAGTTTGAAAGACTAGACTTTGTATCTTTTTAAATGCTGCAAATGCTGAAAAATGCTAGAAAGGCTCGCTTTGCTCGAAGCCAAAGACTCTTGACATGTTAGAAAATTATCTGGATAATACATATCTTGCTCTATAATACTTTACCTTGTTTCAAATTACTCGCGAACGGCAAGTGCAAACCAAGAGCAAAGCAAGGTCAAGCGCGTGGAGGGAGATGGCTGGATGACGTGCCCCTTCCATCCAGTCTAAAAACACTTATAGTGGGCGATGTAGTGAAGTAGACATATGCTCTCGCGGACTTTTTTGTAGAACTTTTCATGCTGACCAATTCTTACGCTCATAGTATATTGATATTGTTACGCGCCACCCCCCTAGTGGCACTTTTGTTAACTGGATTACGGTGGGTTGAAGCACAACACAGGTTGTTCCTTTAAATGAAATAATTAACTTTATTGCGGCCAGAACATACACCACTCATCAGCAATTACAGACAATTAGAACCTTACTCCAGTTTCCTCAAGTCTCTTGCCCCTTTCACTTGTCAACAAACCACAGAAGTTAAACCGTCTTAATGAGTCCGGTGGCCTTGACAGAAACTACCTGCCCCTCTTCCTCATGTACACCAACTAAAGTTACTTACGGTAATCCGCTACCCGCTGTTTCGCTGTCCACAAGCTGGGGAAACAATGTCACTGGATTTCGTAACTCGCACGGCACTTCGTCACTACACTTCTGTCGCACTCGCTCAAAAACACACACCCACAGAAAACTCGGTCCCCTCACTGTTGAAGCCGCTTATATAGCAGGCTGGTGACTCAATGAATTCTAGAATCGTCCAGGACACACGGCTTCTCGACATTTCCTTCGCTGGCGGGGTCACGAACATTCTGGACCATCCCTTTGTCCTAGTAGCCCTGTTGCATAAGGCGCACGCAATACTCGAGGCAAGGCACAGCCTAGCCCTGGGGCAGTTGTGACTCATGCGGCGAGCGATGACACAAACTCACAGCCGTAACACCACCCCCCTTCCTAAAAGGCTGATCGTCCCGATCAATCATTGGTCCGTCTGTGTCCCTCCGTAGGCTGCCAGGCGATCTCGATGCACGATCTTCATCTTCGCCCTCGGGCTCCGCTGGATCCTGTAGACGACATCGTTGATCCGTTTCACGACTCGGTACGGGCCCTCCCAGGACTTCTGCAGTTTGGGTGACAGGCCTTTCTTCCGTAACGGGTTGAAGAGCCAGACCAGGTCGTCCTCGTGGAATCCGCCGGCATCCGTCTGTTGGTCGTATCGGGTCTTCATTCGGTCGGTCTCGATCCGCAGTTTCCTCCTCGCGAACGCGTGCACGTCCTCCAGTTGGTCGACCAGTTCTTGACAATACTGGCTTACCGGGACCGGATCATTCCCAGGTCGGCCGAAGGCAAGATCGACTGGTAGACGGAGTTCCCTCCCAAACATGGCCCGGGCTGGTGTGCACCCGGTGGCTTCATGCACGGCGGTGCGGTAGGCCAGGAGAAATAGAGGAAGATGTCTGTCCCAATCCCTCTGGTGCTCGCTGACGACTATTCGGAGATGGTTCTCGATGGTGCGATTGAATCGCTCTACCATCCCGTCGGACTGAGGGTGTAGCGGCGTCGTCCTTGTCTTCCGGATTCCCAGCAGCTGGCATAGGTTCTGGAACACCTGCGATTCGAAGTTCCTCCCTTGGTCGGAGTGCAGCTCCAGGGGTACTCCGTACCGGCTGACGAATTCCTTCACCAGGGTCTCTGCGATCGTCGTGGCTTCTTGGTTAGGGAGCGCATACGCCTCAGGCCATTTGGTGAAGTAGTCGCTGACGACCAATATGTAGCGGTTCCCTGCCTCGCTTAACGGGAATGGCCCAGCAACATCGATGGCCACTCTCTCCATGGGGCCGCCCAAGTTGTAGGTCTTCAGTGGACCCCGTCGTCTTCGTCCTGGGCCCTTGCTGGCTGCGCAATCGTGGCACCTCGCGCAGTGGTTCTCCACGTCAGTTCGGCATCCGATCCAGTAGAACCGCTCTCTCAGCTTCTCCAGGGTCTTCTTTATCCCTAGGTGTCCACCAGATGATCCTCCATGGACTTCCTTCAGGACTTCCTCCGTCATAGCCTTTGGAACGACGACTTGTTCCCGAGATGTCTTCCCGTCGGTGCTCTCCCAGGTACGGCATATGAGGCCATCCCTCACAACCAGCGAGTCCCACTGCGCCCAGTAGGACTTAAACTTTGGGCTGCAGTCACTCACAATGTTCCACCCGGGTCTGGGGACACAGGCTCTCTTCCATTCGGCTATCAGTCCCAGGTCATCATCTTCTGCTTGTGCCCGCGTGAAAGATTCGCGGCTCCAGCTCCCTTGAAGTTCCACGGTAGTCCTTCGGCACTGTATCCCGGTGTTCTCCTCCCTTCGGGCACAGAAGGTGCAGTCTTCGGGGCACGGTCTTCGTGACAGGGCGTCGGCGTTAGAATGCAGATGGCCTTTCCTGTGCTGAATCTCAAAGTTGTACTGATGAAGCCTCTCTAACCACCGCGCGAGTTGACCCTCGGGCTGCTTGAAGTTCAGGAGCCACCGCAGGGATGCATGGTCGGTCCTGATGAGAAATTCTTGCCCGTACAGGTACTTGTGGAAGTGATCAACGGTCTTCACGATGGCGAGCAGCTCCTTCCTGGTGACGCAGTAGTTCCTTTCTGGCTTTGACAAGGCCTTGCTGAAGTAGGCCACTACTCTCTCCTCGCCGTCCACTACTTGCGACAGGATCCCCCCTATGCCAAAGTCGCTGGCATCGGTGTCGACGATGAACCTTGTTCCAGGTCTGGGGTAGGCCAGAATAGGCGCGGTGATCAGAGCCTGCTTAAGTTGTTCGAAGGCACTGTGGCATTCTGCTGTCCACGTGAAGAGTTGGTCCTTCTCAGTCAGTCGATGTAAAGGTTTGGCGATGTCGGCGAATCCTCTCACGAAGCGACGGTAATAAGTGGAGAGTCCCAGGAAGCATCGTAGTTGGGACTTGTCCTTCGGAACCGGCCACTCCCTCACAGCTGCGGTCTTCTCTGGGTCGGTGCGCACCTCTTCCTCGGAGACGATATGCCCAAGGTACTGGACCTGCTTCTGGAAGAGCTGACACTTCTTGGGGCTCAACTTCAGCTGGGCAGCCCGTAGCTTCATCAAGATCTCCTTCAGGTTGCTGTAGTGCTCCTCGAAGCTTCTTCCTAGAACGATGACGTCGTCTAGGTAGACCAGGCAGGTCTTCCAGTATAGTCCCCTCAGAATGGACTCCATTAGCGTTTCGAAGGTCACAGGGGCGTTGCACAGACCGAATGGCATGACGGTGAACTGCCAGAGCCCGCAGCCCACAGAGAACGCCGTTTTCTCGCGGTCCTTAGGGTGGACCTCCACCTGCCAGTAGCCACTCTTCAAATCCAAGGTGGAGAACCATCTTGATCCTGATATGGTGTCCAGCGTGTCGTCGATCCGGGGTAGAGGGTAGCTGTCCTTCTTCGTGACGTCGTTCACCCGCCTGTAGTCCACGCAGAACCTGGTGGAACCGTCCTTCTTCACAAGCACGACCGGGGAACTCCAAGGACTATGTGATGGCTCGATCACCCCTTGATCCTTCATCTCTTCTACCATCCGGTCGACTTCGGCTTGCTTGGCGAGCGGGAAACGTCGGAATGGGGCCCTAATCGGTGCGCTGTCCCCAACGTCGATTCTGTGCTGGACCAAGCTTGTCCTGCCGAAGTCTTTGCTCCCCACGGAGAAGACGTCCTGGAATTCGCGTAGCAGGTCCTGAAGTTGGCGTGATTGTTCCTCGTCTAAATGGTCCTGGGATCCTTGGTACAGCTTCTGTAGTTCTTCTGGCAGGGCGCGTCTTCTTCGGTTGTGCGTCTGCAGGTGTCCGTCCGTCGTGTCTGTGATGCGGGCAATCCAGGTAACGGGCTCGCAGACACCTAGGTTGGTGTCCCGGTGAACCGTAATATCGTAGTCGTTCAGGTTGGACAGGCGGACGTACGGCCGAGACGTCGTGTTAATGAGAGTCTTGGCAACCAGCAATCCTTTTGTCTGGATGTCCTCATATTTTGGCTCGATGACAGCCGCCACTCCCTCAGCTGTTCCGTCGACAATTACGGCGGCGCTGACCTCCGTCCTGGCGGGAACGATGACGTCTTCTCTCAGCCTTACTCGTCGTGCGGTGACGGCCTCGTGTGCTGGTTGCAAAGCAAGTTCCTCACCTCCGAAGTGCAGAGAGTTGGTATTCAGGTCCAAGATGATGTTGTTCTGGTCCAGGAAGTCCAGTCCGATGATCACTTCATTTGATACGTCAGCCACAAGCACTGGATGCTTTATCATCCGTCGACCAATGACGAACTCTAGTGATGCTTCGCCATGTACCGGTGCGGTCTCTCCGGTCGCGGTTATTAGCTGGAGGTTCCTTTGTGTGGGTTGCACTCTCCACTTCGGGATCACGGTGGGACTGACGATGGTCCTCGATGCTCCCGTGTCGATTAGCATGGGCCAGCTCTCTCCGTTGACGACTCCGTCGACCATCAGGCTGCTATTGTCCCTCCGTAACTTCGTCACACGAACCTGGACTGCCGGGGCTTGACGACTGTCACAAGCCAACCTTTGCCCCCCAAGGCTGGCTAATACTCGTTTCCCTGGGTCGTGCGGTTTTCAGACGACTGATTTCCCGGCGGATACCATCGGCGGCGGCGATCACCGCAGTCCTTGCTCAGATGGCCTTTCTTACCGCAGGTCCAGCAGGTCGGTAGTCCTCTTCCGGGCCGCCTCTCCGGTTGCCTTCCGGCTGTGTCGTTGCTGGTGGTGCCGCGACTATCGAAGAAACGGCTTAGCGCCTCCATTAATTCGTCGGCCAGGGGCTTGGTCTCGTTGGTTTTTACTGGTTCGTCGACGTCCACTTGACGCACCCGCGCGTGCATTCTGGATGCCTGTTTTGCCGTCTCGAACTCAAGTGCGTGGCTCAGCGCATCTGCCAGGGTCTTATTGCGCGCGAGTCGCAGCGCCTGTTGAGTGTCCGAGTCCCGTAGCCCGTCGGTAAAAGTCTGCGTCGCTATCTGCTCCAGAAAGTCGGCCGGCGCTGTTGGGTAGGCGAGCCTTACGAGACGTGCGATGTCCATCTCGAACTCCTGCAGGGTTTCCGCGTTCTTTTGTACCCGGGTCCGGAGCTGCATCTGGTAGGCCTGCTGAAGATGGCTATTTCCATATCGGGACTCCATATGGGCGATTAGTGAAGCGTAGTCCTGGGATCCAGTCGGGATGGCCTGAAGGACGTTAAGGGCGTCCCCTCTCAGCGCTACAATGAGAGCTGTAGCCTTTTCCGTGCTGTTCCAGTTGTTTATTGAACAGGCTGCCTCGAACTGACGTAAATAGGTGCTCCACGGGACCTTTCCGTCGAAGGTTGGGGGCGTCACTCTGCTCTGTCCCGTTCCTGATATTCCCGGTGTACCTGTGGGCGGGCGTCGGCGCAGCTCGGCAACTTCTTCTTGAAGAGCGTTGAATCTCGCTTCCATCCCCGTCGACGGGCGTTGGTTCAGCTCAGAAATTTCTTTTTGTAAAGCGTTGAATTTTTCTTCCACCCCCGTCAGTGGGCGTTGGCGCAGTTCGGCAACTTCCTCTTGTAAGGCGTCGAACTTCTTTTCTACTGCTGTGACTTCCTCACGTAGGCCCTGGCAGACGGTGTTGACTTCCTGACGCAGACCCTGTTCCAATTTCTTTTGACTTTCCTGTAATTTCGTCAGCAGACACTCTTCCAGATTTTTCTGGCCATCCAGAAATTTGGCGGTTAGGTCCTCTGCTAGCTTATTCTGACCGTCTTCTAATTTGGAAGTTAGGTCCTCTGCTAACTTATTCTGGCTGTCTTCCATCTTCTTCAGGTCCTCCGCTAACTTATTTTGACCATCTTCCATCTTCTTCTGGCCGTCTTCTAGCTTCTTCTGGCCGTCTTCTAATTTGGCAGTTAGGTCCTTGGTTAAATTCTTCTGGCCGTCTTCTAATTTGGCAGTTAGGTCCTTGGTTAAATTCCTCTGGCCGTCTTCTAATTTGGCAGTTAGGTCCTTGGTTAAATTCTTCTGGCCGTCCTCCATTTTGGTTTCCATGCCATTTAACTTTTCTAGCAATGCTGCCAATTGCGCCTCCATTTTAGTTGTTTGTCTTGTAAAGGGCATGCACTCACAAGAAAATTAGAGAAAATGACCTGCTCGGGTTTTGAAACCAGAACCGTCAGGTGTTGTGCTTGAGTTCGTAATCCGGCTTCTGACACCAGTTGTTACGCGCCACCCCCCCCCCCCCCCCCCTAGTGGCACTTTTGTTAACTGGATTACGGTGGGTTGAAGCACAACACAGGTTGTTCCTTTAAATGAAATAATTAACTTTATTGCGGCCAGAACATACACCACTCATCAGCAATTACAGACAATTAGAACCTTACTCCAGTTTCCTCAAGTCTCTTCCTTGAGCGCTCTTGCCCCTTTCACTTGTCAACAAACCACAGAAGTTAAACCGTCTTAATGAGTCCAGTGGCCTTGACAGAAACTACCTGCCCCTCTTCCTCATGTACACCAACTAAAGTTACTTACGGTAATCCGCTACCCGCTGTTTCGCTGTCCACAAGCTGGGGAAACAATGTCACTGGATTTCGTAACTCGCACGGCACTTCGTCACCACACTTCTGTCGCACTCGCTCAAAAACACACACCCACAGAAAACTCGGTCCCCTCACTGTTGAAGCCGCTTATATAGCAGGTTGGTGACTCAATGAATTCTAGAATCGTCCAGGACACACGGCTTCTCGACATTTCCTTCGCTGGCGGGGTCACGAACATTCTGGACCATCGCTTTGTCCTAGTAGCCCTGTTGCATAAGGCGCACGCAATACTCGAGGCAAGGCACAGCCTAGCCCTGGGGCAGTTATGACTCATGCGGCGAGCGATGACACAAACTCACAGCCGTAACAATATGTTTAACGGTTTGCCCAGCGTAAGCTTAAGAAGCGCACGGACGCCAAGTTTGATTTCGACTTTTTCACTGAAATCGTTACTGCTTGGCTTCCTTTGATCACACATAAATTATTTTCTACAGAATCTTTCCTCGAGATATCCTTTACAGAATGGTGAAAACCTCATCAAAATCCATCCAGTGGTTCTCAAGATTGCCCGTGACATCCAAGAATCGGGGTTTTTTGTCTTATACTAACGAAGTAGAGATTGTCGGGGAACACATGCACCAAGCGGTACAATGACTTCACACACCTCAGTGCATCTAGGAACATTTCGTCCCGTCCCGTCACCGTAACGTAACGCCAGACCCCAGCGTAACGACGAAGTCGACAGGATCATTTAATTTTGCGCCCCTCAGCATGGTGTGCCCCTAGGCCGGAGCCTCCAGGGCCTATTGGTAAATCCAGCCCTAGCTGCATGTCATGGAAATGAAGATGATGATTCGCTGGCCACAAGGACTTACTAGACTACACCGCATCAGGAATGAGGATGTTCGGGCAACATTTGGTGTAGCTGATAAAATGCGTGAGAGTTGATTGATATGGTATGGCCTTGTGTTACGCAGCAGCAATTCATCAGTTGCGAAAACTGCAGTAGATTTGTGTTCTGAAGGTCTGTAGCCGTCACCGTTCATCTTTTGTAAATCAGAGTTTTTATAGTAACCAATAATTAGTAGCTATAACAAATCCTTTGAATCATACTGCCTGTTTATTATTTTTTATTCTTTAAAAAGTGTGTCATATAAAACATTCCTCGTTGGATCTCTTTTGATGGATAAATTTTTGTACTTTGATCCCAAGATTCCTCTCACAATTTTGCGCTCCAGTTCGTTAAAGAGTCCTTTGTTGGCATTAAGAAATAGGGTTTCGGCTGCATATAGAACTACTGGCTTCAGAACTGTTTCATACTGACGTATCTACTTGCTGGGGCGGGTACTACTGAATAATTATTATTAATGTGGTTTAAGTATGTTAACCAGTGATCTGTTTAATTCAGGAATGATGTTGTCTACACTATTTTGTTATGTTCTAAATCAACCGTTCCTATTTCAACTGGTGGCCTAATGGTATTGTGGTTATATCTCGATGTGGCGTATACACAAATGATACACTGCCCTAGAACGGAATAAAGTTACGCCAACTTAGTTGGTTTTGGAAGCTGATCCTTGTAGCGTCCGTCCTATAGAGCATCCAACGTTGAGAAAAGACTATGGGTCTTACGGGCTTTTACTTTTAACGGACCCCCCCCCCCCCCCCTATACTGGTTTGGTTACCAAACCTTTTGTCAGGAAGGAACTCTGGACATATATATTTTTCGTCATAATAGCTCTCTACAATTATCTGCCAACTGATTACCTTTGTTATTGCATACAAGTATCGCTTATATCACGTCTTAGTAATTTAAAACTCTTCGAGGTTAGCACGCTGGAAGGAAGAGCCTCGTCCTGTGCTGCATGCTCGCCCGGAGTGGAGCACGTGCTCAGTTCCGCCGGCAACATAAGTTCTGAATCACTATCCGTCATTGCATTTGTGTTATGTGTCTGTTTTATTTTCTGATCGATCGAGCTGCCAACAGTGGGGTTCAAACCCACTATCACCCGAATGTAAACTCACAGCTGCGCGACCCTAACTGTACGGCTAACTCGCTACAATATTACAAATATTAATCTAAACAAAACAACAGCAAGAATAAAATTGAAAGAAACTAAATTATAGCCTAACTAATAAAAAGGTGATAATCAACAGTATTGATGACGTAAAAACTGTTAACATCGTCAGCAACAGTACATCCGAGAAGGAAGGAAAGGTTGTGATCTCGATATCTTTCAATCAGTAATGCGTCATATCACAACGAAATGAATGTCGTCATTGGTTCTCTTCGCGTATCCTTAATACTGGTCAAATCCGTTAACACCTGCAAAACTGCTTCTTTCTGGGCTTGTTCTCTTTCAGGTAGCTGCTGGGGTTGTGTCGCTAACTTATGAAAGTGCAGTACTCCAAGCGGAGACTAGAGTTAGCAACACTGTCGCCAGAAGGCTCCACAGTCTTTTCTCAACGCTGGATGCTCTATAGAAGCAAGCAATCCTCCGAGCTAAATATCCCAGAGCCCAAACTAAGCGTGTTATTTTGTAGTAATATCTAGTTTCTTTCAGGTAGCGTATGTAATTATTAGGGATCGGATGTTTAAGACCTAAAAAATAGCACGAATATGCAAGCAAATATGACCTTAAAAAGGACGAAATATGACTCAAGACAAAATATGGCCTGAAAATTACTGATCTGAATGTGGCCGGTTTTTATTATAAATCCAAGCGACAATCCCTTCGAGATTAAATTTTAACTAAATTCTTCATTCCTATTTACATATTAATTTTCTGACTATACATGTTTAAGTGGTTATTTACAGTGTATTTCTGTAAACACTAGTTCCCGTTCGGTGAGTTGAGGATGATTGCACACCAACAGCTGCCGTCAAACTACCGAAATATGACGTTCTTACAAAAAAAAAAAACAGTCAGTCTGAAAGATTAGACGTTATATCATTTCAAATGACGCGTGCTACAAATGCTACACATGTTAGAAAAGCTCAGAAGGGCTTCTCGCTTCGCTCGAAGCCCCAATACTCTTTCAACAAACTTGATTACCCATTAACTTAGACTTCCAGCGCGGGCACCTCTTTAAGGGTCACCCTGTATTTGAATCTGACATCTTTTACAACTCTTTAAGAGTCACCCATTATTTGAATCTGATATCTTGCAAACCTCTTTAAGGATCACCCTGTATTTGAATTTAATCTAAGATACTGTACACCTCATTAAGTGTCACCCTGTAATTTGCTCTGACATCCTGCACACCTCTTTAGGAGTCACCCTGTATTCTTCTCTGCCATCTTTTACACCTCTTGAAGAGTCACTTTGTATTCTTATCTGGCATCTTGCATATCTCTTTAGGAGTCACCCTGTATTCTTATCTGGCATCTTGCACACCTCTTTAGGAGTCACCCTGTATTATTTTCGCTTCGCTCGAAGCCCCGGGTCGCTCGACGCCCCAGGACTCTTTTAACAAACTCCATTAACCATTAACTTCGGCTTCCCGCGTGGCTGCATGACGTCACGCACTCGCCGTTCTTTATCCATTAACATAGGCTTCCCGCGCGGCTGCATGACGTCACTTCCGTCTGACGTCACTTCCGTCTCCGTAACGCAACCGTCTCCGTCCCGCATAACTTTAGACTCAAGCATAACGACGAAGTCGACAAGATCATTTGAAATGATGATAATTGTTGTTTTAAGGGGCCTAACATCTAGGTCATCGGCCCCTAATGGTCTGGGTGATAGCGAAAATGTCAATAAAATGGAAACCAGAACTAAAAGTAAATGAGAAGGAAAATACGTACAAAAAGGAACTCAGATTGATTCAACTTACGAAATGGAGAGCGGTAATACTTACAAAAGGGAATTTAGAACGAAAATACTCACAAAGAAAAACACGCACAAAATGTAGGTTAAGTTCAAAATACGTACAAAATGCAAATGAGATTGAAAATACGTACAAAATGCAATTGAGGTTCAAAATACTTACAAAATGCAATTGAAATTGAAAATACGCAATGCAATTCAGATTGAAAGTTCCCATTTCCAATCCCAAATATTCACAAAGTGCAATTGAAATTCAAAATGCTTACAAAATGCAATTGAAATTGAAAATGCTTACAAAATGTCCGGTAGTTTCAAACTACTCATTTGGATAGACAATACTTACAAAATGCAATTTAGATTGAAAATACTTACAAAGTGTAATTTAGATTCAAAATACCCCAAAATGAAATTGAGAATCAAAATACTTGCAAAATGCCGATGATACAAAATGCAATTGAAATTCAAAATACTCACAAAAGTCCCGGCCTGGATATTGAAAGACTTACCAAAAAGCAATTTAGATTGTCAATCCTTACACAATGCAATGGAGGTTGAAAACACTCGCAAAAAGCAATTTAGATCGAATAAACGTACAAAATGCCACGTAGATTGAAAATACCTACAAAATGATGTTGATGCAAAAAAAATGCTAGGGAAACTTAAAGAGAAAAGGAAATTTCCTTAAGTAGCTCGTCGAAAACTTGAATTCCACTGAAGACACTCCCAGAGCCCAGGCAAGGTAGTGTCACATATATTTGTGGCGAGTTCTGTACAGTTACGACATTAGCTAGTCACATCATGTAGTGAACAGGTTTGCCCCAGTTCTTATTTGACAGCGCGGTGCGGGTACCATATAGGCCTACTCGTACAGTTACAGAAATTCAATCGATTCCTCAGTCATGTCATTTTTAAAGCGGAACGGGTTTACTAATAAATTTAAAATCGCCACAAATATAATATAAATATAATTGTACTATTAGATGTAGAGATAATTTTACAGTTTTTGGTAATTTGTGATTATTTGAAAATATCTCCAGTTAATTAGAAAATCGGCGAACTGGATTAACATTAACATTTTATTTTTGTCGATACTTGGTGATACAAGTACTTTTTACCCAATTTTAAGAAATTAACTGTATGACGATGATTCACAAAGAAAAGCGAACTTACAGTATATGGGCAAAAACTCGGAACTAAAAAAATCTATTCCTCCCATTGATGCCAAAAAGATAACGTACCCAACGGTTTCAGAGCAGCCAAATAATGAATATCACGAAACTAGAAAGAAATGAAACTGAAATTTCGGCGGGAGGACACGTCTCATCACCACCTAGTGACAGGTAGGTAATGAAATGAAAAAATTACTCCCCCCCGGAAAATGAACGACAAGACTTTTAGTCTTTAGAAGCTGATGATGATGATGATGATGTCCGAGCCCCCACCCTCAGCTCGTCCCTCTCCAGAAGCAATCCCTTTTTACGCCACTGCTCAGCCCACTACACACAACACGAACACACGGAATTGCAGGTAACTACCTTAACAGACTACTGCACACAAAACCTAGCTTTCAGTGTAACTGACAAATCACGTATCAATTATTACAAGGGGTCGGATTTTTAGGTGCTAAAAATCGGGAAAATATTTATTTTTTATGTATTAAAAATACCTGAAATATATGACAAAAAAGTAAAAATATTTAATTATAATTTAGTTTATTAATGTGAATATAAACAATATGCAGTATTCATGAATGCTATTTATGTTATGTCTCACTGACTGCTGAAGCATTAGAATACACAACGAGATACATCTTCAGGTTGTCCATCACAAATGGCCGACGATTATCGCGAAACATTTCTTCTGAAGGCGCGAAACTGCGACAATATGTTTCTTGCCCTTGAGGTGTTGTGGAACTTGAGATCGCTCTTCGGCCTTGATTCCTTTCCCACATGGTTGGCAGAACAGAACGCCCCCATCAGAAGTAAAATTATCTCTAAATTCTGAACAGACGAAAACTTGTAGTTGTTTTTACCTTAGGCATCGTAGAACTGCCTTACACTTCACAGTGCCAGAAATGAACTGCATGCGAGTGATACTGGTTCCAGGTAGATGGGGGAGGGGGAGGTCAATATGGTGCAATGTGGCTATGGACAAGGAAATCTCCGGCTTTCACAGCGAGTGGCACGGGGCGACAAGTTAAGAATAACAGAATTTCAAGCTGACATACGCTCTGCATGAAGATTAGATAGCTCACAGGTTCTTCCCCGTTGAAGTAACACAGAACAAAAATGCAATGAACTGAAAGATATAGCATACTGATTTTAAAAAATGAAAATATGTGCTAATACGTGAAAAGCAGGAATTTATGAATTTATAGAAAAAATGCTTAAAATATGTATTTACATAAAATAATATGTATTTACCTAAAAATCCGAGCCCTAATTATTACACATGCCTGAGGCTCGTTGACTGCCAGACCGGCCAAAAACCGTGACGTAACTGTAAGTCCATATGTGTGACCTGATGAACATGGCTGCCACGCGAGGTTGAAATGTTTAAATTGACTTTTCTGGCCAACTAATTATTCAAGCGTATTGAAACTTGGCACGGTAAATGTTTGTTTATTGGTAAATTTCTTGGCGTTGAATGTTCAATTGGTCTTGAAAATTCAAGATGGTGACTGTGCGACATTTTAAAAACATGTTTTTCTCGTTTCCTATTAAGGCGATTAAAGTGAAACTTTGTTAAATGAACCACTGCTATATTCGTTATCTACTGGCTTAGAAATCGGTGCCTTATATTTACTGTCGAAAATATCTAGAATATTTGAATGTTGAGTTATGAGTTTGTTATTAAGTTATTGCCCTGTATTTAATCACAACGTAAGCCAAAAACAAAAAGCTCTTTAGCCCATCCCATAGAAAAGCTGCTTAATTGAAGGGAGAGTTTTGTGATGGAGAGGACCAGTACAGAATAGGATAATGGGCTATATTAGTTCTTCGCCGAATTTCTTGTATGTGTGTGTGTTTCCAGGTGTTTTTTTAACTTCTGTGTATATATATACAGGGTGTAACAAAAAGGTACGACACAAAATCCAGGACACATTCCTCACACGTAGACGAAGAAATTATGTTATATGAACATGGGTCCGAAAACGCTTTGTTTCCATGTTATACCTCATTGTGTCCAACCCATTAATCATGGGAAACGCACAAGAACAGAACGTACCAGCATACCACATGCAACTCTTTCTCACAGGAAATGTCCAATATGCCCTCCGTGCGCATTGATACATTCATCAACCCGCCGTTGGTCGTAGTGAATCTCGGATGCGCTGATGTATGTATCCCTGGAGGATTGCGTATGGTTTCTCAGCCTTCCATAATACGGGCACGGAGATTCTGGTACTGGAGTTCGATACACAAGAGCTTTCAAATGTCCTCACAAATAAAAGTCCAGTGATTTTAGGTCCAGAGAGCGTGGAGGCCAGGCAATTGGTCCACCTCTACCTATCCATTTGTCACCAAATCTGTTATTTAGAAGCCGACGGACATTAGCACTAAAATGAGGAGGTGCTCCATTGTGCATGAAGTACATGTTTTGTCGCACAGCTAACAGATCAGGCAGAACATTCCCCACGAAATTATGGTAACTCTGTCCGTTGAGCCTGGGCGGAAGAACGTGAGGCCCTACCAAAGAGTCACCAACAATGCCGCCCCAAACATTGACTGAAAATCTTTGTTAATGACTTGCTTCAACAGTTGCGTGCGGATATATGTCAGCCCATACATGCCGATTGTGAAAATTCACAATTTGATCGCGTTGAAACGACGCCTCATCTGTGAACAGCACCGTTGCACTAAAATTAGGGTTGACACTTTGTTGAATAAACCATACTCAGAAGAGTACCCGTGCAGGAAAATCAACTGCTGATAGCGCCTGCACACGCTGTAAATGGTATGGTTACAGCTGGTCCTCGTGTAACACCCGCCAGGCAGTCATGTGGTCAACATTCATTGTTGCAACTTCCTGCCTTGTACTGTTCTTGTGTGCTTTTCATGATTTATGCGTTGGAGACAATGGGGTATAACATGGAAACGAAGCGTTTGCGGACCCATGTTCATATAACATAATGTCTTCGTCTACTTGTCGTACCTATTTGTTACACCCTGTATAGGCCTATATACTGTAGTTGACTGTTTTAAAGCCATTGCACTGATAAAGCCTTATCCACGGCTACAATTTAGATTAGAGTGTCCCTTTGTTAATACGGTTTGTGTTTTGTGTCTTGCGGAGTCGGTTGGTTGCGATGCTGGAGAATCGGCGCCACGGGTTCTCATTCTAATTCACATGTTCGTTGGTGGTTCTGCTGTGCGCGTGCGCTTGTTTGCTCTTCCTTTCCGTGTACCGGCTGACCAGTCGCCCCAACCCAGATGTACGGTTGCTGCCTCCAAGTTACCTGCTGATAATCCCCGGTAGCGAGATTGCAATTTCTAGTTCACTTTTAGCATTGGAGAGCGATACGGCTTTCTGATTGGCTATTCTGACGGAACACGACTGCAGCAAAGGATGTGATTAGTCAGCGTAGATATAGCGTGGATGTCGTTCCATTAAGTTAAGGTTTATATGCTCGTCAAATGTATGCATCCATAACGAAAATAAACCTCATACTTCAATAATTTCAATAGCAAACACTTAGAAAGTGATGAATAGGGACATCCATGCTAATGATAAATTGCGTAATCTTTTGCTGTATTGTTCAATTCTCAAAATTTTGTTAAAATCTAGTCTATCTGTAAGATATGCATGCATACAATGATACATTTTTCATAGAACTGTGTTGTTAGAATAACAAACTCTACAGTCATAGGACCATAAAATGTCCCCTATTTGTAGAATCACCGAAATGGTAGGCTACAAGAGGGTGTTAATCGATGAAAAACATTCTGGAAATGATTCTTCATGATTTAAGAAGATATGGAAAAAACACTTATGGCCTAGGAACAATGATCATTCAACTATTTCAAGGCGCATTACAATGGATACGGGTACCAAGAAATTACGAAGTTAAAACAGCGGGAGTTCTACATATTTTTTTCAAACCTGGAACGACATCACTGTTAGGTTCCACCCTATAACTATGCGGACTTTGCTGCTGACGTGTTGCTGAAGTGTTTCGTCAGAATAGCCAATCAGAAAAACGTATCGATCGCTCTCCAATGCTAAAAGTGAACTAGAAATTGCAAACTCGCTGCCCGGTAACGCTTCATCGCTGCCTCCGCCATACCCGTTACACTCACTGCCTTCCGATGACCGCACTAGACTCACCAATTTACCAAACTTTGTCTTCCTCATCAACAATTTTCCATGTAACGACTGGAATTCCGTATCACCTCTACTCTTGGTGTTAGTGCATTCGGCTCCCTGCAATGTTGAGAAACGGCGTACCGTCAGAGAAAGGAAGGAAGGAAGGAAGTGTGTAGTTTAACGTGACCGTTAATCTAGAGATCAACCGTCAGAGAGACGTGGGGTCAAAACTTTGGGGAAGTGTATCCAGGGTTGCCAATCTGGTGTTTTTAGCACCAGATCTGGTGTTTCTGAAGTTCGTCTGGTGCCAGAAATGTTCTAATAGCGCCATATTGTAATGATTCGATCCCACACCTGTTAGATATAAAGGGTTATTCATTCATTTATTATCATATTTATTATTCTTATTAATTAGTACATCGATGAGATGATTTTTATATCAGATAATTGTAAGCGGTTTTTATTATTATAGTCAGACAGATTTTTAATATCCATTTACTTGTAAAGAGACGAAGTATTATATATTGCAACAAGATTGCCAATAAGGATCAACCCTATGCGTCACAAACAGAACGACGTAGTAATTATTTCACCACGGCATACAGCGTCACTGTCATGAGTAACCATCACGTGAGCACCATCGAGTTCCTTCTGGAAGGAATGGAACATTATATTTCACGCATGGTGCAACTAACATGCCATTTTCTACTGTACGTATGCGTCAAGATATTACAAGTTGTGATGCAATTAGCCCTCGTGGAGGAATGAACACTGAAGAGAGGGAAGCTTACCAGTGGTGGGAGACAATCGAAGACCACGTGACAAGGAAGTTATTAGTACCTGCACCCTTGACAAGACATTCATTCATCACCAGCTCTCGAGAAAAGAAGGAAGTTGTAACCTTGCTTTCTGGGTCCTAATGGACTGAGCATACAGAGTCGACACTGAATGATGTCCTGCCGACATCTATATTAGTACATAATGGGTTATATCCCTGATCAAGAGTCTTTCTACAGATGGCAACGTACTTAATGAGGATATTTCATAGTAATTGAGATATCACATCATTTTTTTAAACATATGCGACGTAACATCGAGATCATCGGTCATTACTTAAATATGACGAATCTTCGACTGGGTGAGCAAACAATTAAATATCCGACGTCTCTGTAATATGTAACTTCAAGATAGATTCAATTCATTAATGTTTATTTTCTTTTAAATTAATTGCCGCATTGAGTAATTTTAAATTCAATTGTGTGACTATCACTATTCTGTTTTATTAATATTTTGTTTTTGCATTTAATAAATTCATTCTCTTCAACGTAATGCCTATTTATTTCATTGTAGTTAGTACTTTAAGGCAATCATACTCCTTGATTAAATACTGGATTGGTTAGATGACTTTGTCTCACCACGACCAGGGGTAATTAGGTCTCACTCTACTGCTGATAGCCGAGGTTAATTAATAAATTTCGATTCACTGTCTTAAATAGGAATCTGGCGCTCAACAACAACTTATTATATTATACTATCACAGGTAAGGTCACACCACAGTGTATATTATTTATTCTTATCATGTTTTATTGAACCACAATTGTCATCACCATAGCTAAGGACATATATATTTAAAAATGTTACATTTGGCGCTACAACGTCGGACACAAAAACCATTCGGTATTTAGGAGAGGAGTGTATAATTTCAGTGCAAATTGTCAGTGCTTTTGGGGGACAGTGAAGTGAGTGAATTTTGGAAGGGCAATTTTTATACGGCGTACTTCGAGATGTCGGAGGAGGAACAGAGGCAGTTGAGAAGTAGGGATGCAGTCAAGAAAGTTAATTATAAGGAGGTTGATAGCGGTAGCGATGTTGAGAGCGTAGAGAATAATACCAAGATGTCGGAGGTAAATCTTGAGAATAATCCTGAGAGTAATTCTGAAAATAATCCTGAGGTTAACCCTGACACGAATTCAGAGGAAAATCTTGAGACGAATACAGAGGTACATCCTGAGACTAGTGGTAGTCAGGAGAAGCTGAAGTCTTTAGAGGTCCCTGTAATCTCATTAGATGCGCTCATAAGGCAGATGAGTAAAGATATGAATAAAAATAGTGAAGAGAATAAAAGAAGTTATTTGGAATTCAATAATAAATTTGAGAAATTAGATAAAGACATGGGAAGGCTAAATCAAAATATGAACGAGAAGTTTAATGAAAGTAAGCGAAGTACGGAGGCCTTTCTTAATGAAAAATTGGAAGAGAATAGTAGTAAAATAAATCAAAAATTGGAAGAGAATAATGTAAAACTAGATATTGTGGAAACGATGAATAGAGAATTAAGTATGAAGTATGATATGCTGCAGGAGAGTATTCAGGGGGTGAAACAGGAAATCAGAGGTGAAATTAATGAGGTGGTAGAGATGAAGGCTAAAGATATTATTAAGACAGTAGATAAGAAATTAGAAGCAGCAGAAAGTAGGATTCAGGAAAGAATAGTAACGGTGATTGAAGATAAAATAGCAATTCAAGGTGAAAGTTTTAGCAAATTGGTAGAAGCGGAAACTAGGCAGGTGGTAGAGACTTTAGGGGATACTGAAGTAGAATCAGTAAAGACAGCCTGTAAGGAGACTGTAATTGAAAGTAGATTAGTCAGAGGAGATAGTAGAAGAAAACATAGTGGAGTTGGAGGAGATTATAGGTGATGAACAGCAGTTAGCGGATATAATAGGAGAAAACATAGTAGAGTTGGTAGAGATGCTAGACATAGATGAAAGTTGCTTAGGTAAGGAACAGCAATCAGCGGAGATGATAGATGAAATCAGGACAGCTATAGAAGAGACTATAGAACGTAGTGAAAAAGAAGTGGAGGAGATGAGAGAAAAGATAGGGATAGAAGTAGGTAAGATAAAGAAAGTACTAGGCACTCAAGAAATTAAGATGCAGAAAATCTTAGGTGAAGAGGATAATAGGGAAGAATTTAATGATGGTGTAGCGGAAATTAATGTGAAATTATTAGAGGCAGAGAAGCGCGCGTTAAGTAATAGTCAGAAGAACATAATTAGTAAACAGGTTAAGAGGAGGAGAGAGATAGATAAGAGCAGAAGCAATAGTCCACGGCTAAAGAGAGCATTAAGTGATAGTAATGGAGAAGTGAAGGGAAGACATGTAGGTAGATATTTAGGAAGTAAAATGAAAGAGAAGAGAATTAAGTTGCTAGAGGAGAAAGAAATCAGGATGAGAGAAAGAAAGAAAGCATATGACGTGCAGCGTCGTACTGAATTAGCTAGACTTGGAGAAGTGAGAGGAGGAAAGCCGAAGTATAATGATACTATTGATGAGTGTAGTCCGAAAGAAGTAGAAGCTAATGCTAGAAGGAAAGAAGAAAAAGGGATTATAGAAAGAGATAGAATTGAAGATGACAGTGGTAAGAACTGTGAAATGCCAGAGAACGTAGTGATGTGAATTGGTATTACCGATAGTTACTGTTCCGTATGACTTAAATATTAAGTAATGAAGTTTTATAGGATTTAACAGAGGTAGATAAGGAACCTGCTGTGTGTAATTTTAATTCAGTCGTGAAGTTAGGATGGTAAGGGGCGCGTAGTGCCTACGCTTATTGATTTAGATTGACTAAAATCATTTAATTTGGAAGACAGAGGTTGTCGTGCTATTGAGCAATTCAGGTAAGTTGAATGTGGGTCCTTAAACTGCAGGTAAGTTGGATGAAGTGAGAATTAAATTTAAAAAGTTGGGAAGATTATTACAAAAGTAAGTAATCGAAAGAAAGTAATAATTATTATGGCAACCATAATTATGAATATAATGGTAATAAAGATTTAATTCTAAAATGAGAGAAGATAAGATGATTCAGTGGTAATAAAATTAATGAGTTGAAGAAGTAAGTATTGATTTAATAAAGAAGTTTCATTTTGAGGACAGCGAGGTTATCAGTGGATATATTTGAGAAATTTAGAAGTGGTTTAGAATAGTTATGGTAATGCGTTGTATGAATTAACCAACATCGGGTTGAAATAAGGAAGTAGTAACTAATTAGGACATCTGGTAACTTACTTGGTGACAGATATGTGTGTGTGTATGTGTGTATTTTCACGTAAATGGACGTGAGTTTGAAGAAGTAGGCCAACGAAGGTAATGCCGTTGAGCAATGTGGTTTTAAGTTTTGGTAAGATGCCAAATGAAGTTGTTTTTTGAGGAAGTTTTTGGTAAGATGCCAAATGAAGTAAGTTGGAGGAAGTTTTTGGTAAGATGCCAAATGGAGTTATAATGGAGGAAGTTTTGGTAAGATGCCAAATGAAGTTTTAAGAAGTTTTTGGAGGATGAAGCAAGTCAGCGAGGTATATTCCGTTGAGCAATGAGTTTTTTTATGGTATCTACGGGACTACGTGAAGTTAATGTTGGGAGGTTTTTAAAGTATATATGGTTGTATGCACACAAGGTACAAAGGTAAGATGGTCCAAGTTTTAGTTACAGTTACGCACGTTTTAAAGATATTACATAGGCTTGTTATCGAGCTAAACCACTTTTAGTAAAAAAAGTTACTGATGAATAATAACGAAATAATGATGAGGTAGATTGTTGTCCTACACACAGGTAAAAGTAAAGATAATAATAATAATTAGATGGTTGGCATAATATTTTCTAGAATTGAAAGGAATTTGTTATAATTCGAAGTTTTGAGGATTTTAAATATAAATCATTTTTTTTAGTCAGAGGAGAAATTAAAGTTTTATTTATGTCATACGGAGTTAGTAAAGAGAAGTTTATATTTTTTGAAGACAAGAATAAGTTAGTAATGTAAGGTGAGTATACCTAAGGGGTAATAATTCAAGGCAGCTGTAATTTACGCATTTAATTTGGTAGAGCAGAGTATATCTGAACTGTGTTATAACTCAGAACTTGCTTTATGAAGTGATTATGGGAAAATATTTGCCAATTAGGAGTGTCGGTGTTATTGACTATCAACTGGAACACTGTCATTATTTTAGGAAGAAAATAGTTAGGAAAACAAAGTGTGATGTTATTATTCCAAGGAATTAGTCGAAGCATGTAAGATTTTTTTAGCTGAAATTTAGGATGTTATTGGTCAGTAAGAGGTGACCTGTAACAGTAAGAAGAAGTGGGATTATACCACGAATAGGGGAGGTTTTTGTATGTGACGTGTGATGTCACGATGAGTTTTGAGAGATTCTGGTATAGCAAGTATGAGCTATAGTCCAGGCGATCGAAGCAAGTAAGGAAGTGTTGACGAGAAATGTCACAATAAGTTTTGAGAGAAAAATAAGTTTTTTTTAGGTATTCAGCCAGAAGTCAAATCATGAATAGACTAAATTTAAAGTATAAGAGCATTAATATTTTGTGGAACGAAATATTTATTCCGAGGAGTTTGTCATGTGTTTTTGTGAAATAGTTTAGTGATATACGTAATTCAGGTATTGAGTAGTATTTTGTCTAAGTCTTAATCATTTTGTTATGGTAGGTAAGAATGACAATACAGTAAAGTTATATCTTGAGGCTAAGCGAAATTTTAATAAAGTGAACAAGAAGTCAGATTTTATGTTTATTTGTGATTTTGAAAATTCAAGTTATTGTTTTCGAGAAGTAGTAAAGAGGAATTATGGTTTTATGAGAAGTTAAGAAGTATTAATTTAATACTTAGGAAGTATTAATTTGAAAGTAGCCGGCCGTGGCCTAAGAAAGAATTAAGCCACGAAGGCAGGTGAGTAGTAACTTGGATATATAAGTGAAATGTTTAATAACTGCTTTGAGGTATTTCGACGTCATTATGTATTTGGGGAAATATTTACATGTATGACATATGCACTGAAATTGGAATTGCCTTAGGTATCTTGCTAAGTTATTTTTTTTTTCTTCAATTATTGAAATTTTACTGCATTTGAGTAATACCTTTATAGAGACGAAAGGAATATTGTGTTGTTTGCATATCGTGTGCTGTGATAGTTTTAATGTGTTAATCAGCTGGAAATACAACAATGTAATTCTACACCAGACTGATGAAAACTACGTTCACTACATATGAAGACAAAATTGTATGTCAAGCATACGATCACCAAGACAAGTGCAGCGTTGACATATATGTCAAAATTAAAAGTGAAGGGCATTTATGTATATTTCTTTACAGCATATATATATATATAAAGAAAAATGAACATTATGAACATTTGGAAGAATGAGATGAATGAAAGTTAAAATGTGAATTTTAGCGAAGAATATATTTCTTGTTTATTTTTGTGTATTGATGAAGAGTATATTGTATGTTGTCTTTTTGGGGGTTATAATATTTATATTTATAGTTTTTTTATGTTGGATGTGGTAAGAGAAATAATGTGAAATGTCATTTCAATTATTTATCTTAGGGGCGATTGTAATGATTCGATCCCACACCTGTTAGATATAAAGGGTTATTCATTCATTTATTATCATATTTATTATTCTTATTAATTAGTACATCGATGAGATGATTTTTATATCAGATAATTGTAAGCGGTTTTTATTATTATAGTCAGACAGATTTTTAATATCCATTTACTTGTAAAGAGACGAAGTATTATATATTGCAACAAGATTGCCAATAAGGATCAACCCTATGCGTCACAAACAGAACGACGTAGTAATTATTTCACCACGGCATACAGCGTCACTGTCATGAGTAACCATCACGTGAGCACCATCGAGTTCCTTCTGGAAGGAATGGAACATTATATTTCACGCATGGTGCAACTAACATGCCATTTTCTACTGTACGTATGCGTCAAGATATTACAAGTTGTGATGCAATTAGCCCTCGTGGAGGAATGAACACTGAAGAGAGGGAAGCTTACCAGTGGTGGGAGACAATCGAAGACCACGTGACAAGGAAGTTATTAGTACCTGCACCCTTGACAAGACATTCATTCATCACCAGCTCTCGAGAAAAGAAGGAAGTTGTAACCTTGCTTTCTGGGTCCTAATGGACTGAGCATACAGAGTCGACACTGAATGATGTCCTGCCGACATCTATATTAGTACATAATGGGTTATATCCCTGATCAAGAGTCTTTCTACAGATGGCAACGTACTTAATGAGGATATTTCATAGTAATTGAGATATCACATCATTTTTTTAAACATATGCGACGTAACATCGAGATCATCGGTCATTACTTAAATATGACGAATCTTCGACTGGGTGAGCAAACAGTTAAATATCCGACGTCTCTGTAATATGTAACTTCAAGATAGATTCAATTCATTAATGTTTATTTTCTTTTAAATTAATTGCCGCATTGAGTAATTTTAAATTCAATTGTGTGACTATCACTATTCTGTTTTATTAATATTTTGTTTTTGCATTTAATAAATTCATTCTCTTCAACGTAATGCCTATTTCTTTCATTGTAGTTAGTACTTTAAGGCAATCATACTCCTTGATTAAATACTGGATTGGTTAGATGACTTTGTCTCACCACGACCAGGGGTAATTAGGTCTCACTCTACTGCTGATAGCCGAGGTTAATTAATAAATTTCGATTCACTGTCTTAAATAGGAATCTGGCGCTCAACAACAACTTATTATATTATACTATCACAGGTAAGGTCACACCACAGTGTATTTATATATTCTTATCAAGTTTGTTTAAATTAGACCATCACAATAGTCACCATAGTTAAAGGACTATTTAAAAATGTTACAATATTTCAATAAAACCAGTGCCAAATCTGGTGCTTAACGGATTTTTCCATGAAATTGTCTTCTATGACAAATAAGTAAATCGTGAAAGCCATGCAATAGTTTTAATAAAGTTAATCAATTAAGATAGGCAATGTTCAGCCTTACACGTGTCAAGGTCAACACTCCAGCAGGGGAAGTCCCGGAAATTCTCATTCGCGTGCATAAGTGCTAAGTAAGCGCAACATTCTGGGCTCAGTGCAAGTGCACTTGTACAAAGAATCTACATATCATCTATTTTCTTCCCAGCTCCCAGGGGATTTCCCAGTTTCATCCGAAGGCAGTTTATGTACTTTCGGTCCCTCACTCTAATGCAGATGTAGGGAGATGATGATAATTCTTGTTTTAAGGGGCCTAACATCTAGGTTATCGGCCCCTAGATGTTGGGAGAGTGTTAAGCCAAGTTTAATTGGTGAAAACAAAGCAAAGAAATCGAATAAAAGTTCAAAAATTGCATTCCATTCTGTGTGTGCGATTTGGACTAAAAACAGAGGGAAAATGCTATCACGACTACGAACTTCCGAAGGATGTGGCCAAAATCGGAAGTATGCAGAGCTACAGCAGTAATACACCCTCCTGCTCAAAAGCTATAATAGCGGTAGCAGGCTCCGCAAGTGAAGAAGATGATTTTTAATTAAAGAAATGTAAGTAAAAAGCCGTTTATATATTTACAATTCTTGGTGTTTTTCTAGTCCAAGATGGCGTCGGTGAGTGAAGTGCGTGTGTTCCGGTCTCCTGTTTTGTGCTGTTTTATTATGTTATTCTTTCACGTAACTAGTTCTTTTCTTGTGAGTGGTAGTGATGTGAGGCTGTCCATGATTTGTGAAAAGAATTTTGAAGCTTCAGTAAACTGGAAGTGCTCCAATCGGAGTTTTAATTTTTGTTGTTTCTCTGCTGCTGGATTGTCGCCTGCCATGCTGCTAAAAGGAGCCAGCCCTTTAACTAGGAGAGGTACGGTCACATCAACATCAACGGTGACCACAGTCTTCATGCTTCTTCTACTGTCAGGTGATGTAGAAATTAATCCTGGCCCGTGTTCGAACAGTTCTATGTCCATATACTTTCAGAACACTCAGAGCGTGGCCAACAAGCTGGACAAAATCGATTTGAGCATCAGTGATTTTAATAATATGTCAATAATAGCCTTAAATGAGTCTTGGCTTTTTGACAGTTTTCTTGACTCAGAACTCGCCTTTTCTAGGACTCATGACATATTTAGGAGAGACAGGGCTGGGCGTGGGGGTGGTGTTGTAATTGCTACGCAGTCTCAGTTGCGTGCTAGGAGAAGAGCGGACTTAGAAAGTGAATGCGAGATTGTTTGGTTAGAAATCCAAGGAAGGTCTAGTGTGTTCGTGGGCTGTGTGTACCTACCCCCGCCTGCCTCCTTAAACCACCTGGAGCAGCTACATACCTCTCTCAGCAGGGTGCACGCCCAGTTGAAGGACAAGGATACCGTTATATTGTGTGGGGATTTCAACGTGCCAGACATCTCATGGGGACAGCAGGACGGGCCTTCTCTCGTACCTTCAAAACTAACTGAAAGTGCAGTGAACTCTATCTTCTGCGAGATAATTGAGGAATTCTCTCTGCATCAATTGAATCCACATCTCACCCGTGGACAAAACTACCTCGATCTTCTGTTTACTAATAGTCCTAAAATCTCTCAGTCTGTAGAGTTAGAAAAACCGGGGTGGATTCCATCCGACCATAGTGCTCTAATATGGAACATAGATTTTCATGACACTAGTTTATTTCATAAACCACCTCGCAGGGAAATTTTTAACTGGAAGAAAGCAGACATGAACCACCTGAAATTTTTGCTGGATTATTGCCCCTGGTCCCTCCTTGATATCAGGAACGACATTAATGAGAATTGTGAGATATTTTATGATCTCTTGATGTCCGCAGTTCGAGAAGCAGTTCCTCGTGTGAAGGTTAATCCCTACCGTTATCCACCTTGGTTTGATGCAGATGTAATCAGCGCACTACACTCGAAAAATAGGGCTCATCGTCAATGGAAACGCTCTTCTTTGGAATGCCATAGAATTGAATTTGTGGTCAGGAGGACCGAATTCAAAGAAATTCAGCACCGAAAGTATGACGCCTACCTGGAAGACATAGACTCCAGTGTGAAATCTAATCCGAACAGACTTTGGTCCTTCATTAAGCAGAGATCTAGGAACACCAGATTACCGGTCTCGCTCGAGTACGACGGACGTACCAGTACTGATGCAAACTCTGCCTGTGAGCTGTTTTCTGAATATTTCGAAACCTTATTCCTACCTGTAAATTCTATACCGCCACCTCTACCTGATCTGCCACCCTCCAGTAACGACAGCATTTCTTACTTCCATATTTCCGAAGACTGCATCAAGAATAAATTACATAATCTAACCTCTGGCAAGTCTCCCGGTCCTGATGCCATTCCTATAGAAATAATTAAATCTTTATGCCACCAGCTATCTCGTCCACTTTATATTCTTTTCAACCAAGCCATCAGTGAAGGAGTGTTTCCGGATTACTGGAAATCAGTCCATATCACCCCAGTGTTAAAGAAAGGCTCCAGGCAGAAAGTAGTTAATTACAGACCAGTATCACTAATGTCTATTTTCGCACGAGTCTTTGAATCAATTGTTCGGGACGAAGTGTACGCCCACGTGTCACCATTCATCACTGAATTTCAGCACGGCTTCCTTCCTAGGCGATCCACTGCTACCAACCTAGCAGTCTTCACTCATGATGTATCCACCTTTATGAATAACCGTGGTAGTGCTGATGTTATCTATACTGATTTCTCTAGGGCTTTCGACAGCGTACATCACAACCTACTGCTTCATAAAATTTCAAATTTTGGTATAACTGGTAATCTTTTACGTTTCTTCAAAAGTTACCTCTCAAATAGAACCCAATCTGTTATAATTAATAATAATAAGTCTAAATCTGTAAACGTTACTTCCGGTGTCCCTCAGGGTTCTGTATTGGGCCCTCTGCTCTTTATACTATTTGTGAATGATATCCCTCGTATAATACATAATTCTAGGTGCCTGATGTACGCTGACGACCTTAAACTGTATATGCCCATCAGTACTATAAATGACTGTGAGTTGTTGCAAGAAGACCTACACCAACTCAGTGAATGGTGTGAAACATGGAAACTGAAACTGAATACTGAAAAGTGTAAAGTTTTGTCAGTTTCATTGAAACGTAACCTCCTACCCAGGTTTAATTATTGTATTAATAATGAAACGCTAGGTAGAGTGTCAACCATTAAGGACTTAGGGGTGACAATCACAAATAATTTCTCGTTCAATGAACATATTTCAAAAATATGTCGTGAAAGTTTCCGGATCCTGGGATTTTTAAAAAGAAATTGTTTAAATTATTTTTCGGACATAACTCTATCCAAATTATTTAAGTCACTCATTCGGCCTAAATTGGAGTACTGTAGTGTGATCTGGAATCCTTTTCACAGTAATAAAATTGACGCCATCGAACGTGTGCAAAAGAGATTTGTCAAATGGCTCTGTTACAGGGGTGGACGATCGTACCATAGAGCTGAGTATGAGAGTTATTGCAACGTGTACGGTCTTCCTCCACTGAGCAGTCGGCGCACAGTGGGAGACGTGAGATTCCTGTGGAAACTGGTAAATGGTGGAATTGACTCGAATCAGTTGCTAGCTGACTTGGGTTTTCACGTCCCTCAGAGAACCACCAGACGGAAGCACACGTTCGATGGGGGCAGATCGAGAATTAATGTACATACAAATTCATGTCTGATCCGGTTGCAGTCAACATACAGCTTGATGGAGAGTAAAAGTGCTACTGATATTCACTTCGACTCTCTATCAACTGTTATGAGAAACATCTCGAGTGGGCTGTAAAATAGTGTGTGCATTTTGTGTTTTTTTCTATTTGCGTTGATTGATTGATTGATTGAACATGTGGTTGAATGAATGGTTGATTGAATGTACGAGCGACTGAAGGTTTGGTTTTTTTTTTTTTTTTTTTTTTTTTTTTTAGAATGTCACTCTTATATTACTTTTTTCCCAGTTTTCGATTTTTTCTTCTATCTTTCATTTTATGTTTTTGCCTTTTTCCGTTTACTGTAGATAGTTTTGTTTTTTCTGTAATTATTTCAATGTTTCTTGTACATAGGGATTGTATGAATGAATGCTTGAGATCGGATGTTTGAGTGCGTGTCTGTATGGTTGTGGTTGTTGATTTATAATAGACTAGTGTATTTCTATTTTTTGTTCTTGTTTGCTGTTATTGTTTTGTTTATACTTGTACATTTTATTGTTAATTATTATATTGTCACTAGTGGATTCTATCTGTCTGACAATAAAGAATACATACATAATAGTGTTTTCAATCATGGAGTCCAGCTGGTGCTTTTCTGGTGTTTTAAAGCGTAGGGTTTAGTTCTTTCCGATTTCAAGATTTGGCAACACTGAGTATATCGCGTCTTGTTCTTGCTGGGTGACGTTGAGTCGAACGAGAATCGGTTGGAGTTGGAGGAAGAGAACCGAGTGCACCGTGACTTATAGTTAAGCCATCATAACTTCCGACTTCACGTTTTAGTGCTAGGCTAGAGGTTTGTTCGCTAAATCGCGACATCGCGAACGAAACTGGATTTGTCCTGATCGATTTGAATGTCTGCCTGTGATTGGCTAGTTCGAGTGATTTTCTTTTTCACCGCTAGATTACTCCAGGGTAACACTGAAACAACAAGTCGGAAGTAATGATGGCTTTACTATAGTGCAAGGCAATTTTCTCGACTCGCATCGTAATCTGACGTACACGCACGTGATGGCTCTTAACCCTTTGAGCGCCGCGTGCTATTACGGTTTGCCTACCGCTGAGCGCCAAGGCCAGTTTTCGTTTTTTGCAAGCTTTTGTTTGATCACTCATAGTTCAGCTGTTATTATAGGCAGAAACTTGAAATTTTCGTTATTTGTTTACTAATATGATGGCCTATAAGAATAAAGCCTTACTCAGTTCATTTATGACCATTTGTAAACATTTGGCAGCCAGAACCCAAAAATATTAATTAAAAATAAAACAAAACCAAAGTTTAGCAATAAAATTTTGGTAGAACAAAAATATTTTTATACATCGCGAACCTACTTATTGAACAGTACGACTTATTATGAAGCTATATTGAAAATTTCATTCATTTTGAACCTAAAATAAATCTGTAATAAAAATAATTAATTTACATGTTCAAATGAGCCAAAAATACAATACAAGTCTTATTACATTCGTTTGGTTTATATGTCAATACTTACGGAATACAATACAAACTTCTTTTACATAACACTTACATAACATATTACAAATAATAATAATAATAATAATAATAATAATAATAATAATAACAATAATAATACTGATAATAATATAAAAAAAACCAAAAATTCTTCTTCGATCATATTACGAATAGTGTTCTAACTAACAGGAGATCGGCTCATTTTCACAGCAATAAAAAAAATGAGCAAGTAAAAGATCGAGAGCAACTAGACACAGGGCGGACAACGTGCACAGCAAGACTGTTAGTGTTGATGGCGCGCCATGTAAAGCGCGCCAAAAAATATGCCTGCTGATTGGACTGATATACTGAAACAATGGCATTAAAATTAAAAGAGGCTCTTGATTGCAAGAACAGTAAGTCTTTAACTAACTATATTGAGAAATTCTGAAAGGAAATGACTGTTACTATTAATAATAAAAAATAAATACTGAACGTCCTTTTGAAAGGACGTTGGCATTTTTCAGATGAAAACCAAACGGGCTTTCAAAAGGACGTTGGCGCTTAGATGGACTGCATACTTCTGTCCTGGTGCATGCTATCTGCTCAAGACGGATGATGATGTGTTCGTCAACTCACCGGCGTTGCTCGAGTTCTTGTCCCAGGATCTATCGCAATTGGATGCACGACGCCTCATAATTATTGTGTTCTCTTGTTTGTTTGTTTGTTTGTTTGTTTTTTTTTTGTTGTTTTTTTTTTGCGTCCGTAGACCATACGTCGAGTTTCAAGTGGCGAGTGTCTCCACGTGAGTATCCTGGCCGGTTTTACCCGACCTACTGTTCCGGCTGGGTAGTTCTCTACTCCTCAGATGTTGTATTCTTGCTGTATCGTGAAGCGCAGCATGTAGATTATTTCTGGATTGATGTGCATGTGACTGGCACTCTAGTCGCCGAAGCCAATCTCTCGCATACACCACTTGGGTCGCTAGTACTCACATTAGATCAAGTGAGAAGTCTTATTGAGTCGGAAGATCCAACCGTAGCCGCGTCTGTCGGAGTCTTCCTGTTTGGTGTACGAGATTTAAAACAAGAGAACATCTATGGCTTGTGGGAAGTGGTCCAGAGACGAACGCGCGCTTCCTAACACGCATAGATTAACCTTGTGGTTCAGTCAGATCCAAATAAAAAGTGCCTTCTCTAGTGTTTAATATGTGAGTGAACACCAAAAAGAAAAGAAAGAATGAAGTCGATATTTTTCTCGTCTATTTGAAACTCGTGTGCAGTATTCGTGGGTGGAGGAAGGCTAGTTAATTATCCAAGATGAAGTCACTCTCTACGCTACGCTTAAAACTAGATTGTACTTACAGTAGAGACAACCAACGTGAAGCTCTTTTCTTGGTTCTGGGGGACTTCAGGTTGGTTTCATCTCTTCATGTAATCTTACAACATTGTCATTGACTGCTTCCTGTGATTGTTTTACTCGGGGGTGCACAAGTACTTAATTGTTTTTATTAAAGGCCTGATGGGTCTCCAGTATTTCCGGTCTTGTTTTGAAACTGCATTTTCTTCTCTACGAGGCAACTGCCCTTACATTCATAGGAATGCATCCGTACTTAACCTACAGCGTATTTCATGGATGCTTGTTTCCTGTTCTGCACAGACTTGTACAACTTTCTGTTTCCCCGTGTGGGTTGCGGGTTAGAATGCACCCACGATATGCTCTGCCTGTCGTAGGGGGCGACTAATACGGCCGACAAGACCGTCTGACATGACTGACTTTGATTTGGAAGATCCCCTGTGGATGGGGAGGGCAGAATTAATCCACGGTATCCTCTGTCTGTCGTAAAAGGCGACTAATAGGGGGCCCATATTAAGGTCTTTTCGACTTCCGGTCAGATTTTTGGTTTGGCCCTTAGAAATAAACGTGCATGCTGCCTGGGGAAGGGCCACCAACTTGGCCATCTGGCCAGAAAGCCTAGACGGTATTCCCCATCCCGTCAGATGGGTGCGCCAAGTACCCTTGCAGTAGTATCCGCCTCACAACGAAGGTCCCTGCACGGCCGAATACTTGCGCCGAACATATCACTGTGTATGCCCTGTTCAAGGCACTGGGACCCCAAGCAATACCTGCTAAGCCAGGTAGGTATTGCCTTGACTGGGTGGCGCCCACAATGATGGCCCTCGTTCGGAGTAGGTAGTATTCGGGGAGGTTGATTCTGGGATGACGCGTAAGCGGCCCAAAAATTCATCAGAGGGTGAACCCCTTAAAAAGGCGTCTCTGGAGTGTCGACCTAATCCCTTGGATGAGGCATTTAACAAGAAGTTCCCTGTTGACAGGTCTCCTCGCTACCTGGTAGCTACCAGGACAGACGTGGGAGATTTTAAACAGATAAAATCGATCCTATTTTTAGGCGAAATCGAGGGGAAATATCGCGACCTTAACGGGATTTCCAAGCTCCGAAACGGGCAGCTCCTGCTGCATACCGTTGACCGGCTGCAAACCGAAGCGTTGCTGGCATGCACGCATTTCGGCGAAATTTCAGTTAAGGTTGAGAAGCACGATGCGCTGAATGAGGTCCGTGGAGTTATATTCCATCGCGACCTCATTTTAAATAGCGAAGCGGAATTGATGCTGGATCTGGGGAAGCGAGGCGTCACCAGGATTAGGCGCATCACCCGGAAAATTGGATATGACAGCGTCGATACTGGCGCTTTCATTCTCCATTTTGAGGGTGATGGTGTGCCTAGGCAGGTGAAGGTCACATACCATTGCGACGTTAGACCGTACATCCCTCCACCAATGCGCTGCTATCAATGCCAGAAGTTCAGTCATGTTTCTGCCAGGTGCACTGCCAAGGCCGTGTATACAGAGTGTGGCAAGGGGACACATGAGGGTGAGAGGTGTACGCCTCCCCCCACTTGCCCTAACTGCCAAGGAATTCACTCTCCGCGATCGAAACAGTGCCCAGAGTTCTGTAAAGAAGCAAAGATCCAAGAAATCAGAACATTGGACCGGGTTTCATATCACGACGCTCGAAACAGGTACCGTGGTATGACTGCACTAAGGTGACGCCACCCCTGTCACTTTCGTTCCCCGTGCTGTACCCTCTACGTCGAACTACTCAGCGATCGTAAAATCTCCCCTCGCTGTCCAAGCAAGACCTGTCAGCCCGCAGGACGACGCACAACCTTTTTCGACCATTGTGAAAAAGGCGCTGGTTATACCATACAAACCGGCGCAATCGGAGAAGAAGTCATCTTCTTCGAAATAAGAAGTCATCTTCTTCGAAAGAAGAAGTCTTCCCCTGCTAAGGGGGAAAAGAAGACTTCTGCGACCGGGGCATCCAGCCCACCTGATACGACAAAGATAGTGGAGAAGAGGGCGCCGTCTCTCTCGCCCTCCTGCTGATGGGATGGCTCCTGCATCTGCTAGCCCTTCCACTCCCTCGACCATCAAGGGAGCGATGTCGGCAGAAGCCAAACCCATTAGAATGGAGGAACTCCCTTATTCTAAGAATAAATCACCGGCGGAGAAGAGAGAAACGGTTCAGCGTCGTATCTCTTCCTCGCATGCGGACAATGCTGCTCAACCATCTGCTGGCCATTCTGCTTCTACCACCACCAGTGGAGCGGTGCCAGCTGGAGCGGCCTCGTTTTGCAAGGAACTGGCGTCTGTGGGGAAGGGTCCACCTACTTCCCCGAAAAGACGTCAGTGCCGGTCGAGAAAGAAAATGTGCAGGACGTGTCGGGGACGGACACCCAGTCTTAGGACAGGGAGAAGGTCCCTCGACACCGCTCTCGCTCTTCCCCAAGAGCGTGACAGGACCCAAGCCTCCCAAGAGAGCGCCTCCTCCATTTTCTTCGTCTTCAAACGGAGATGTGGAGATCGAGGAGTGCTCTCCCCCCTCATCTCCACCTAGAAATGGGGAAGGGTGGCAAACGGTCAAGCATAAGTAGAAGACCAACTTCGACGTAAGTCCACACCATGGCACTATTACAATGCAACTGTAATAGCTATTTTGGTCATCTCGCTGAGTTACGTCGGTTGGTTGGTTCTTCAGTTTAGGGGCAGCGACAACGCGGTCATGTAGCCCCGTGTACTTTGGGTGTGTGTAGAATCTGTCTGATAACCGGTGTTAATTGTGATGACTGTATTAGTGTGTGGTATCTGTTTTTTTAAATTTAAGTACAGACTTCAACTTAGAATTTTTCGAATAGTTCCTACTTTTGCCGCCAAGCGCCACCGTCAACGACTACTAGGCCAAGTTCAGAACTTAGCTACTAGACGCCACCGCAGTCGGCTCTTGGCAACGAACGTAGAAACCTAAGAGAGTTGTTTACATTCTTAACCTATCCAATTTAGCTTCACACAGGTGTAATTAGTGGAAGGTTCTTTAACATGCCATAAATCTATGACATGGGACCGCCGGCTTTACTTCCCCTCCGAAGGAAGGCGTACTGAGGGATTTTAACGCTCTTAAAAAATCCGACGGCTTAGGCCGGGTTTGAACCCGCTATCTTGGGCATAGAAGCTCAGCATGCATGAGTTACGTCAATTAATATATTTGTTTTCGGCAACCATTGTCTGTCTTCAGGAACCCAGGTTTCGTCGTGGACATGAGAAAACAATGCGTCACTTCAAACTCGTCTCTAAAGATCGGGTGGACGGAGCTGTGGCCGCCGGCGGCGTCTGCACTCTTGTCCACTCTAGCCTCTTCGGTGAAGAGGTGCCGCTGCGTACTCAGCTAGAAACAACTTGCCAGCATGTAATATACCTGAAATAGTGTAGCCTAATACAGCACTACAGTTGGCAACCCTGGTGACTGAACATATTTTTAGTTCCATCTCTTAAGGTACTGAATGCACATACAAAATTTGGTTGGAGTCCAATGGATAGTATGGACGTTACATGCTGTTAGATATTGGATCTGATGATGATAATTGTTGTTTTAATGGGCCTAACATCGAGGTTATCGGCCCCTAATGAAATGAAATGGCGTGAAATGTAAGGATGAAGATAAAAACAGCTCACTGCCATGGATGAAACGAAAATGGTTTATATAAAATAGACAGTGAGCCCCAACAATTATGCCTTATTGGAATAGAAATAGTAAAAGGGGGATGGAAAAAAACTTTAAAAAACAAACAAATAAGGCAGAATGAACAATAAAATAGATGAACGCAATAAAAAACATAAAACAGACTTAACCTGAATTAAAAGTCTTAACTTACATTAAAACTTAAAAAAGTAACCACTCTCCCTCATGAACCGGATGACCAGGTCAGCTGACGGCCCATCATCACGGTGAATAAGGGAGAGGGTATTAGGCAGTTTAAGAGTCCTTCGCAGATCGGCCAGATCCACACACTCCAAGAGAATGTGTGCCACGGTTAGGTGGGCGCCGCAAGTACACACAGGGGGGTCTTCTCTCTTGGCAAGTGGGAGTGCGTAGCAATCCCATGGCCGATCCGGAGTCGACAGAGTACCACAGCTTCCTGCCGGAGAGATCGGAAGGAAGATTTCCACACCTTCGTTGTCTCCTTGATGCCTCTCAGTTTGTTGGGTGGAGAGTGGCACGCCACGCTTCCTCCCAATGCGACAGGATCGAATGCCGCAACTGAGAGCGCACATCAGATATTGGATCTATCAGTGCGTGTAAAATAATGTTGACAACAATAATGTCATGTATGTGTTGCTCAGAAATAATCTGAAATATTACGATCTATTATAGTGCTAATTTTGGATAAAATCCATTTGTTGGTATAGAAGTTGCATACATTTAAAAATTGGACCTATCAGCAGTCTTAGAATCATGTTGGCAGCACTGATGTATATTAGTTATTCCCTGGTGGAGCCCTGGTGGCTCGTAAGAGTATGCATAGTCATATATGTTATGGTACAAATAGCACATACGAAAGTTGGTTGAAATCCAATTGATAGTATAGAAGTTACTTGCATTTAAAGATTAGCAGGCATAGACTCATGTTGGCATTACTGTCATGTATGAGCTCCTAAAAATTAATCTGGATTGTTATTATCCATGTGTGTGCCAATTTTGGAACAGTTAATCTAAGAAATCTAATTTTAAAATATGACCGTGAGATATTCAGGTATAGATCCTTACTCCTACCAAATTTGGTTTCGATAGTTGTAGCCGTAGGAGTTGTCATACACACAGAAGACAGACGGACAGACATACACACATTTACCCAGGTGCTCTCATAAAACTTTAAAAAAAGAAAGACGTCGAAGAAGAGGTTAAAATCGGACAGTTTGGCTGAAAGGTGCATAGTCGGAGTTTGTTTCAAGCGAGGAGGGGGGGATCTTCAGCATGGAGACCATCCCCTCGCACCCTCACCCCAAGTCATACTTATTTCAATAAATTCCCCTCAGAGCCTTCTTATACTTCCATTCCTCCCTCATTGAAGCTCTTTATTAAGGTTTTAATTTTGCTCAGCCTTCGCTTCATCTCCCTTATATCGGGTGCTTAGTTTAATGCTTTCTCAAGATACACAATCTTCCTTATTTCACTTCGCAGCGATGTACAGTCCGCATCACCTTAAAAAGTTACTAACAATGTAACCTTACCACTGGTCCCTCATCATTACAAACATGGTGATTATATAGTGTGCGTCAACTTAAAAAAGTTACTAGCAATGTAACCTAACATTTGTCCCCCATCACTACAAACATGGTGATCATATATAGTCTGCGTCATCCTAATGTAACCTTACCATTCGTCCACCATCACAACAAAAATAATGATTATATAAAGTCTGCGTCACCTTAAATCAGTTAGAAATGCATCAGCAACACTAATAAGTGTTTAATCGTCCATGAGATGGACAGGGCTCTTCATTAGGCCAGTTTCCATTCCTCAGCAGTTGATGGAGCATTAACCTTGATTTGTGTGGAATCTGCTCGAGTACCTCTAGAATATAGGCTATTGTACATGCATTTTTGACAACTCACCTTTGCTAGCTGGGAGTTTATCCATTTGGCAAAAGTCTTCTTCTGTACATCCTCTCGTTCATCTGAAACAAATAATAATAATAATAATAATAATAATAATAATAATAATAATAATAATAATAATAATAATAATAATAATAATAATAATAATACAGTCAAATAATTTGCAAATACAGTGAGTTTCAAAGTAGTGCCTATAACTGACAAACTTTTGGAGTCCAGGCTAAGGTGGTATGGACATGTTATGCGAAGACCGGAAAATCATGTAGTGAATAAGTGCCTTTCCATGGCTACACAAAAGAGAGGGAGCGGCAGACCTCAAACAACATGGATGACGAATGTCCAGAGGGCCTATCTGCTGATTTATTTATTTAGCGTATGGCTCTACAGATACAATGTGTACACAGATGATAGTTAGTTTAGGAAAGGAAGACAAACTATATATTTATATCTAAACTAGAAGTAGTGCTCGGCTTCGCCCGGTGGATTTATTTGTTTTACAGTACTGGAGCGCTCAAGGATTAGGATCGGAATAAATGAAAGAAAATTTGAAAGCACCAACGCTTATTGCAGCTGATAACCTCAGTATACTGCACCAACACCATCGCCCTTATACGACTAATGCACGCTGCTGCTCGCTTTGTATCGTCACGTGACGTGCACGCGTGCCCTCTAGCGACGGGCTGTGACCTTCCACGCTCAGGTCGGAACCATACCTCGTTACACACTCCACGATTAGCCGATGTCGTCACCGGTTTGCGCATTCCAGCCTCCGGCTCGTTACTTTCTGAACGCACCTTATACTATTATTTACTGACTCGCAACCAATGCATGTAGGCCTATTAACGTAAGTATTTGTTATTCTCACGGCCTCATAATTCACAAGTATAGTGAGCATCGCAGTGGTTAATACGATATTCATCTGTTTCCAAAGAAGTTCATATTTGGTATCAATATGTCCACAAAGTTAGCTCCGTTTGTTACCAACTTAGCTTGTCTCTCAGACAAACATGGAATAGCGAGCCCCGGAATAAAATCTTGTCGTACAACCCACCCTTGGAGATATACCAAGGAAGACGCTAGCCCAGGTATAGCTATTCCGATGGATAACCCGAGTTCGTACAAACTCGGTTTAGTAAATAGAACGATTTGTGCATGGTACAGCCTACCATGTTCCCTGAAGACCAGCAACAATAATGCCGTGCAGTTCAAGAGGAAGCTGCGGCATTATTTGTTCAACAAGTAGGTTGTTCTTCATAAATTATGTCCCGATTCTTTGTTGTGCTAGTATTTCCCGTGAATCTCTGTTTGCAATATTTATTTGATCTCTTATCTTGCTGTTCCTCCCTTATCCTATGTAAATGTGCATTTACCCCCCCCCCCCCCCCCCCCCATGAAAATCCACAGCCTGCTTCCAGTCTCCGACCGGGTCAGGAATGGAATGAATGAAGCCCCCATCTAGCGGCGAGAATAGGGACTGTGCCGGCTGCCGAGGCCTGACGCACTCCTCTGGGGCAATGATTAAATGAATGACAGGTGAAATGAAATGATAGTGTTGCTGGAATGAAATTTTGACAGGGAAAACCGGAGTACCCGGAGAAAAACCTGTCTGCCTCCGTTCTGTCCAGCACAGATCTCACATGGAGTGACCGGGATTTGAACCACGGACCCAGCGGTGAGAGGCCGGCGTGCTGCCGCCTAAGCCACGGAGGCTTTCAACCACCCCCCTAATATATACGGTACTGTAAATAATGTAATCATTGCTCGATTCTCACTAATTGCCATCTTGTGTACATATGTAAATATAACCCAGCGTAGGTGGGGGCTCTGACGCATCCCGAATGCGAAGTGGGGCTTTGCTCTTTTCAGAGACTCCCTTAAGTGTACTGTAAATATAGTGTAAGGCACTGATTAATAAATGGTTGGTTGGTTCTTAAGTTTAGGGGCTGCGACAACGCGGTCATGTAGCCCCGTGTACTTTGGGTGTGTGTAGAATCTGTCTGATAACCGGTGTTAATTGGGATGACTGTATTAGTGTGTGTTATCTGTTTTTTTATTAAAGTACTGCAGCTTAGAATTTTTCAAATAGTTCCTACTTTTGCCGCCAAGGACCACCGTCAACGACTACTAGGCCAAGTTCAGAACTTAGCTACTAGACGCCACCGAAGTCGGCTCTTGGCAACGAACGTAGAAACCTAAGAGCGTTGTTTACATTCTTAACCTATCCAATTTAGCTTCACACATGTGTAATTAGTGGAAGGTTCTTTAACATGCCATAAATCTATGACATGGGACCGCCGGCTTTACTTCCCCTCCGAAGGAAGGCATACTGAGGGATTTTTAACGCTCTTAAATCCGACGGCTTCGGCCGGTTTTGAACCCGCTATCTTGGGCATAGAAGCTCAGCATGCTACCGACTACGCCACCAAAGCCACCAGATGAATAAATATGGAATGAAATGTGAGCTTTGCAGTCAATACTGTGACATATCTAGCAAAGCATTGCAGAGGAAGACAAATGCCATTGACGCAACTAGCATTAGAGTAATGTACTTAGTTTATGTAATTGCACATTGTAAGCATTCTCATTATTAATAATAAATTTACGAACCCTAGCAAGTGCCATTGTTTGCAAGAGGTCTGCTAGCTTGTTGACTTTGAAACATAAGTGCCAACGTTGAATACAATCCTGATTCGACTCAGCAGTAAGAAAATTACAATAAATCACAATTTTTGTTGTGACAAGCAGGTAAGGTAATGCTGACCTAGTGTGATGCTGTGAGTGATAAAGGAGATATAGGTCTAGCTGCCTACAGAGTGTTGGCCAGAGTCCAGGGGTCAAACGGTCTCTCTTCCCCCCACCAAATGCGAGTCGCTATATGACCAATAATCCCCAAGTGTGATCATAAAACTGGCGAGAAATCAAATTGCGATGTACTCTTTCTTGCCTGTAAACGTAGAAAGTATGTGCACGATGAACAAAATGCGGTAACATGAAGCGGAGACGCACAGCTGTTTCCTTATCTTGAGAAGACAGTCTCGTGAGATATTCTAAGCAAGCAACAAGACTGACTGGATTTAATTAACATCCCCCCACCTCATCTCAACTCGTTGACAAGCTCCATTTACTCGCAATTTTCTGCGAGCTGCGCGCGCTCTTGTTGCGGAACATTGAAGTATCGAGTTGGCAACTTTGTACCAAGTCTTCAAATCATTTTAACAAGTACACGATATTTACCATAAATTCCACGAAATCTTCCTCAACGGATAATAAGAAAAGTACAAATCGAACCCACAAATATGTCTAACATAAGATATCAACAGTCATTGGATTCTTCGTCACACCACATACAGTAGGTAAAAAAAAAGTATTCATACGCTACATTTTATCCTAAATAATAATAATATCGTATGGCCTCGGATGCCGGATACAAGCTTTGTTATTTTCACCCAGAGGGCAGCTTGCATGTCGAATGTTGTCTTTCCTTGGAACGCTATGAAAGTCAAAGAGGTTAGATATCTAAGCTCCTTGAACACTATAGCGCTTTCTAGTAGAGAATGGAGGAACTTTGTGTTTGCGGAAATTCCCGAGATAATTTTGCCATTGTGAACATGGCCCACTGAATTCAAATGGGTTCTTTAACATGCCAACAACGTATGACAAGCGTGTCGTAAATTTTGTCGCCTTTCAAAAATCACTTACCAGCAAACCTGCAAGCTTGGGGTTGGTAGTCCAACACGATAACCACTCACCCACTGTCACATTTTACCCTGTTGGTGTCTATAATGTGTCTTGCTGCATTATGGTATTCCATAGGTTTGTAAAAGGACCTTACGCCAGTATATTACACACAAATATATCCTAGTAACGTGAACACATTAGTTAATAACGGAACCAAAGGCATATTAGAAGGCAAAGAAAATATTTATACGCGTCCTTCCCCCGTCTTAGGGCGTGACGACAAGTGAAGGTCGACTCACCGTAGTGTTCTTATATGTAGGGCTCGGATTTTTAGGTAAATATTTTTTTTTTATGTAAATACATATTTTAAGCATTTTTCTATAAATACATAAATTCCTGATTTTCAGTTATTAGCACATAAAATGACAATATTTGTTGTTGTTGTTGTTGTTGTTGTTGTTGTTTGAGTCTTCAGTCTTTTGACTGGTTTGATGCAGCTCTCCCTGTCCTGAGCTAATCGTTTCATCTCTACATAGCTACCACACCCTACATCCGAGGCAATCTGTTTAACATATTCTAACCTTGGTCTACCCCTACAGTTCTTGTCCTCGACCCTTTCTTCCATAACTAAGCTTGCTATTCCTGGGTGTCTTAGTATGTGTCCTACCAACCTATCTCTTCTCTTCATTAGCATTCGCCAGAAACATCTCTCCTCTCCCACTCGTCTTAATACACTTTTAAAAATCAGTATGCTCATTCTTTCAGTTTATTGTATTGTTGTTCTGTGTTACTTCAACGGGGAAGAACCTGAGAGCTATCTAATCTTCATGCAGAGCGTATGTCAGATTATAACTGTTATTCTTAGCTTGTCACCCCGTGCCACTCAATGTGGAAGCCGGGGATTTCCTCGTCAATAGCCATATTGCACCACGTGCTACACATCCCCCACCCCCCAGATACCTGGAACCAGTGTCACTCACATGCAGTTCATTTCTGGCACTGTGAAGTGTAAGGCAGTTAGTTCTACGATGCCTAAAGTAAAAACAACTACAAGTTATAATCTGTTGCACAATTTAAAGATAATTTTACTTCTGATGGGAGCGTTCTGTTCTGCCAATCATGTGGGAAAGCAATCAAGGCTGAACAGTGATCTCAAGTTACACAACACCTCAAGGGCAAGAAACACATTGCCGCAGTTTCGCGATAATCGTCGGTCATTTGTGATGGACAACCTGAAGATGTATCTCGTTGTGTATTGTAATGCTTCAGCAGTCAGTGAGACATAGCATACATAATTGCATTCCTGAGTACTGCATATTGTTTATATACACATTAGTAAACTAAATACCTGGTGAGTTAGCCGTGGTCGTTACGGCATGACTGCTGGCAGTCGCTCACATCCGGGAGGCGAGGAGGTTCGAATCCCCCCGCCGGCAACCTTGAAGATGGTCTTCTGTGGTTTCCCATCTTCCTTCCAGGCAAAAGCCGGGGTTGGTCCCTAACTAAAGGCCACAGCCGCTACCTTCCAACTCCTCGTCCTTACATTCCCACTTTCCTCCCCAACAGTACTTGTAGCTCACCCATTGGGTGTCCGTCTCGAAGTAGCTACAAAAAAACTGGCGAGCCGAGCATGTCCTCGGACACTCCCGGCACTCAAAGCCATACGCTAAAAAAACTAAATTATAATTAAATATTTTTACTTTTTTCTCACATATTTCAGGTATTTTTAATACATAAAAAATAAACATTTTCCCAATTTTTAGCACCTAAAAATCCGACCCCTACTTAGATGAGACTGTTTACCCTACAAAAAGATGGTATATTGGTTTTCACGGCCGGTGAATTAAAACTCAGCAACTTTTGCAGGTTTGTGCCGTGTTTTGTGTGGGGTTTCGCCTAGGACACCAAGCTGGCTCATCGGCGGGCTCTTGGTGTCCCCGCCCGGACCCCCACAGGATTAACGAACAGCGCGCTACCTCCTTTTTTATGAAGCGCACCTGCGCCTCTTCACTGCGAGAACTAAAATGTCAAGCATCCACAACCTCCCTACGAAGGCTTCCAAAAATATGGTATATTGGCTTTCACGGCCCGTGAATTAAAACTCAAAATTTTTCTACGTTTGTTCCGGGCGGGACACCAAGAGCCCGCTGATGAGCCAGCTTGGTGTCCTAGGCGAAACTCCGTGTCCTGTTTATCATGGCCTCCGTTCAGTAAAAATCGAGCCAGATTTATTTCTTCTGTCCTGCATTAGTTTTTCCCAGGCGTCAGTCCTCTCTTTAGCCCAGTGGTTCTTAACCGGTGGTCCGCGAGTGCCTAGGAAATAGTCCGCGGGAGAAAAGGGTCCACCAGCACGTATAAGAAAGTGGCCAATAAATAGGGATTTCGGAAACGGTGTGCGTTAAACGAGAATCGTCCGAATGTATTCGCGGCGATGACTATCAGATTTTGATTTGAAATATCTTTAAAATAAGTGTTACTGACGAAGGGTTACAACTTATTAGGTGTATTGGGGGGAGGGGGGGGGGAGGGGGGGGGGGAGTACATGATTCAATTTCAGGCTGAGCGGTCCGCAGACTTCTACGGGTTCAGAACCACTGCTTAGCCGGAGGTCCTCAATTAAGAAAAAAGGAAGCTTGTAGTTTAACGTGACCGTTAATCGCGAGATCATGAGCCACGGGACCTCCTTTTTACGTGGATTCCGAACCACAGGACATGGCATTTCACTTCGAAAATCTCACATGCATTGACCGGGAAACGAACCCGGGCCTCAATTAAGAAGGTCTCCTTGGCAAGTTCCTACGCTAGTCTAGATTTTGCGTAGTTCGATATTTTCAGGGTAGCTCTCAGGATGCGCAACTTCATTGCTTCTAGCGTCCTCAGGTTCATCAGGGTCAGATAATAATAATAAAATTAATAGTAATAAAATTAATGATAATAAATTAATAATAACAATAATAATGATTTTTTGAGAGAAATACTGGGATTGGGATCTAAAAGTAATAATATTGCAGAATATAGACAAAGATGAAAAAGAGAGCTATCTAAAAAAGGAAAAGCATGCTATACTTTTTCACACATTTAACTTACCGGATGAATAATAACAGACTAAACAAACAGATCTTCAACATATTAAACAAATCCAAACCAACGGGGTTCGCTTGACGAACGAAAATAGTCATCCAATCAACGCCCCCGGTTTGTGTGAGAAGTATTTTATTAAGTGTTCAAATAATTCCTGTATTTTATTTCAGGCAGTAGGAGATTAATAATTTATTGTAACCAGGGGACCCGTGCGAGAAATCAATGGCATTGTGCATTAGCCTCGCACAATCACAATGCTCGACACGACACATTTCCGGCAGCCGCTATAGTCTTGTTTATTTTGTTTAAATAATTGTTTAAAAACAAATTGTTGATGTATAACCCGGAAGTGGTCGCGGGGGGAGGGATTGTCTCACTTTGGAAATGTCTTGCATGTAACTCTGCAGCACGTATACGGATTAATCTACCCTCCTAGGCATTCCTAGTAATGAGCATAGCGAGACACCTCCCGCAACAATAGCAATTTTAAAATTGAATCATTCACACGGTTAGGCCTTCTATTATTGTACGCGTCTGCACAGAAGTGAGACTTTCGCTCACCCGCGACTATAAACGTTGTGTTACTCTTCGTTGTATAGTTTGTTCTCAAGTAAATTTAAAAATGGTTAATAAACTAGAGGAACAGATTATGGTAAGGTAGGACGTGGTGTAGCAAGAATTAGGAAGAAATGGTGAGGAAGATGATGATTTGTTGGAAGTCGGCAGTGCTAGTGAAGTCGAAGGGAATAATACAGAACTTAGTGATTCAGTGCTTCAGATATTTCTGGCGATGAGCTGGATTATGCTGGTGTACAGTACTCGGGGAAAGATGGACGCACAACCTGGTACATCCATTGCCTACAGTAGACTACATTGTAAGAAACAGACACAAGAGCCTTGTATGACGCCTTCCTGGTGTGACCTACCTACCTACCCCAGTGAAGTGTGGAGATTGTTTTTTCCTCAGGAAACTACTCAAGAAATTGTGAACTGCACTAACATACAAATATCAAAATTGCGTGAAAATTACGCACGAGAAGGGGACGCTCGAAACACTGACTCTGAAGAAATAACTGTGTTATTTGGCCTATTCTATCTCTCTGACGTTTTGAAGGTTTCTCGTGCGAATTCAGAAGACTATTGGGCAATCTCTGCCTTATTTTCTTCTAACAGGTCCCACTACTGTCAATCATTTCTTCAGCGAGTCTAAAGCCACGGAAACTGATGAAAAATAATTATCCACAGTGGAGTTCCTTCCAGTATTCAAAATAGGAAATGCTAGTTTGACAACCTCTGCAGGCTTGTTCACAACAAAGTAAGGTCCATCAGGTTGCTTTCCCTTATAAACTTCGCTTTTGTATGTAAGCTTAATAAATGCGAGCGTCCGCCAGGGAATATAATTTAGATGCCATATTTAGACTGCTCCGATTTAAAACATTTAATTATTCTTATTGGTCTGGCAAAATAAATGTATCTTTTTTATTTTTGATGTGTAACATCTTTCCACTCGGTATCTGGATATTTTTGTGGCACTCGGTAGCTGGACATTTTTGTGGGAGTAATTTTGGAAAAGAGACTGAAGTGGATGGGACGGAAGTGGATGGGACAGAAGTTGTTATCATTGTTGTAGGGTTACTCTTTCTCGGCTCGGGGTGGTTGGAAAATGTAGTTCTTGGTTGCGTTGTAATCCTTATACATCAAAAATTTATGTTGTATGACTGTGAAATACGTAAATTAATTCACTTATTTTTTATTTTGTACGAGAAAATAACACATGGTTCTCCAGCTAGCCGCTCCGGGAAAAGCTGTACAGCGTTACCGACATGGTGCCCACGCGCATCATGGCGCGTCTCGCTCGGAAGTGATGGGCTCCATCTCAGCAACGCTGTGCAGCTTTTCCCGGAGCGGCTAGCTGGTGAAACATGTGTTTTCCCCGTAGAAATACAAAACGATATACAATAAGTGAATTAATTTACGTATTTCACAGTCCTACAAGCCTCCGTGGCTTAGGCGGCAGCACGCCGGCCTCTCACCGCTGGGTCCGTGGTTCAAATCCCGGTCACTCCATGTGAGATCTGTGCTGGACAAAACGGAGGCAGACAGGTTTTTCTCCGGGTACTCCGGTTTTCCCTGTCAAAAATTTCATTCCAGCAACACTCTCCACTATCATTTCATTTCATCTGTCATTCATCTAATCATTGCCCCAGAGGAGTGCGACAGGCCTCGGCAGCCGGCACAGTTCATATCCTCGCCGCTAGATGGGGGCTTCATTCATTCCATACCTGACCCGGTCGGAGACTGGAAGCAGGCTGTGGATTTTCATTTTCATTTCACAGTCCTACAGCATAACTGTTCGATGTATAAGGATTAGAAGGCAACCAAGAACTACATTTTCCAACCACCCCGAGCCGAAAAAAAGTTACCTTACAAAAATGATAACAACTTTGTTTGTTGGACACACACAATTTTGAAATTAATAAACCAGTTATACAACATTCCAATGTATATTGTGTTAAAACTTTGATTCGATCTGATGACGGGTTTTAGAGATAATGTGACGCATGGTTGAAACACGCTTAAAAACGTGCACTTTTTGTGTTCCAACTGCGATAAAAAATATTAAAATTTAAATTAAAAATTCCAAACCTACATGACCTAACGTAAAATAGAACGACGAAAATGATGATGTTAGTCTATTGGATTTTATGTAGATCTATTGGTTACTTCACAAACAACCTTCAAACTCGAGTGCACATAATACTTTGGTCGACGGTAAGTTTGTCTGATTTTGATTGCTTTTTTGTGTTTTGGATTTTGACTAACGTCACTCTATAACAACAAAAAGCTCACGTTTAAAGTCCATTCAATACCCGCATAAACCCGTTCCCCTGATGGGCAAAAACATTTCAAAGGTTCAATTCCCCCTGTTGATTCCTTTGACGCCAGCTGAGGACGTGTTGACCGTCGCAACTACACCAGCTTTCTCTAGTAAGTTGGTAACACCGCTGTTATGAGATCCCCCGGTTGAGTCACAAGAGACGGTCTCAGAGGTCACCTGTCCAGGTGCAAATATGGTGAGGATCAGTTACAGCTCGCTGCTTCCTGCCAGCAACTCTCCAGACAGTGGCGTTAGTGTCCGTCCACATCCTCCCTTCTGTAAGGGGCGTAACATCTATGAAAGACATGCTCTCAGCCCTCGAAGAATGAGGACTGAGGGACTTTGTAAGAAGGAGAGCCATGCAAGGCAGATAGGAAAGGGAAATATGAGAGTGTCCACCCCAAAGACCATAAATACCATAAAAAGAAAACCCCTAAAAGAATGAGGTAATCAGGAAAGCTAAGACAAGGGCCAATTAAGGCGGGTAATAAGACACCCTAGATATCGGATACCCTAATACCATCGCGGTCGGAAGAAAACAGGAGTTAATCAAGGAAAGGAGATGAGTCCGGCACAACTTAGTTGAAGGTTTTTCTCCGGGTACTCCGGTTTTCCCTGTCAAAATTTCATTCCAGCAACACTCTCCACTATCATTTCATTTCATCTGTCATTAATTTAATCATTGCACCAGAGGAGTGCGTCAGGCCTCGGCAGCCGGCACAGTCCTTATCCTCGCCGCTAGATGGGGGCTTCCCCCATTCCTGACCCGGTCGGAGACTGGAAGCAGGCTGTGGATTTTCATTTTCAGATATGTGTACCACCGATAACTTACACTCAAGCATTGTTTGCTTAATATACGTTAATTATTCAAATTCAATAAACCAAGGATGTCAGAGGTGATTTCCACACTCTATAGTCCGTTTAATTAACTTTGTTTATTTAGAATATCGGGAACTTGGAAACAATAAGAGATTTATCTCCACTTTCCTGTCAGTAATTAACCAAACAATAAGATATAAGCTGAACAGTGCTGAAAGTATGTGAATTTTCTGGCAGATAGGATTTCTCTCAATCAACTAGAGCTAGGAATAAACACTGTCTTCAGGTTTATTACTTTTAAACATTATGGACTAAACATTCAAATATAATACATTAAATGGAACAAAACTGCAATTAGGTATTTTACGTACTACAGAATTCATAAATATGGCTCTTTTGAGCGTGATGCGGAAAAGAATTGAAGTATGTTTGTTTATAGAAGTAATAGGTAATAGGTAAAAACCTAGGAATCCGGTCTCTAGTAATGTTATTGATGAGTTTTGCTCGCCAATCCGTCGCACATGGAGTTCAAGAATTCGCCCCTAGATGTCTGGCCGAGTCTCGTTCATCTCAGGGGAGAGTTTTATTGACAATATCTCCCGATTCTTCCATCTCTGTCCTCCGATGATGGCCATTAAAACGCAATCAGTCAATCTGTCACATTAAAACAATTGGCAGCATATCTGTTGAGCTTATCATATGAAATCACTACTCCATATAGGCTATTTCAAAGGCGTAGTTCATATAGGATATTATGATCCACTACATTTTACCGAGCGCGGTAGCCTCGCGGTTAGCGTGTGTGCCCCGCATTCGGGAGGTGCTGGGTTCGAACCCCCAGGCCGGCTATCCTGATTGAGGCTTTCGTGGTTTCCCCTCAGTCACTCCAGGCGAATGCTGGGATAGGTCCCTTAACACAGGCCACGATCTATATCCTTCCCAATCCTCTCCCAATGTTTTTTCCTTCCTCGTAGTAACTTAAATAATAATAATAATCAGTGGATATTTAATCTGCGACCGCCGAGATATATTGGTTGGCTTATCCTATCTACTGATAACCAAGGCCGAAGATCATGCGCTTTCGTCATTAGCATTCTCATGAGCTTCGCATGGTATTTTTCAACGGTTTACCCAGCGTAAGCTTAAAAGTACAGCTGTCTATCGATTAAACGAATTTTAGTCGGTTTCACACAGCATCAGTTCGAGAAGAAATTCCTTTGAATAATATATTTTAAAATGTTAACAATATATTCCATTTGCTATAAGGAAGATATAATTTTAATTTTTAATTGTATTGTTGGCGTGCAAGTAAAATAAATAAATTCAAAAGCATTTACCGTAAGTTAATAATATTATTTAAAATACATTTCAATAATAATTATTTAATGACACAAGAGTTTGAAGTTTGAATTCACAGTTACAGTCACACTACTTAGCTCCTTTTAGTAACAATAGCCTATTTCCAGCGTCACTGAACTCTCTCACACGGAACTCAAGTAGCTGAAATGGCAAATTTTTCGCTATGCGTGCGAGATGTGGAAGTTGGACTGAATGTATTTTCCACCATCGTGGAGGGTCTGCGAAGTTATCTTCTAGGTCCACCAACGACTTGTAGACCTCAGTAATACGACAATAATAGCCTGTCAGGTATTTCCTTTCCTATTGTTTGTAAAAGCGGTGGACAAATTCCTAAGTTTTAGAAGAAAGCAATTAAGGAGATATTATCGCTTTTATCTTTCTGAAGCAAAGGCATGAGCATCAGCTAACTTTAATGACCTGTCAATCTTACTGATGCTAGCACGCCAAATGGCATACAATACACAGGTCTTGTGTAAAACCTCCGTGGCTTACTCTATATTATTATAGTAGGCGGCAGCATGCCGGCGTCTCACCGCTGGGTCCGTGGTTCAAATCCCGATCACTCCCATGTGAGATCTGTGTAGGACAGAATGCAGGCAGACAGGTTTTTCTCCGGGTACTCCGGTTTTCCCTGTCACAATTTCATTCCAGCAACACTCATTTCATTTCATATGTCATTCATTTAATCATTGCCCCCAGGGGAGTGCGACAGGCTTCGGCAGCCGCTAGATGAGGGATTCATTCATTCCATTCCTGACCCGGTCGGTCGACTGGAAACAGGCTGTGGATTTTCAAATCGACAGCTCTACTTAAAAGGCACACGAACGGCAGGTCCCAGACGCAATTCAGAAAAGGCAACGAGAACACCGAAACTCGAAACACATATCCTCTTCTCTGAAGTCTTAACTCGACACGACTCAACGGTTTGATGCAGGCTAAAACTGGGGTGATAAGCTCGTTCGCTAGCTCGTCAACACGCTCCGAAACTGAATGAAGATAGTTGGAAGAAATGAAAACTTAAAAACAATTATAGTGGGCGATGTATTAAAGATAGAGATATGCTGTCACCGACGTTTTTTGTAGAACTTTTCATGCTGAACAATTCTTACACTCATAGTATATAGATATTTTTAACGGTTTACCCAATATAAGCTTAAAATGCGCATGAACGGTAGGGTATTCTTCGACTCGATTCACTGAAATCGTTACTGCTCGGCTTCCTTTGATCATAAATGAATGTTTTTCTACAGAAACCTTCCTCGAGAAATCCCTTACAGAATCGTGAAAACCACATCAAAAGCCATCCAGTAGTTCTCGAGATTACCCGTGACATCCAAGAAACGGGGACTTGGGTTTTATATTATGTACCTTTTAAGTTCTAAATTCTATGTAGAGATGATTATTAGAGGGGCTGGCTGCGTGGCTCAGGGGTAACATTCTCGCCTGCTGTACCCAAGGTTGCAGGATCGAATGCTGGCGTAGCCAGTTGGCATTTGAGGGTGTGCAAATGCGAGGGAGACGTGTCAGTAGATTTACTGGTACGTTAAAGATCCCCTTCGGGGCAAAACTCCGGCGCCCTGGCGTGGCGTCTCTGAAAGCCGCATTTGTTAAAAGGGACGTAAAACCAATACCATTATTAACTTGTTATTAGAGGAAGTCTGAAGTGCAGATGTTTCTTAGATGGCAGAACAGCTGGGATGTAGCAGAACGGGGCCGTTGGACTAGAAGGCTCATCTCTCAGGTACAACGCTGGACAGAGAGGAAGCATGGAGAGATTGACCTAACTTCTGACTGGACATGGGTACTTTCGGTCTTACCTCAAGATGATGGGGAAGGTATATTTCCAACAATGCATCTATTTCTCTGTAGCTATTGATGATGCCGAACACACCTTTTTCTCCTGCAAGAGGTGGATTGATAAGAGGGAATTACTTCTAAAGAAGATCTACCCAGACTACATCGTGGAAATGATGCTTCACGATGAGTCACACTGGAACAATGCAGACATTCTTCGAACGAAGAAAAAAAGATCTGGATAATTACTAACTATTTGACAACATCTTATTTATGTACAGCATGTAATATTTTAGCAAACTATGAACGACTGATGAAGACATAGAAGTACCGAAACATGTTTCGTGTAATTTAAAGTTTAAAATATTAAAACCAAATTTGTATTGAATAGTGGAAGCCATAGTTAGTAATTATATATTTCACTACGGGCCAAAAATGGTAATTATGACGAAAGTCATAGATATACATAAGATCTGGATAGTCACGGGTGAAAAATAGTTAAGGACAGGAGTGTCCTAGTATAATGGTCCTAGCCTGAAGTAATGTGTTAAACGGTTTCAGAAGTCACTGGGGGTGTTTAATTAGACAGTCTGCCACTGTGGAGTCCGACGTAAACTCATTTCTCCGCCTCCGTACAAGATATATACATTGTAGAGAGAAAAACTGAAGAATATACCGTGGATTCAGCAAGTCAAACAGGATTTGGAGAAGGCCCAAGTAAGAACAGTGGAAGTCTTTGACAGGAACCTATTCCGATGTAGGGTAACTGGATGGATAGTAACACCAGAGAATGACGCCCCAAAGAGACCAGGAACAAAGTGGAAGATGGACCACGCAGAGAGAATGAGAGCTATATGGAAGATCAGAAAAGTGAATCATAAAAGTACTGTGTGACCCATCTGGGTCCATTCGCACATAATAATAATATAGAGATCTGTTTGTGTATTTGAAGCTGCTGTTGTAAGTCCTATAGAAGACACACTGACCAAGTCGCTCGACCTGACTGGTGGCCTTTTGTTCCCCTACAAGGTGACTCCACATTCGGAATAAGAAGAAGGTGACCTCCTTCAGCTCCAGCGAAGACCAGACAATCGGCGATGTTAAATTCAGCAAGCATTTGACATCGTGCATCTTTGAAGGAGATCTTCAGATGTCTGAAATGCATTGGTCCTGAATTTCATATAATGACACGACCACTGGCCCCAGCATAGCCGGGAGTGTTAAAATGCGACCCGGAAATCCGCAAATCAAAGGCCAATTTTGGTCATGTCGAAGGTTCAAATTCATTCAGACAAATTGAACACACACCCAAGTACACGGGGTGGATTACCAAGATGTCCCAAATACTTTAAGAGGGGAGGTACAGCTTAGCACGTTGAAATATATCCCGTTTTCCAAATTACGGGATGTTTTAAAAAATATACCCCCACTCTTCTAGTTCATTTTGCCGAAAGAATTTTATAAATATCTGCAGTAGTTTAGTAGTTATGATTTTAAAAGCTAGACATTGCAGAGGCTATTTAAGGAGTCGAGTAACTCTAATTAACTAATTACATTCGTTTGAACAGCTGTTAATACTAATATGTTTACTTCTTATAAAAACATGTTTTCGCTAATATTACATTAGGAGTATGTTAAAAGAATTACAAAATAAATTAACATACATTTTTAAATGGACGTCATAACAATTTAAATTAAGAAAAATATTCAAGTACGGTACTCAAATCCAAAAAAATAAAATAAAAACAGAAGTACACAAGAACCTAGTTTATCCGGATTAAGTGTGACCGGAACTGATCCGGACTATCGAACATCCGGATAATCCGTAAAAACTAAAAAACAAACTTACATGTTATACAATTTATTGACATAACTATAATGTCTTTTTCCAATTGTACAGAACATATAAGAACATTTTTCTCACATTTACGACTCTGTTCTATGCACTAAAATAATGTGTGAGTATTTCCTGATTTACATGTGTATAGCGTTTGCGCGCAGCACGATCACAAAGACGTTTTACTAACATCAGTTCTCAATTCCAGCCGAATGCCGGGACGGTACCTTTGATAGACCGTGGCTGAATTACTTCCAATTCCTGTCCTTAACTATCCATGGCGGAAAAGATGTTCAAGAAGAGTCAACCCCGTAAAAGTAATGCTGTACAGTAAAAATACATTTTTATTACTTTCGATCCGGAAAAATCGGAGATCCGGATTAATGAAGGCGGTTCATGGGTATTGTTCAATATAAAAATGTTTGCATCTCAATTTCCTAGTAATCTTAAATGAACTGTGTCATATAGCGGTCCTGTTCAAGTCTGATGGAATGGTTTATATTGAAGTCTGTGGAAAACAAATAAATATCATGCAATATATATTTTTTTATTTTTTTAGCGTATGGCTTTTAGTGCCGGGAGTGTCCGAGGACATGTTCGGCTCACCAGTTTTGTAGCTGCTTCGAGACGGACACCCAATGAGTGAGCTACAAGTACCGTTGGGGAGGAAAGTTGGAATGTAAGGACGAGGAGTTGGAAGGTAGCGGCTGTGGCCTTTAGTTAGGGAGCAACCCCGGCATTTGCCTGGAATGAAGATGGGAAACCACAGAAGACCATCTTTAAGGTTGCCGGCGGGGGGATTCGAACCTCCTCGCCTCCCGGATGTGAGCGACTGCCAGCAGTCATGCCGTAACGACCACGGCTAACTCACCCGGTATGCAATATATTAATACCATGTCATTAATCCCACGATATTATAATGATACCCATGATAAACAAATACGGTAATAATCCATAATAAACACTAACGCTGAATAGCATGAATAGTTGGAACTAACAGTCTTATAAATATTATAAGGAGTACAACTCTGACACAAACAGTTTCTATGGAGATGACAGCATCACAGAGTCAACGTTCCTTGCATATTGAAGGCAATCACGAGTTGTATTTACAACGAGCGACAATACTATTCAAATTAAACTGAAGGACGAATTATAATTACTTCACCAATAATTTAAAAATAACATTTACGAAAGGTATGTAGGCTACATTTTATTAGAATCCATTGATTGATCTGTAGTTTTAAAATTAACTTACACTATGGATGTTCATCACAGACAAACTACAGTACACAGATTCCACAATAAGCCTTAACTTTCGTGAATCATGAACTATGAGATATATTAAGTACAGAGAATCCAGTTTGTATGTAATGGGGACCCTCGCTTGTCCGCTCGCCCGCGTTGCGCGTCTGTCTCCCGCCAGGCACTTTGCCGTTATGCGGCGCTGGCGCAGCACTGAGTCATTGAGTATAGGAATTTGTACTTAAATTTGTACTTCAATGTGATCCTTGACCTATTTTTTGACGAACTAACTTACGGAGAGCGATTGTCAAATTACTTTCAACAAGATTCTGCCACTGCTCACACTGACGAAGCATCCATGACAGAATTGCGTCGCATTTTCGGTACGAGGATTATAAGTCGGAACGTGTGGCCCCCGCGAAGCCCAGACTTATCACCATGTGACTTTTATTTGTGGGGGACGCTTAAAAATAGAGTGAATGCGAGAAACCCTCACACTATAAATGAGCTTAAAGGCTATATTGCAGCTGAAATACAGTCAATCGGTGCTGAGGAACTTCAGAGAGTAAATGCCAGTTTCATAAAGAAGTGCCAGCGATGTGTAGCAGTGAATGGCGAACATATTCAGCACCAGCTGTGAACTAGGTAAGTACAAATTCCTATACTCAATGACTATGTGCCGCGCGGCGCCGCATAACGGCCAAGTGCGTGGCGGGAGACAGGCTCGCGCCACGGGCGAGTGGGCAAGCGATGGTCTCCGTTACATACAAACTGGACTCTCTGTAACATTCAACAGCTTCAAATCAAATACGGATATAAGGTATGTACATTAGAACAATTAGCCGAATATAAAAGGCTATACGTTAATGACGTTCAAGCAACATTAACCTATATTTTTTCCAGACTTCAATACAAACCATTCCAACAGACTTTAACAGGACTACTATAATTATGACACAGTTCATTCAGGATTACTAGGAAACTGAGATACAAAGATGTTTATCATCATAATCGATTTCGGACAACTAAGGACCACGTAGGCCTAAATAACTCTTCATGATTTCAGTTTTCTTTGGCGCCAGTAGGCTGTTCCTTCATTCTCTTGCTCACAGCTTCCAATTCGTAAATGCTTTACTTATCAGGAAAACGATGAAACATAACATCGCTACAAGAGTTTAGTGCTTTTCAGTCGGTCAACACGAATGTACCCAAAAGAGATGGGTTATGCCCTAATCCTGAAATAAATTACATGAGATTATCATGTAATTTATTTCAGGATTAGGGAATAACCCATCTCTTTTGGGTACATTCGTGTTGACCGACTGAAAAGCACTAAACTCTTGTTTACTAAGGCAACACTGAAAATATGGCTTCAAACACCACAATAACATCGCTATTTTTTCTTTTACTGTTCAATTGTGCTGATGAGTTTTAAAAATTGCACAAGTACTCTACACTTGAGGTAGTTTGGCTTATATCTGGTAGAATAGGAGATAACAAAGAATCGCTCGTTGTTGAAAGGCACTATACTCTGTGAGCTACCTGAATAGGATTGAAAATTCCACGTCAGTCATCACCCCTCTGCCTCTTGACCAATTCATGTTCGCATAGTTGATGTCATTATACTCTGCGTTGCAATATTAGAGCCCACGTGGTTCAGTGCCTGGTCAGCTGTATCTCTGGCTTGTATAGTTTGGCAACCTCGTTCTCAGACCACATGGCGAGGCGAGAACTGTCAATCCCATTCTGGTAGCTCACCGAGTATAAGTCCATTTTTTTTAAGTTTTGAGATAAACACAAAAGACTGTACGTACTCTCTCTTGCACTGAAATATGAGACGTAGTTGTTGTATGTGAAAAGTGCACACAAACTCCTATATTAAAAAATAGCATTGTTCCGTATGTAACTTAACAATTTTATTGACAAAATATGTAACTGGACTTAGTCCATTTCAACATGGAACGAGCAGAGCCTTTGAGCGAGGAATATCATTCACAGTCTTAGGTTATTTCCTTTATTTCTAAATGAACTGATGTATCCGGAAGCCTGAAAAAAGTAACATGAATAAAAAAGTAACATGCATGTAATAACTTATTTTCTTCGTGTTGAAACGCACTGACTGCTGGACTAAGTTCCTTTCAACACGGAATAACTAACTTGACGGCTGTGCTAATTACACAAGCGCTGCCAGAATATGGTCCATTCAACACCAAAACATGCATCTTGCTTCCTAGGATGTAAAATCGCGGTAAAAAGGATTTTTCAAAAGTGTGGACTTAGTGCCTTTCAACAACGAGTGATTCAATTATTTAAAATTGTTAACTTTTGAATGTGTTAAGATGTACCGACCCCCTTAAATGAATCAACAACAACACTTAATTTGAGAAGTGAGCTAACAATAGAATCATGTCACCTCCATAGATAAACTGATGTTACATAGGAGGCCATGTCTAAACATAACTAGCTATTCCATGACCTCCCGAGTCAAAGAAGACATGATCTGTTGATCCTCGCTGACTCCTGTCTAAATTCATTGTATCCATGACGACGATACGCCATTGTTATAGCCTAATCTTTTTTTCAATTACTTTCTAATCTTCAGAAAGGGATGAGCTGTTGTCATGAAACGCGTCGGTATATTGTTAACTTATTATTTTTTACATCGTCGAGCGCGATATAACTTTTGCTAATGATGTTTCTTTTCTTCTCACAAATTCTCTTCATCTGGGCACTGAAACTCTTCCTCAGTTCTTCAGTTTATGATTGGTCCTGGTGGTCATTTTCTCAGAGAAATGATGGTTGTTGATTACTTTTCTGAACTCTGGTTGATTCCTCAGTTTAGGGGCTGCGACAACGCGGTCATGTAGCCCCATGTACTTCGAGTGTGTCTGATAACCGGTGTTAATTATGATTTGAGATGGCTGTATTAGTGTGTGTTATCTGTAATTCAGGTAAGGACTCCAGACGATCAATTTTCAAGTAAGTTAAGGTACGTCCACACCAAGATGTTTTCGTTAACTTTGTTAATGAACACTGTTCATGAACAATGTTCATGAACATTTTTGACTGTTCATAAACAAAATAGCGTGTTCGTTAACTTTTCGAGCATGTTCATGAACAAAATCTCTTTAACTTTTGTGAACGAAACTTTTCATTAACTTTTCGTGTTTTCGTTAACATTTTGGTTCGCGCATGCGCAAAGATGCAATTAAGGTTGTAAATTCGTAGCGCGGAATACGATGCTCTTTTACTTCTCTGAAAATCGACTATCGAATCGCAAGCGACTCGTATATTGCGCGAAATTATGAAATACCAGGAAGCACATGAGAATATTAATTAACTTAATTCTAAACGCCTTTCCAATATTTTTCTTTTCCACACCTTGCGTCTGCGCTTTTCTCTAATTTTGTAGTCACTAAAATAATGAAAGATGCAGCTGTAAGTACTTTCTTCTTCCTGACCCTATCCATTATAACCTCACAAAAAGTTTATTTAATGTTGAAGATGTTTGCTAACAAAAGTTTATTTGGTGTGGACATAATGTTGAAGAAGTTTGTTAACAAATGTTTAGTAAACATGTTGAGAAATGTTTTCATTAACATTGTTCATTAACATTGTTCATGAACATTGTTCATTAACTTTGGTGTGGACTAGCCTTTAGTTCCCACTTTTGCTACCGTCAACGACACCTAACTGCAAACTTGGCTACTAGGTCCCATCGCAACCATCACCTGGCGACGAACACTGGAACTTAATGAGCGTTAATCGCAATCTAACCAACAAATTTAGCTTCACACAATTGTAGTTAGTGGAAGGTTCATTTAGGCTACATGCCATAAATCTATGACATGGGGCCCACCGGCTTTACTCCCCCCCCCCTCCCCTCGAAGGAAGGCATACTGAGGGATTTTTACGCTCTTAAAAACACACGACTTCGGCCGGGTTTGAACCCACAATCTTGAGCATAGAAGCTCAGCATGCTACCAACTACGCCACCGAGCCGAGCCAGATGTTCTTGACTTTCATTGAGAGACGAGGGTTGAGAATCCCTTTGGTGAGACTGTCATTGTTCATTCTGAGAATGTGGCCGTAGAAAACTTCAATCGCCTTGAACTGAAGGTGTCAGTGGTCTTTTCAGCATGCTGATTTATCATCACACAGTATATAAAACGCACGGTGTATGTTTCAGAAAAGATCTTAAACCAGAGGGAGTTAAAAGGTGTGGTTTGCACCAAAATGTTCCAAATCGTCTGAATATTATAGCAAATTCTTGCATTTTTTGAAACGTCAACGAAAATACTGTATATTTAAAATTACAGTATTATGTATTCCCTTGTGGTCTCAGAACATGATGTGGAACTGTCCTGTTGTCAAACGATTTCATAAGACTGGATTGGTCCCCGCAAAGTTTTTTCTCCCTTTCAGGAAATATCACTTCATAAAGACAATTTACTATATGTAAGCCTACTGCGCCAACACCACCTACATCTATCTCATCCATTTTTTTTATGAGTGCTGCCGTCGGAAGGAATCCAGCGTGCTTTTTTCGGCCAATATTCTGCCCCTGTAACCTGCACCACGCGTTTCTGGTACTGAATTCGGGCGCGTTTTTTCGGTCCGTGTAAAGTGGCCCTTAGGACTCTTAACTACCGTCGAGTTTGCCCGCGCTTCAAAAATCCACCTCTGTCGAAAATTGAACCCGCGATCTTGGTATTAGGTGATGGTCACTAAATCGATACTTGACACGCCAATTACAACACGTAAGTTACATGCTCTTTGGTTATGTGGAGAACAGCCCAGATTCATCAACATAAACGGGAGGACAGCATCAGGCTTAAGGCCTGGACAAAATAACTTCCTTGAGAGAAGATTAGACTGAAAGGATTGGGCTAAGGAAATGCGGCCTGGTTCTTTCAATACTAGACTGAACATTGAGAGTAAATACAATACTTTTATTTTTAGGGTGAAACTTGCAAACACATTAATAAAGCCTTAATTAAAAAATTAGTTATGCTGGCCCGCCTGGGGCAGTTTCAAATGTTCATTAATTTTAATTAGGTTGGCCCAGCCATGGGCTATTACTCAAAAGTTCATTCTGCTTGATGCACACACAAATTTAATATTCTTGCACTTGCTAGCAAACACTTAAAACGAAGATGATTAAGATAATAATAAAAAAGGCACAAACTTATCTTTAGTGGCGATGACTAGAAGCATGCTGACGGAGACTGCCGTGGCCAACACTAGATTTTTTGGTAGTAGAATTTGAAATGTCCAGCATCAGGAAAATAACTTCGCCAGGGCGACCAGCGCTGTACATTGGCTAACATCGTTAGGTTTTGATGCTATTTCTTGAATGCCAAATAACATGGCATTTAGAACTGCGATTTGATGCAGCTTCTTGCGGTTTGGAGTAAAAACGTAGAATGCACTTTCTCAGTGCTGAAGCTCTCTGCTGTTGCGTTTCCTGGTAGTTTCACTCATAAATGCAGATCAGGCCTGAAGTTTAGAAGGCCCCGGAGAAGGGCGGAAGGCACGAATGCCTCTCGCTAGTTGAAGAAGACCGTAGAAGGTTTGAAGAAGGAATGCTGATGGAGAGCAAAACGCCGCCACTTAAATAATAACATCATGGAAACGTCTGGAAGCCAAGCTGGCGGGCGATGATTGGCCAGGGCAAGCTGTGACGTCAGTCATACAGGAAGGCAGCAAGCAAGTCGACACCCTTTTCAGTATGCGATCGTAAGCTGGAGGCGCATGACCTATTAACACGCTGAGGTAAGAGTCTTAGATATATATATAGAGAGAGATTAAACACTAGTGATAAACATTATAATGTTAACAGAAATGAATAAGTACATATGTTTTCGTTCGGTGGTCTCAAAAGCATTTAACTGACAAATGCGGCACAAAAGAAAAACGCACTATAAACATCACGAAAGTGATCACTCTTTGTTTAAAAAAACAGAGGTGTTATCGCAATTAACACCGGTTATCAGACAGATTCAACACACACCCAAAGTACACGGGGCTACATGACCGCGTGGTCGCAGCCCCTAAACTGAGGAACCAACCAACCAACTACGTGTTGATTGACTAATTTTCGAGATATCAATTAATAAATTCTTAGCAACGTTTTGATCCTGAGTTATTAGCTTGCCACGGTGGGTGAGTGGTTATCGTGTCGGACTACCAACCACAAGCTTGCAGGTTCGCTCCTGGCCATGGTAAGTGATTTTTGAAAGGCGACAAAAATCACGATACGCATGTCATACGTTGTTGGCATGTTAAAGAACCCATTTGAATTCGTTTTTTTTTTTTTTTTAGCGTATGGCTTTTAGTGCCGGGAGTGTCCGAGGACATGTTCGGCTCGCCAGTTTTGTAGCTGCGTCGAGACGGACACCCAATGGGTGAGCTACAAGTACCGTTGGGGAGGGAAGGAGGGAAGTTGGAATGTAAGGACGAGGAGTTGGAAGGTAGCGGCTGTGGCCTACAGTTAGGGACCAACCCCGGCATTTGCCTGGAAGGAAGATGGGAAACCACAGAAGACCATCTTCAAGGTTGCCGGCGGGGGGATTCGAACCTCCTCGCCTCCCGGATGTGAGCGACTGTCATTAGTCATGCCGTAACCACCACGGCTAACTCACCCGGTTTGAATTCGGTAGGCCGTGTTCATAATGGCAAAATCAATCTCGGGATTTTCCAACAACACAAAAGTACCTCCTTTCTCTACTAGAAAGCGCTATAGTGTCAAGGAGCTTAGATAACTAACCTCCTTGACTTTAATAGCGCTCCAAGGAACAACAAAAGTTCGACATGCAAGCTGCCCTCTGGGTGTCAAATAACAATGCTTGCACCCCAGGCCATATGATATTATTATTGTTCTGAGTTATTGACTTTGAGGCAACAATGGTGGACATCCCTGGATGAATAGACAGGTTATGTAATGGAATGTCAGCACTAAAATCATCCTCTTAACATACACTGAGCCATCATTACAGTAAAATGGTTGAGCAGATGTGCAACATGTGTCTAGTTCATTACATGCACGAGGGCGCTTTCATTGACCTGGAACAGCTCACAATGTAAACATAGAGCAGACAAAGCCTTCATCTGTAAGAGGCAAGTCTTTCGTATCTTAGCCTAAACATGTAACAGACCACACACAAGTCTGACAGATCAAGCTCATGAGTTCTTGACAATATCCACAGAGTAGTGAATAAATATACTCGGCCATCCAGAAAATAGCCTATACTGGCCTTGATGCGGATTAGTAACGTCACGGCAGCATTGTAGATCTGTTGCACCAGGGACATAAAACTCCTCGCAAGCGGGGAGGGGGGTCAAATTTAAAAACTGCGGTTACCTACTTACCAGGGAATGGATTGTTTAGTTTAAGGTTTTAAAACTTAAAATAACACGGTAATGTAGGCCTAAGGCCCCGTGGTGTTGGGGTAGCGCGTCTGCCTCTCACCTGGAGGCCCCGGGTTCGATTCCCGGCTCCAACAGGGGTTTTAGAAATTGACGTGAGGACTGGAACGGGATGCACTCTGCCTCAGAAGTGAAACCAATTCTGTTATCAATAATTGTATGTTTACTTCTGATTTTGTTAGAAAAAAACATGTATGTTCCATTTTAAAAAAGGTAACTTTGCGTCGAAAGTGATATTGTTATAATTTCCTGGATTGTGCATATCCTCCCATTGTGTGACCCTCTGACGTGGCTACATTCCTGCGCAAGTAGATTTTTCACATCTTGTTCCATTTCGATAATATTTGAGGTCGCAGAGTTAGGTGGGACACCTTGTATATGATTTTCGAAGTATAGGCTATATAGGCTATATTGAACAATTTTCTCATAGATACAAAACTTGCACCTTGATGTTCCAATTCAATGACTGCTATGGGTTTGGCGATCATTACAAATCTGCTTTATATCGGGTCGGATGCAGGACTTATTCACAGGCATTTCCTCATCTAACACGGTGGGTGAGTGGATAGCGTGTCGATCTACTAACCCCCAAGATTGCAGGTTCGCTCTTGGCCGTGGTAAGTGAGTTTTGAAAGGTGGCAAAATACGATACGCGTGTCATACGATGTTGGCATGTCAAAGAACCCATTTGAATTCAGTAGGCCGTGTTCATAATGGCAAAAATAATCTCGGGAGTTTCCGCCAACACAGTTCCTCATTTCTCTACTAGAAAGCGCTATGGTGTTCAAGGAGATTAGATATCTAACCTCCTTGACTTTCATAGTGATTCAAGGAACAACGAAATTCGACATGCAAGCTACCCTCTGGGTGTCAAATTACAAAGCTTGTGTCCGGCACCCGAGGCCATACGATATTATTATTATACTCAAACTTCCACGTTTAACTCTTTTTGTATTAGCCATAACAGAAAAAAACACTTTCACACGAATATGTCGTAGAAAACTGCAACAAAACGATGAGGACTCTTTTACTCAGGTGAGGAAAATCTTGTTGAATAGAAACCCAGAAGCTGTCTAATTCTGACTCTTGGTAAGTCTGGTTGTTTTTAAGTTCCGCCAGTTCCTCTTCTTCGATAAGTTGAAGTTCACAAGAGCTGGAGGGTGCAAAAGGATTTCCTATCCAGTCATATTGGTTTACATTTAGTGTTGGAAAATATCTCAGAACACCAGTTTGGAAAGCACTGCCCTAGATAAATGAAGCGTATGAGGGAACAAACGTCTATTCTACATTTTGTGTAAATGGAACATAGACATTTGTTCCCGCATACGCTTCAAAAAAATAATTATTTGCTTGACGTTGCTTATTAATTATTTAGAGTGCTTGATGATTAGAAAGTGCACAGAAAGAATATAGAACGCTATGAATGGCACCGGACAATGTAAGCATGTACGACTCAATATAATTGGAAAAACATGCACCGATATATTTTATAATCCTCTTTCTGCTTGAAGGGGAACTATGGTTGTCAACCTGCCTACACCAGTTTACTGTACCACTACATCTGGCACATTATTTAGCAACCGTCAAGCGGTCATCATCAGACGGTAAAAAATGCGTAATCCTCAATTGCCCATATAACTAATACACATTTTTGTTTTCACGAGTGGTTATTTATATATACTGCTCAGTCATGTTGAGCAAATGTGTGTTAGCGGCTTCGGTGGCGTAGTTGGTAGCATGCTAAGCTTCTATGCCCAAGGTCACGGGTTCAAACCCGGCCGAAATCGTCGGATTTTTTAAGAGCGTTGAAAATCCCTCAGTATGCCTTCCTTCGGAGGGGAAGTAAAGCCGGCGGTCCCATGTCATAGATTTATGGCGCATGTAAAAGAACCTTCCACTAACTCCACTTGTGTGCAGCAAAATTTGTAGAGTCGTCGGAATTTTTAAGAACGTTAAAAATCCCTCAGTATGCCTTCCTTCGGAGGGGAAGTAAAGCCGGCGGTCTCATGTCATAGATTTATGGCCTGTTAAAGAACCTTCCACTAATTACACCAGTGTGAAGCTAAATTATATATCTAGGTTAAACATTTGACTAACGTTCCTAGGTTCCTACGTTCGTCGTCAAGGGCCGACTGCGGTGGCATCTGGTAACTTAGTTCAGAACTAGTTTGTCGTTGACGGTGGCGTTTGGTGGCAAAAGTAGGAACTACTTGAAAAAAATTGATTGTCTGCAGTCCTTACTTGAATTAAAACAGATACACACACCAATACAGTCATCACAATTAACACCGGTTATCAGACAGATTCTACACACACCCAAAGTACACGGGGCAGCTCCTAAACTGAGAAACCAGCCAACCAAATGTGTGTTGACCGACTGAAGAGTTACAACTGATATATCTTTAAGAGAAAATATAATTGTTTGAATTAGGATTTGTCATGGGCTAAATTGATTATCTAATGCGTGCATCTTCTATTATATAAAACAAAGTGTCCTGACTGACTGACTGACTCATCATCGCCCAGCCAAAACTATTGAAGTTAGAAACATGAAATTTTGGAGATATGTTCGTTATAAGTCGGAAACGCCCACTAAGGAAGGATTTTTGGATATTCAGGTTCTAAAGGGGTGTTAAGGGGGTACATCAGCATTTCATTGAATAACAATATCTCCGGCTTGGTCCCATTGAGGGATGTGATACTCGGCACATAAACTAATCATTAAAAATAAGAAGACACGTGTCTGAGAGTTTTTCGCTGTGGTGTATATTATGAGGTGAAAGGGGTGAAAAGTGGGAGTTGAAGGATTTCTAACGGAGCATGTATCTCTTAAACGACATAGGCGAGGAGTTTGAAACTAAGCGGAAAAAATCAGCTTAAAATATAAGTAAATAGGTGTTCGACCGTTTTCTTTTTCCATAAATCCAAATTAAGGGGCCCATGGGGAGGGTTGACATTCTGGGGGTGGGGACAGGAAAGAAAGTGTCCTAACTGATTGATTGACTCACTCACTATTCAAACTCGGGGAGAGAAAACTGCTTAAAAATAAGTAAATAAGTGTTCGGCAGTTTTTTTTTTCAAAAATCAAATTTAAGGGGTTCATGGGGAGGGGTGAAATTCTGAAAAAAATAATTGAAAGAAAAAGTCCTGACTCACTCACTCACTCACTCACTCATCATCGCCCTGCCTAAATTATTTAAGTTAGAAACATGACATTTAGGGGATATGTTCGTTGTAAGGGAGTATTTTCGGATATTCAGGTTCTAAAGGGGTTTTAAGGGGGTTAAACCTGCTTTTTATTGAATAACAATATCTCACGAGTGGTTTTATTTGTGGATGTGATACCCTGCATATAAACTAATCATTAAAAATAAGCAGACATGTGTCTAATGTTTTTTCGATGTGGAGTATATTATAAGATGAAAGGGGTGAACAGTGGGGGTTGAAGGATTGCTAACGGAGCGTGTATCTCTTAAACGACATAGGCGATAAGTTTGAAACTCAGCGGAAAAACATCAGCTTAAAAAATAAGTAAATCGGTGTTTGACCGTTTTTTTTTTCATAAATTCAATTTAAGGGGCCAATGGTGTGGGGTGAAATTCTGGGAAAAAACAAGGAGAGAAAGTGTCCTAACTGACTCACTAACTCACTCACTCATCAAACTCAAGGGGAAAAGGACAGCTTAAAAATAAGTTAATAGGCGTTCGAGAGTTTCTTCATAAATCAAATTTAAGGGGCCCATGGGGAAGGGTAAAATTCTGGTAAAAATAATTGAAAGAAAATTACCTGACTGACTCACTCAGTCATCATCGCCCAGCGAAAACTATTGAAGTTGGAAACATTAATATTTTGGGAATATCTTCGCTGTATGTTGAAAACGTCAACTAAGGAAGGATTTTTGTTTACTCGGGTTCTGAAGAGGTGTTGAGGGGGTAAACGTGCATTTCATTGAATTACGATATCTCATGAGGTTTTTTTGGGGGGGATGTGATATTAGGCATATCAACTAATCACTAAAAATAAGCAGACATATGTCTAAGGGTTTATCGATGTGGTGTATATTATGAGGTGAAAGGGGTGAAAATTGGGGATTGAAAGATTCTTAACGGAGCGTGTATCTCTTAAACGACATAGGCGAGAAGTTTGTAATTCAGCGAAGAAAAAAACCAGCTTAAAATATAAGTAAATAGGTGTTCGACCGTTTTTTCATAAATCCAATTTAAGGGACCCTTGGAGAGGGGTGACATTCTGGAAGAAAAAAAAACAGGAAAGAAAGTGTTCTAACTGATTAACTCACTCACTTATCAAACTCAGGGAGGAAGAACGGTTTAAAAATAAGTAAATAGGTGGTCGACGTTTTTTGATAAATCCAATTTAAGGGGCCCATGGGGAGGGGTGAAATTCTGGGGAAAGAAGTCCACTAAAGAAGGATTTTTGGATATTCACTCATCATCCCCCAGCCAAACCTATTGCAGTTAGAAACTTGAAATTTTGGCGATATGTTCGTTGTATGTCGAAAACGTCCACTAAGCATGGATATTTGGATATTCATGTTCTGAAGGGGTGTTAAGGAGGTTAAACTTGCATTTAATTGATTAACAATATCTCACGAGTTGTTTCATTTGGGGATGTGATACTTGGCATATAAACTAATCATTAAATTAAGCTGATATTTGACTCATGGTTTTTCGATGTGGTGTATATTATGAGTGAAAGGGGTAAAAAGTAGGGGTTGAAGGATTCCTAACGGAGCGTGCATCTCTTAAACGACATAGGCGAGAAGTTTGAAACTCAGAGGAAAACAATCAGCTTAATAAATAAATAAATAAATAAATAGGTGTTCGAACGTTCTTTCATAAATCAAATTTAAGAGGCCCATGGGGAGGGGTGAAATTCTGGAAGAAAAACGTCCACTAAGGAAGGAATTTTGGATATTCACTCTCATCGACCAACCAAAACTATTAAAGTTAGAAGAATGATATTTTGGGGATATGTTTGTTGTGTGTCGAAAACGTCTACTAAGGAGGGATTTTTGGATATTCAGGTTCTAAAGGGGTGTTAACGGGGTTAAACCTGCATTTCATTGAATAACAATATGACACGACGTTGACGCGAGCGAAGCCGCGGGTACCTGCTAGTCTTATATAAATGTAATTGTAACTGATGACCACGGATGTCTCGAGCCTCAAAATGAAGCAACAACAACGACAGCAACTACATATTAACGTTACGTTAACCTCAAGTACTTGCTCATTGCTCCCGCAAGTTTTCCAGATCACCGCGCGACCCTTCATTCAGTACACTGCAGTATTATTCATATTGGAATCCAATAGGACAGCACGTGTCTATAAATATTGGGTATTTACTCGGAAGACAAAGCTTTTTAAACCACATAGTTCCGATTTATGGGATTAAAATGCAATCAATAAACTACATTGCAACGCCAGTGGGTTTTTATTTGAGCAAGCACGGAATAGATTACGAGATTACTCAGCATTATACAAGGATTGTTTAAATGTAACATAGACCGATGTCATACCTACCAACTTTCCCGATGACCATTCCATAAAATAGCTTTTAATCATCACAACAGAGTAGGCTACTCTTGTAGTTCATTTCCTCATATTAGTTTACAATTCTACTGTAGTTTAGGTCTTATCACAGCAACAGTAGCTACACCTTTATACATTAGTTTGGGAGAGGAAGACTGTTGACGGGATCGTCATTTATACGTTTTGCAAACTTATAACTACATAATAGTTCTCTTTTCGCTGCTTAATGCCATGATTGTAATTGCCACTCTTACTAAGTTTTCTGACGGGGTTTCTTGTATTTTGTTTTTGAAGGTCAAAGACTTAGTTACTGTTGTTTTAAGGGACAGAACTACGAGGTTATCTGCCCCTGACATAGACTGACTGTAGGGTGGTTGCTTGGTTTCACAGTTTGGGGCTGAGACAACGCTATCATGTATCATGTGTGTGTAGAATCTGTCTGATAACCGGTGTTATTGTGATGGCTGTATTAGTGTGTGTTATCTGTAAAAATATCGTATGGCCTCGGGAGCCGGGCGCAAGCTTTGTTATTTGACACCCAGAGGGCAAATTGCATGTCGAATTTTGTCGTTCCTTGAATCACTATGAAAGTCAAGGAGGTTAAATATCTGAGCTCCTTGACACTACAGCGCTTTCTAGGAGAGAAATGAGGAACTTTGTGTTGGCGGAAAATCCCGAGATTAATTTTGCCATTATGAACACGGCCATTTGAATTCAAATGGCTTTTTTAACATGCCAACATCGTATGATATGCGTGTCGTGACTTTTGCCGCCTTTCAAAAATCACTTACCACGGCCAGGAGCAAACCTGCAAGCTTTGGGGGGGGGGGGGGTTAGTAATCCGACACGATAACCACTCACCCACCGTGGCAAATTTTAATTCACGTGAGGACTGCAGACGATCAATTTTCAAGTACACACATCAAAAAAAGTTTTGCATCACCTCGGTTCCAAGAGTTCCGGAACCGTTAAATACAAAGGGAATAGAGATCAACACAAACAACATTTCAGCTCGTTTTATTGCTCATGAGACCCACACATTGCATGTTGTACCATCATACAGCTAGACTTTCAGCATTTGTGGTCCAGATTGCAGTACACACCACTACCTCTAATACCCAGTAGCACGTCCTCTTGCATTGATGCATGCCTGTATTCGCCGTGGCATACTATCCACAAGTTCATCAAGACACTGTTGGTCCAAATTGTCCCACTCCTCAACGACAATTCGGCGTAAATCTCTCAGAGTGGTTGGTGGGTCAAGACGTCCATAAACAGCCCTTTTCAACATATCCCAGGCATGTTCGATAGGGTTCATGTCTGGCGAACATGCTGGCCACTGTAGTCGAGCGATGTCGTTATCTTGAAGGAACGCATTCACAAGATGTGCACGATGAGGTCGAGAATTGTCGTCCATGAAGACAAATGCCTCTCCAATATTCTGCCGATATGGTTGCACTATGGGTCGGAGGATGTCATTCAGGTATCGTAAAGCCGTTTCGGAGCCTTCCATGACCACCAGTGGCGTACGTCGGCCCCACATAATGCCACCCCAAAACATCAGGGAACCACCACCTTGCTGCACTCGCTGGACAGTGTGTCTAAGACGTTCAGCCTGACCAGGGTGCCTCCAAACACGTCTCCGACGATTGTCTGGTTGAAGGCATATGCGACACTCATCGGTGAAGAGAACGTGATGCCAATTCCGTGGGGTCCATTCAGCATGTTGTTGGGCCCATCTGTACCGCGCTGCATGGTGTCGGGGTTGCAAAGCTGGACCTCGCCATGGACGTCGGGAGTGAAGTTGCGCATCATGCAGCCTATTGCGCACAGTTTGAGTTGAAACACGACGTCCTGTGGCTGAACGAAACGCATTATTCAACATGGTGGCATTGCTGTCAGGGTTCCTCCGAGCGGCAATCCGTAAGTAGCGGTCATCCACTACAGTAGTAGCCCTTGGGCGGCCTGAGCGAGGCCTGTCATCGACAGTTCCTGTATCTCTGTACCTCCTCCATGTCCGAACAACATCGCTTTGGTTCACTCTGAGACGCCTGGAAACTTCCCTTGTTGAGAGCCCTTCTTGACACAAAGTAACAATGCGGACGCGATCGAACTGCGGTATTGACCTTCTAGGCATGGTAGAACTACAGACAACATGAGCAGCGTACCTTCGTCCTGGTGGAATGACTGGAACTGATCGGCTGTCGTACCCCCTCCGTCTAATAGGCCCTGCTCATGCATGGTTGTTTACATCTTTGAGCAGTTTTAGTGACATCTATGAACAGTCAAAGGGACTGTATCTTGGATACAATATACACAGTCAACGTCTATATGCCGGAGATCTGGGAACCGAGGTGATGCAAAACTTTTTTTGATGTGTGTAGTTCCTACTTTTGCTACCAAATGCTACCGTCAACGACTCCTAGCTGCGAACCTGGCTACTAGATGTCATCGCAACCGGTACCTGATGGCGAACGTTGGAACTTAATAGAGCGCTAATCAAATCTAACCTACAAATTTATTGTACTTAGTAGAAGGTTCTTTTCATGCCATAAATCTATGATATAGATTTACTTTCCCTCCAAAAGAAGGCATACTGAGGGATTTTAACGCTCTTAAAAAATCCGACGACTTCGGCCGGGTTTCAACCTGCAACCTTGAGCATAGAAGCTCAGTATGCTACCAACAACGTCACGGAAGCCGCTTGTCTGTGGGTGTCACTGTAGGTTTGTAGAGCTATTTGTCTTGCATATTTGGATCTGATGATGCTCTCTTGCCGAGCGAAACATGTCAGCCCTTAGTTTTCTTCTTCTTCTTCTTCTTCGTTTTCAATAGTCCTTAACAACATAAATAAATCTTAATCACATGTAATTTATTTCAGGCTATTTTTCACATATTCCAGTACCGTAAGTGGAATGTTTTTTTGTGTTGACCGACCGAAAAGCTACAATATTAATTATTAAATGAATGAATCTTTCATTAAAAAATCTAAAATTTAAAGAAAATCAAGTGACTAGGGATCGGAAGCAATTATTAGGTAGAGCCGCATTGACGATCGAAGACCGTTCGGCAAAATGGAAATCGGAGCGATATAGCGAATATTATAATGTTCAAACAATACGGATGTCCGAATACTTCAGTTGTTCGAATCATTGCAACACTGAGTAGCTCTCGTTAGTATAAGACAACGTCCCCGATTCTTGGATGTCACGGGTAATCTCGAGAACCACTGGATGGATTTTGATGCGGTTTTCACCATTCACTAAAGGATATCTCGAGGAAGGTTTCTATAGAAAAACATACATGTATGATCAAAAGAAGCCAAGCAGTAACGATTTCAGTGAAAAAGTCGAAAAGAGAAACCTGGCGTCCGTGCGCTGGGCAAACCGTTAAACATATCAATATACAATGAGTGTAAGAATTATTCAGCATGAAAAGTTCTACAAAAAAGTCCCCGAGAGAATATCTCTATCTTCAATATATCGCCCACTATAAGTGTTTTTACGTTTTAATTTCTTCCAACAATCTCCATTCAATTACTGAGGCGACAGTTTACGAGCTAGCTAGGGCCGAGCCTATCACCCCAGTTACAGCCTAGCTAGCGGGCGAGCCTATTACCCCCAGATACAGCCAGCAGCAAACTGTTGAGTCGTGTTGAAAAAGGAAGCTTGTAGTTTAACGTGACCGTTAATCTAGAGATCATGAGCCACGGGACCTTCTTTTAACGTGGAATCCGAACCACAGGACATGGCATTTCAAGAGTCGTGTTGAGTTAAGACTTCAGTGAAGAGTGGTTTGTGTTCGGAGTTTCTCTGGAAGTGCAACGGGGCTTTTCTTCATTTCGCCTGTGAACTTTTCGTTCCGCAAAATACACAGTCAAGTTAAGATTGGACGGAAGAGGGATTTATGTTCCATGCACCTCGCCATTCTTAAATTACGTCTGACAAGAATTCGTTGCACATGCATCTCCATGATAATATAATTAATAGTCCAGTCAGTGATTTTAACCCATCATGCCGAGACGTAAACCGGATATAGGTCGTAAATCATTGGCATCGAAGAAAAAAAAAAGCGCTCATCACGTAATGCACTCATAACTGTTCTCGGGCGAAGCCGGGGTGGGTTACTAGTTTCACTAATATTTCGAAATTCGAATCTTAGAATAGGTTGGAAGTTCGAATGTGCGAATCAAATTAGTCGATACGCGAATATGTACCGCTTGTACATAACAACGAAAGCCAGCCTCTAGTCTAGATCAATGCTGTCATAAAAATCCATTTTGGCATCATTATGGCATTTAGTTAGTCAACTGCAGAGAAAGGGGCATCGATGGAGTGAAATGTATTCAACCGCTATATTAATCAACCATCCAATTTCAATGAGTGCATCAAACAATCGATACACAAACCAATACTGGTCAACACGTTTGAATTAAAAACAATACACGAGGCTGCACCAAAACTAATCAGCCTACAATGAAAGCTGATGCGGGATATTGCAGCAATTATACAGTATTATCATAATACTGCGATATCAATGGAGAGAGTCATATTAACGCAATTTAAACGTGTACAGCTTATACATCCCATCAATTACCAGAGAACAAAATAATATTCACCGTTTAAAACAGGGGAGGGGGGACCAAATAGAAACTGAACATAGTTTGTTATTTAACCATTTAGATTAATATTATTATTAGCCGGCCCCGTGGTGTTGGGGTAGCGTGCCTGCCTCTCACCCGGAGGCCCCGGGTTCGATCCCCGGCTCCGTCAGGGATTTTAAAACTGACGTGAGGGTTGGAACGGGGTACACTCAGCCTTGTGAGGACAATTGAGTTGCTTTCTGACAGTGAGACAGCGCCCCGATCACGAAAACCAAGATTAACGGCCGAGGGGACCCGACGCGCTGATCACGCGTCACCCCAATATCTGCAGGCCGAATGGCTGGGCAGCGGTCACTTGGTCGGCCTTAGCCCGTCATGGGCTGTATAGTGCCAGGGGTTGTTTATTATTATTCTCTCATTAACTCCTCTCATGAGGTTGGCGTCAGGAAGGGCATCCGGCCGTACAAACCATTGCCACAAAGACTTCCATCGCATCTCATCCCCGACCCCGTTGGAAAACGGGAATAATAAGGGGTAGACATACAATTATTATTATTAGTAGTAGTATTATTATTTTATTTAGCGTATGACTTTTAATGTCCGAGGACATGTTCGACTCGCCAGAGGCTGTAGCTGCTCCAAGCGAGCTACATGTCCGTTCTATTTAAAGTACTTCCAACTTTCGCTACCAGATAATACTGACACCTAGTGGTGGAACTTGGACAGAGTGTTTCAACGAAATCCAACCTAGAAATTTAGCTTCACATAAGTTTAGTTAGAGGAAGGATATTTTACATGCCATAAATCTATGACATGGGACCGCCGGCTTTACTTCCCCTCCGAAGGAAGGCATACTGAGGGTTTTATAACGCTCTTAAAAAATTCGACGGCTTCGGCCGGGATTTGAACCCGCGATCTTGGGTACAGCAGTTCAGCATGCTACCAACTACGCCACCGAAGCCGTTTAATGCCAAGCTACGAGCGATGAACAGAAACTAAGGTTGTTTGTCTACCCCTTATTATTCCAGTTTCCAACGGGGTCGGAAATGAGATGCGATGAAAGTCTATGGTTTTTAAGGCCGGATGCCCTTCCTGACGCCAACCTCATGAGAGGAGTTAATTAGGGACGAAATGAATGAAGATGAATGTAACTAGGCAAGGATGTGGAAGGAAGCGGCTGTGGCTGTCAGAAGGTACCGTCTCAGCATTTGCCTGTAATTGAAAATTGGGGAAACCATGGAAAACCATTTCAAGGATGGCCAACGGTGGGGCTCGAACCCACGTCTACCGAGTCCGCAGAGCTTGGCTCCATGGCCTAGTAGTGCGCTTTACCGAGCGTAGCTACCGCAGTCGGTGATCAGTAACTAAGGTTACAAGGCCGATACTTCTGTAGCTTCATACGTTATACAGTGCTTTCCTACGGAGGGGAAGTCAAGATGCCGGGTGGTCCCATGTCATAGATTTATGGCATGTTAAAGATCCTCCCACAGACTAAACTTGTGAGAGCTAAAATTTTTAGTTTAGTTTGATAACGCTCTATTAGTTCCAACATTCGCCGTCAGGTGCTGACTGCGATGGCATTTAGTAGTCACGTCCGCAGCTAGGTGTCATGGATGGTAGCATTTGGTAGCAAAAGTAGGAACTACTTGCAAAAATTAATCGTCTGCAGTCCTTACCTGAATTAAAAAAGTGACAGTCAGTCTGAAAGACTAGACTTTGTATCATTTTAAATGCTACAAATGCTGAAAAATGCTAGAAAGGCTGGAGGCTTCTCGCTTCGCTCGAAGCCAAAGACTCTTGACATGTTAGAAAATTATCTGCATAATACTTATCTTGCTTATCTGGTTTCAAATTACTCGCGAACGGCAAGTGCAAACCAAGGGCAAAGCAAGGTCAAGCGCGCGGGGACGTGCCCCTTCCATCCAGTCTAAAAACACTTATAATGGGCGATGTATTGAAGATAGAGATATGCTCTCGCGGACTTTTTTGTAGAACTTTTCATGCTGACCAATTCTTACGCTCATAGTATATTGATATTTTTAACAGTTTGGCCAGCGTAAGCTTAAGAAGCGCACGGACGCCAAGTTTGTTTTCGACTTTTTCACTGAAATCGTTACTGCTTGGCTTCCTTTCATCATACATAAATTATTTTCTACAGAATTTTTCCTCGAGATATCCTTTACAGAATGGTGAAAACCGCATCAAAATCCATCCAGTGGTTCTCGAGATTAGGCTACCCGTGACATCCAAGAATCGGGGATTTTTGTCTTATACTAACGAAGTAGAGATTGTCGGGGAACACATGCACCAAGCGGTACTATGACGTCACACACCTCAGTGCACCTGGGTACATTTCGTCCCGTCACCGTAACGTAACGCCAGACCCCAGCGTAACGACGAAGTCGACAAGATCATTTAAAATGATAAAACAGATAACACACACTAATACAGCCATCACAATTAACACCGGTTATCAGACAGGTTCTACACACACCCAAAGTACACGGGGCTGCATGACCGCGTTGTCGCAGCCCCTAAACTAAGGAACCAACCAACCAACCAGAATTTAGTAGTGTGGGGTCATTCGAATAGCCTACATATGGTTGGTACCTGCGAAGAGTTTCTGCGACTCACCACCGACAGCGCTAGTTCAAGGTAAACAACTAATAACTGGTCTCACGATTAGTTATTCCATTTCTGTGGGCGAAACAAGTAACCGCAGCCAGGACTTGTCACCGAGGGCGTCATCCTCCTTCATGACAACGCGCGACCTCATACAGCCCAGAACACCACCAGGCTGTTGAAGCAGTTTCGCTGGGACATCATTGATCAGCCTCCTTACAGTCCGGATCTCGCTCCAAGCGACCGTTACCTGTTTCCTCACTTGAAGGAGCACCTAGGAGGACGACGATTCGCTTCAGACGAGGAGGTGAAACATTTCGCGACAACATGGCTGAACATACAAGGACAAGAGGGTGTATTCAGACTCATCCTACGAAAAGACAAGTACCTAAACCGATATGGGGACTATGTACCATCAGTTGGATGTTGGTGGGATCCTCAGTTTAGGGGCTGCGACAATACTGTCATGTAGCCCCGTGTACTTTGGGTGTATGTAGAATCTGTCTGATAACCGGTGTTAATTGTGATGGTTGTATGTTATCTGTCTTTAATTCAGGTAAGGACTGCAGACATTCAATATCCAAGTAGTTTCTACTTTTGCTACCAAACGCCACCGTTAACGACAACTAGTTCTGAACTTGGTTACTAGATGCCACCGCAGTCGGCACTTGGAACTTAAAGAGTGTTAGTCATATCTAACATATAATTAAGCTTCATACATGTGTAATTAGTGGAAGGTTCTTTTACATGCCATGAATCTTATGACATGGGACCGCCGGCTTTCCTTCCCCTCCGTAGGAAGGCTACTGAAGGGTTTTTAACGCTCTTAAAAAATCCGACGACTTCGGCCGGGTATGAACCCGCGATTTTGGTCATAGTAGCTCAGCATGCTACAGGGTATTCTACTCTACACTATTCTACAAGGAGGCTAAATGACCATGAAATGAAACAACAACAACAAAATCAACAAAGTTTAGTTCCTGTATCAGAAAGAGAGAGTAGAAATTACTGTATTTTTATTAATCCACTAGCAACCCACCCCGGCTTCGCCCGGTATGTTAAACGGTTTACCCAGCGGAAGCTTAAAAGGCGCACGGACGGCAGGTTTTCCTTCGACTCGATTCACTGTAATCGTTACTGCTAGTCTTCCTTTTGGTCTTAAAAGAATGTTTTTCTATAGAAACCTTCCTCGAGAAATCCTTTGCAGAATGGTGAAAACCGCATCAAAATCCATCTAGTGGTTCTCGTGATTACCCGTGACATCCAAGAATCGAGGACTTGGTTTTATACTAGGGTGAGATTATTTAACTTGTCTTCCCTTTCCTTCTTTCAGACTTCCCTTCCTTCCTCTGACGTGTACGCCTGCTATTAATGTCCCTATTGTCCCCCACCCTCTCAGTGAGGGCGCTACTAATTACACCTACTGTAGACTGTAACAGAATTAAAATGAAAGCTGGAATATATTAAAATGACGTTATCATGAACGTGCGAAATGAAAGATCTGAAAATGTCAATATCCTGTAATTAACGCTACAGATTCTATCATCGACTGGCAGCGTATTAATTATTACATCCTCTGGATACAACAGAAAATAATTAATGGAAGCTAGGACTGAATCAGATTATTCAATTTCCAAAACAAAATCGAAGACATACCAGCATTGTTGTTACTTCATTACGCATGGAGAAAATAACGAGTATTATTGCATTAAAATCTATAGATACAGACGTGGTTTCCTTGCTTCTAAACAGAAACATACTTGAATACACAAACAATAGCTATATTCATGAATTCGGTAGTAGCTAGCGACATCGGTGGCCTAGTCGGTAGCATGCTGAGCTTCTATGCCCAAGATCGCGGGTTCAAACCCGGCCGAAGTCGTCAGATTTTTTAAGAGCGTTAAAAATCCCACAGTATGCCATCCTTCGGAGGGGAAGTATAGCCAGCGGTCCCAGGTCATAGATGTATGGCATGTTAAAGAACCTTCCACTAATTACACCTGTGTGAAGCTAAATTATAATATTGGTTCAACATTCGACGTTCGTCGCCAGGAGCAGACTGCGGTGGCATCTAGTAACCAAGTTCAGAACTAGTTGTCGTTGACGGTGGCGTTTGGCGGCAAATGTAGGAACTACATGAAAAAATTCTATGTCTGCAGTCCTCACTTGAATTGAAAACAGATAACCCACACTAATACAGTCATCACAATTAACACCGGTTATCAGACAGATTCTACACACACCCAAAGTACAAGGGGCTATATGACCGCGTTGTCGCAGCCCCTAAACTGAGGAACCAACCAACCTACTCTGTAGTAGCTAAAAGAAAAACAAAATGATATGCGAGTACCTAAAAATACGTAAGTTAATTGCAGTTTTGTTCCATTTATGGTAGTTTATTTGAGATTTTAGTCCGTAATATTTAAAAGCAAACCACAAGACAGTGTTTATTTCTAGCTTTAGTCGATTGAGAGAAATCCTACCTGCCAGAAAATTCAAATACTTCAGCACTTTTCAGCTTATATCTCATTGTTTGGTTATGGAATATACTGAGGTATGAGTGGTGCTGAGTAATGGAGTCAGGGCACAGCTAGTGGCTGTGGGTGTTGTGAAAGGTTCTACGTACTTATAGGGTTAGTATAGCTGTACTGACTCAGTGAGGAAAGAAATGGCAAACTAACTCACTCCACACCTTGCCTAGTACGCCTCATTATAGTGCTGCCTCGATTTTGTGGGTTTCTACCACATAACCTATGATGGTGCTCTTTGAGGATCCAACCAGCCTGACTACCTAACAGACACATTTACCATCAGGAAACTGGGGATAACACTCTTATTGATTCCAAGTTCCCTATATTCTAAATAAAGTTAATTAAACGGGATAGAGTGTGGAAATCACCTCCGACATCCTTGGTTTTACTGAATTTGAACAATTAACGTATTTAAGGAAAGGAAATGATGCTTAAGAGTGTGACGTTCTTGGTGACAATTTGATAAAATACGTATCTTTACACTCTCCTTACAATCAGATTTTCTACTAACAATTAAGCATTAATTTTATGCGTTGCGCAGTTCATGTCAGTTTTTTCTACACTTTACACACAACAACCTAATTAAAAACCTTTAAAAGAAATATTTTATGTTTTTAAAAACCTAAAATGATAATTTTTTAAACCTAAAAATCCGGGCCATAATCGTAATATACAGGGAGCGGCAAAAAGATCTGACGATTTTTAAATCACAACAACACAAACATTTTAAATGATACACTCTCTTTTATTACTTATAACAGCAAGGTGTACATGTCAATTAATGGAAAACACGAAAGAACAATAGATTTTAACTTTTAAGATTTGAAGATAACGTCTTTCAAATGATGCCCATCTTTTGCCATGCATTCTTCCAATCTTGCACTGAAGCTTTGCATAGTCATTAATAGGGCTCGGATTCGAGCATATTTGCATATTTTTTCCCTCAATAGTACACATTGAAAGAAGCCTTTCGGTGGTATTTTCGCCTCTCTGGGACCAACAGAATTGAAATTTATCGAGCATATAAATGCATAAAACCGTTATTTTCAGTATAGAAGCATATAAATGCATATTCTTGTGGTTTTCGTTTAAATAGTTTGTTTTTCTTCGAATCCCCCCCGAATTCGGGCCCTGACCATCCTTAAGGTTCGAAAACAGAAATAATTATTGAAAAGCCTATCTCGTGCGAATAATAGAACCGCAGGTGTTTAACCTTTAGTGAGGTCATTCTCGTCATTGAAACTTTTATTGACTGAATTAAGAAAATCATTCAAAACTGAAAACATAGAAAAAATTCTTGTTGTACAGATCAATGCAGATCTACTTCATTGACTCGCCTAATTCTGAACATCTTGTAAATGATCTTTTAAACTGTAACTTTTAGCCTATAAGAAAACTTCTCTTATATATACAGTTGACCGTCGTTTATCCGGACGTCAAACCACCGGAACGTCAATTATGCGGACGAGCCCAAAAAAAAAAAAAAGGACGGAGCAACGCGCGCTTACTACAGTAGTGAGTCGGTTCTCGTTTTCAATTGCTGTCTCTGTTGTCTCCTTCAGTTTGTTTACTCTATAATGTTTCAATGTGTTACCGTATGTGAGTGTGTGTACTGTATAACTTTGTGATAATGGCTTCTACGAGTGACAAGAAAGAAAAACGTAATCGCAATGTTTTATCCATTGAGAAGAAGGTGGAGATCATTAATGAACTGGATAAAGGTGAGAGTGTGCAGTGTCTAATGAAAACTTAGTGTTGGAAAATCTACATGTTATGATTTGAAGAAAGGAAAGGTGAAATTCTGATGTATGCATCGAAGTTAGATAGTGAAGAAGGGTCTAAAAAGAGGAGAACCATGAGATCAGCTACGGATAAAAATTGGAAGAAGAGGTGTACTTATGGTTTATTCAGACAAGAAGTAAGGGGGATCCCATTTCTGGATCTTTGTTATGTGAGAAAGCGTTGCAGCTAAATGAGAAGCTTGGTGGTTATTACCATAATGTACTGGGCATGTTTTTTTTCCTATGAAATAAACGCATGTTTGAATATCCGGAAAAATCGTTATCCGGAGCACTTTCGGTACCAATTAGTGCGGATAAACGACACTCTAATGTACTTGAAAAACTTGAATGCAAGTACCGGTATATTGCAGTGTATCATACATACAATTAGAAAATAAAACTCGTATAAAAAGGTATGTTATTGGTTTTTTCGTTCCACTTTCCTTTCTATAGTTTTTAACGGTGTTTTTCGAGAATATTCTGCATATTTAACCGCGTATGGTTTTCGAGCATATCTGGAGATTTTATCGAGCATATCGATCCGAGCCCTAGTCATTAGGCTTCAACTGCTGGACAATAACCATTTTATACGGATGAAAATGCAAATCGAAACGCAATATTCGTCTCACTGTTCGATCAGTCATTTGCAAAGCAGCAGCTTGTTTACGAGCCGGCCGCCGTGGACTGGTTTCCACAGCTTGTCTCACTCGCTCAACATTTTCTAGTGTCCCGGCTGACCTTGGATGGCCTGTCGACGTACGTTTTAAGGCTGAACCTGTAGCTCTAAAATCACTCACCCATAACAAAATTGTGTTACGAGATGGAACGCGTCCTCTTCGACTCGCTCAGCCGTACAACGACATAAACCGTCAGATCTTTTTGCCGCATGGCAAAAGATGGGCATCATTTGAAAGACGTTATCTTCAAATCTTAAAAGTTAAAATCTATTGTTCTTTCATGTTTTCCATTAATTGACATGTACACCTTGCTGTTATAAGTAATAAAAGAGTTTGTATCATTTAAAATGTTTGTGTTGTTGTGATTTAAAAACCGTCAGATCTTTTTGCCGCTCTCTGTATTAAGTTTTCAGTAGGTGGAGGGGGTGAAATTTTAAACGCAGCCTACCTACTCCAGATGAAACATTAGCAAATAATGTATTGGGTGGACGGGGTAAGAAATACACTAGAAAGACTATGATTGGGGTAATTATGGGATAGGGACTCACGAAGGGAAGAGGATAGGGTGTGCAGAAGGGTAAATGCCAGAGTTGAAGATACTCAGAGAAGAGTGAGTTATGGCGGCTTCGATCGCGCAGTTGGTAGCATGCTGAGCCTCTATGCCCAAGATCGCAGGTTCAAACCCGGCTGAAGTCGTTGACTTTTTTAAGAGCGTTAAAAATCCCTCAGTATGCCTTCCATTGGAGGGGAAGTAAAGCCGGCGGGCCCATACCATAGATGTATGACATGTAAAAGAACCTTCCACTAACTACAATTGTGTGACGCAAAATTTGTAGGTTAGATTTAGTTAATGCTCGCAAGTTCCAATATTCTTCGCCAAGGTGCTGGTTGCGGTGGCATCTAGTAGCCAAGTCCACAGCTAGGTGTCGTTGACGGTAGCACTTAGTAGCAAAATTAGGAACTACTTTAATTTGATCGTCTGCAGTCCTTACCTGAATCACAGATAACACACACTATTACAGCCATCACAATTAACACCGGCTATCAGGCAGATTCTACACACACCCAAAATACACGGGGCTACATGACCGCGTTTAACAGCCCCTAAACTGAGGAACCGACAAAGGGTCGAGGATAAGAACTGTAGGGGTAGACAAGGTTAGAATATGTTAAACAGATTACCTCGGATGTAAGGTTTGGAGGTATGTAGAGATGCAACGATTAGCTCAGAACAGGGAAGGATGGAAGGCTGAATCAAACCAGTCAAAAGACTGAAGACTCAAACAACAACAACAACAACAACAACAACAACAACAACAACAACAACAACAACAACAACAACAACAACAACAACAACAACAACAACAACAACAACAACAACAACAACAACTCAATGCTTTGTTCTTATGCGCCCCCATTAATCACCAAATTATTCCTCTTATTTCTCATTTCGTTAGACCTTCTAGATTTAAGCTATAGGATAGGCCCTACTCATAAATTCTCTTATTTCAGATATCTGTAACTTAATTAAAAGCATTTAAGAAACGCCTCATATTCGCACTTTATTAAGGTACCGGTAATTAAGGAAATTATGAAAGTTTTAATTTTGCAGCAGTAAACTGACAAAAAAGAAAATTGGCCACCATGTTGGAAAAGTCAAGGTAACTAAGTTGTCACCTCGTGACTTGGGCAGCCCTGTAACACGTAGGTTTCCATCAGTAAGTTATTCCAGCAGAACATGCTCATCTCATTATCTGGTAAAAATAACAAGATGACGTCACGTCACGTCATGTACCGGTCGATATTCCAGTCGATATTATGGGTCAAGCAGAACAGCAGTGATCTTGGCTTCATACAGTAACAATATTGTTGGTGTTAATTCATTTTAGGGGGTTGGAACATATTGGTCATCAGCCCCGTGTAACTGGAAGTGTGTTGAACTTGGTCTGAAAGCCTGTATTTATGCAATAACTGTAGCCTATTAGGGACAGGGATGAGGTAAGTGCCCCAGGACTTGAAGCAAGGTACTATCCATGCAGTTGCTTGGAAGAGAGTGGAATAACCCGGAGAAGAACCTACGATCTCCGAACCTGCTGCAGCTGAACTCTTGAATTGTAACTTTCAGTTGATTGACACGAATATATGCCCAATTAGATTGGGATAATGTGATTAATAATAATTGCTCAGATTACAAGAGGTAGGGGGTTAAAGGCGATTTCGACCGTCAAACGAGCATCTTCAGATCGAAGAAAAAAGAACAAGACCACAATTATTTAAACTTGATTACATTATTATTGGTAATAATAATAATGCAGTATTCAGGTTGTTGCTGTTGCTAGAGTCTTTGCGACATTGTGGTCATGTAGCCCCGCGTGTGTAGAACATGTCTGATAACTTGTGTCGTCTGTACTAATGTGTTTATTTGTAAATGAGGTAGTATTTGTGTAGGAAGTGGCCAGAGCCTTCTTAAGATAGATACCGGCCCAGCATTTGCCTGGAGTAGAAGTGGGGAAATCATACAGAAAGCCACTTCCAAGTTGGCAGAGGCAGGAATCGAACCCGCCTCTTCTCAGTTTTGCCTTACCAGGCTAAGTGTACTACAAGTTCCAGCTCTCAGACCAGAATTAAATATATTGGCAGAGCCGGGAATCGAACCCAGATCTCCGCGGTGACAGCCAAGAGTGCTAGCCACTACGCAACGAGGCGAGCACCGCGAAATATTCTAACACTTTGACGAAAGAAAATAAATGAGAGGTTCTTTTGTACAGAACTTTGTTTTTCGCTCCAACTTTTTAAATATATAACAGAACAAAGCTGATTTCCGAAGATTAATTTACTAATTACTATTGTTAAGCTCTATTTCCCATATGTATTGTAAATATTATGCATGATATAAAATCATTAATTGATATACAGTAGTAACTTTATATATATATTATACAGTCCCTAACAAAAGTTATTTCACATAAAAGATTTCTGGCCATACACTTTTGTCACAAATGATACCGTGAATATTTTGAAAATAACTTTGCCTCGTATGCATCTGTTTATGTAAAAACCATTGTGTTCATACAATTACTTTTTGAATCACATTTTTTAAATTAAAATGGGCTTACATGGGTAACATTTTTAACTTTTCAGAAAGAATAAAAAAATGTAAAATGATAAGTACATTTATGGGAATGTTATTTCTTATGCCAAAACGATCATTGACATTAGATAGTTCTGCAAAAGAAAATGAACATTAAGATAAACATGTTCGTTTAGTGTCTACAAATTAATCCGTCGGAAGAAAAGCTTGATTTTTAGAATGAAAAATTTCCAATAAAAATTCATAATTCAAAACGTAATGACTGAGCACAATGGTTTCTACATAAACAGATGATTAAGAGACTACCGTATGCTATTTTTTAAATAATCATGGAATAATTTCTGACAAAAGTGTATGACCAGGAATATTTTATGTGAAATAACCAATGGTCAATCTAAATTTTCCAGTGTACATTGACTCAAAGACTTGTTATTTTTTGAATTCTGATTTCTTTGTTCATTCCGTCAATTTTGTGTATTACTCTAATTTTTAGTTTTATTTAATTTTTTGTTTTATTAATTTTCGATTTTAACATATTTACAGCAGATGTCCACCTCTAAATTATTAATTTCATTCCAAATTTGTATACTTTAATCTGTGTTAAGAGGGGCAGATGACCTCGTAGTTCCACTCCTAAAAACAACAATAACTAATAAAACTAACTAAGGTAATGGTCTTAAACTTTTGTTAGGGACTGAAAGTAGAATCTGATGATGATGATGATAATTGTTGTTTTAAGGAGCCTAACATCTAGGTTATCGGCCCTAATGGTCTGGGTGATAGCGAAAATGTCAATGAAGTGGAAACCAGAACGAAAATTAAGTGAGAAGGAAAATAATAACAAAAAGGAACTCGGATTGAAACTACTCACAAAATGGAGAGCGGTAATACTTACAAAAGGGAATTTAGAACGAAAATACTCACAAAAGGAATAGATTGAAAAATACGCACAAAATGTAGGTTAACTTCAAAACACGTACAAAATGCAATGCACAGTCGAAAAACTTAAAAAATGCAAGTGAAATTCAAAATACTCACAAAATGCAAATGAGAGTGAAAATACGTACAAAATGCAATTGAGGTTCAAAATACTTACAAAATGCAAGTGAAATTGAAAATACACAATGCATTTTAAATTGAAAAAGGCCGGTTCAGATTCAAAATACTCACAAAGTGCAATTGAAATTCAAAAAAAATACAAAATGCAATTGAAATTGAAAAGGCTTACAAAATGTACGGTAGATTCAAACTACTCAATTGGATGGCCAATACTTACAAAATGCAATTTGGATTGAAAATACTTACAAAATGTATGGTAGATTCAAACTACTCAATTGGATGGCCAATACTTACAAAATGCAATTTGGATTGAAAATACTTACAAAATGTAATTTAGATTAAAAATACCCACAAAATGCAATTTAGATTGAAAATACTTGCAAAAAGCAGTTTAGGTTGAAAATACAAAATGCAATTGAAATTCAAAATACTCGCAAAAGTTCCGCCTCCTATATTGAAAGACTTAAGTTACTAAAAAGCAATTTAGATTGTCAATCCTTACAAAATGCAAATGAGGTTGAAAACACTCGCAAAACGCATTTTAGATCGAAAAAACCTACAAAATGCAACGTAGATGGAAAATACCTACTAAATGGAGTGTAGAGGACCAAAAGAAGAAAAAAAAAAGAAAAAAAATGCTAAAGGAAATTTAGATACACGGGGAGCCAATTAACAAAAACTGTGCGTGAAACTTAAAGAGAAAAGTATATATAATGAAAAGAAAACAAGAGGTCTGACCCCTCGAAGAAGGAGGGATCAGGAAAGATGAGACAAGGGCCAATTAAGGCGGGAAAGTGAAAGACTCCGTAGGCCTCGGATACCCTAATACCGTCGGGGTCGGAAAAGAACAAGAGTTGACCAAGGGAGGTCGACAGGAAAGAAGACAGAGAGGAGCCCAGCACAAGTAAGTGGAAGCAGTGCCGGACTCAGCTGGGGTCCCGTGGTCGCCAACCCACGTCCCACTAGATGTGAGCCCCTGGGGGAGAAAGTAGAATCTAACTGCATTGAGAGAGACGTGCAGTTCTACAAGGATTAAGGGTAACAGAAACCTGAGTAGGACTTGTTACGGTTTTGTATCTCGTGTGTGGTGAACAGCAGTACGGTAGCTATTGTCTGACAACTACAAACATGTTGTGGCTCACGGCAAACATTGACACACAACACACTGCTTTCAAGTCTAAGGGAGCGTGTGCGATCAACTCCTATACGCTGCATACAGAAATATCACATATTGTATTACTCAGTTTCTCTACTTGTCTTCCATGACCACAAACACGGTGATTCATACAGTGTTTCCAACATCAGAGAGAGAAAGTGCCAGTGTCGTTAAACACTCGATTATTCCCATTCCAGTGCTATGGTTACAGCCAATACTTCGGGTTTCTTTCTTTTGCTTCGATTTTTAAAGTGGCATCGAACCCTGATCTACGGGGACGACAGTCAAGAATGCTAACCACTACACCACGCTGGTTTGAGGGCTGGAAAGGGGTACACTCAGCTTCGCGAGGCAAAACTGAGAAGAGGCGGCTTCGATTCCCACCTCAGACATCCTGCAAGTGTTTTTCCGTAGTTTCCCCTTTTCTCCTACAGGCCTCGGCCGCCTCCATCCCAATCATCACCTCAAATACACTCACATACACTCTCACATCACAATAACACAGGTTATCAACTCCACAGGACTAAAATGACCACAAAGACCAAGCCCCTAAATGAAGCAATAGCAACAAAAATGCTTTCTAGACTCAATATTTTCTACAAAAGTCTTCTTGGCTGTCGCCCCGGAGGTCCGGGTTCGATTCCCGGCTTTGCAAAAATGTAATACTGGCCTTAGGGCTGGAAGGAGGTATACTCAGCCTCGTGAGGCAAAACTGAGAAAACTTCAGTCATCCTGGAACTGGTTATCCGTGGTTTTCTCCACTTCTATCCCATGCAAATTCTGGGATGGTTCCTACCTTAAGGCCGCGCCCACTTACTTCCCAATCCTCATTTGGATTACAAGTAGGCCTACACACACACTAATACAGCCATCACAATAATACAGGTTTTCACACAAATTACCCACACACCAAATTACATGGGGCTATATGAACCTAAAATAAGCAACAACAAATTCTACAAAAGGAATATATTGGAGCCTATATGACCGTGACCACCGAGAGACAAGGTCATAGCGATCCGCTGTGACGTCACGGCCCATCGACTCATTCTTCACCGTCACCCGAACTCAAAGACCGTCACACCACTTAACATAAAGTTACTACCGTGCTATTCGGTAAAATCTTTGAACAACTACTGAATGAACGAGTACCTAGCATTTGCAACTGTCTGAAACCTTTACGTTTATGAAGAGCATTCGCTAAGCCCCATGCAGCTTCTATGCCCAAGATAGCGGGTTCAAACCCGGCCGAAGTCGTCGGATTTTTAAGAGTGTTAAAAATCCCTCAGTATGCCTTCCTTCGGAGAAGTAAAGCCGGCGGTCCCATGTCATAGATGTATGGCATGTTAAAGATCCTTCCACTAATTACACCTGTGTGAAGCTAAATTGTATAGGTTAAGAATGTTAACAACGCTCTTAGGATCCTACGTTCGTTGCCAAGAGCCGACTGCGGTGGCGTCTAGTAACTAAGTTCTGAACTAGGCCTAGTAGTCGTTGACGGTGGCGTTTGGCGGCAAAAGTAGGAACTATTTGAAAAATTCAAAGTTGCAGTCCTTACTTGAATTAAAAAACAGATACACACACTAATACAGCCATCACAATTAACACCGGTTATCAGAGAGATTCTACACACACCCAAAGTTCACGGGCTACATGACCGCGTTGTCGCAGCCCCTAAACTGAGGAACCAACCAACCAACCAACCAACAGTATTAACCTACGTGCATCCGAAGAGAATAATTTTAACTGTAGAACTGGTCTGCTTGAAACGCAGCCTTTTATTTACTTCTTAATAAAGTAGGCTAATTGGAATGTATTGTGCACAGCTTGATGGTTGGAATATCGACAGTCGGAGATAGACTTTAAAACAAGAAAGTTATTAATTTTTTTTAAATTACTCGTGGACATATTTTAAATCAGTGCGATCCTTGTGCTATTAGCGTGTCTCGGTGGTCACGGTATGACACTTTCCAAAGCAAAATAACGGAACAACAAGTAGTTCCGTGAAGAACTGTAACGTTTCTTGGCTAGTGCACAGCTTGCCCCATGCTTGGGTGACCTGTTGTAACGTTTCATAGCTCGTGATATAAAATGAGTGCAGTAAATAGCTCGGTTAATAGGGCGCCAATCTCCAACAGACGGTTGTGAGATAAATTTATGTTTATTAAATTGAGATTCTTTACTTTCGGGGGAGGGGCAGCAGAGGCTAGCTGTAAAACACCTTATTCTATTATCTTGACCTCTGGGAAGTCTAGCATTGAGTAAATATTGACTGAAAGTCATAGAAGTTAAAAATAATTTATTAACAAACAGGATGAGATGAATGACGTCTTGCGACCTTTCAAACGGATAAAATACAAAGGGGAAGTTATTTCTTTAAATTATTGAAGTTAATAGTATTTACGTCCGACTTGCAATTGACAAATATGCATGAGCTCATCGGGTTGTAGATCTTCATGGGCGATGTTGGCGGAGGTATCTCGTTCCTGAAGTAGACATCTCGCGTAGTCTTCCATGGTTCCCAGTACCAATCCTACCTGATAAAGCTATCTGCCCACTAATTGCACAGATACTGTCGCCTAGCTGAGTGAATGGAATGGTTTCACTCGTCTCCGATATTCAGCGCAATGCTGAAAATATCCTAGCTAGATCTCCACTGAGTTTACTAGTTGAACTTTATGAAATTTTGTAGTTGAATCTCAACAAGTGAGGTCCAAGTTTAGAATTTTCAGTGCTTTCAAGTGAAAACATAATAATATTCTTCCTCTCCATACAGCACTGTCCCGGCTTATATATGGCAATTATATCTCCCACCAGCAGTAGGGGATCTGCCAATTGCAATATCAAAGTATTGTCTACAGAAAGTGACGCTCTTTCCTTATTGGCCGAAGTAAGTCCTTTGTCACGCACCAAGTGGCTATATTGGGGTGAAGGTCTCTCCCCCAGTGACACACTTCCATATTGGTGTCATGTAGCGGTATCTTCCTTAAAAATCACAAGGTTGCAGTTTTCTCGTCGTAAAACAATTTATTCTAAAAAGCTGTAGGGTCCATTGTTCCGACATCTTTTAGAATTAGCATGTTGGCTACCGATGGTCTCTCCTGGTTGCGACTCCCTTTCCACTCTTCCGGCCTCTTCATAAGCGGTTTATGACGGTTCAAGCGGTATCTATTGTCAGTTGTTAGTTCCGCAAGTGAGCTCAAGAAATATATTTATTGGGGGAGGGATTGTAAATTTACGGTTTGAAATCTCGGGTCGACGTCTAATTACAAGAATGGATGAAAATGAACATATGATTTTATATTACCCTTAAACACAATAAATATATACATGCACTATCGTTGCAATTGCACATCAATATAGTACTCTTAGTTCAATTGTTTTGGGTGTGGTGTACAAACACCACAGAACTAAATAGCGTATTTTTATATATCTTACTTATGTTAATTGCTTCGATCAACATACAAAATTTCAGTTTGATTGGTGTAATAGATTCGTAGATATTGAGAACCATATAAATATTTCGGATGGTCGCCATGTTGGATTTCTATATAAATGTAGGCCATAGAGTTATGTTCCATTACATGAAGAATATTGCTTACGTGTGTTATTCAAACTTCAATCGCATGATTAGGACACAAGAAATAAAAACAAGATTATAAAATTTCGCTTTGCCGCCATCTTGAGGTTATGCAACCAATTGAACTAAATTAGATGTCAGTGCATTACAATGTGTAGAAACATTTGCTGTAGGCTACCATGTTTCACTGCTTTCGGATGGTAAAATCGCGAGAAAAGTCTATTTAAATGTTTCAACTTCGCTTGGCCGCCATGTTCGTCTTGTACTTAACAGTTTTTTGAAAATCAAATAGGTGAACTTTTACTAGTGCCCTTTATCACCGAACAAAATGTCAGGGTGATACCATTAATAGTTTAGGATATACAGAATGCCGGTGAAATATTTCGCACAGCTGCCATGTTGGATTTGTGAGACGTAATAAAATTTGAAGGACACGGTCGGGGTCGGCCGGAATGATTTCATTGAAATCGCTCCAGTTGTTTAGATTGTATTAGGACACACATGGACAAAAGGTGATCTCAAAAGCCAATTTTTTCGTAAAGGAAAATAGGCTAAAAATTTGGTAGTAGTATTAGCCACTTGCCATAGCAACAGACAACTCTGGAATAGCAATTTATGGGTTGTCTAGCGACAGTGGCGCTTTCTCGAAAGAACCTTTCTCTTGTTGAATACATTGTAGTTCACAGAGTTGCCGCGGGCAGCCTCCGGTCGCTAGGAAACAAAAGAGCAACGTTCTGTACGATCAAAGGGAACATAACCTGATGTTATATGGCTGACATCGTTTCTTTTAATGGAAAAACACAGACCAACCAAGAGGTATAAGAAGCTATTTTACAAATTCGTTTCGAGACGCTCTGTGTGCGTGTCTTCAAAGTCCCATGAGCATCTATAAATCTTATTTCCTTCACGAGAATCCCAAAGAAGACTCCTTTTGCGATCGCTTATTCTTTCTTCTCCTCCTTTTCTTCCGTAAGTAAAAAAGTAGTCTGTGCGGAGGCGAGTAAAATAATAATGATGGGGTATTTTACCGAGGAAGGGTTGATCCTGCTGTGATTGGTTCCCGGTCGACAGGACCACCCAGGAGGGATTAAGGAAGGGAATAAAAACTCACCCCTCGATCGTGCCAGGCAAGCCAAGTAGGTCATTATGGGAACATTGTGAAGGAGACGTCCCCCACAACACATTAGCCCACCATTCATAGGAGACAATACAATATATTCCCATGTGGCTTTATGTTGCGTGTACAGATGTGAACATTAGTTATCGCTGTTTTAAGGGGCGGAACAGGGAGGTCATTTGTCCCAAATTCTTCTTAATAATAATAATAATAATAATAATAATAATGTTATTGGTTTTACGTCCCTTTTAACTACTCTGGCTTTTAGAGGCGCCGGGGTGCCGGAATTTTGCTCCGAATGGGTTCTTTAACGTTACAGGCACCCTCAAATGCCAACTAACTGCGCCAGGATTTGATCCTGAAATCCTGGGAACAGCAGACGAGAACGTTACCGCTGAGCTACGAAGCCAGTCCTCCAAATTATTACAATAAACGTACATTTTCCCAATTTATTTATCTATTGCAACAGGGTTGGACGTTACTATTAACAGTCACATTTTGTAGTATCGTTATTGTTGATTCCTTTAGGGTCCTTGCGACATCGAGGTCATGTAGCCCAGTGAACTTTGGTATGTTGTGAATTTGTCTGATAACCTGTGTCACTGCGATGTTTGTACTAGTGCGTGAATTTGTAACTGAGGTAGGATTCGGGTAGGAAGCGCTCGTGGCCTTAAATTAGGTACCATCCCAGCATTTGCTTATAGTAGAAGTGGGAAACCACGGAAAAACTACTTCCAGGATGGCTGAGGTAGGAATCTAACCCACCTCTTCTTAGTTTTACCTCACGAGGCTGAGTGTACCCCGTTCCAGCCCTCAGACGAGGATTAAATTCCTTGGCAGAGCCGGGAATCGAACCGCGTTGATAGTCAACATTGCTAGTCACTACGCAACAAGGTGGACAAATTTTGTGGTATCGGGGGGTTAACCACCTTACTAATGCTAATGGAGTGCTATTGTGGAGTCTGTAGTAGCGTGTGCACAGTATTTATAACTCAGGTAAAGATTGGGAAGGGAGCGGCCATGGCCTTAAGTTATGAACCATCCCGGCATTTGCCTGAAGTAGAAATGTGAAACCACGCAAAAAAACACTTCCAGGATGGCATAGGTGGGAAACGAACCTACCACTTCTCAGTTTTGGTTCGCGAGGCTCAGTGTACCCAAGTTCCCAACCTCGGACCAGAATTACATTTCTTGGCAGAGCTGGGGATCGAACCCTGACCTCCAGATTCCAATCACGTCTGCCGTAGAAGTGTGAAACACCGGAAAACCATTACTAGGATGCCTAAGATGGGACTCGAACCGATCTCTTCTGAGTTTACCCCCGTTTTAGCCCTGGATATTGGTATTATCGGCTGAGTTAGTAGGTCACTAGCACCAAGGGGGAAGGGGACTGCACAGGAAGGTACAGGTGGTTCGTGTTACAGGAAGCACACTGCTGGCTCGGGACAATAGCTGAGCCTCAGCTGTCTCTTACTCCCTTCTACAAGTTCAATGAGCGCGACAAGGTTACTGACACAGGGTTGGTCATCAACAGCTACCACAGCCACTTACGGAGGTAATGGTTCAACACAAGTGGGTTATCTTTAACTAGTAACCCACCCCGGCTTCGCCTGGTATCGTATCTTTAACGGTTTACCCAGCGTAAACGGACGGCAGGTCCCAGTCGCAATTCAGAAAAGCCGAGCTGAACAGCGAAACTCCAAACAATTATATACTCTTCTCTGAAGTCTTAACTCGTAATGACTCGACAGTTTGATGCTCGCTGATGCTGAGGTGATAGGCTCGCTCGCTCCGAAGCTAGTAAGTTAAATTTCCACTGAATGGAGATTGTTGGAAGAAATGAAAACGTAAAAACACTTATAGCGATGTATTAAAAATAGAGATATGCTGTCTGGGACATTTTTAGCCTATTTTGATTTATGAACTAGTAGTTCCGTGAAGTACTATACAGCCTATTTTCATATATCCTACTTATGTTAATTGCCTCTATCAACATACAAAATTTCAGTTTGATTACTATAATAGATTCGTAGATATTGATAACAGTCTAAATATTTCGGATGGTCACCATGTTGGATTGTTATATGTTACTTATAGGCCATCGAGTTATTGACCATTGAATGAAAATTATTGCGTAGGTTCATTATTCAAACTTTCTCTTCGATCGCGTGATTACGACACAAGAAATAAAAACTTAATTTTAAAATTTCGCACAGCCTCCATCTTGAGGTTATGTAAACAATTGAACTAAATTAGATGCCAGTGCATTACAATGTGTATAAACATTTACTGTACCATATTTCACTGCGCTCAGATAGTTAAATCGCGAGAAAAGCCTATTAACATGTTTCACCTTCGCTTGGCCGCCATGCTGGTTTTGTACTTTTCAGGTTTAAGCACTAAAATATTGGAAATAACGTAGCGACGTCTGTTCATGAAAATTTGCCTAAAATCAAAGAACATCATTTATACTCATCCGAAAATAAAATGATCTTTCCCTTAAAATGAAGTTGATCTTCCTTTCATTTAAGTTTCAAAATAATGCAAGTAAATATAAATTGTGTTCATTCTTTTAAAATATTCAAGTGGTACGCTAGTGTTTTGGTGGGCAGTGTATTTTACTACCTTTGTGTGCCTCAATCTTCAATCACTTTTAATTATAGTCACCAATAACCCGCTGATGAGTCTGACTTTGTGTACCTAGGCGAAACACCGCAAATGACATCGCCAAAGCCTAGAAGATTTGCAAGTTTTAGTTGTATTGTTACTTGAATACATTAAGAATCGTACGAATGAATGAATTAATGACAATATTCTTTCAGAATGTTTAGTGAGTGCATAAGTTATACAGTAACTTAATTGTATCATGAAATTGATTATCTGAAGGGAAAATTTATGGGCAAAAATTATAAATACTGGCATAATTATATTACTTCTGTTGTCAACATACCTTTTTCACTAATACATTGCGTGACTCAATAAATAAATTGTTGTCATGTTTGTAGTATAATAATAATAATAATAATAATAATAATAATAATAATAATAATGAACTACAAATTGGATCAATTAGAAGTAAGTTAGTAGAAAGAAGAATTATACGCAAAATACTCGGTCCCTTAAAAACTGCAGAATTCTGGAAATTAGGAAGTAATGATGAAATATATCGAAAAATGGAAAACATATCAGAAACAATACGGAAGAGGAGATTGCTACAGGATGGGTGACAGTGGGTTAACCAAGCAGATGTTCACATTCCTGTGGAACAAGAAGTCAACAACAACCTGGGTACAAGAAGTCAAAAAGGATTTGGAAACAATATCAGAGAAGAAGATACACCACAGAGATATATTTTTAGGCAAGATGTGCTAAAAATGGAAGGATTCCAAGGGAGGAAGGGAAAGAAAACCGGCTCGAAATGGTCCGAGGAAAGGAAGAGGAAACATAGTGAGATGATGAAGGAACACTGGAGGAAGAAGAAGGAACAGCAAAGGACAAAGTATTGAAATTGGCTCGTGGTCCCTAGTCGACCAAAACGGAAATAATAATAGGGTAAACCTTGGTTATTTCGTTACATTGATTATTTCGTGGTAATTTTTTATCTTTTCCTCACGCAGTAACCAGTGCCAAATTTCTCTCATAGATGGCATGAAATGTCGTGTTTCTAAATTCACCACGCTAGGCTTTGTCCTTGAGTGCTGGTTGACTGAGTGAGTCTTAGTGCTTGTTGAGGGGATATCTGCAGTGCATTTATCGCAGCGGAATCGGTGTGCTTATTTCACAACAGATAATTGGAGATATATGAAAGGTAACAGTCTATGATTTCGTATAACAAACAATTGTACATTACTGGATTTTTTTGATATAGTTAGGTATTTTTTACATTATTTGTTTCCACAGTACCACCTTAGATTTGCCGGCAGAATTCTTAGCATTTTATAACTAGTTTTTACCGCGCTACGCACCGTTCCAATATGTTAGCCGTTAAGTGTCCTTAAAATTACAAAATTAGTCATTCAATAATCAAATAGAGTAGTAAATTTAAAAGACTTAATTTTACAATATATACTACAGTAAATTAACATATCACGAATTAACCAATGTATCACGGATTTGCCATACCATGTTTTCTTCTTTTCATCAGATGCCCCCTAAATATCGACAGTACGAAAAGGAGAATTTGTTTAAAGCGGCAAAGCGGGTAAGAGAGGAAAACGTATCTTTGTATAGGGCATCTAAGGAATGTAATGTGCCATGGTCTACCCTGAAGGATTTTATTAAAAGGACTGAAGGAGAAGATGACGTAACAGAATGCATGCCAAAATTGGGGAAACCATTTGCTTTGCCCGTAGAAATGGAACAAACAATGTATAAATACATCCTCTCCATGCAAGAATTGGGATTCGGTCTGACGGTCATACAGATTCGGAAGTTGGCATATAAATTAGCTGTATCAGTGGGTAGGAAGCATCCGTTTAATGAGGAAGAACAGGCTGCTGGTGAATGCTGGTGGAAGGATTTTAGAACTCGGTATGGACTAACACTATGGGTGCCAGAAAAAATTGCAGCCTATAGGTCATCGATGTCGAATAGGTCGATTCTTAATGATTTATATGACAGACTGGGAACTTTACTTAGAGATCTGAAAATAGAAAATAAACCAGATCTGATTTGGAACTGTGATGAGACAGGGCTCTCGTATGTTGTTAAACCGGCCAAGATTGTTACAGCAATTGGTAGAAAATACATCTACAGAAGAACCTACACTGATCGTGGTGAAAACCACACCATGTTAGCCTGTGCCAATGCTAGTGGTCACTGGATACCACCTATGGTGATGTTTAAGGGTGTTAGAATGACAGAAGATCTCCTCAACGATATTATTCCAGGAAGTCTCGTGAAGCTTTCTCCGAAGGGATGGATAAACAGTGAACTCATTTTGGAATGGTTCCATCACTTCATATCCTCAATACCAGCTTTGAGACCTGTAATCCTGGTGATGGATTCGCATGGATCCCATGTTTCAGAAGATGTAATTAACTTAGCAAAGAAGAACAAGGTGTTCCTCCTGACATTTCCTTCACACACTACCCACCTTCTGCAACCTCTAAATGTTGGTGTCTACCGACCATTCAAACAGGCATGGGGCAAATTTCTGAATAGCCACATGGCTAAAAATCCAGGTCATAAGCCTCGAAGATCGGACTTTCACAGGTTGATGAAGCCTGCATTTTACAGTGCATTCAGCCCAGAGACAATAATATCGAGTTTCAGGAAGAAAGGGATTTATCCCTTCAATCCTAGCGCAGTGACTGATGGGACAATATCTACCTCGAAATTGACTGATCAGCCGAATGAAAATGCTGTAACAGCAGATCAGCAGCGAGACAAACATCCAGCAGAAGAGGAATTGCTTGCTTTGCCAGTCCACGAGGAGAACAAAAGCTAGCAGAGCAGGAAGAGAGATGGCAGGGCGAAATGTATAACTCCAATTCAGGAACTAGCACCACCAGGAGCCAGAGGTAAGCATTTTTCTTAATTTTTATGCTCTTTTACACACTTTATTATTAAATCTGTATTTTGATTGAAATATTAATTTTACAGGCAGCCAAAAAAGGATGGCAAGGAATATGTTTCACTACCAAGCACCTTTGGGCGTGACAAAAAAGAAGAAGAAGGTTGACGACTGGGATTGTGGATCTTGTGGTTGCAGTTATTCTGAGGATGTAAAGAATAAATCTGGGGCTCAGTTGATTCAGTGCAGTTTCTGTTTGATCTGGTATCATTCGAAATGCCAGCACTCATTTGAAGAGAATGACGATGTCTTCATGTGTGATGGATGTCAGATCAGTTCTGATGAAGACTGAATAAATAGTATTTAGTCTAGAACTATGTTATTTTTAAAAGGGTATAATTATCTCTCTCAAACTAGTTTTGTTTTTCTCAATACTGTTTTTTTTTATATATTTAAATATTGGATTTATGACCTATTTCAATAAATGTGTATTATAAGTTTTCGATGCATTACTTTATATATTTATTTAACTATCACGAAATTATCAAGGTGTTGTCACGATATTGCCAATGATATCACAAAATAACCAACATATTCATTTCAAGACTCAACTGATTTTAAATCGAAGTCATGTGTATTTAATTTCAACTTTATCCTTGATGCTTTGCGCACCAACATTGTAGCTTCATGAAAAGTAACTCATAAAATTTTGAAATTATTTTCTTACCCCTTTAAATGAAATAGTCCTAAAATTATCACGAAATTACCCAGGTTTACCCTAATTATTATAATAGTTTTACGTCCAATTATTTACTGCGTTTTAGAGACGTCGAGTTGTCGGAATTTCGCCCCGAAGGGGATCTTAAATGCTAGTAAATCAACTGACACGGCTCCATCGCATTCGCGCACCCTCAAATGCAAACTGACTACGCCAAGCAGCCAGTCTGTTATGTCGAGGGACAAATGGTAAGGTTACATTGTTAGTAACTTATTTAAGGTGACGCGGACTATATAATCACCATGATTGTAGTGATAGAATGCAGCCGAAAGAAATCAGTAACCCCCTATCTACGTCAAATTGGCAAGTAAAAAGCTAAAGGAAGAAGAAGACTTCTGCAACTTAGGGAGCAAAATAACCAGTGATGGATGAAGCAAAGAAGATATAAAAAGTAGATTAGCTGAGGCAAGGACAGCATTTCTACAGAAAAGAAATCTGTGCAGCAGAGAATAGGAGAATAGAAGAATTTGAAATGTGGTGTTGCAGGAGAATGAAGATCAGATGGGTAGATAGGGTTACAAATGAAGAGGTATTAAGACGAATGGGAGAGGAGAGATGTTTCTGGTGACTGCTAATGAAGAGAAGAGATAGGTTGGCAGGTCAAATACTAAGACACTCGGGAATAGCAAACTTAGTTATGGAAGGAAGGGTCGAGGACAAGAACTGTAGGGGTAGACTAAGGTTAGAATACATTGAACAGATTGCCTCGGATGTAAGGTGATGGTAGTTACGTAGCTCAGGACAGGGACACATGGATTTCTGCATCAAACCAGTCAAAGGACTGAAGACTCGAACAACAACATGTGATCGAGGCAAGCAGTTTCGAAGGCAACAATAGCGAGCTGGCTGCAGTTGGTAACCCTGAACGCTCGACCTGTGGCATAGCTACAAGGCAGTGACTAACCACTACCTAAGTATTTCTGGTAGTGACAGCACGCGCGCTATGTTTTACACGGTAATCTTGCAACATGCATGACGCGCATTTTAACATTAGAAGTGCCTATGCAATCAGTGCACCGCATTTCTTTGATATATTTGCGGGGAGGAGATTATGTTCATTTCAGGGGCTTGGACATCGTAGTCATTATCCCCGTGTACATCAGTGAGTGTGGAATTTTGTCTGATAACCTGTGTTATTTTGATGGCTGCATTAGTGTGTGTGTGTGTGTGTGTATGTGCAATAATGCAGGTGAGGATTGGTAAGAAAGCGGCCGCCGCTTTAAGTTAGGAACCATCCCGGTATTCACCTGGAGTAGAAGTGGAAAACCACTGAAAACCACTTCTGAGGTGCGAATCGAACCCGGGCCTCCGTGGTGACAACCAAGAATGCTATCTACTACGCAATGAGGCTTTTTTTTTGCAATAAACCGAAGCCTATCACTCCTTAGTTTTCTTCTTCAATAGTCCACAACAATATATAAATCTTAATCACATGTTATTTATTTGAGGTTATTTTTCACATATTCCAGTAACTGGAATGATTTTTGTGTTGACCGACTGAAAGCTAAAATGTTAATTGTTAATATGGCAACACTGCAAAATGTCATCAAAGTTATCTTTATAACATACAGGGTCTTTCATATAAAGTAAGAACGGCGAGCGGCGGTTTTGTCATTCGCTGCTGAAGCCGGCTTGGCCGAGCTTGTGACGCGCCACGGCCCCCTGCTGTAGTATTGAAAGCGCGCGCATAGTACAAACTACCTTGCAATAAGCGTGCAGGTGTTGTCAGTCGCCAGTCTGAACCACAGCTGCTAACATGTTGCGACAGTTATCATTGCAACATCGTATTTTTGTATGTAAAATTTATTTTAATTACGATTCGGCTCGGCGGGTACGTGATGCATTTGTTCAGCAATTTCCTGATGAAGTGCCACCTTCACTAGCACATATTCACGTAATTGTAAATAACTTTGACACTACTGGTTCAGTGCTCAATAAAAAACACAAAATAAAAAATCAGAAAAAATACAGTGGCATGACTCACTCGCGTCAGCCAAAATGCGGTTACCAGATACAATGCCTGTATAACCCAGGTAGGACGACACTTCCAGCAACTTTTATAAGGTAATATTTCATAGAGGATTGTACACACGCTTAGAGCAGGGGGCCACGGTTCGCCACAAGCTCGGTCAAGGCCAGCACACTAGCGGATAACAAACCCGCTGCTTGGCGTTCTTACTTTATATGAAAGACCCTGTACATGGCAATTACAACGGAACCTCCGTGGCTTAGGCGGCAGCACGCTGCGCCGGCCTCTCACCGCTGGGAGCGTGGTTCAAGTCCCGGTCACTCCATGTGAGATTTGTGCTCGACAAAGCGGAGGTAGACAGGTTTTTCTCCGGGTACTCCGGTTTTCCCCTGTCACAATTTCATTCCAGCAACACTCTCCACTATCATTTCATTTCATCTGTCATTCATTTACTCATTGCCCCAGGGAAGTGCGACAGGCTTCGGCAGCCGACACAGTTCATATCCTCGCCGCTAGATGGGGGCTTCATTCATTTCATTCCCTGACCCGGTCGGAGACTGGAAGCAGGCTGTGGATTTTCAGTATTGCAATTACAACGCATACTGGTTGGTTCTTAAGTTTAGGGGCTGCGACAACGCGGTCATGTAGCCCCGTGTACTTTGGGTGTGTGTAGAATCTGTCTGATAACCGGTGTTAATTGTGATGACTGTATTAGTGTGTGTTATCTGTTGTTTTTTTTTAAATTTTAAGTACTGCAACTTAGATTTTTTCAAATAGTTCCTACTTTTGCCGCCAAGTGCCACCGTCAACAACTACTAGGCCAAGTTCAGAATTTAACTACTAGACGCCACTGCAGTCGGCTCTTAGCAACGAACGTAGACACCTAAGAGCGTTGTTTACATTCTTAACCCATCCAATTTAGCTTCACACAGGTGCAATTAGTGGGAGGTTCTTTAACATGCCATAAATCTATGAAATGGGACCGCCGGCTTTATTTCCCCTCCGAAGGAAGGCATACTGAGGGATTGTTAACGCTCTTAAAAAATCCGACGGCTTCGGCCGGGTTTGAACCCGCTATCTTGGGCATAGAAGCTCAGCATGCTACCGACTACGCCACCGAAGCCGCTACAACGCATACTAATCAATCTTGAGAAGCCTCCGTGGCTTAGGCGGCAGCACGCCGGCCTCTCACCGCTGGGTCCGTGGTTCAAATCCCGGACATTCCATGTGAGATCTGTGCTGGACAAAACGGAGGCAGACAGGTTTTTCTCCGGGTACTCCGGTTTTCCCTGTCAAAATTTCATTCCAGCAACACTCTTCACTATCATTTCATTTCATCTGTCATTCATTTAATCATTGCCCCAGGGAAGTGCGACAGGCTTCGCCGCTTCATGCATTCCATTCCCTGACCCGGATCGGTCGACTGGAAGCATTTTTCATTTTCACTAATCAATCTCATGATCCGTGAAGTCTATTTATGTTCCTAAGCAATGAGATTGGTGTACGCGGGGCCAGTTGTAGCCTAACGAGACCGAGACCAGGAGGGAACGGTGGAACAACATTATGAGCAGTTAAAAAGGTAATAACCACGATTTCTCCGCGGCTAAGATTAACTTAAGTTTACGAGGCGTCATTTTAACATCCATTCTCTAACTGCACAAAAATAAATTAGATCATTCATGCCAACACTTCCTGTTTTATTTACCGTACTGTTATCATGACGTCATTTCTGCCAGACCACCGACGTTACTTTCTACACAGCAATGTGCTTTTCGGAAGTCTCCCTTCGAAAAATGTACGATATATGATGCACTGTTTAATAATAATAATAATAATAATAATAATAATACTAATAATAATAATAATAATAATAATAATAATTTTCAGGAAAATGGAAATAGCATACAATCTAACAAAGGCCATTTACAACAAGAAATCCATATCAACAAATGCCAAGTTAAGACACTACCAAACAGTCATCCGTCCAGAGGCTTTGTATGCTGCAGAGTGTCTTGCAATGCATCGCAAGGGACTAACAGAGAAGCTGGAAGTGAAAGAAAGAAAAATTCTAAGAAAAATCTTGGGTCCGGTAAAAGAAAATGGGGAATATAGGAGAAGGCACAACCACGAACTTTACACCCACGTGGAAAAAATAACTGATGCCATGAGGAAACGGAGAATTACCTTTTACTGTCATATAACAAGAATGAACCAAGCACGATTGACAAATAGAATTTTCACCTACTTCCTCAAAAAGAAAACCAAGGGAGCTTGGTTCATTGAGGTGGACAAAGATTTACAAGAAGTGGGAATAACAGGCAACGCTATTTGGGAACGTGCCACACTTCAACAAAAACTAACAGCACACCGATGTTTTCAAGAAGGCCAGAGCTTCCAACTGGCAAGAAGTGGACTGCAGAAAGGAAACAACAGCATCGAGAACTAATGCGAAAGTACTGGGAGGATGTTAAAGCTCGATGCAACAAGAAACAGTTGAAATGACGTGGTCCTTAGATGGCCGAATCGAAAGAAGAAGAAGAAGAAGAAGAACTAATAACAATAACTGCATCAAACTACTGGTTCACCTCAGGACAGTATTTACAGAAGCTGAAGGTTTTATGCTTGAAATTCAAGACCAAGACATCCTTACAAGAAACTACCTCAAGTTTATTGTAAAAGATCCCGCTGTACCAGATTATAAGTGACGCTAAGGTTGTCAACAGTCAGAAACAATACAGCATATTACATCTGCATGTAGGTATTTCATGGCGACGGAGCACAAACTAAGGCAGGATGAACCTTTGAAAATTGTCAATGCTTTCAGATACTTAGGAATGACTCTTCAGCCAACATCTAAATCGTTCCATATACATACTAAGGAGAGAGCTGTAGCAGCGACTAAAGCAATATTTGATACCAAGAATCTCAAGCAATTGAGTTTAAGCACCGCTATAAAAGGTCTAGAAGTCAAAATTATCCCAATATTGTGTAATGACTGAGAACTGACTTGGGAAAGCCTCAGTTTATCAGGTCTCAAGACATTGGAAAGAGTGAAATCACGATTTTTGAAAATTACACTTGTAATATCCAAATTTGCCCTATGGAGGCTCGCGTATGAACTAGCACGAGAAACCTTTCTAATGGAAAACCTACGTTTATAATTTTCACTCTCAGCAACAACAAACTGGTCCAAGTTAATATAAGAAAGAAAACAGAAGACCACACACGGAAGCAACCTAATCAACCATTGAGATACATGATCTCAAATTTAGCTGTACATGGCTATCATCATAAAATACAGTACGTAGAACTAAGACTTTTCAAGAACCCAGTCGTAAATGTGAATGTGAGATTTGTAATGAATACTGTGATCGGTACCATGCCAATACGTGTTCTAAGAGAGGAATCTCCATTAGCCAACTTTGTAAATCTTTGTTACATTTGTATGCACAATTGTACGCTTTTCTTATTAATAATAAATAATGCATCAAGTTCCGTATCACCAATATCCGCCAGAGAATGTTCTTGAAAACAATGAATACCGGTACAAGTTGTAGACTATTGGGACCGAACTATTCTGACTGATCTATCGGTATCACACTACAGGCCGGATCTGGTGGTCAATAAGAAAATGAAGCAAACTACAACCTCGATTGATGTTGCAATCTCTAACAAGAATCTCCAATCAAACACACACAGAATAGATCAGGAAATATAGCGAGTTGGTCGACCCAATCAGCAGGCAATGGCATGTAGAACGGGCGAAGACCATACCTATTATTGTCTGGAGTACGGGCGTGATCGCAAGTGCCTTGCACTAAGGCCTTAAAGAACTGGATCTGAATACTCAACTGTACAAACGAGGCGTCATTTTAACATCCATTCTCTAACTGCGGAAGACGGTAGTTCTCTCAACAACAAGAATCGTCCGGAAGTTCATGGGTAGCGATTTCAACTTTGCGGATTAGAAGTGGCTCTTTCAATAACTAAGTTATACTTTGGTTCCCTGAAGCCCACATAGTTATGTTGTGATGTACCAGCAATGTGTTATATGTAGGCCTACTGTATATAACTTAATAATAATAATAATAATAATAATAATAATAATAATAATAATAATAATAATAATAATAATAATAATAAGACTTAGGAGAAGCAATTCAACCATCACGATTGAGTCATGAGCGAAACAAAGAATTTCAAAATTAGAGTAGGCCTGTAGAATCATCTGGAACAGATACAACAAGAAAATCAAAATTGGTTGGTTGGTTCCTCAGTTTAGGGGCGGCGACAACGCGGTCATGTAGCCCCGTGTACTTTGGGTGTGTGTAGAATCTGTCTGATAACCGGTGTTAATTGTGATGGCTGTATTAGTGTGTGTTATCTGTATTGTAATTTAAGTACAGACTACAACTTAGATTTTTTCAAATAGTTCCTACTTTTGCCACCAAACGCCACCGTCAACGACTACTAGGCCTAGTTCAGAACTTAGCTACTAGAGGCCACCGCAGTCGGCTCTTGGCAACGAACGTAGAAACCTAAGAGCGTTGTTTACATTCTTAACCTATCCAATTTTAGATTCACACAGGTGCAATTAGTGGAAGGTTGTTTAACATGCCATAAATCTACAACATGGGACCGCCGGCTTTATTTCCCCTCCGAAGGAAGGCATACTGAGGAATTTTTAACGCTCTTAAAAGATCCGATGGCTTCGGCTGGGTTTGAGCCCACTATCTTGGCCATAGAAGCTCAGCATGCTACCGACTACGCCACTGAAGCCGCCTAAAATCAAAATTGACGAACGCATAATTAAGACGGAGTCGATCTTGTATAATTTGCTCTGTGATGCCAATGTCTTGAAGGTGTTTTATCATTTTAAATGACCTTGTCGACTTCGTCGTTACGCTGAGGTCTGGCGTTACGTTACGGTGACGGGACGAAATGTACCGAGAATGCACTGAGGTGTGTGACGTCATAGTACGATGTAGCAGCCGAGTACCAAGAAGGCAGTGCGAGAACAGAGTTTCAAGAAGGCAGTGTGAGAACAATCAAGTAGGCAGTGAAGAAACAAAATAGAATCTTGAAACTTTGTTGTCCCACTGCCTTCTTGGTACTCGGCTGCTAGCATTTAAAATGATATAAAGTTCAGTCTTTGAGACTGACTATCCGTGTCTTTTTTTTATTCCACTAAGCCAGTTGTTCTTGACTGAGAGAGCAATGTTGAGAATCCTTTTGGTGAGCCTATCATTGTTCATTCTGAGAATGTGGCCGTAGAACATAAATCGCCTTTTCCTGAAGATGTCAGTCATCTTTTCAGCATGCTGATGAAGCTCCTGAGAGTTCCGTTTCATCCAGATTCCTTCTGAGCAGACTGGACCAAGGATTTTCCTCAATATTTTCCTTTCTTGATTCTCTACGTATTTAATAAGAGATCTGCCTCCAATAATCAAGGTTTCCGAGGCGCACAGTAATCAAACCTGAAGCACTGTGTGAGAGATTTTTTCTGATTGACGATATATATCCTGGGATGATTTCTTCCTCCATATTCCCTCTATACAAACTGTAATTATAATAATAATTATTATCGTCCCCTTATAGGTTGTCAACCCACAAACGTTTGATCCTTCCTTGGTCCCCCACTGGATTTGCTCCAAGTAACCCTAGAACCAGCGACATGTAAGGCCAAGCGATTCTTATGTAGGTAACCGTTCCTTCCCCGGTGAGGACATGAATCAATGTATTATGCAATCCTAATAAATAACTCTGCTCCACAATATCAGCTGTTTCATATAAAACCCATTTCAATTTCAATGAACTGGGGTTCCACTCCGGCAGGGACACGTGACAGAGTGAAATATCACCCTTTTCCGCACATCTGGCACTTGAAATAAGGAACATAAATAATGTATTTCCCCGACACGAGACGGCAGATCGATCAGTCACGTGATCGCGCATTATTGAACATCACTGGAAATTGGCTTTACGTATTTATCACACGGAAGTTATATTTAAGTTACTCTTCAGTAAAGAAAAGAAAAAGAGAAAAGGCATTAGTCGGCTGAAGAGATTTTTTCTAGTTCATTTCCCAGATAGCCGTCTTTATAGGGCGTATCCAGAGGTTTTTTGTTTCCCTTCTGGAAAAGGAAATATTATAATCCAACAAAGGTTACATAGTTATTTATTTATTAAGGTTCTAAGAGGCGGAAAAGTGAGGTCATCTTCCCCAAAGGTTACATAAACGAAACTTATTTTTATCAGATAAAAAATATGGAAATATGGTGTTACAGGAGAATGATGAAGATCAGATGGGTAGATAGGGTAACAAATGAAGAGGTATTAAGACGAGTCGGAGAGATGTTTCTGGCGACTGCTAATGAAGAGAAGAGATAGGTTGGTAGGACACATACTAAGACACCCAGGAATAGCAAGCTTAGTTATGGAAGGAAGGGTCGAGGACAAGAACTGTAGGGGTAGACCAAGGTTAGAATATGTTAAACAGATTGCCTCGGATGTAGGGTGTGGTAGCTTTGTAGAGATGAAACGATTAGCTCAGGACAGGGAGGCATGAAAGGCTGCATCTAATCAGTCAAAAGACTGAAGACTCAAACAACACAACAAATATGAGACTAGTGTCAGGCTCTCGATTAACTGTTATAATAGGCGCCGAGAGTGGAAAAGATCGTCCCTACAAGATTGGTATATGAGCTAGCGAAGGAAACCTTCTACACAAGAGGACCTCAGGCTGAAAATAATTACTTTTGCTAGCTACAGGACCATCTACAAAATGTATTAAACAGTAGAAAAGCAAAGAGAAGAAAATGGACCGAGACTTCTATATCACTGAGACCATGATGGACAGAACGTGGACCAACAGGAATCAAGAACAAAGACATATAATAACGACACTCGCCATTTATGGCTTTCATCATAAGATTTGCTCAACCAGATCTTACCATAGCCCGAGTGACAAATGTATAAGTGAACTATCCGACGAGAGCCTGAGGATTTGAATGGTTTTTGAATAGTATGGACTCCGTCTTGAGGAAAGAATTCATGATGAAAATAAATAAATGTAAAACAAAAATACTGGAATGCAGCCGAAATAAATCAGAAACCTCTATGGACATCAAATTGGCAGGTGAAAAGCGTAAGGAAGTAGGAGACTTCTGTTACTTAGGAAGCAAAATAACCAGTGATAGACGAAGCAAAGAGGATATAAAAAGTAGGTTCGTTCAGGCAAGAAACGCATTTCTACAACAAAAAAGGAATCTGTTGACATCGAATATAGATTTAGGTATTAGGAAGTCATTTTTGAAAGCCTTTGTCTGGAGTGCGGCGCTCTATGGAAGTGAAACTTGAAAACTGTTGGTGCAGCAGAAAGGAGGAGAATTAAAGCGTTTGGAACGTGGTGTTACTGGAGAATGATGAAGATCAGACAGGTAGATAGGGTTACAAACGATGAGGTATTAAGAAGAGTGGGAGAGGAGAGATGTTTCTGGCGACTGCTAACTTTCTTTTTTATTTTTTATTTATTTTTTAGCGTATGGATTTTAGTGCGGGAGTGTCCGAGGACATGTTCGGCTCGCCAGTTTTGTAGCTGCTTCGAGACGGACACCCAATGGGTGAGCTACAAGTACCGTTGGGGAGGAAAGTTGGAATGTAAGGGCGAGGAGTTGGAAGGTAGCGGCTGTGGCCTATAGGTAGGGACCAACCCCGCATTTGCCTGGAAGGAAGATGGGAAACCACAGAAGACCATCTTCAAGGTTGCCGGCGGGGGGATTCGAACCTCCTCGCCTCCCGGATGTGAGCGACTGCCAGCAGTCATGCCGTAACGACCACGGCTAACTCACCCTGTGCGACTGCTAATGAAGAGAATAGATAGGTTGGTAGGACACATACTAAGACACCCAGGAATAGCAAGCTTAGTTATGGAAGGAAGGGTCGAGGACAAGAACTGTAGAGGTAGACCAAGGTTAGAATATCTGTTAAACAGATCGCCTCGGATGTAGGGTGTTGTAGCTATGTAGATATGAAACGATTAGCTCAGCTCAGGGCAGGGAGGCATGGAGTGCTGCATCAAAACAGTCAAAAGACTGAAGACTCAAACACAGTACCATATAACGACATGCCACAAAAGAACGAGATCACTTAATGAATACAGTAAATATTAATGCTCAGTTGACAGATCAATCCTATTAGGTTTAGTTGTTTCAATCAAGGAAATCTTTCATTCATTAAGTTAACTTTTATAACTGTCGGTAGAGCGCCAATGACAACGGCATACCTGGTTGAGCTAATGTTGACTTAAAATATTTGGAGATATTTTAACAATAACACAGAACTTGGAGATAAAACATACAAATCAGTGGCCAAACATTGTATAAGATCTGTTGACAGTAATGGTGTAGGCCTACACTTCCTGCAGTTTGGCTAAGTAGGTTGTATAAGTTGTATAGGTCTATGTCAATAGTTTATAGCCTACTGTCGACCAAAGTACACTCGAGTTTGAAGGTTGTTTGTGAAGTAACCAATAGACCTACATAAAATCCAATAACATCATTTTCGTCGTTCTATTGTACGTTAGCTCATGTAGGTTTGGAATATTTAATTTATATTTTAATAATTTTTGTCGAAGTTGGAGCACAAAAAGTGCACGTTTTTAAGCGCGTTTCAACCATGCGTCACATTTAAGAATTATTATCTCAAAACCCCGTCATCAAATCGAATCCAAATTTTAACACACTATACATTGGAATGTTGTATAACTGGTTAATTAATTTCAACATTTTGCGTGTCCAAGAAAAAAAGTTATCATTTTTGTAAAGTAACTTTTTCTCGGCTCGGGGTGGTTGGAAAATGTAGTTCTTGGTCGCGATGTAATCCTTATACATCAAAAGGTTATGCTGTATGACTGTGAAATACGTAAATTAACTCACTTATTTTATATCGGTTTGTATTTGCAGGCGGAAATATCACATCGTTCACCAGCTAGCCGCTCCGGGAAAAGCTGTACAGCGCTGCCGAAATGGAGCCCATCACGCATCATGGCGTGCCTCGCTCAGAAGTTCCCGGAGCGGCTAGCTGGTGAACGATGTGTTATTTCCGCCTACAAATACAAACCGATATAAAATAAGTGAGTTAATTTACGTATTTCACAGTCATACAGCATAACGTTTTGATGTATAAGGATTACATCGCGACCAAGAACTACATCTTCCAACCACCCCTAGCCGAGAAAAAGTTACCTTGCCAAAATGATAATTTTATTTCCTGGACAAGCAAATTTTTAAAATTAATAAACCAGTTATACAACATTCCAATGTATATTGTGTTAAAATTTGGATTCGATCTGATGACGGGTTTTTGAGATAATAATTCTTAAATGTGACGCATGGTTGAAACACGCTTAAAAACGTGCACTTTTTGTGTTCCAACTGCGATAAAAAAAATATTAAAATATAAATTAAAAATTCCAAACCTACATGAGCTAACGTACAATAGAACGACGAAAATGATGATGTTATTGGATTTTATGTAGGTCTATTGGTTACTTCACAAACAACCTTCAAACTCGAGTACACATAATACTTTGGTCGACAGTAGTTAGGTAGATTTCATGAGGAAGCTACCTATTTCAATGGGTAGCACGTTGCGACTTACGGAAATGATCGATATCTTTGAGTTTCACATCCCCCAGACCCCAAAACCACGTCGGTTCAAACGTGTATACAGTATATAATTAATATATATAACTATATCACTTTCTTGTGGACAAGATAACTAAGTTTACCGTCATTTTGGTTGGTTCCTCAGTGTAGTGGCTGCGACAACGCGGTCATGTAGCCCCGTGTACTTTGGGTGTGTGTGTAATTTGTGTGATAACTGGTGTTAATTCTGATGGCTGTATTAGTGTGTGTTATCTATTTTAATTCACGTAAGGACTGCGGACGATAATTTCAAGTAGTTCTTACTTTTGCTACTAAATGCTACCGTCCACGACACCTAGCCGCGAACTTGGCTACTAGATGCCATCGCAGTCAGCACCTGGCGGCTAACGTTAGAACTAATATAGCGCTTTCAATTCTAACCTACACATTTTGGCTTCACACAAGTGTAGTTAGTGGAAAGTTATTTTTCGTGCCATAAATCTATGACATGGGACCGCCGGCTTTACTGTACTTCCCCTCCGGAATGAAGGCATACTGATGGATTTTTAACGCTATTAAAATATCTGACGACCTCGGCCGGGTTTGAACCCGCGACCTTGGACATAGAAGCTGAAGTATGCCCCCGAAGCCGTCCACCGTCATTTTTCACCAATCACTTTCAAATGTATTCATTAAAATATATAGCCAATCACAGTGTCAGTCGAGTTCGTTAATGGGCAAAATCGAACCAAGGGGGTGAATAAGTGAAAAATGTAATCTATTCCAAGTCCGTACTTTTCTTCGTATAAGGGCGAAAGACTTATGTCGGCTGGTTGTTTCCTCAGTTTAGGGGCTGCGACAACGCGGTCATGTAGCCCCGTGTACTTTGGGGGTGTGTAGAATCTGTCTGATAACCGGTGTTAATTGTGATGACTGTATTAGTGTGTGTTTCTGTTTCTATTCAAGTAAGAACTGCAGACTTTGAATTGTTCAAGTAATTTCTACTTTTGCCGCCAAACGCCACCGTTAACAACTACTAGTTCAGAACTTGGCTACTGGACGCCACCACAGTCGACTCCTGACGACGAACGTAGGAACCTGAGCGTTGTTTACATTTTTAACCTAATTTAGCATCACACAGGTGCAATTTGTAGAAGGTTCTTTTACATGCCATAAATCTATGACATGGGACCGCCGGCTTTACTTCCCCTCCAAAGGAAGGCATACTGAGGGATTTTTAACGCTCTAAAAAAATCCGACGACTTCGGCTGGGTTTGAACCCGCGATCTTGGGCATAGAAGCTCAGCATGCTACCAACTATTGACCTAAGGAGTGGGAAAAATGGAGTTTTGAGAGAAAAATAATCATACCTCCCTTACATGCTCAGAGGCTGAAGTCGAGGAAGAGTTTCCTAAGAACGTAAAAATAATTGAAGACTACATGTGAAAAAGCCAGGCTAGAATTATGGAAAACTAAGAAATCTCCTCTCCTGGGCTGGAAAAGGATAGCCGAAAATTTACCTCCTGGTCAAGATCAAGATTGGGTAACATGGAAATCCTTGAATAGATTAAGATCAGGAGTGGGCAGATCTAAGATCAATCTTGCAAAGTGGGGCTACATAAAGTAAGATGACATTCAGAGCGACTGTGGAGAAGATCAGACTGTGAAACATAATGCTTCAGTGTAGACTGTGCCCGACCTCCTGCACAGAAGATGAACTTATGAGGCATCACAGAATGCAGTGGAAGTGGCCAAGTTTTGGTCAAATATTATATAGGCTAATGTTTGTAGTCATAGTATTTGTATCTGTATTTATTTGATGTTTTCTGACTCGAGAATAATAATCATACCTCCCTTAATGGGTACAATATCAAATCACGTTTGAAATGGACGATATTCCTCTAAATATTACCTAAACCTTTTCTCGGAAGGAATTTTTGATATGACCCACCCTTACGCCAAGGGATAAGCAAAATGTTTCCGGAATTATAAGCGTTTGTAGGTTTACAACAATTAGCAAATTTAGTGAAATCGAAATACTTTTCTTCGCCCGGTGAAATCTACCTCCACCTCCCGGCGTGCTGAGAGGGATTTTTTAAAGTTATTGTTATTTTAAGCGACGGAACTACGAGGTCATCTGCCCCTCAAAACAAAGGTACAACCGTAAATTCTAAATGTGCAGACAAAATGCTTACTTTATTGTCCAAAGCCATTTACCAAAGAAAATGTTTCTCCCAAGGAAATATCACGATTGTCAGATGGCAAGAAAAATATCAGGGCTGGAAATTTATCTCGTTGTTGATTGATTTAACGGCTTTGCGTAATCGTGGTCATATAGCCTCATGTACTTGTCTGATAACTTGTGTTATGGTGCCGGTTGTAGGCCTATTAGTGTGTGAATTTGCAATTCAGGTGAGGATTGGGAAGGAGGCGGCCGTGGCCTTAAAATAGGAACCATCCCGGCATTTGCCTGGAGTAGAAGTGGGAAACCACAGAAAACCACTTCTAAGATGGTTGAGATGGGAATAGAACCCTTCTCTTCTCAGTTTTGCCTCACTAGGCTAAGTGTACCCCGTTCCAGCCCTCAGACCAGAATTAAAATTTCTTGGCAGAGCCGGGAATCAAACCCAGACCTCCGTGGTGACAGCCAAAAATGCTAGTCGCTACACTCAATTTTATCTCGAAATTAAACTGAATTTGTTGGTCAAATTGGTAATACTGTTTCGAGCTTTAGACAGCATTTACTTGCGCAAATGCCAGTAAAATTCGCTTATTTACAATTTCGTGTTAATGTTCTTTGAAATCAAGTGTGAGTAACTTCAGCAGGTTTATGCGGATTCGTCTCCCGATATGTAGTCTATTCGAAGTTGCTTGTTATTGTTGTTTTAAGGGGAGAAACAGCGAGATAATCTGTCCCTTACTCGAAGTTGAGCAGAACACTGCCAGGACAATCCTTAGTTATTGTTGTTTTAAGGGGCGGAACTACGAAGTCATCTGCCCGAGGACAATCTTTGTTATCGGGTTACGAATTTGTCCACCGCATGCATGGGCGTTTCGTGTTTCAAGTGTCGTCAGATTACTCAAGAGAGATCATCTCAAGTTTCAGGATACAGACAGCTGTGTGAAGAAAGTAGACTGCCGTAATTGGAAATATAATAATATTTTTAATAATAGGCCTAATAATCATCTAAAAATAAGAAATTAATTATAACAAAATAATAATAAGACGATCTTGCAATTTTTTCAGATTCCTTAGATGAAGACGCGGTGCAAATTAATGAAGTCTAGATTCAAGCAACAAAAACAGGCCTTATGATCTCTTTTGAAGAAGAAAAAAACAGAATTCATCACTAATATCAAACAAGCGCCAAAGGAGCTGAATATAGGACAGCGGAAAAGCAAGCAAAAGAAAGCGTTCAAATATTTGGGTGAGTGGATAGACCCCAATCTCTCCGAGAAGGCAGCTTTCGAGTCACGATTCAGGAAAATAGAAATGGCATATAATCTAACAAAAGCCATTTATAACAAGAAATCCATATCTATAAATGCCAAGTTAAGACACAACCAAACAGTCATCCTTCCCGAGGCTTTGTATGCTGCGGAGTGCCTTGCAATGCATCGCAAGGGACTAATCGAGAAACTGGAAGTGAAAGAAAGGAAAATTCTAAGAAAAGTTTTGGGCCCAGTAAAAGAAAATGGGGAATATAAGAGACGGCACAACCACGAACTTTACACCCATGTGGAAAAAATAACTGACACCATGAGGAAACGGAGCTTTCACGGTCATATAACAAGAATGAACACAGCGCGATTGACAAATAGAATTTTCACCTACTTCCTCAAAAAGAAAACCAAGGGACCTTGGTTCATTGAGGTGGACAAAGATGATTATGATGATGATTGTTGTTTTCAGGGGCCTAACATCTAGGTTATCGGCCCCTAATGGTCTGGGTGATAGCGAAAATGACAATGAAGTGGAAACCACAACGAAAATTAATTGAGACGGAAAATACTTACAAAAGGGAACTCAGATCAAACTACTCACAAAATGGAGAGCGGCAATACTTAGAAAAGGGAATTTAGAACAAAAACACTCACAAAAGGAAGAGATTGAAAAATACGCACACAATGTAGTTTAGGTTCAAAATACGTACAATATGCAATGTAGAGTCGAAATATTTACAAAATGCAAGTGAAATTCAAAATACTTACAAAATGCAAATGAGATTGAAAATCCGAACAGAATGCAATTGAGGTTCAAAATACTTACAAAATGCAATTGAAATTGAAAATACACAATACAATTTAGATTGAAAACCGCCCATTTCAAATTCTAAATACTCACAAAGCGCAAATGAAAATCAAAATACTTACAACATGCAATTGAAATTGAAAATGCTTACAAAATGTAAGGTAGATTCAAACTTCCTCATTTGGATTGATAATACTTACAAAATGCAATTTAGATTAAAACTATTTACAAAATGTAATTTAGACTCAAAATACCCACAAAATGCAATTGAGAATCAAAATGCTTACAAAATGCCCACCATACAAAATGCAATTTAGATTGAAAATATGTGCAAAATGCTGTTAAGGTTGAAAATACTTTTAAAAAAATGCAATTGAAATTCAAAATACTCACTAAAATGTCCATCTCCTACATTGAAAGACTTACTAAAATGCAATTTAGATTGTCAATCCCTACAAAATGCAATTGAGGCTGAAAATACTCGCAAAATGCAATTTAGATCGAAAGGACTTACAAAATGCAACGTAGATTGAAAATACCTACAAAGTGGAGTGTAGATGAAAAAAAAAATTCGCTAAGAGGAAAGGAAATTTGATACACGGGGAGCCAATAAACAAAAAGAGTGCGGGAATCTTAAGGAGAAAAGGAACTATAATGAATGGAAAAAGAAGGCTGACCCCTCGAAGAATGAGGGATGAGGAAAGATGAGACAAGGGCCAATTAAGACGGGAAAGTGAAAGACTCCCTAGGGCTCGGATACCCTAATACCGTCGGGGTCAGAAGAGAACAAGAGTTGGCCAAGGGATGCCGAGAGGAAAGAAGACGGAGAGGAGCCCGGCACAAGTAAGTGGAAGCAATGTCGGACTCACCTGGGGTCACGTGGTCGCCAACCCACGTCCCTCTAGATGTGAGCCCCTGGGGGTGGTGGACAAAGATTTGCAAGAAGTGGGAATTACAAGCAAAGATATCTGGGAATGTGGCCCCCTTAAGCAAAAACTAACAGCACACCGATGTTTTCAAGAAAAGCCTAAGCTTCCAACAGGCTGGAAGTGGACCGAGGAAAGGAAACAACAGCATCGACAATTAATGCGAAATTACTGGGAGGACGTTAAAGCTCGATGCAGCAAGAAGCAGTTGAAATGACGCGGTCCTTTGATGGTCGAATCGGAAGGAGAAGAAGAACAAGAAGAAGGAAATAATAATAATAATAATAATAATAATAATAGACTTCATCATAGGCACAGAAAAAATTGAACGTAAAATTCTGAGAAAAATATTTGGAGCAGTACACAGAGATGGGATATGGATGAAAAGACCTACCAAGGAGCTATATGAACACACAGACAGACTCACAGATATCATTAGAAAACGCAGACTAACTTTCTACGGGCATATACAGAGAATGAACAATAAACGACTTACAAAGAAAATCTTTGATGTAGTAAACAGTTCAAAAAGGAAAATAAATTGGTATCATGAAATAGAAGACGACTTAAAGCAATTAGGGATCAATAAGCAAATGATAGAAGACAGAGAAAATTTCAGAAACAAAATTAAGAATGCCAAATTTTTAGTAAGTGAAAGGAAGAAGATAGGAACATTGTGGACGGAACAAAGGAAACAGGAGCACAGTCAAAGGATGGAGAGATTTTGGGAAGAGAAGAAGGAGAAGGGAAAGAAGTGAAAATTGTGACATCATGAGATATTTAAGTTCAAACACTATCCATAAGAGCAAAAATTATGTAATAATAATAATAATAATAATAAACTTAAAATAATAAAATTAAAATAATAATAATAATAAAAAAAGTATATAGCCATCACAATAACACTGGCTATCGCACAATTTACAATACGGGGCTATAATTATGACCACGATGACGCAGCCCCTAAACTAAGCAACAACTACAACTATGTAACGTTTGCCTAGCAACGTATTGTCAGCTGTATCCTAAGAGATGGTTCAAATGACAAAAATTTACCTGTACACTTTGCGAAAGATAACAAGGAATCCGAAAACATGAAGATGAAAAGTATGTTGACATTGCCATTAATTTTGCTTTTAAGGGCTAAAACAAGTTAAGGGGATTCATCTAGGGATTTTGAGATTGGCCACACCACATCACATTTGTTAAAGAGTCTTGTAGTTGTTGCTTTGCGACATAGGTCTAGTGGTCCTATAGCCCCGTGTATTTGTGTGTGTGGAATGTGTGTGCTTTACCTGTGTTATTGTGATGGCTGTACTATTTCATGAGGAAGCTAGTTAGTTATTGTTGTTTTAAGGGGTGGAACTACGAGGTCATATGCCCCTAATGAGGAAGCTACCTATTACAATGGGTACCATATTGAGACTTCCGGAAACTGTCGACATATCTTTGCGTTTCACATCCCCCAGACCCCAAAGTCACCGTCAGTTCAAAAGTTTATACAGACTATAATTATTTTAGCCTACTTTTCACATTTTGGAAAAATTAGGAAAAAGTAGACTTATGAGACCGGGCAAATGTCTATCTGTCTATCTGTCTGTCCTCCTGTCTGACTGTCTGTCCTTCTGTCTGTCTGTGTGTGTGTCCCCCCCTTATCAACTCCTAAACGGCTGCAGCAATCGAAACAATATTTGGTAGTAGTAAAGATCTATACCTGGATACCTCACGGCCATATTTGAAAATGATGTCAGTGCTACCAACTGCTGAAAAATCGCAATTGAAATATGAGCTCCATGTTGGATATCTTGGAAGGTATGAATGGGAGCTATTTCAAAATTGGCACACGTATAGATAATAATATTGCACTTTAATTTCCAGGAGGTCTTACATGGCAGTGTTGCCAAAATGATTATAACCCTGTTGATAGGTCCAAATTTTAAATGCATATAACTTCTACACTATCAATTGGATTTCAACCAAATTTCTATGTGCTATGTGTACATAAACAGATATGACTGAGCGTATTCTTAAGAGCCACCAGGGCTGCCAACTGTTAATAAATGCTCTGAATTTTTTTAAATCCAAATACCCATATATCAGAAAGTATGCAAGCCGACAGCTTTAAACTATGCACACGTATAGTACCTGACATTCTATAATAATTTGGAGTAGCTTATATACGTCAGTGCTACCAACATGATTCTAAGCCTGCTGAGAAGTCCAATTTTAAAATGCATGTAACTTCTATACTAACTAATGGATTTCATTCAAAATTGACACAACAATAGATCATATTATTTCAGATTATTTCTGACCAATACATGTATGTCATTGTTGCCAACATGATTTTACGCGCACTGTTAGATCCAACGTTTAACTGCATGTAACGTCCATGCTATCCATTGGACTTAACCAAATTTTGTATTCTGTACCTTCAGAGATGGAACTAAGAATATATTATGTCACCAGGGCTGCCAACTGTAGTTCTCTATTAGGCTACATTATGCCAGGTATACAGTATTTCGAACTAATTAGAAATTTCGATATTACCAACTCAATTTCGTCATTATTCTAGATAGATCCATACAGATTAATCATTGGCATGAATCTTAAATTTTAAGAAAAGTAGGCTCTTTAGTTCGTCACGGAACTTTTTGTTTCTTTGTATGAAGGGACATGAAAATAACCATGTCTACCCAAAGTAGATTCCATGCTCAAATATCCACTTCTAATAATTTAATTATTTCACAGCAACGTGATTATAAAGTTAACACATGAACACAACATAAGTCATCCCGACCTCAAATGTCAAAATTTTAACTGCACCATTACATCGTGTCCATAACATTGGGTTTTCCCACGTCGAGCTGCTTTCAAGAAATGTTTTCAACATCATTCAAAATTATAACATATCTGGTTTTTTAGTCTTATGGTGACTTATATTTTTCATAATTTAGATTATTAACATTTTTAGCAATAGTAGGCATTGAGTAAAAATGAAACGACAATCACTCCTTCATACCTTTGGTTGGTTGGTTCTTAAGTTTAGGGGCTGCGACAACGCAGTCATGTAGCACCGTGTACTTTGGATGTGTGTAGAATCTGTCTGATAACCGGTGTTAATTGTGGTGACTGTATTAGTGTGTGTTATCTGTTTTTTAATTTAAGTACTGCAACTTAGAATGTTTCTAATAGTTCCTACTTTAGCCGCCAAGCGCCACCGTCAACGACTGCTAGGCCAAGTTCAGAATTTAGCTACTAGACGCCACCGCAGTCCGCTCTTGGCAACGAACGTAGTAACCTAAGAGCGTTGTTTACATTCTTAAATTATACAATTTAGCTTCACACAGGTGAAATTAGTGGAAGGTTCTTTAACATGCCATAAATCTATGACATGGGACCGCCGGCTTTACTTCCCCTCCGAAGGAAGGCATACTGAGGGATTTTTTAACGCCCTTAAAAAATCCGACGGCTTCAGCCGGGTTTGAACCCGCTATCTTGGGCATAGAAGCTCAGCATGCTACCGACTACGCCACCGAAGCCGCTTTTCATAACTTTCCTAAAGTACAAAAATTAGCCAAAATACCTGTGGTAATGGTCTGGAAAAAATCTGGAGATGACGTAGTAAACTTAATAGATGCTTACTTGTCCACTGTCTGGAACCCATCCCAAATATGAACAAGACTTATGGTTATTCATGTATTTACTTATTCGTTCCTTTATTCATTTATTCCCATATTCATTTATTTATTCTTTCATATATTCCTTTATTCGTTCATTTATTTATCCGTCCATTTATTCATTTTTAATTTATTTGTTCATTTATTCACATATTCATTTATTTATTCGTACATGTATTTATTCATTTAGGCCCTATTCACATATTCATTTATTTATTAATTGATTCACATATTCATTTCTTTATTCATTTATTCACATAGGCTATTCATTTATTTATTCGTACATTTATTTATTCACATATTCATTCATTTATTTGTACATTTATTTATTCACATTCATATATTCATTTATTTACACGTACATTTATTCACTTAACTTATTCATATATTCATTTATTCGTTGATTTATTTTGTTTTATTTCAGTCATTTTAGCAGTGCTGCTACTGCTGTGGCTACTTCCGCACAAGAATTCTCTCCTGTCCTCTTCTGCCTTCTCGTCCAGGAAATGTATCGACGAGGTCCGAGCACCGTGCATCTCGAGAAGGATACATAACATGGTCGATCTGTACGGAGAAATATTTCTCATCTATAACCTAACCAACTCTCTACGCAACAGTATCGCCATGGGGCAATTAGATGGCATGGAAGCATCCAATATGGAGACATTGGAATGGGACAGTGGACTGGCGAAATACGCTCAAAGGTGAGCAAGTACCAAACAAACAAAAGGTTGCCTGCCAATGATAGACCTAAAATTTATGCCAATATAAAAGGCTCCAATGCGGTGAAATGAAATATTTCGCGATATTTCGCGGCGGAATAAAAACAAGTCAGGGTTGAGTGTGTACGGTGCACGATTTGGTTAATTATGACCAATATCAAACATTTGGAGGAACAACGAACAACTTCCGGTGCTTATGACGCAACCCGCGGCCAACGAGAAAGACTGGCCCTGGTGCGCTTTCGTGACGTCAGCAATTTAGTGCTGTTGCACCACCTCCGGTAGGATTATGTATGACGGGAAAATAAACCGTATTGTCTACAAGATGCTAAAATCACAGAATACTTAACCAATATCATATCAGAAAACACGCTGTAAAAAGCACTGACCCAACACAACCATGCCTTCTGGCAAAACATACATAGTAATCACAACTCAAGTCTTTCACTGATCGATCTTATGAAGTCCAATACTGCGCCACAATTAACTTATTTATTCATTACTCTTAGGAGAACCAGTAGATCACTTATCTTTAATCGTTGTAGTTGATCACTATGAAATACATTTCAGGCTTTTGTTATCTTTCCCTAGCAGATGCTTGTTAATTATGTGGAATTACTTGATGGTTACAAATCTTTCAGGAAGGTTATGAAAAGCTATGAATAGTGCCAGACAATGCATGCATGTATAACTCTTATACTGCAGTTGAACGATATACATAAATGTATCAAACGTTTTTGTAATAAATATTCACGAACATAATGTTCTATGGTCTTCGTCTTACTGCCGGTAGTCATCTTGTCATCATCATTGAATATGTACAAATGCTAGTATTCATTTACCACTATCTTGTCTTCATAGAAGGAATTGATATGAGTCGTTAGTCGGTGGCGAGAGTATTCCGCAAATCTCTTCTATAAACGTATTGATTTCTGTTCCGCCCCTTATAACATCAATAACTACCGGAAAGTAATACTTTCACTGCAAGTTACTTTGATCTAATTATACTCATATCACCGCTCATGTGCACATAAGTTAGTCACAACGAAGGTCACAGGCTCTCCAACTCAACTTACTGTACTCGTTGCAGCTATTAAAGACACAACAAACCGGCATCTATAGCTGGCGTAGTTTTATAAACCTATAACTTACAGTATAATTTATCGTGCTTGAAAACACACGAAACATCTAAACTGGGTCAATTTCAAGAAGATTGATATAAAATATCGCATTTCTGCTGCTTATTAATCTCTCTCGACTTAAACGTACAAGCACCATCAAGCACTACATTGCTTACGTCACAAAAGGAATAGGTTTACGCGCCATGGCCTGTCTTTCTCGTTGGCCGTGGACTCAACCTAATATTTTCTTCAACAAATACTCTCCATGACTATCATAATCTTTTTCTCGCTAACTCGTAACACTTTTGCTATCCCCAAAGTTTATGCAGAGCAGTGTTTCCATTATTTCAGGACGCAGAATTGTACGCCTATCTGAGTAGGCAGAAAAAAGCCTCTTTCTCGTCTTATCTTATAAAGCATTTATACTTAAGATTTCTTGTTCCCTATCAAACGACAGATAGTGGAAATATTTCAGTTGATTTTAAAGTAAATATTTAAAATCAAAAGAATCGTATTACCAGTAAGTTATTCCGTTGGTATAGGATTGCCAGATTTCAAGAATGGAAAAGGAACACACGTCCCATAACATTGTTTCTTTTTTTTTATCAAGGTTGTCAATAAATAATACACGTATGTATTAAAAAAGCATTACATTATTAAATACAAAAAAATAAAACTAGATATTGCTGACATATCATATAGGCCTATGACACCAGCAACGTACAAATGCTTTTCATTTGAAGGATCCTTTGCAACGGATCTTATTGCATTTGAATCTTATTTGTAAGTACCTTCTGATAAATTCACTACAATAATCGTCATAATATTGTAATATGTGAACAATTCTTGTTTTACCAAACTAATGGAGCTTCTGTTTCTATCATCTCTCCATTTGATATTTATGACAGAAGAAACACTCTCCGTAAAAGCATTGGAGGGGAAAATGCTGAGTATGAACTTCACAAGGACTAAGATATTCCTTTATTTTATACATCTATATATAACATGTACCCGTCTATCTGATGCAGACTTGGAAATCATTTTCTCCTTCAAACTTGCACCTGAATCACCAGAAAACAAGCTAGATATTACAATCAATTCTGAAGCGGGACATTTGAAAATTGGTGCGAAATTGAATATATTATCAAATTAACAAAAAAAACGGAATATCTGGCGTTCCGTTAAAGATTAAAGCGGAACGCGGAACAAAACGAGAAAAAAAAGGAATTGTTCCGGGTAAAGCAGAACGTCTGTCAACCCTATAATTTCTCATTTTTGGATGAAAGTAACACATTTCGCAAAATATATTTTTCGCGATAATTCGCGACTTCGATATCGAAATAAATGGCATATTTGGGGTAAATATATCATTGTGATAACATATGCATGTTTATTGGAAAAATTCGAGGATATTGTTAAAACCAAAAATCCGGGTCTCTACCTATAATACGCATATTACTGTACATATTACTTGAATATTCGATTAATTCAACTAAATTATTCCAATTTTGGAAGTATTCAAATGATCGAACAGTATTTCGAATAGTCGATTATTAAAATAAATCGGTTGTTCGAATCATTCGATCATTCGAACGTTTATAAACGTCAAATAGGCATACAACATATTAAAACTTTTGGGATATTGCCGTGTGAAAATAAAAGTTAACCTTGCCTCATTTTTCAATAGAATTGTAACGTGCCACCCCCTAGTGGTACTTCCGTTAACTGGATTACGGTGGGTAGAAAGCACAACACACATTATTCCTTTAAAGAAACGTATTAGCTTTATTGCGGGCCAGAAAGATACACCACACAAATAGCAAATACAAGCAATTAGTATCTCGCTCTAGTTTCCTCTCATAGGGAACACTTGCCTTTCACTTGTCAAGAAGCCACAGAAGTTAATCCCTCCTAATGAGACCGGTGGCCTCGATAGAACTACCTGCAACACTTCCTTGAATACGCAAGCTACAGTTATTTACGATAGCCGGTCACTCACCACTACACTCTGCTTCGCTGTCCGCTGGCTTGGGAAACAGCCCCCTAGTGACGCCACTGGTCAAACGTATGACAGAAGGAAGAATTGCAAAACAATGGTTACATACTGAGATTACTGGGAAGAGACCTGTTGGAAGACCTAGGAGAAGATGGCTGGGCCAAGTGAAGGAAGGTATTACATCCAAGGGAATCAACTGGGATGAAGTCTTGAAGGAGCAGTGGTACATCAATCGACCAAAATGGAGAGCGCTCGTAAACCTCACCCGGGAAACTGGAGTGAAAACTTGATGATGATGATGATTTTGAAAAATTTAATGTAAAGCCCAATATTATATTTTATTTTATGTATTTACAATTAATATTACATTTTATTATTTTATTTCATTCTTTTAATTACAATTTATATCATAAACATTTCACAATGTGAAACATTAGACTTAAGGGGAGTAGGAATGGCCTATCCCGCTTAAGTTAAATTTGATAATTTCATGATCCATTTTCTCAAGAACTAACTTACATCATGTAAGGCAATGAAACTTTTGCAGATTATGTAACTTATACATGCTTTATGTACTTACTACTATAGTTTGTTTAAAGTACATATTCTAGGAGTTGACATAGATTTATTTTGGTCTGTTATATTTTCTGCGCCTTTCTTTTGTCAAATGTGTGTGGATTTTTCTTCAAATATACAAGCTATCTCTACCATTCTCGAGGTGAGTTATTACAAGTGTATTATACGTAACAAGTGAAAAAATCAGGGGTGTATCTTCTATAGATCCGGAGATAGTGGGTCATTTGTGTGGAAAAAAATAAGTTTTTCAGAAATTTTAATTAAAAAGTAATTTTGATTGTATCTCATTTTTCAATAGAAAAAAAAACAGCTAAAATACGCCGGCAGTGTAGTCTTCATCATCTCCTACATTGTCAGAGTGCTTCCTCCTCTCCCTCCTCAAAGATTTTGCCTCCTTGGACAATTTTTGGGCTTGTAGCTCTGCCTTGTTGACTCGCTCCTTGTCAAGGAGTAATAACGAGAGGCCCTAACGGCAAGGGAGTGAAGCCAGAAGTTACTCCTTCACATATGCTCAAAACATTGCGATAGTCCTATAAGAAAAGCATGTAATGGTGTGACGTACGTACTTAAAAGTGGTGATATTTCGCGTGTGGGACGAAATGTCGACGTGTGGGGCATAAGTTTGCACAAACAGAACTCCCACCTGCCAAAGTAATGTAATTTCACAAGTAAATGCACTTTATTTGCCATTTATTGTGTTAAGTTTTCATCCTTCGAGTAGCCACCTTACGGTACGGTTCTAGTATCATTCGTTAAATGTTCAAATATTGGCACATGTGTCCACCAATACAAGTATTTTGATTGCTAGGAATTAATTACGGATATTATCCTTAGTTTCTTACTGGAAATAGTTCCTGCTTGTTACTTAATGAACGGTATTACTGTAATCTAATTACCCCCAATCTATTTTAACGTGGCTTGAGATCTAGATTTATTGCTCGTGGGAGTTAGAAAATTGATATGCCATTATTTGCATATTTTAGAGTGTTCATCTCAAACCTCAGCCTAGACCTTGTTTAGTTCGTTACCGGAACTGAACTGGCCTATTTAAAAAAAAAAACATCGTGCAATAAAAACAATAACGCCACCACCCAATTAGTTCACATGCCTTAATATTTTAAATTTATTTAATTCACATCCGTTAATATAATGGCAGGCCTTCTGGTATCTCGGTAATTATTTGCCTATTATTTGGTATAAGTTAAGAACAGTGGTGGGTGTCTGGTTGCCTGAAATACCACAATAATACAGGTTATAAAAACTGCATACCGGTATAATACATTCATTTCCCAAGTGCTATACTATATTTTAGATCGGTGTATTGCTCTAGTTTATGTTGTAAAAATAAAAGTTTTACGGCAGTTTACATGATTTTCGAGTGCGACGAAAAGTATTGTGACTGCCCTTCACGCTAGCCAGCAAAGATCAACAAATATTCCTTGATTTCCATCGTCATATAGGCCTACCTTACAACTTCGTACTATACCTGCACAGGAATCTTTTATTGGTAAACATAATTAAATCCAACTAATAAATAAGTCTACGGTCGTAAGCTCCATTTACCGCTCGAGCCGGGCAAGTATGGGGGCGTGGTCAGTGCTTCAACTCTCTGCATGATATAGCGCTGGCAGGGCGTCTCCTTATTACTCCTTGCTCCTTGTCCAGTTCCTTCAGTAAGCTCGTGTATTCCAACCAGACTAAGTAAAGGTACGCTACCACATTTTATCAAGTCAGAGAACATTTATGGGATGACAAAGTACCCAAGAGAACGAAATTAACACTATATACACAGTATTTCATACCAATTTTAGCATATGGACTGGAAACACTGGTAACGAATAGAAGGCAAAATAGTCAGTTACAAGCAATAGAAATGACATTTTTAGCCTACTTCTCACATTTTGCAAAAATGAGGAAAAAGTAGACTTATGAGATCGGGCAAAAGATCTATACCTGAATATCTCACGGCCATATTTGAAAATGATGTCAGTGCTACCAACTGCTGAAAAATCGCAATTGAAATTTGAGCTCCATGTTGGATATCTTGGAAGGTATGAATGGGAGCTATTTCAAAATTGGCACACATATAGATAACAATATTTCAGTTTAATTTCCAGGAGGCCATACATGGCAGTGTTGCCAAAATGATTATACGCCTGCTGATAGGTCCAAATTTTAAATGCATATAACATCTACACTGAGCCTCCGTGGCTTAGGCGGCAGCACGCCGGCCTCTCACCGCTGGGTCCGTGGTTCAAATCCCGGTCACTCCATGTGAGATCTGTGCTGGACAAAACGGAGGCAGACAGGTTTTTCTCCGGGTACTCCGGTTTTCCCTGTCAAAATTTCATTCCAGCAACACTCTCCACTATCATTTCATTTCATCTGTCATCCATTTAATCATTGCCCCAGAGGAGTGCGTCAGGCCTCGGCAGCCGGCACAGTTCATATCCTCGCCGCTAGATGGGGGCTTCATTCATTCCATTCCTGACCCGGTCGGAGACTGGAAGCAGGCTGTGGATTTTTTATAACATCTACACTATCAATTGGAATTCAACCAAATTTTGTATGTGCTATGTGTATATAAACTGATATGACTGAGCGTATTCTTAAGAGCCTCCAGGGCTGCCAACTGTTAATAAATGCTCTCATTTTTTAAATCCAAATACCCATATATCAGAAAGTATGCAAGCCGACAGCTTTCAACTATGCACACGTATAGTACCTGACATTCTATATTAATTTGGAGTAACTTAAATACGCCAGTGCTGCCAACATGATTCTAAGCCTGCTGATAGGTCCAATTTTAAAATGCATGTAACTTCTATACTAACTAATGGATTTCATTCAAAATTCACACAACAATAGATCATATTATTTCAGATTATTTCTGACCAATACATGTATGTCATTGTTGCCAACATGATTTTACGCGCGCTGTTAAATCCAATGTTTAACAGCATGTACCGTCCATGCTATCCATTGGACTTCAACCAAATTTTGTATTCTGTACCTTAAGAGATGGAACTACGAATATATTCAGTCACCAGGGCTGCCAACTGTAGTTCTCTATTAGGCTACATTATGCCAGGTAGACAGTATTTCGAACTAATTAGAAATTTCGATATTACCAACTTAATTTCGTCATTATTCTAGATAGATCCATATAGATTAGTCATTGGCATGAATCTTAAATTTTAAGAAAAGTAGGCTCTTTAGTTCGTAACGGAACTTCTTGTTAAGAACTTCAGTTAAAAAGACAAGAAGGGATAGAATTCAAAATATTAAAATCAGAGAAGAGTTAAATATGGAACCGTTAAATCAGAAGATACAGAAAGCAAGGTTACGTTGGTTCGGACATGTAAAAAGAATGGGTAAGGAAAGAGTAGCAAGAAGGGAATCAGAAAGAGAAGTCAAAGGAAAGAGACCAGTTGGAAGACCGAGAAGAAGGTGGTTGGACCAAATTTTGAAGAACATTAAAGAAGCTGGATTGGATGTGGCAGAAGTGATGGAACAGGAAAAATGGATGGACAGAAAGGAGTGGAGGAGGCTTGTAAACCACACCCGGGTGACTGGAGGGGACTTCGATGATGATGATTCCAACCAGTATTCACTCCCAGCTCCTCGAAGACTTTCAGTCTACCAGTATTGCCATCATTAAATGTGATGACAGCATCATACACACCAAGCTTCAATGTATGGTACTCCACAAATACATTTTTAGGTACTCTTGACCACAATAAGTTGTTGAATGACACATTCACGTTTTGTGTTTTCCCTGTCAGACATTTCTTCTGTAGATCTGCAATTGCCAAATCTCTATAAACTAGCTTTAAAGCCAACATAACAGCCTTAGGCATTGCGTTATTGTGGGTAAACTTATCTAAAGTTGCAGCTGCTGCAGTTCTTTTTGTATTTACACCACTTGCCGGAACAAAGGTTGTGGATTGACTTGTTATCATCTGTTGATATTTTGTGGAAAAAAGGTTGCCCACACAGCCTTTTTCATATCATCTAGGTTATTTTCATTGCTTCTCATGGCTTGACCATAGTATTGTGATAGTTGATTGATGGTATTTAATTCTTTTTTACTTTCTTGAACACTCCTTTTGCGCTTGTCATGATCAAATGAACTGAAGATCAATAACCCACAGCACAAAGTATGAAAAGAATATGCACGTCATACCAAGAATATCGCACGCATAATGTAAACAATAAACACAACTGCTATGCCAATTCCACCAACTTATGCAGCAAGGCTTCCACTAGAATTTAAATCAAACCACAGCCTTCTAGACCTTGTGGTTCATGAGATATGAGGTTATTTACTAAAAGATGGTAAGTTATATGAAATCCTGCCTTGAGATATGAGTTTTTTTTTAAACTAAAAACTGGTATATGAAATCCTGCAAATGCCCTGTGCAACTAATTAATTTAATTTAATTAAATATACTTCTAATTAAGCCAATTTGATAAATCATACACCAAATTAATCTGCAAATTCCAAATAAGGTTTTGGAATAAAATCAAAAATTACATTTTTTTTACAAAATGGTCATTTATACTCCTAAGTACATCTATAGACTTAATTTATATTCTTAATTGATTTCATTTTAATTGAGCTGAAGATGACCTCAATGACTGGCCGAAACATGTACAATATACAGGGTGATTCTTTTGCCGGAGGGGGCCGGCGGCCGGCTGTCGGGCGCGCGCACCTTCCGCCAATCAACCGAGCTCGGAACGCGGATTGTGCGCAGGTGGAAACCGAAACAAAGTACATTAATTAATGGTAAATTCACTAGCAAATCATGATTAATGAACTTACCTATCCACATGAGATGCTGAGAGTGTTCTCCTTCAACTGACTGACAAGCGGGTTGTACCGCGTAAATAAATTAGCGTTTACACGCTGTGATTCCCCTCTGTTGTGAGGAATATCTGCTGCCGTATATTGTTCTCCAGCTCCACTAGAGTACGGGTACACTTTGTATTTTGCATTAACGCACAATGTAACATCAAACGGGCTTAGGTCCGTGCTTCGATTAATTACAGTAATCACGCATGGGGCTGCAGGAGTAGCTACATAATGTAACGATGTAACTTCCAAAGTTACTTTTCTGTGAAAATATAACTTCTAACCTTTAACTGGTGACATGAGGTCATCCAGATACCCAAGAAATAAAAAAAAAATCTGTGCTTCTTTAATTAAAACTTCCAGCTGTTGTTTATGGTACCTTCTTATCTGTGCACTGACACTACACACCCTCGTTGATGAAAGTTTAGTGACTTAATGACTTAAATGATCCTGGTTAGCTCACTTCCACCTCGCGCAACCCTGCGGCACGAGCTCGGTTGACTGGCGGAAGGCCGCTCCAGCAGAAGAATCTCACTGTATAATAGATATAAGTATTGATTGGCGTATAATTTAAACTTTTAACTAAATACCTTGCATCTTTTCCAGATGGGCAGAGCGGTGTGAGATTAAGTTCCACAACTGCAGTCGATCTTCCACAGGAGTTAAATATGGCCATACATTTGGTGAAATAGTAATAGATAGCAACACTACAGATGTTTCAAGCCTGGAGAAAATATTCACCAACTGGTTTAATGAATGCAAATACTTCAATACGTCAGATATACACACATTCACGTCCTCAGACAGAACCAACAACTTCACCCAGCTCATTTGGGCGAACACATTCTACATAGGCTGTGGAAGAGTGGCTATTCCCTTGCAGAATGAAACATGGAAAATAAGAGTATTTTGTTCATACTTCCCAAGAGGAAATATAATCGGGGAACCTGTGTTTGTTTCCGGACCCGCGCGGTCAGAGTGTGCGATCACCAATTCTCTACCAACTGAGCATTTCCCAGGTTTGTGCAATTTGTTCGGACCAGGCTGGTTCGATGAGCATGGCAACCATGTGTTCGGCTTCATCATGTGCATGTTGGTGTTGCTCATATTCCTACGAATTGGAATAATGGTGATGAAAATCAGGGACGACGCTAAACAACACAACCAACGAATGTCTCTACAGCTACAAGAGTATGTTAATAGCGGCTTCTCAGAACACCACTTGTGAATGTACTTGTTTAAAAAAAATAAAGCTATATATAATAGTTATTATGGTGTTAGAACCCATTTTTGTCCTATTTTCGTATATGAAGAAAATAGGCTTATGAGGTCACCTTTTGTCCGTGTATGTGTGCTTATGGCTGTGTATCTGTCTGTGTGTGTGTGTGTGTGTGTGTGTGTGTACTCCCACCCCCCGCCCCTCGAATGAAATCTAAACGGCTGGAGCGATTTTAATGAAATTCGGTAAGGTCATAGTATACTATTTGTCCGATCCCGAACGTGCCCTTCACATTGTATTAAGTTTCACCAATCCAACATGGCGGCTGTGCGAAATATTTCATCAGCATTCTATATCTCTGAAACTATTACTGATACCACCCTGAACTTTTGTACGATGATAAAGGTCACTACTAGAAGATCACCTGTGTGACTTTCAAAACCGTGTTTAGTACAGAACGAACATGGCGGCCAAGCGAAGTTGAAACATTTAAATAGACTTTCCTCGCGATTTAACCCTCCGAGCGCAGTGAAACATGGTACACGTGTACAGCAAATGTTTATACACTTTTGTAATACACTGACATCTAATTTAGTTCAATAGTTTACATAACCTCAAGATGGCGGCTGTGCAAAATTTTAAAATTAAGGTTTTATTCCTTGTGTTCTAATCATGTGATCGAAGTCAACGTTTGAAGAATGGACCTACGCAATAATCGTCATCTAGTAGTTTATAACTCTATGGCCTACATAATAAAAATCCAACATGGCGATCATCCGAAATATTTAGACGGTTCTCAATATCTACTAATTTATGACAGTTATCAAAGTGAAATTTTGTATGTTGATAAAGGCTATGAACATAAGTTCACCTATGCGACTTTCAATGATCTTGTGAGCACAAATCCAACATGGCGGCGACGCGAAATTTAAATATTGAAATGGACGTTTCTCGCGTTTTAAACAGACGAGCGCAGTGGAACTTGGTAGGCTACGGTAAATTCTTATACAAATTGTAATACACTGACATCGAATTTATTTCAATTGTTTTCATAGCCACAAGATGGCAGCTGTGTAAAATTTTAAAATCTCGTTTTTATTATTTCTTGCGATTCAAGTTTGAATAATACACCTACACAATAATCTTCATGTAACTTAATATACAAACTCGATGGCCTTCATATATAGAAATCCAACATGGCGACCATCCGAAATACTTAGATGGTCCTCAATACCTGCGAATCTATTACAGCAATCAAACTGAAATTTTGTATGTTGATAAAGCCTATTAACATAAGTAGGATATATGAAAATAGGCTATAAACTAGGCTATGGAACTACTTGTTCAGTGTTGTCTTAAGTAAACGATATTTAATGTTTTTTAGACTGTCAACACAACTGTACCCAAATGCAATGGGCGATTCCCTAATCCTGAAAAAAAGAAAAAAAAAGAGATTGATAAAAACACTTGGATGACCAGTTTCGATCGTCAAGCAATCATCAGATCCATTACACTCAGGGCTGGGCTCACCAACGCAGAGTTAACAGGCCATCAGTAAATGTCTCATTAATTTTAACATCGGAATTAAACTCGTTGGCGTTTCACCGGCACAATCACCGATTGGCATTAGCAAACGAATTGTTATGTTTAAGGGCTGTACAAAACTCATTGAAAGAAGATGATAGAGGCGATATTTGTATATTCATTGATTTAATCAAGCAGGCCGCAAACTGCAAAAAGCTTAAAAGTTATATACTCCTTGGCGGCTTCGGTGGCGTAGTCGGTAGCATGCTGAGTTTCTATGCCCAAGATAGCGGGTTCAAACCCAGCCGATGCCGTCGGATTTTTTAAGAGCGTTAAAAATCCCTCAGTATGCCTTCCTTCGGAGGGGAAGTAAAACCGGCGGTCCCATGTCATAGATTTATGGCATGTTAAAGAACCTTCCACCAATTACACCTGTGTGAAGCTAAATTGGACAGGTTAAGAATGTAAACAACGCTCTTAGGTTTCTACGTTCGTTGCCAAGAGCCGACTGCGGTGGCATCTAGTAGCTAAATTCTGAACTTGGCCTAGTAGTCGTTGACGGTGGCACTTGGCGGCAAGAGTAGGAACTATTTGAAAAAATCTAAGTTGCAGTCTGTACTTAAATTAAAAAAACAGATAACACACACTAATACAGTCATCACAATTAACACCGGTCATCAGACAGATTCTACACTCACCCACATTACACGGGGCTACATGACCGCGTTGTCGCAGCCCCTAAACTTAAGAACCAACCAACCAACCAACCAACCAACCAAAAATGACTGATGAGGAAAAGAGTAAAAAGAGTCGGGGACTGAATTTGTATTTAGATGAAAGAAACCTGAAATCGTTGAAAATAAGAGGACTGATGACCTCGTAGTTCCACCCCTTGAAATCTCAATAACTAAGAGGACTGATGCTGTGACGTCTAGGTAGTTTTCTATTAAATTCACTACATGTGCTATACCGTGATGCATCACACGATATTACACATAAGTAAAAAATGGTACATGTCAGATACGAATTCCTTGTCAAGTTCAATCAGCTGTAGAATATTCAACACCGAAGGTTTTGACAACCGAAATCTCAATTTTCTGTGTCGTCGCATTCATCAAAGTAATTCCTCCGTTTATTATAAATTCGAGGTCGACGAATATCAGGCATGTCTTCAAGAACATCGTCATCATTGAGATAAAGTTTGGTTGGTTGGTTCCTTAGTTTAGGGGCTGCGACAATGAGGTCATGTAGCCCCGTGTACTTTGGGTGTGTGTAGAATCTGTCTGATAACCGGCGTTAATATTGTGATGACTGTATTAGTGTGTGTTATCTGTTTTTAATTCAAGTAAGGACTGCAGACGATAATTTCAAGTAGTTCCTACTTTCGCTACCAAATGCTACCGTCCACGACACCAAGCTGTGAGCCTGGCTACTACTAGATGCCATCGCAACCAGCGTCTGGTGACAAACGTTGGGACTTAAAGTACAGGGTGTTTCTAAATTAATATACGTATTTCGAACGCATATATTTATTAAACCGTAAGACATACAACTATGAAACTTGGTACACGTATTTATGAATCTCTCAAGTTTAGATTACAGATGTTCAAAATGTCCTCCACCAAAAACACAAACAATAACATATATATATACTCAATTTCCTCCCATACTCGGATAAGCATTTCAATCGTTACGAATGTTATGGCGGTAGGAACCAGTTTTGTGGTAATGATAGTACATAGACGTTGTCATTTACGAAACCCCACAGGAAGAAGTCACAGGGCGTCAAATCCGGTGACCGTGGAGGCCACCTGAGAAATGGTACGACCGATCCAAAGGTTCAGTAGAGTTTCATTCAGATATTCACGCACTTGGCGACTCCAGTGGCGGTCAGTTGTTCTTGTGCAGCCTCGGAAACAACCGGTTTTGTAACAAAGCACGATACTGCTGACCGTTCACGTCTTTGCACTGTAATCACGGAATTACACTTCAAACTCGAGACGATTTCTGCTGTGGAGTAGCCATTTTACATCGGAATGAAACATGTGACGTCAACCAAGCAAAACCGAATACAACTGATATCTAGCGGCAATGAATATAAACTAAACAATGTATTTGTTCCTCCAATAACCAAGCCGTGGCGTAGCGAGTGCCAGTTTTGATAGCATAATACTTTGTAATATGTAGCCTATATTCTTTTTGAAACACCCTGAATCAAACCTAACCTACAAATTTTGCTTAACATACGTTGAGTTAGTGGAAGGTTCTTTTACATGCCATAAATCTATTACATGGGACCGCCGAATTTACTTCCCCTCCAAGGGAAGGCATACTGAGGGATTGTAAAAACTCTTAAGAATTCCGACGAAATCAGCCGGGTTTGAACCCGCGACCTTTCCATAGAAGCTCAGCATGATACCAACTAAGCCACGGAAGCCGACGAGAATAAAGCTAAATGCACACTCCATTTTGGATTGGAATGCCACATAAATCGACTGTCAGCTATTAATTGTTTGTAGTCACAGCAATTAGTTTTAATAGCTCGTTAGAGATGCTAATGGATTGTTATTGTTTGGTGAACCACGACATTTCGGTAATCATCCGTTAACGTCCGCTAATGTTTTAACATTTTGACGAACTACGGGGTGAACCCGGACCTTAAATTTGCAAATTTTCACATAGTGCGGTACAACACGCAACGATTATCCATAACTTTACAAATCGTAGGATGATTCATAATATTGTTGATACTTTGCTTTCTTCTTCTCTAGTGGTCAATCCGAAGATTGGTTTGCATCAAATCTCCACTCTTCGCGTCTTTCCGTTTTCCTCTTCATTTCTCCGTAGGTCTTGTATCCCACATCTTCCTTAATTGGATCCATATACCTCAGGTGTGGTCTTCCTCTAGGTCTTTTTCCATCATCATTCCCCTCTATGATTGTCTTCAGGATTCGATGATGTCGCAATAGATGGTCTGTAAGCTGTATTCTTCTTTCAACAATTGAAGTTAGCGGCTTCGGTGGCGTAGTTGGTAGCATGCTGAGCTTCTATGCCCAAGATAGCGGGTTCAAACCCGGCCGAAGCCGTCGGATTTTTTAAGAGCGTTAAAAATCCCTCAGTATGCCTTCCTTCGGAGGGGAAGTAAAGCCGGCGGTCCCATGTCATAGATTTATGGCATGTTAAAGATCTTTCCACTAATTACACCTGTGTGAAACTAAATTGGATAGGTTAAGAATGTAAACAACGCTCTTAGGTTGCTACGTTCGTTGCCAAGAGCCGACTGCGGTGGCGTCTAGTAGCTAGTTCTGAACTAGTAGTCGTTGACGGTGGCGTTTGGCGGCAAAAGTAGGAACTATTTGAAAATTCAAAGTTGCAGTCCCTACTTGAATTAAAAAACAGATACACACACTAATACAGTCATCACAATTAACACCGGTTATCAGACAGATTCTACACACACCCAAAGTACACGGGGCTACATGACCGCGTTGTCGCAGCCCCTAAACTAAGGAACCAACCAACCAACCAACCAACCAACCAACCAACAATTGAAGACCCAACGGAAAAAACGGGGTAAGTCCATGTTTCCGAAAATGAGTTTATGGCGCATTCTGGTGGCCAGCCATCGTCACTACAGATAAACTTAAGTTGAAATTAATTTCAAATAAAGCGGAATGTCACCGAGATACAGAAGTTTTTTAATTTTTAGTGGAAACGGAAATACAAAATACAAATGATCAAAGCCATGTATGAAAAGTGTGTAAGTAGTGTGAAGACCAAGCTAGGACAAACAATCTGGTTCAGTGTTGAAACAGGACTTCGACAAGGAAGTGTTGTAACCTATATTTTATGAGTTCCCATGACAGTTTTAATGTAGGCTAGTAGGTTTGTTATTTCTTTATATCATGTTATCGTGTTGGCAACGTGTTCAATTGCATTGGACACGTCTGCAGTAGACGCAGTGTCATTATTATTATTATTACTATTATCATATACGTATGCTTTTTATTATTAATTATTCAATGTATTTTAGGTCACTTTTGACAAGATTCTGAAGCTAGCTCTAATCATATGTTGTCTAAGAAAGTTTATTAATATTGTTCGGACCACTGAACCAGGAGTCAGGTTCATGTTTTGGTCACACGTACAGGAGGCAGCATTTATGGACACTATTGTCTCGAGCAGGTATGCTCGCTTACCCCGGGGAGGGTGAGGAGGAAGCAGCCAGGGGGCCTTGCTAGGAGTGGAATGGACAAGCAGGCGTATGACAATAAGACTTCCTGGAAGGAGCTGTGGGTTTCAGACGTGTGGTAGCAAGCTACTGGATGCACTGCGGAAGAGATTGTCTCGCTGGACTTTGAGATGTCAGGTTGTGTAGGGTGTCTCTCTTGAGCTGAGCGCTTGGTGTTTCTACGGAAAGCTTGAAGACCGTACGGTACCTCCGAATTGTTTTAGTATGGAGGGTACCACGTGATTGGGTTCTGGCTGTAATGCCACAATTATAGTAGGGCTAATACCCATCAAGATAACTGTGCTAAGTTGAAGAAGACCTTCATGGCGATAAACCATAATGGCATGGCTGTCCAGCTTCAAAGTGGTGATGAAATGGACATATTGGGCAGACGACGGCATTACCGGTAATGTGAAAACAAATAATAAATCTTTAAAGGCCTAAATATTATTATTATTATATTATATAGTTTTAATTGCATTTCTTGTGTGTCACTCTTTTTCTTATATTAATCAATTTCTTGCATGATGCAGCTTCAGAATATAAAGTAAATTTAAATTGGATAGTTTCTTTTTAGTTAGATGCATGTAAACCTTCCTTCATCTTTATTAATTTATAGGAGGTTTTGGTAAGGCCTATGTACGAGCCAGTCCTTTCAGAATATCTGCACACGCCCGGAGATGAGAAGAGTTTCGATAAGGTGGATTTGTTCAATTACAGTACTAATTATGTCAGTTTGTTTAAATTTTAAAGAAAGGCCATGTATGAGGCAGAATATTCATTTTTATTTAATTTTTGTATCTTCAAAGTTACAAATGGCTTCTCTGGGTGAAGCCATCTTGTGGCAAGAATGAAAGATTACAAATGGCGCCCAACTATGGAGTGTGAATAAGGCTGGCTGGTGCATAGCATGGCAGTACGCACAGGTAATTTGTGAAATCTGATCGGGTATTTTAGGAAGGGTATATATGTTCAGTGATTTTGGAGGGTATGCTAAGTAATAAGAGTGAGCCTGATTTATTAAAGTTGAGATCTAGAAGTGTTGACAGAAGCACTCTTGGTCATTCTAGAAGAGGCAGGAGTCAGTCAAACAGGCAGACCAATAAGCGGTCAGATTCCACAAATTCGAGAGTAGTTCTTAGTAAAATGGCAGATAAGGATGTGATTTCTGGTACGTTGGAGGGACGTGAGGGGGCCGAGAAAGATGATGTTGCAACTAGCAAGGAGTTAGGAATGGGAGTGAATAGTGACGAGGAAAATGTAGGGCTGGGGGAAAACTCACAGATGATCAAGTTAATGGAGCAGATGATGTCTAAATTCAGTAGTAAGCTAAGTGATTTAAGTACTAAAATGGATATTCAGAGTAATGATTTATGTACTCAAATTAATAATCAAAGCAGTGAATTTAGTACTAAGATAGACATTCAAAGTACGGACTTAGAGAGCAAAATTAATAAGATTGTAGAGAGTATGAGTAAAGGCTATAAGGAAATTCGTCAGGAAATTGCTAGTAGAATTGAGATGGTAGATAAAAGATTCGAGCAAGTTGAGGAGAAGATGAGCTTACAGAGGCAGGGCATTATGGATACTGTTGATAAGCAGATAGGCGAGGTGAGTAATGAGGTAGCCATTGTCAAGAAAGAAGTTAGTGAGAGGTTGATAGTTGTAGAGGAAGAGATGAAGGATATAACTGTGGTTAGAAATAAGCAGGTGTTTTTGGAACAGGAGCTAGCGGTGTCTTCAGCCAGAGTAACGATGGTAGATAAGAGTTTAAAAAAGGAGATTAGTGAACTGAAATCCTTTAATGAGAGCGAAAATTTGAAATTAAGAAGAGAGCTGAATCAGGCCAAGTCAAATAAGGAAAATTGTAATCACTCTGTAGGACCTAGTAACTTCTATAGGGAATCTGACTTACCTAAATTTAGTGGAAGACAGTTTAACCCTATGGAGTTTGTTAAAGTTGTTCAGAAGAGGTTTTCGAAAGGGTTAGAAGATGGGACTTTAGACTGGGATTTTGTTGAGGAAGTCATATCATTAGCTTTTGTGGGGGAGGCTAAATATTGGTATCAAGTTTTTAGGGGAGGTTTTCAGGGGTTGGAAGATTTTAGGCAGAAGTTTGAGGGAAAGTTCTGGAACGAACAGACTAAAGGAAGAGAAAGAGACAAGATTTCTTTTGGGAGGTATCAGTCGAATCAGGGGCTGAGCATGACGGAGTATTTCCTCACACATGTCCTTATCAGTCAGAATTTAGACACTAGTTCTTCTGAAGGTGATATTGTTAGGCGTATGGCCCGTCATTTTTCTGATGAGGTGAAGATGTCCGTAGTCATGCAGGATGTAAATACGATTAAGGACATGGAACGTGTGTTAGAAAGGTTTGATACTTTGGGTAGAATGGGAGGCAAAAGGCAAGAACAGGGAAGGGCAGGAAATTACGATCAAGGGTATCAGGAGGAAGGGAATAGGCATTATGAGCGTAGGAATATTGATAGGCCAGGTAACTTTGTGAGGAATGATAGAGGAAATTTTGTAAATAGGGATAGGGGTGACCAAGGGAATTTTCGGAATAGGGGGCGCGGAGAACAGAGGCAGGCAGAAAATCGGGGACCTGGGGAACAAAGGCAGTTAGAGAATAGGGGGCGTGAAGAAGAGAGACAGCCAGCTCAGCCGAGTAATTTAAACGGGAACAGGGCTCTTTAAGACGGTCAGATAGAGGGTCCCATCCCAGTATTCCAGTTCATGTGTTGAAGAAGATAGAATACGACCTTGATGTCAGAAAGGAATTGTTAGATGACCAGGTTGAGGTTATGCAGGAGAGATGTGAGCCAACGTTGATCAGTCCTGTGATTAAGGTGAAGATATGGGGTCAAGTCGTCGATGCCTTATTGGACTCAGGGAGCATGTGTTCTTGCATTAAGGCAGGCTTTTATGATGAGGTTAAGAGTAAAGGAGAAGCCATAGAGGAGATTCCTGTGTCCAATATATTTATATTGTCTGCTGTTGGGACTAAGTCACAGAGAGTGCGTAGACAGGTTGTCGCACCTATGTACATTGATGAGAAATGTGGTCGTCAGAGTTTTCTAGTGGTCGCGAATTTAGTGTATCCTGTCATATTGGGTGCGGATTGGCTAAGCAGTCAGATGTGTAAGCTTGATTATGGCGAATCTAAGGTGAGATTCAAGTGGGGTGAGAATTTTGATACGATTAGTCTGAGTTATCAGGTTGACTCGGGAACCTTTGTGAGTATATCAGTGTGTGTCCAGGTTTTAAATGAAGAGGAAGAAGTCAGTGAGGTTAGTAGCGACATGGTATCAGAGGATATTCAAAGTTGTAGTATGGTAGTGGAAGAGGAGCGTGAAGGCGAATTTTCAAGTGTTGTGGAAGATACCATGTTGGAGGTAGAGCAGAAGGCTCAGTTGTTAGAAGTCTTGAGAGAGCACAGTGAGGTGTTCTCTGACAAACCCGGTAGGACACATGTTTACGAGCATAGTTTCGAGATCACCGATAGGTCAAGTTTTAATGGTGTTAGATACCCGATACCACACGCCCATGTCAAAGCTGTAGATGATGTCATTTCGCAGGTGCTAGACGATGAGGTGATCGAATTTAGTAGGAGCCAGTATGTCAATCCGTTGGTGGTAGTGATTAAGAAGGATGGGTCAGTTAGGCTATGTTTGGATGCAAGACAAGCTAATAAACGCATTGCGCCGGATCATCAGCGACCGGAAACTACTGAGGATTTAGTTCAGAGATTTGGGGGTAAAGAATGGCTGTCCACATTAGATTTGAGTGCTAGTTTTTGGCAGGTACCCCTACGGAAGGAGGATAGGCAATTCACGGCTTTTGGTTACAAAAACCAGCTGTTACAATTTACACGGATTCCTCTTAGTATGAAACGGAAGAAGCAGCAGGGGAAGCGCGCAGGAGATAAGTTAGATGTAGGTGACCTTGTGCTTTTGAGGGTGCCTCATGTCTCGTCCGCAGACCAGAAATTGGTGAGTAAATTTTTTCATTTGTATGAAGGACCGTATGAAATTGCACGGAAATTAGGGGCCTGTGCGTACGAGCTCCTTACAAAGGACGGCAGGGTGCTAGGGATTTACAATATTTCCAATCTGAGGATGTACATATCCTAGTAGCCCTGTTGGTTGTGTATATATTTGTAGAAGGAAGGAGTTAGGATTTTGGAAGGGAAGTCATGCCTAAAAGGATTGCTTTTTATTCTATGGTATAGGACCAAATGAATGAAAAGCAAGGGGGCGTTCTGTAACCTATATTTTATGAGTTCCCATGACAGTTTTAATGTAGGCTAGTAGGTTTGTTATTTCTTTATATCATGTTATCGTGTTGGCAACGTGTTCAATTGCATTGGACACGTCTGCAGTAGACGCAGTGTCATTATTATTATTATTATTACTATTATCATATACGTATGCTTTTTATTATTAATTATTCAATGTATTTTAGGTCACTTTTGACAAGATTCTGAAGCTAGCTCTAATCATATGTTGTCTAAGAAAGTTTATTAATATTGTTCGGACCACTGAACCAGGAGTCAGGTTCATGTTTTGGTCACACGTACAGGAGGCAGCATTTATGGACACTATTGTCTCGAGCAGGTATGCTCGCTTACCCCGGGGAGGGTGAGGAGGAAGCAGCCAGGGGGCCTTGCTAGGAGTGGAATGGACAAGCAGGCGTATGACAATAAGACTTCCTGGAAGGAGCTGTGGGTTTCAGACGTGTGGTAGCAAGCTACTGGATGCACTGCGGAAGAGATTGTCTCGCTGGACTTTGAGATGTCAGGTTGTGTAGGGTGTCTCTCTTGAGCTGAGCGCTTGGTGTTTCTACGGAAAGCTTGAAGACCGTACGGTACCTCCGAATTGTTTTAGTATGGAGGGTACCACGTGATTGGGTTCTGGCTGTAATGCCACAATTATAGTAGGGCTAATACCCATCAAGATAACTGTGCTAAGTTGAAGAAGACCTTCATGGCGGTAAACCATAATGGCATGGCTGTCCAGCTTCAAAGTGGTGATGAAATGGACATATTGGGCAGACGACGGCATTACCGGTAATGTGAAAACAAATAATAAATCTTTAAAGGCCTAAATATTATTATTATTATATTATATAGTTTTAATTGCATTTCTTGTGTGTCACTCTTTTTCTTATATTAATCAATTTCTTGCATGATGCAGCTTCAGAATATAAAGTAAATTTAAATTGGATAGTTTCTTTTTAGTTAGATGCATGTAAACCTTCCTTCATCTTTATTAATTTATAGGAGGTTTTGGTAAGGCCTATGTACGAGCCAGTCCTTTCAGAATATCTGCACACGCCCGGAGATGAGAAGAGTTTCGATAAGGTGGATTTGTTCAATTACAGTACTAATTATGTCAGTTTGTTTAAATTTTAAAGAAAGGCCATGTATGAGGCAGAATATTCATTTTTATTTAATTTTTGTATCTTCAAAGTTACAAATGGCTTCTCTGGGTGAAGCCATCTTGTGGCAAGAATGAAAGATTACAGTGTGTTATCCACTATACTGTTTATAACTGTCATGGATTAAATACACAAGAGTGTGAAACGAAGAATGGGAAGCAAGGAGACGACATAGTAATATGGGAAGAAAATGAAACAGAAGTGCAAGAACAAGTCACTGTATGGAATCAAGAGATAGAGAAATATGGAATGAAAGTAGGTGTGGAGAAGAGTAAGACTGTAGTGATGACAAGAAACAAGAGAGGAGGAAGACAGAATATTGAAGTCAATCGAATTCCATTGGAAATGGTAAAAAGCTTTAAGTATTTGGGGAGCATACTCACAGTAGATGGTACAATAAGTGAAGATATTAAGAGAATCCAACAAGCTAATGAGTTTTACCAGTGTGTGAGAGGTTTAGTATGGAACCAGGAAGTCCCAGAGAAATGCAAGAAAGTTCTATTCTCAATGTATTGCCCACCAATTTTGACATATGCAGCAGGTACTTGGACCACAACAAACGTGATGAAAGCCGAATCCAAGCAACCGAGATGAAGTTCCTTAGAGGAACAATTGGGAAGACACGGAGGGATAAAATCAGAAATGTGGACATTGGGGAGAGAACTGGGTTCCCAAAACTGCAAGACAAGCTGAAGTGGTACGGACATATGATGAGAATGGAAGAATATAGAGTACCAAAAAAAGTATTTATGGAGAAAATACCAGAAAGAAGACCAAGAGGAAGGCCCAGAAAGAGGTGGATGGATACGGTAAAGGAAGGCAAAGAGCAAAGAGAAGTAAAAGAAAAAGAAGTATTGAAAGAAGGAAATGAATGGTGGAGGGATAGACAACTGTGGAGGTCCTTGATTCGCAACCCAACCCAACCTAGGGAACTGGAAACGGGAAATGAAGAAGAAGAAAAAGAAGAAGTGGAAACGGTAAGAACATTCCATATTCTCTCACTTTTTTCATAATTTAACTTTTAGTCGTTAAAATTGGCAAAAAAAAACACGATATTGCTTACCCTCTATTTAAGTTTTCAATTAGTGTATTTAAGTATTTCTTAGTGTTGAGAGTATAAATTCTCTATCCTAAAAAATGTACAGAATGTGACTTACCCCGTGTTTCCCGTGGAGTCTTCAATTGATTTCCAGAAACTACTCTTCTCATGGCCTCTTCATTTGTAACCCTGTTAATCCATTTTATTTTGAGCACGCACCTATAGCACATCACAAAAGAATGTAGCTTCTCCTCTTCCACAGTCCCCAGATTCCAGGTATGCCACACTCCAGACATAATGCTTTCAGAAACATTTTCCTGATTTCAAGGCTGATGTTCTTAGAAGTTAAGATCTTTTTTCTTTTTGTTAAAGGCAGCTTTTGCTTGAGCAATTCTACCTTGTACATTTGTTTTGCTCCGTCCATCCCTACTGAACCTACTGCCTAGACACATAAACGAGGCTACTCGTTCAAGATCATTGGTTGGTCGGTTCCTTAGTTTAGGGGCTGCGACAACGCGGTCATGTAGCCCCGTGTACTTTGGGTGTGTGTAGAATCTGTCTGATAACCGGTGTCAATTGTGATGGCTGTATTAATGTGCGTTATCTGTTTTTAATTCAAGTAAGGACTGCAGACATTCGATTCTCAAGTAGTTCCAACTTTTGCTGCGAAACGCCACTGTCAACAACCAACTAGTGCTGAACTTAGTTACTAGATGCCACCGCAGTCGGCTCCTGGCGACGAACGTTGGAACCTAAGAGCGTTAGTCAAATCTAACCTGTAACTTAGCTTCACACAAGTGTAATTAGTGGAAGATTCTTTTACTGTACATGCCATAAATCTAGGACATGGGACCACCGGCTTTACTTCCCCTGCGTAGGAAGGCATTCGGAGGGATTTTTGACGCTCTTAAAAAAATCCGACGACTTCAGCCGGATTTGAACCCGCAACCTTGGGCATAGAAGTTCAGCATGCTACCAACTACGTCACCGAAGCCGCAAATGTAGATCATTAACTATATTAATTCGAACCTTGGCTTGCTCTTGTTTGTCACCTACTGTACCATCACTTTTTGGGAGTGAAGCTGATTCCTGCACGTGGTGCCCCTGCATAGGTACCTGGATTACACTTTCCAGTACTGAACTGAGCATCAGCATTCCAGAAGTACAAACAAGATGATGACATCTGTTCCACAAAGGCCTTTTTCAAGGCTAACTATAATTACGTTTAATACAGAGGGACTTTCATCCCCAAAAGAAGAGCTCCTGAGTGAAATATGTCGAAGTAACAACTGTGACATACTTTGCATACAAGAGACCCACAGAGACACTCAGCTACGACGTCCCAAAATTGCTGGCTTGAGACTTATTGCCGAGAGACCTCACAGACAGTACGGAAGTGCTTGATTCGTTCGACCTGATCTTCAAATCGTGTCTACTTCCATCTCTGAACACAAGGATATGGAAATATTAACTGTTGAGCTGAGTAATTGCACCGTATCTTCTGTATACAAACCACCTGGTGCTGCTTTTTCCTTTGCTACCCCTGATAATTTCCATAAACATAGTGTCAATTTTGTAGTTGGTGACTTTAACAGTCACAGTACAGTATGGGGTTATGCTCAAGACGATGATAATGGAGAAGAGGTGTTAAAATGGGCCGATACCTTCCAATTAACCCTCATACATGACAGTAAACTTCCTCCATCCTTCAATAGTGGGCGTTGGCATCGTGGATACAATCCAGATCTGATCTTTGCCAGTGAGCACATCAGCCAACAATGCATGAAGACAGTATGCTCTCCAGTTCCTAACTCTCAACATCGTCCTGTGATGTGCCAAGTTACTGCATTAGCCCAACCGATCACTATACCCTACCGCAGAAGATTCAACTTCCGGAAAGCTAATTGGGAGAAATTTAGTTCTACTTTGGATAGTTTTGTAGCTGGTATCCAGCCAACACCAGATGAATACGATACATTTGTGAATGCTGTGAAGAAGGCTTCACGGTTGTCGATGCCTCGAGGGTGCAGGACACAATACTTCCATGGCTTAACACCTAAAACAGCCGATCTGATGAGTAATTATCTTTCACTCTCCGAAGATAACCCATTTAGTGACGAAACCATTTCAGCAGGAAAAGAGCTAATATCCACCATAGCATTGAACAAGAGAGAAAGATGGCTGAAACTTATGGAGGAAACTGACTTCTCTGTTAATAGTCAGAAGGCTTGGAGGCTGCTAAAGAAATTAAATAACGATCCAACTAAGAGTTCCACACATGCAAACATCACTGCCAATAACATCGCATCACAGCTCATAAATAATAGCACACCAAGATCGTCATTTAGAAAATCAGATTTCAAACTTCAGGATAAGGTACACAATCAGAACAGAGAACTCACAAGACCATTTGATCTCCATGAACTAGAAGCTGCCGTCCGTACATGTCGGAATGGCAAGGCAGCAGGACTGGATGATATTTGTGTTGAACAAATTAAACATTTTGGCAAAGTCACGAAAATTTGGCTTCTAAATCTTTATAATCACTGCATTGCATTTTTCAAGATCCCAAAATTATGGCGCAAGGCTCGTGTAATAGCTATTTTAAAGCCTGGTAAATTGCCAAATGATCCTAAAAGTTTCAGACCAATCTCTCTTCTTTGTCATCTTTATAAGATCCTAGAGAGAATGATCCTGAATCGTTTAACTCTTGTAGTTGATCCTCTTCTAATCCCTCAACAAGCTGGGTTCAGACCAGGCAAAAATTGCACTTCTCAAGTCCTACACCTTACTCAGTTCATAGAAGATGTTTTTGAAAGGAAAAAGATCACAGGTGTAGCTTTTGTTGATCTCTCTGCTGCATATGACACCGTAAACCACAGAATACTGTTACATAAACTCTATAACCTAACGAACAACTATGGATTCACTAACATGATAGCTACACTTCTTCAGGATCACCGGTTCTTCGTTGACTTCCAAGGACATCGCAGCCGTTGTAGAACTCAGAGGAATGGATTGCCCCAGGGAAGTGTATTGTCTCCTATTTTATTTAATGTGTACACCAATGATCAACCACATCCTCAAGGGTGTAAAAGCTTCATTTACGCTGATAATCTTGCTCTTTCTGCACAATCAGAACAGTTTGAAGTTGTAGAGCATACACTCACTCGTGCTCTCAAACAGCTGGGTACTTACTATGAAAGGAACCAACTCATGCCCAATCCTAATAAGACTCAAGTATGTGCCTTCTGGTGTATTCTTTGAATACACGGTACGTGAGAATCTAAATTTTAATGCTCTTTGCATGTTCTTTCCCTCCTCTTTGTCAAACACCAACAGTGATCTTCTATTTTCTCTGTGGTAATCACTTCGCTTATATCTTTTATGAGTCTGTTCTAGATATATATCTCCTATGAACCACCTAGCGTCATCTCGCAGCGAATCTCTGAAGCTCCTCAAATTCTTCCTGGTGCAAGAGGATTTACTTTTCCATCTGGCCATCAGATCTCGTCACCATCGCCAGCTATCAACTCTTTGAAGACCATTCATCAAGAAAAACATTTATTTTGTAAAGTTGTTTCATGTTTATGTGCAACCTCTTTGTTCCTCCCCTCTCTCGCCCGCTTCCCCCTCTTCTCCCCTCCCCCTACTGCTCTTCTCCGCGCGCGCAGCCTGCTCGCTCGGTCACTTCAGTTCTACACTTCTCTGCGTCGTGAGCAACACTCACTCACTCTCTTAAGTGCACTCAACTTCTTGTTGGTCATGCCGTCTAGGCTAGTGCTTTTCTGCGTCTAGCAGCTCTCACTTGTAAGTCGGCAGTTGACTCGGTCAGTTAAGGCTCAACTAGAGCCAGTCTCCTCAAACCAAGAGACACTCTCTACTCTCTACGCCATGTTGGCACATTAGGTATCCGTCAAAGGGAACTTCACCTTCGACATGCAACAAAGATAAGTACCTACTTCAAGTTTTAACTTCATCTTCATCGGTTTTAACTTCTACATGCTTTTAACCATATTTTATAGACAGCGTGAGATTACTTATTTGGGGCAAAAATCATTCTTCGCGGGATTTGCCATGTTGAGCTTTTGTCTGTCTAAGCCAACCTTAATAGAAAGTAGCTTTTCTTAAGCTAATTAAATGAGAAATCTTCTCACCACGTGGGATATTATCTAATACCCGCTGTCTATAAATCACCAAGCTAGTTCCTCCGCTGGATTAACTTTGGCCCCATTCTTCTATTAGGACTGTTCTGGAACCTTCCAGATCCTGTACTTTATCTACAAGTCTTGCCGTCATGTATTTTTCACTCACTTGTGGGAATACTATTTAAAATGAGGAATCTTCATTATAAATTACTGCAATAGCGAATTTTCTTCCACCGCAGGAATGTTCTATGGCGCATTTAATTGTAATTCACAAACTTCTCAAGAAATAGACTCTCGCCTACCTAGTGCAACCAGTTATTTTCATCATTGCAATAGCTTTCTTTCATATAACCTTTCGTATTACTACAGTGAACTTTTCATCTATTCAACAAACTATAGTGAGAAACAGTGCTTTCAGTATTTCTTCCGCGTCGCGATCGTCCGTTTACATTAAATAAGGCCATGAACATTTACCTTCCATCCCACTTGCTTTTTCCTAAACCCCTTACTAACAAACCATATGAATAAAGTTATTTCTAGGTCTCACGAAATGGAAACTGCCCCATTTGGCTCGTGATTCCTACTTAAACATAGGAGGTCGAGAACCTGCCTTTTGATTTTCTCTTCAGGTTTCACAGTAAGTGACCTGCCCTTATTTGTATAATAACCAACAGTAATTTAGCTTAAATATAAGAAGTTGTAGGAACTTCTATCTTATTCTTCATGTTTTTCTTATTGTTATTGTCGAAGTTGTAACTTTTTTCTAAAATATTTACCTGGAAATTTCTTAAAGTACACTCCTTGTACTCAATTGAATGTTTAAACTTTAAGCATTTCATTTGCCTTTTTTAAATCTTACAAAGATTTTAGTACATATATAAGGTTTAAAACCTCATAAATTGTTAATTGCCTGGCGCAAATGTTTAATGCTATCTGAGGTCTGTGATCCCAAATTTGTTAACCAGATTGAATATATGTTTGTTAAAGTTATAAACTTCTTTTGTCTTGTTAAATAAATTAAATATTTGTTTTTGGATTTATAATTTCGCAAGCACTACAGTTAGGCAGGATCCTGGCTTTCCTAACTCTTCCTCAGTTTATGCCATCGTTAATTCAGAACAAATCTGCTATTATTTGTATTGCCAGACTATCACCCTTCCCTATAGTAGTCTTATTCGTGCTTGGGAGGAAATACACTAAAGCCTTTCTCTGGCAAACCGCCCAAGTCTTAGCTGCGGTTCCCGTTAGCTTCGACCAAGTCCTTACTCATTTTAAGTATCAAAGAACGAATTTTCAGTGGCAACCGCCTCTAAGTGTATTGAGAGTTAAATTTATAACTTTTGTGGAACTCTCATCCTATTTCTCTATCCTTTTTCTCCAGTCCGAAACCCACTTCCTTTTCTTAATCATCTTCCCTTGGTGGGTGGGTTATTCCTCAGCCAATAATCTACCCAAAATTTGGTGCCGAAACCCGGGAGAGTCCATTTGTCATTTTTCTGTTTGGCAATACTTTGCAAATTATTAATATCTGCTTTGAATCTTTCAGCTATAACCACATCGTGCAAAGCCTGGGAAGGGGAAAGAGGCCGCTCCTGTCTCCTTTGGTGTGTCCCGTTCTTTCCACTTATTGCTGCTGCCAGCTTGACAGCATTTCCAAGGTTCCACAGTTTCGTGAGTTACATTTCAATCTACCTCCTTTAACATGGCTCCTACTGATAAGGATAAAGATGAAAAACTTACTTCTAAACGAGCATCCTATAAAGGGCGAACTACCCGATTCAGAAAGTACATAAAAGAGTTAGATCCCTCAGAAGCTCAATTAGACTTGTTGAAACATCGTGTAAGGGATTTTGAACGTTCTTATGAAAATTATTGTAACATTCAAACTGAAATAGAAACTTGTATGCTCAATCAAACCGAAGATCGAGTCGAAGTAGAAAACCAATATTACGAAGGCATAGGTTCTGCTTTCAAAATAATACGCCAACTCGAAGAGGAGCAGAAAAAGGACGCTTCTGTTCTTGGTTCCCTTCACGAACCACAAACTTCTTTCCGTGATGGTTCTCATAAGCCCAAACCAATTTTACCCAAAATTGATTTACCCCATTTCTCTGGAGATGAATCTACTTGGGATTCTTTCTATGAATTATTTTGCTCCCTTGTTCATGACAATGAAGACATTCAAGTCATTTACAAGTTTCATTACTTGAGATCTATCCTCCGAGGTCAAGCTTTGCAGTTAGTCGAAGCACTTCCTCTGCGTGCCGAAAATTACCCCATTGCCTTTAACTTATTAAAAGAAAGATATGGAAATTTACGGTTACGTATTCAACGCCATATGAAGGCTCTATTCAACCTAACTGCGTCACAGCACAATGACGTCACCAGTTTGCGCACTCTAGTTGATACTACACAACTTCACGTTAAGGCTTTGTCCCAACTAGATCAACCCACTGAACACTGGGATACTTTCCTAATACATTTAGTGGTTTCTAAAGTTGATGCTGCTACCCTCAAAGCTTGGGAAATGGAACTTTCTAAAGAAAACGACTATTCTTACGAGCATTTAGTCACTTTCATAAATGCCAGATGCCAGCTCTTAACCGCTTTAGCTAATCAAAGTGAACCCTCTTCCCCGAGTTCCAAATTTGAATTAATGTCTATCAAACCTAAAAGCGATCGCATAGCGTCTAATACCCAAAAACCCGGGTCCAGCTCATCTAAATTTAAATCAAACACTACTGGTTACCCAACTAGGTCTAGTGAACGTCGTGTTGCTAGCTCTATGGTTTTAAACACTCAAAGCGAACCTCGCAAGAGTTTGAACGAACCTTTAAAGTGCATACTTTGTAAAGATCCCCATGCCCTATACCTCTGTAAGTCCTTTAAAGAAATGTCAGTCGACGACAGAAGAAAATTAGTTTCCCAGAATAAACATTGCTTCAATTGCCTAGTGCCAACTCATTCTGCTTCTAATTGTAAGTCCACAAGACTTTGCTACCATTGTGAAAAGGCTCATCATACTTTGCTACATCGTCATGATCAGGCAAGGTCATCGACTGCATCTACTTCTCCGAAAAATGATAGTGCTAACAGTTCTAATGCTTCATCGTACATTCAAAATGCCAAGTCCATTCGCAGTGCTCAAGTATTGTTGTCCACCGTCCAAATCGAAGTTCAGGATAACCTTGGCAACTGGGTCCGTGCACGCGGTCTTCTAGATTCAGCGGCAACTCATGATTTTGTGTCTAATTCCTTAATTAGAAAACTAGGCCTACCTGTAAACCCCACTTCTATCAATGTGTCGGGCATCAACAGCTCAAAATCGCAAGCTTTACAATTCTCGAAGCTAACCATAAGAGATATTTGTCATAGAAACAACTTCTTTAAACTTAATTGTCTCATTCTCAATAGCATTGGAGAAGATACTCCCAGTCACTCTGTGGATATTTCAGGGTTAAATGTTCCCTCGCATTTAAGGCTAGCCGATCCTTTGTTCAACATGCAAAATCCTATTGACATACTCGTTAGTGCCAATGTTTTCTGGAATTGCCTTCGTAAACAAGTTCGCAAGTTATCTTCAACCGTTGTCGCTAGAGACACCGATTTTGGTTGGGTTATTACTGGTGAAATCCAACATCCCAGTGTTCAAACCAAAGCGCAATGTCATTTCGTTACAGCTGACATAAATCCCATTTCTGAAAAAGAGAACGCTCATGTTTTCGATCTCGATACTTTTGAAAAACACTTGCCGAAACGATGTCTTATCGTGAACAACTACGCCACCTTTGTAAGTTGTTTAAATGGTTTTGCCTTCTTCCCGCACAAAATGGCAATTCAAGTTCGCCTTGCCTTGTGTTACTTCGTCTACCTTCTCATGTCATTTTTTATAGCAGGTAATTGCTTAAACTCTTTATCGAAAACTATCTTCCCCTTGTGTAAAACCATGGCTATCAGTCACCATCACTTCGCTGTAAGCTATGTTTCACTTCTTTCGCTATTTAGAAGGATGGCCACGGCCGGCTCCTCCCCCCTTCCTCACAATTGGAAGTCGCTCATGAAACCGATTGAAAATCTGAATTCTCTAGCATCTAGAATAACTATTCTTACGCATAAACTCCTTCTCAATGTCCCAGCTTTTCTTCTCTGTTCGGAAGAATTAAGCTTTTTTCTGTTGAAAATTGTCGGATTCCGTGATCCTCCAAATTATGCGAAATTGATTTCCTACTCTATTTCTTATGTCTTTAAATTGTTTCCTCACGTCCAAGCTACGGATGACTACATGTCGTGATACTCGTTCCGCTTTAAGTCAAAGCTGATTCAACTAGTGGTGTTTGTTTACTTTGAACTGCTTGTTTGTCAAACTTGTTTGTATACAAGTTTGGGGAAGGCCAAGTTGCTGTTTATTTCCTGTATGCTTGCCAAAGGTCAAAGCAAGATTCCCTTATCTCAACTCTGGCTGATTGCCAACCATTGTCTGGCGAGTCGCTTCCGTAAGTTCAGAAGCCGTTCAACTCATCACCAAAATAAACTTGTTCCAGTCAAGGACTCTTTCAGATATTTATATTCCTTATCTCGTTGTACTATGTGGGTCAAGGCCGCGCTTGCTTATGTCTCCCACTTACTCACGCTCGTATTCTACAATTGCTTCGATTCTTGTTTTATAACATCGTTGCATATCCTTTACGCGCTTATGTATTGCACTCTGCTTACATATTTTGCGATCTTATTGTTCATTGATGAACAAACTTGTTTTTTCTCGTCGTTACATTCGATGTGTTTTTGCATTTATACTTGTTATGTCACGTTTCTCGCTGACTTAAGTATTTTTCTGAGTAACCCCTTTGATACTTATTATGACTTAAGGTCATTGTTTATGGCTACTAGGTTGTTACCTATGGCATTCTTGCTTTCTACTCTCATAGTTCCTTTGTTTATTTGGTATATTCTTATCCTTAATAGATGTACTTGTTTCTATACGCTTTGTTTAAACTTTTCAATTCTCCTTTTGCGTCTTATCGCAATCTTTACTAGTGCCTTATTTCCCGCAGTTTCTAGCTATTTTGTGATTCAAGGTGTTGTTAATTCTTGTCCTTTAACTCCGCTTTCCAATGACCCTGCTGACCTGCTTCCACTTACACCTGGTCACTTCCTTATAGGCACTTCTCTCTCTGCCCCTCCTCCTCTTCCCAATTCTTACAGGGATTCTAATTTACCTTTTGTTTGGCGTAAACTTGAAGCCCTCCGCAATTCCTTTTGGAAGAGGTGGACCTTGGAATATTTAACTTCCTTGCAACGGAGACAGAAGTGGTTTATTTCCAGTCCCGACATTAAAGTGGGGGACTTGGTCTTGGTTTGGGATGTTTCACCCCCCCCCCCCCCTAGTATGGATCTCTGGTAGAGTGACCGAGTGTTATCCTGGAAGAGATGGGAGAGTCAGGGTGGCCAAAATCTTGACCACTAATGGTCCGATCACAAGACCACTGTCTTTGATCGCTCCGTTGCCTTTGAATGTGTAACTGTTTATTTGTTCTCTGTTGGTGTTTCCCCTCCCAGTATGGTGTATTCTTTGAATACACGGTACGTGAGAATCTAAATTTTAATGCTCTTTGCATGTTCTTTCCCTCCTCTTTGTCAAACACCAAAATTGATCTTCTATTTTCTCTGTGGTAATCACTTCGCTTATATCTTTTATGAGTCTGTTCTAGATATATATCTTCTATGACCCACCTAGCGTCATCTCGCAGCGAATCTCTGAAGCTCCTCAAATTCTTCCTGGTGCAAGAGGATTTACTTTTCCATCTGGCCATCAGATCTCGTCACCATCGCCAGCTATCAACTCTTTGAAGACCATTCATCAAGAAAAACATTTATTTTTGTAAAGTTGTTTCTTGTTTATGTGCAACCTCTTTGTTCCTCCCCTCTCTCGCCCGCTTCCCCCTCTTCTCCCCTCCCCCTACTGCTCTTCTCCGCGCGCGCAGCCTGCTCGCTCGGTCACTTCAGTTCTACACTTCTCTGCGTCGTGAGCAACACTCACTCACTCTCTTAAGTGCACTCAACTTCTTGTTGGTCATGCCGTCTAGGCTAGTGCTTTTCTGCGTCTAGCAGCTCTCACTTGTAAGTCGGCAGTTGACTCGGTCAGTTAAGGCTCAACTAGAGCCAGTCTCCTCAAACCAAGAGACACTCTCTACTCTCTACGCCATGTTGGCACATTAGGTATCCGTCAAAGGGAACTTCACCTTCGACATGCAACAAAGATAAGTACCTACTTCAAGTTTTAACTTCATCTTCATCGGTTTTAACTTCTACATGCTTTTAACCATATTTTATAGACAGCGTGAGATTACTTATTTGGGGCAAAAATCATTCTTCGCGGGATTTGCCATGTTGAGCTTTTGTCTGTCTAAGCCAACCTTAATAGAAAGTAGCTTTTCTTAAGCTAATTAAATGAGAAATCTTCTCACCACGTGGGATATTATCTAATACCCGCTGTCTATAAATCACCAAGCTAGTTCCTCCGCTGGATTAACTTTGGCCCCATTCTTCTATTAGGACTGTTCTGGAACCTTCCAGATCCTGTACTTTATCTACAAGTCTTGCCGTCATGTATTTTTCACTCACTTGTGGGAATACTATTTAAAATGAGGAATCTTCATTATAAATTACTGCAATAGCGAATTTTCTTCCACCGCAGGAATGTTCTATGGCGCATTTAATTGTAATTCACAAACTTCTCAAGAAATAGACTCTCGCCTACCTAGTGCAACCAGTTATTTTCATCATTGCAATAACTTTCTTTCCCATAACCTTTCGTGTTACTACAGTGAACTTTTCATCTACCTTCCACCTGAAACATAAACAATCTAGTCGGAAACTTGAAGTATTCTGGAATGGTATGTTATTGGATCATTGTTTCCATCCCAAATATCTAGGTGTCACCTTGGACCGTACACTCACATTCAAGGAGCAGTGCTTTAAGCTAAAACAGAAGATCTCTTCGAGGAACAGCCTCCTCCGTAGACTGGCAGGGACTAACTGGGGCACCCATCCCCAAACGTTAAGGACAACAGCAATGGCCTTATGCTATTCAGCAGGAGAATATGCCAGTCCAGTTTGGTACAAGTCAGCCCATGCAAAGCAGGTGGATGTAGCCTTAAATGAGAGCTGCAGGATTATTACAGGTTGCTTGAGGCCAACTCTCATCAGTAAAGTGCACTATCTTGCAGGGATTGCTCCACCTGACATCAGAAGAGAAGTGGCTGCAAACAACGAAAGAAGTAAATCATCTGTTATGACCTCACACCCACTCTTCGGATATCAACCTGCTGAGAGGAGATTAAAATCGAGAAAGAGCTTCCTAACAACTACTCAACCATTACAAGGAACAGCAGCAACAGCTCGAGTGGCCGTGTGGAAGGAGAGGACCAGCAATCTGTCTGAATGGATGGAACCAAAGGAATCTCTACCTCCTGGTCACACAGAGAACTGGCTAATCTGGAAGTCCCTGAACAGACTGAGGGTGGAAGTTGCAAGATCCAGGGACAACTTATATAAGTGGCATTTTCCGACCAAGACAGTCCTGTGTGATTGTGGCGCAACCCAGACAACACAACACCTCTTCTCCTGTCCATTGTGCCCGTACAGCTGCACAATGAATGACTTGACTGAAGGTAATTCAAGTGCTATCGAAGTGGCTAAGTTCTGGGCAGAAACTGTTTGAAGTCGTCTGTTTAACACATACTTTGTACTTCTGACACGAATAAATAAATACCATCACTTTTGTTTTGGGTTTATCTATTTTCATATTACATTCTTCCCCCCACCTGAACACTCTAATTAGCATGGTTTCTTCTTCGCTCTCGGCTAGGACAGCTATTTCACAAAAGAAATGAAAGCTGAACTCAACTCGTCAAATATTTGAATTCTTATGCTGAGTTATATTCGTGTTTCTAATTTACATTTTATTTATTTTCTGTTTAGACACCTAAATGATTTATAAAATGCGCATTGCAAAATCAATATTATAGAAATAAGTCAGCCATGATGCTTATCATCATCATCATCATCATCATCATCATCATCATCATCACATCATCATTAGTTTCTGTTTTATTAGTGTTTGTATTTCCCTATTATTTTCTTACTTTAGCAATAATTAACTAATTACAATAATTTTTCCTACGCCATGCTTACCTGCCGTTATATGTATTGTGATTGGATCCGAAATGTATTCCTGTTAGATTTAAGTACCATTGTTAAGTTCTGCAAATAATGTAATAATTTATTAATTGTAAAATCTGGTTAGATGGAAGAGAGGGCCCAATGGCCCTAATCTTGCCAGACAAAATAAAGCTACGGTATCTATCTATATCATCGGCATATCTTATCATAGCTAATCTTTGGCCTCTCAGTTATTAGCTCCGTATTCCACGCGAGCATTTCATTCATTTTGCATCAAATCTTCAAGTTAGCACACGATGAGATAAATCCTAATGTAACTTTTCCTTTTAAAACTATTATTCCATAATAATCAATTGTTTTAATGTTTTATGATCTGTAAAATGAAAATGAGTGCTGACTTCAAGAGCCATGACTTAACTTTAAGAACAAAAATCAGAATTTGCACTGTTATGTATATTCTGTTCTCTTATATGGTGTAGAGACATGGACCTTATATAGCAACACGGAAAAGAGGCTGCGGCCCACAACCAACTAACACATTTCCCTGACAATTCCACGATTTTTCCAAGATAAGATGATGATGATAATTGTTGTTTTAAGGGGCCTAACATCTAGGTTATCGGCCCCTAATGATCTGGGTGATAGCGAAAATGACAAAGAAATGGAAACTAGAACGAAAATTAAGTGAGACGGAAAATACTTACAAAAAGGAACTCAGATTGAAAAACTCACAAAATGTTCTTACAAAAGGGAATTTAGAACGGAAAGATTCACCAAAGGAATAGATTGAAAAATACGCACAAAATGTAGGCTAGAGCCAAATACGTACAAAATGCAATGCAGAGTCGAAATACTTACAAAATGCATTGAGATCGAAAATACGTACAAAATGCAATTGAAATTCAAAATACTTACAAAATGCATTGAGATCGAAAATACGTACAAAATGCAATTGAAATTCAAAATACTTACAAAATGCAATGCAGAGTCGAAATACTTACAAAACGCAATTGAAATTCAAAATACTTACAAAATGCAAAGATCGAAAATACGTACAAAATGCAATTGAAATTCAAAATACTTACAAAATGCAATGCAGAGTCGAAATACTTACAAAATGCAATTGAAATTCAAAATACTTACAAAATGCAAATGAGATCGAAAATACGTACAAAATGCAATTGCGGTTCAAAATACTTGGTTGGTTGGATGGTTTCTCAGTTTAGGGCAGCGACAACGCGGTCATGTAGCCCCGTGTACTTTGGGTGTGTGTATAGAATGTCTGATAACCGCTGTTAATTGTGATGGCTGTATTAGTGTGTGTATCTGTTTTATAATTCAAGTAAGGACTGCAACTTTGAATTTTTCAAATAGTTCCTACTTTTGCCGCCAAACGCCACCGTCAACGACTCCTAGGCCTAGTTCAGAACTTAGCTACTAGACGCCACCGCAGTCGGCTCTTGGCAACGAACGTAGAAACCTAAGAGCGTTGTTTACATTCCTAACCTATACAATTTAGCTTCACACAGGTGTAATTAGTGCAAGGTTCTTTATCTATGACATACTTACAAAATGCAATTGAAATTGATAATACACAATGCAATTCAGATTGAAATATCCCAATTCCAATCCAAAATATTCACAAAATGCAATTGAAATTCAAAATACTTACAAAATGCAATTGAAATTGAAAATGCTTACAAAATGTATGGTAGATTCAAACTACTCATTTGGATTGACAATACTTACAAAATGCAATTGAAATTCAAAATACTCACGAAAATGCCCTGCTCCTACATTTAAAGACTTACTAAATAGCAATTTAGATTGTCAATCATTACAAAATGCAAATGAGGTTGAAAACACTCGCGAAATGCAATTTAGATCGAAAAATCGTACAAATGCAACGTAGATTAAAAAATACCTACAAAATGTAGTGTTGATGAAAGAAAAAAAAATCGCTAAAGGGAATTTAGATACACGGGGAGCCAATTAACAAAAACAGTGCTGGAAAATTAATTTAAAAAAAAACAAGAGGTCTGGTCACTAGAAGAAGGAGGGATCAGGAAAGATGAGAAAAGGGCCAATTAAGGCGGGAAAGTGAAAGACTCCCTATGCCTCGGATACCGTAATACCGTCGGGGTCGGAAAAGAACAAGAGTTGACCAAGGGAGGTCGACAGAAAAGAAGACTGAGAGGAGCCCGGCACAAGTAAGTGGAAGCAATGTCGGACTCAGGTGGGGTCCCGTGGTCGCTTTCCAGGATAAATCAGAAAATTCCCTGAGTAACAGCAGCAGCCATAATCTATCTATATATATAAAGCACAAAGTTTGTCGGTCTGTCTGTTATGTATACAAATCTACACCGTTTCACCGATCTGAACCAAAATTTGTATACTTACCCTTTGGAACCCTGCGGGTAACCCTGTCAATATTAAATTTCGGACAGACCACCCCATGCCCTGCATTTAGGCCCTTTTGCACAAATCTACACCGTTTCACCGATCTGAACCAAAAGTTGTATATTTAACCTTTGGAACCCTGCGAGTAACACTGTCCACTTGAAATTTCGGACAGACCACCCCATTCCCTGCATTTAGGCCCTTTGGTCCAAATCCACACCGTTTCACCGATCTCAACCAAAATTTGTATATTTACCCTTTGGAACCCTGCGAGTAACACAGACCACTTAAAATTTCGGACAGACCACCCCATTTCCTGCATTTAGGCCCTTTGGTCCAAATCTACACCGTTTCACCGATCTGAACCAAAATGTGTATACTTACCCTTTGGAACCCTGCGAGTAACACTGTCTGCTTGAAATTGCGGACAGACCACTCCATTCCCTGCATTTAGGCCCTTTGGCCCAAATCTACATCGTTCCACCGATCTCAACCAAAATTTGTATATTTACCCTTTGGAACACTGCGACTAACTCTGTCTGCTTGAAATTGCGGAGAGGCTACTCCATCCCCTGCATTTAGGCCCTTTGGCACAAATCTACACCGTTTCACCGATCTGAACCAAACTTTGTATACTTACCCTTTGGAACCCTGCGAGTAACACTGTCCACTTAAAATTTCGGACAGACCACCCCATTCCCTGCATTTAGGCACTTTGGCACAAATCTACACCGTTTCACCGATAAGAACCAATATTCGTAAACTTACCCTTTGGTACCCAGCGAGTAACACTGTCTGCTTGAAATTGCGGACAGACCACTCTATTCCCTGCATTTAGGCCCTTTGTCCCAAATCTACACCGTTTCACCGATCTCAACCAAAATTTGTATATTTACCCTTTGGAACACTGCGACTAACACTGTCTGCTTGAAATTGCGGCGAGGCCACTCCATCCCTTGCATTTAGGCTGTTTGGCACAAATCTACACCGTTTCACCGATCTGACCCCAATTTTATATACTTACCCGTAGAACCCGACAAGTAACATTGTTCACTTTAAATTTCGGACAGACCACACTATTCCCTGCTTTTTGGCCCTTTGGCAGAAAACTACACCGTTTCACCGATCTCAACCAGATTTTACATAATTACCCTTTGGAACTCGACGAGTAACACTGTCCACTCGAAATTTCGGACAGACCACTCCATTTCACGCATTTAGGCCCTTTGGCACAAATCTACATCGTTCACCGATCGAAAACAAAATGTGTATACTTACCCTTTGGAACCCGATGAGTAACCCGATGTTCCAAACAGACCCAGCCTGGGGCTGGAAACTGTACAAGATGATGATGATGATGAGTAACACTGTCCACTTTAAAATTTGGACAGGCCACTCCATTCCCTGCAGTTTGGCTCTTGGCACAAAACTACACAGTTTCACCGATCTCAACCAGATTTTACATAATTACCGTTTGGAACTCGACGAGTAACACTGTTCACTCGAAATTTCGGATAGACCACTCCATTTCCCGCATTAAGGCCCTTTGGTACAAATCTACATCGTTCACCGATCGAAAACAAAGTGTGTATACTTACTTACCCTTTGGAACCCGATGCGTAACACTGTCCACTTGAAATTTCTGACATAGGCCTACCACTCCATTCCCTGCATGTAGCTCAGGAATTCCTCGGGGTTGCCAGCTTCCTAACTCACCAGTCATGAGCCCTTGAGGGTGTACCAGAAGTGGTGGGTCCACACACACCCTGCCTCTTTGAGGGCCTTGAGCAGAAGACAGGAGATATTATGAACAGGAAAAGAAGGCAGACCCCTCGAAAAATGAGGGTATCAGGAAAGATGAGACAAAGCCAATTAAGGCGGGAAATTGAAAGACTCCCTAGCCCTCGGATACCCTAATACAGTCTGGGTTGGAAGAGAACAAGAGTTGACCAAGGGAGGCCGACAGGAAAGAGAACTGAAATGAGCCCGGCACCAGGAAGTAGAAGCGATGCCAGACTCAGCTGGGGTTCCGTGGTCGCCAACCCACGTCCCACAAGTTGTGAGACCCTGGGGGGGGGTCAGTTGTGAGAATAGCTTGCTGATTCATCGCGAGGTGACTTGAGTGAACTTTCCAGAGCCCGCCGTGTTATCTCCTGCTGTCTATGCTGATGCCAGCACAGGGCCGTTGCGAAACAGTGAGTGATTCCCGGTCAATCTGTATAGGACGGGGAACCCCGAACGTGTGTCATCATATTTCGTCATCATCTGCGATCATCTCAGGTTCGTGCAGCTTGGACCTATATTCTTTGTCTTTGCCGAGCAGTACGCTCTTTCACTAGACGCATCCAGTACAGGCCTAAGCCAGAAAATAAGGTTGAGACTTTGGAAGACATCGAAGCTAGACACCTGAATTACCTATATCAGTTTTAAAATAACACCATGTTCGTTTAGTAGTCATTTTTCATTACCTTATTATTATCATCATAAGTGCAAATGACCTAGATGTTACGCGTATCATACCAATAATCACCGCCGCATAAAGTCTTTCTCGACTGCGATTTTTAAAATATTTATATTTGGTTGGTTGGTTCTTAAGTTTAGGGGCTGCGACAACGTGGTCATGTAGCCCCGTGTACTTTGGGTGTGTGTAGAATCTGTCTGATAACCGGTGTTAATTGTGATGACTGTATTAGTGTGTGTTATCTGTTTTTTAATTTAAGTACAAACTGCAACTTAGAATTCTTCAAATAGTTCGTACTTTTGCCGCCAAGCGCCACCGTCAACGACTACTAGGCCAAGTTCGGAACTTAGCTACTAGACGCCACTGCAGTCGGCTCTTGGCAACGGACGTAGACATCTATGCGCGTTGTTTACCTATCCAATTTAGCTTCACACAGGTGTAATTAGTGGAAGGTTCTTTAACATGCCATAAATCTGACATGGGACCACCGGCTTTACTTCCCCTCCGAAGAAAGGCATACTGACGGATTTTAACGCTCTTAAAATATCCGACGGCTTCGGCCGGGTTTGAACCCGCTATCTTGGGCATAGAAGCTCAGCATGCTACCAAATACGCCACCGAAGCCGCCATATAGTTATTTTTATTACAGTACATTGTGTACATTATACGTTGAAGTGTCAATTCAATACCGGTAGTAGTTTCCCTTATCATCCTCATCATAAGAGCAAATGACCTACAGTAGATGTTACGCCCATTACACCATTAATCACCACACACAGTAAGTCTTCCTCGCCTGTGAATCTTGAAATATGTATTTCTATTACGGTAGTTTGTAAGTTTGACGTGTCAATTCAACAGTAGTTTTTATTATCATCCTTATCAAAAGGGCAAATGACCTAGATATTACTCCCTCATTGTCTTTTGGGGCAAATGACTTAGATTTTAAGTCCATTATATTTCTAAGGAGACCTTAAAACATTATCATCATTCCACCGGGCGAAGCCGGGTACTACTGCTAGTAAATATATAAATCAGAGTTTGTACTCAAAGAGCATTTCAAAAAGTGCTTGAGCAATAAAGTGTAGCGTGACAAAGTTGAAAAGACAAAGAAAAGAAACATTTTGCCAATTTTAAAATTTTTCATCCAGAAAAACTATTGTAATTATATGCGAGTATTGAAAGTAGCTTGTTAATAGTAATGCTCTCAAAAATCATACAGTTACACATTTATATACAAATACACATGTAATGTGTGTGCTCTGTCTCGCAAGTAATGAGAGCTTACTGATTTAACGTCACTACGAACATACATCACCAGAACATACTTCCAAAATACCCTGATAATTCCCTTGAGTTTTCTAGGATTTAAAAATTCCCTAAGCATTCCCTGTTTTCCATGTTTTCCAGAGTAGCAGACAGCCTGCAGCCTTTGAATTGTGGCTTTATAGACGGATCCTGAAATACCTTGGACACAAAGACTGGCAAATGTAGAAGTGAAAAGAAGAAAGAACTGAACACCAATAATAATAATAATAATAATAATAATAATAATAATAATATCGTATGGCCTCGATGCCGGGTGCAAGCTTTGCAATTTGACACCCAGAGTGTAGCTTGCATGTCGAATTTCGTTGTTCCTTGAATCACTATGAAAGTCAAGGAGGTTAGATATCTAAGCTCCTTGAACACTATAGCGCTTTCTGGTAGAGAAATGAGGTACTTTGTGTTGGCGGAAACTCCCGAGATTAATTTTGCCATTATGAACACGGCCTACTGAATTCAAATGGGTTCTTTGACATGCCAACATCGTATGACATGCGTGTCGTATTTTTGCCGCCTTTCAAAAATCACTTACCATGGCCAGGAGCGAACCTGCAATCTTGGGGTTAGTAGACCGACACGCTATCCACTCACCCACCGTGGCAAGCTAAAATTGATCAAGATAGTGAAGTGTCGAAAATTGCAATACAGTGGAACTTGGATAATTCGAACCTCAAGGGACCAGTAAAAGAATTCGAATTATCCAAAAATTCGAATTAAGAAAGTTCTCTGAAAAGGGTAGAGAAAATATATTGTATTACGTTTACATAATGATTTACGTTCAACAAAGCAGATTAACAGACAACGGTACTTTATAAAGACTGTATCGTGAATAACCTCAAGAGTTTCAAATGAAAAATATAACCAAAATGTACTATTCACCTATTTAACGACAGTAGTAATCCAGCAATCTAGTTAGAGAAATCTACTGTTTTTCAAAATAGTTTGAGATTTTTACCTGTTTTCTACAATTAATTCTCTCAGCCATCACAAAAGAATCTAACAAATTTAAGGATCGGAAAACAGAACTACTTACGTCATTTCTACTTTAAACAAACCGCTTAAGTTCTGTGATGTGGTTTGTTGCTTGGGACTGCACTCGGAACAGTTTTTTTTTCGGAAACTGACCCAACTGTTTGGCCTCCGATCGGCTTTTTACACTAAAAACTTCGAATTATCCAAAATATAATTCGAAATATCCACGATTTTTTAGCATTGATTGTATATAAAATGCTGGGGCCCAAGAGAAAAATTCGAATTAAAGAAGATTTCGAATTATGGAAGTTCGAATTAGCCACGTTCCACTGTATTATATATTGTCATGTCAGGTGTGATACAAATAGATACGACCTGTTACAAAAATAATTCAAAGGAAGATCAACTGCAAAAGAGGTCCTGGACGATGAAGAATATCATGGTTCGACAATCTTAGATGCTGGTTCAATATGGCTTCAACTGAATTACTCCGCTTTGCCACCAAGACAAGTATAGCCAACATGTTCGCCAACATCCGAACCAGAAGAAAGACGAAGAAAATGAAAAAATATTACTGCATGCTGATCTTGCGGACTTCCGGCAGCCTCTTTGGAAATATATAAATTAACAGATGTGTATAAATACGAATAGCATTCTCGAAATTAGAACTTAACCCTGCTCCAGTCAAGTGAAAGATGAGCGACGTGGGCGATGCATCACCTCCACCTAAAGAAGAGTCAAAATAAAAGTCAGAAGAAAAAGGCGAGTCAGGTGGTGAAACAAGTGGATATTCGTGATTTCCTGTTTCATACTGAGAGCAGCGACATGTGTGTTGCAACGATTAGCTATAAAGGCAAAAGCAATACGAGAAAGGCGAAATTAAACTCCCGCCAGGACCATAAAGAGTCTATACGAAGGCTGTTTTTTTTTTAAGTAAGGGCCGTTTTTGTATAAGAGCCCGTAGTTAGTGCGAACGCCGCAACAAGCGTGCGTGCTACCTCCCGGCATCCTTTGCGAACAAGCAGGCGTCAGTTGCAGCTGTGTAGCTAACCTGCACGCTGAACTGTGCATCTTTACAATGTTCCAGATTATTGATTCGCCCGCCGCGTGTGAGGTACGATCTGTGATACGTTTCTTGAGTGCAAGAAACAAGTCAGCTTTGTGAGGTGTATGGTGATAAAGCAATGAATATTTTCACGGCCACTTTTGAACTCGCGTACCCATTTTCGAACTTCGCCGTCACAAGGCAAGACCTCACTCTGCTGCCCGGACTCGGGAACTGATTGAGATCTTTTGGGTGGGAAGTTTTGGATCACCCACCGTATAGCTCTTTGTCATCTTGGTGGGCTGCGCTTCGCTGACGATGAACAAGTGAAAACAGCCGTGAATTCTTGGTTGTCAGAGCAGGCGCAAACTTTTATGCAGAGGGATTTCAGAACATAGTTTTTAGGTATTACAATTGACTAAATAAATAAGGCAACTATGTAGAAAAATAGAGGAAGGTATGTAAAACCTTAAAATAAATGTGGTTTCAAAATAAAATGTTCGGTTAATTGAAAAAAAAGCGGCCCTTACTTAAAAAACAGCCCTAGCAGAACCCAAAAGAAAGGGGTTTTACTTGTTAGTGTAATTTAAAAAATGTTTTCTACGTTGAAACGCCGTACGTCTACATCGGATTTGGAACAATGAAAATTCGTCACAAAGGGATTCACTGCCAAACAATTGAGTTTATCCATCGCCGTCTGCTGTGCTCTAACGCAGTGGTGGGCAAAGTACGGCCCGCGACATGGTTTCGAATTATACAATTACACATAGATAGCGATGTGGGCCGGGTAAATACCCAGAGGTCATTTAAATACCCTAAATGAGGGTATTTTCACTTTTTTTTTAGCTTTGTACAACACTTTTTGATGTGTTGGACAAACAAGGACTGAAACACAGGTATTTGAGGCCTTAAATTGAAATCAGGAAAAATATTGATCCTTAAAAAAAAAAAAAAATGGACGTCCGGGTATTTTTGGGTACGGTATTTATATGTTTTGGCACTGTAACCTTGTCTTGTGTAACTGTTAATTTTCTATTTACTAGTCTTTTTGGTTATTTGATTTTTTTATTTTATATGTGAAGCCATTTTTCAGTGTTGCCTTAGTAAACAAAAGTTTGGTGCTTTTCAGTCGGTCAACACGAATGTACCCAAAAGATCAGGGTATAATCCAACTCTTTTGGGTATGTTCTTGTTGACCGACTAAAAGCAAACTTTTGTTTTATGAATGATATTACAAACTGTTCCGAAGAACATATAGGCTAGAGTGTATATTACACCTTTTGTAGAACTTGGCCAATGCTCTAAATAAATTTCCCCCCAACTCTTATCTCAATGTTTGCAAAAAGGCCTAGTTCTAACCTTGAGTTTTTCAGGTTATAACTATTGAATTTTATCTCCTGATCTAATTGAAATGAAATGAAAATCCACAGCCTGCTTCCAGTCTCCGACCGGGTCAGGAATGGAATGAATGAAGCCCCTATCTAGCGGCGAGGATATGAACTGTGCCGGCTGCCGAGGCCTGATGCACTCCTCTGGGGCAATGATTAAATGAATGACAGATGAAATGAAATGATAGTGGAGAGTGTTGCTGGAATGAAATTTTGACAGGGAAAACCGGAGTACCCGGAGAAAAACCTGTCTGCCTCCGTTTTGTCCAGCACAGATCTCACATGGAGTGACCGGGACTTGACCCACGGACCCAGCGGTGAGAGGCCGGCGTGCTGCCGCCTAAGCCACGGAGGCTTTCCTGATCTAATTCCCAATTCTAATTCTATTTTTAATTTAATTTTATTGACTATCTAATGTTGTAAATTTCTAAATAGTTCATGTAGAATAGTTTGCATAAGCATACCGGTACCCTTTTTAAGGTTCAACTTATCACGACACAGGATTTATAATCAAAAATCTGAAGTAACCGGCTATTTACCCCCAATTGGGCATTTACCTGACTATATACCCTGGGTATTTTGCATCACTACACATAGGTCATATTTTCTGTTCTGTATACCTAGAATTGAAAAAACTGTTTCAATCTCATTGTGTTTATGGGTTTTGTGTAACGGAGTAGCAGCTAGAACTGATTGAGTTGCAATGTAACAATGACTTGATGCAACTATTCCTCAACGTTTCGAAAATTGAGTTCTACACAAGGCCCTACCAAAATCAAGCTTCCCAAACTTGAAATCTCATGCACAGAAGATAACTGCCATGTTCGCACCTTCCTATAATTTATCCGTGAACAGGTGTTTTCTACAATGAAGCTTGGCAAAAATAGCGTCAGAAATAGATCAACAGACCACCATTTAGCTGCGCTACTAAGAATCCCAGTTTCAACCAGATTATGAAACACTCTTAGAGGCACAGTCACAGTTTCACTTGTCATATAGACTACTCCTTCCTCTTGTAACAAATAATGAAGGTGTGTTCATAGTGCAAAGATGATGGAATACTGGGCTAAGAAGAAAGCTCACCAGAGTTAGGAGCCACGTGGTCCAAGGGGCCTCGAAGAACTACTGTCGACCAAAGTATTATGTGCACTCGAGTTTGAAGGTCGTTTGTGAAGTAACCAATAGACCTACATAAAATCCAATACCATCATCATTTTCGTCGTTCCTTTTTACGTTAGTTCCTGTAGGTTTGGATTTTTAATGTATATTTTAATATTTTTTATCGCAGTTGGAACACAAGAAGTGCATGCGTCACATTTAAGATTTATTCTCTCAAAAACCTGTCATCAGATCGAATCCAAATTTTAACACAATATGCATTGGAATGATGTATAACTGGTTTATTAATTTCACAATTTTGTGTGTCCAAGAAACAAAGTTGTTATCATTGTAGTAAGGTAACTTTTTATCGACTCGGGGTGGTTGGAAAATGTAGTTCTTGGTTGCGTTGTAATCCTTATACATCAAAAATTTATGCTGTATGACTGTGAAATACGTAAATTAAATCACTTATTTTATATCGGTTTGTATTTGTGCGGGGAAATAACACATGGTTCACCAGCTAGCCGCTCCTGGAAAAGCTGTACAGCGTTGCCGAGATAGAGCCCATCACTTCCGAGCGAGACTAAGTTGCAGTTTGTACTTAAATTAAAATAAAAAAACAGATACACACACTAATACAGCTATCACAATTAACTCCGGTTATCAGACAGATTCTACACACACCCAAAGTACACGGGGCTACATGACCGCGTTGTCGCAGCCCCTAAACTGAGGAACCAACCAACCATCTCTAATGGTAATATCTGACACCTTTGTTGTTTGTTAAACGAGTTGTATAACGTGAGATGTGCAGTGGTGTTGGTGCTGATGAGTTGATCAGTATACTTACAGTAGTTTCAGCATTTTCACTACGACTCGCGACTTCATTTTTTTATGAATTAAATATTTAATGCAGCCAATGGCCATACAATAATAATATAATTATAGCAAATAGCTTATAAAGATAATAGCGGAAACTCCTCGCCAAAACAGGACACAGCGCTCCCCAGCACCGCCTAGCGATCCGAGTTGGCAACGGAAGACCAGCTGATTTACAACCGTGAGATCCAACCAAACAATTATAAGAAATTATTGACCAGTGGATGATCTAATTATCCAATTATAATGGTTGGTACGGGGAGTATTTGTGCCATATATGGCTGTAATAATTATAAACAACAAAGTGACCCAAAATCTTTCTTCAGGTTCCCAAGAAATAAGGAAATTTAAGTATGAATTTATTGTAAACAAGTAGCCTACCATTACACGGATATTTTGGTTTTCTTTTAATACAGAATGCTTTTACAATATAATTAAGCATATTTTTGCCTGTTCTTTATTTATTTATTTATAGATGCACGGAGTGGGTTATTCGAAGCAAAATGCTTTTCCCTAATGAGTGTGCTCAAGATCTGTCACACAAAATGTCAGAAATATTTAGATGCAATTTTGATCAATTTTTGATTGAAAGCACGCATGGGGTCAAAATCAAGATAGTTAATTTACTTACGAGTGAATGTGCCACACCGGAGGGAGTATGCAAGAACTGTATTCTGTTCCTGGCTAGCAGATATTTTGCAGTCTTCATAAAGACATTTGTGAATAAGACAAATGATTCTTCTGAATCGTATGTGAACATAGGAAGTGTTAAATTACGAAAAGTAACACATCAATAAGTGTAAATGCTTACGGGTGTGTGTGGGCATATTCCAGACTTCAGTAACCCACACCAATACCATGTCATGAATTATGTGCAGTATTTTTTAGAATTCTATATAAATTGTACAGAACCAAGTATCTTTTGTTTCTTTTAACACTAATCTTTAAATTATTTGCTGCCTCAATATCAAGCCGAGACATATGTTAACTTCACAATGCAATTTCGGTCGGTGCGCACTCAAAAATGCTAGCTGTGGGTGGCAAGGAGAGTAATGCTGTCAACTCGCACCAAGAGATGGCACTGTGGTCGCTGTCTCCAGGCGAGTGCATGCTTTTACGGCCGAGTTTCCGTTGGTTATAGATATAGTGGTCAATGTATAGTTCTATAGTTCATATAGTCCTTAACTATTACAACATTTTGTCGACGAGATTTTCCTGCTTTTGTATTTTATCACATGATATTGGTCAGCACAGAGTTTACACTGACACAGGTCACTTGGTTCATGGTAGGTATCTTTTTACAGATTTTGTAGTGGAAACCATGGACCGCAAAGCGAGTCATGGTGTGCCTCAGTTCATAGTTAGCCGTTATCCAAGCCCTGTTTATCATCGCGTCTGTGGAGAAGAAATCTAGACATATATCTTCCCTTTTGTCCCGAAGTTCTTGTAATAGGCTCTGGTATGCTCCTGTTGTGGGCAATGATAATTCGAACCTGAGATCTTCAATGTAGAATGGTTCTCTGGCCACCAGGTAAACCAAGAGACTCCTAATGCCTTTTTCAGAAATCTAGCATGTACCTTTTCAATTTCTTTGATGTCCCTCTTTTGCAGTTGGTCCCAGATTAATGTCAGGCCATAAGTTAAGTTAATATCGGTGAGATCTTTCGCTTAAATATGTTCAACTCCATAGTTTTGTCATGCCTATGGAATATACAGACAGGTATGTTTATTTAATTTAAATACCAATCATATGTTGTGCCGATGTAATCTCTGGAGTATCAACCTACTAGCGCTGAGTGGAGAATTTTAGTACTCCCGCATGTTCGCTGTTTGGAGTGAAGTGGGGAGGCGTTCTGGTTTATCTAATGGTCTTGGACCTCACTGGACATTGATTACTCCTTGACTAATATTCTTTCTTTGGACACGAATAAGTTATTCTACAGCTATATTTATCACACTTTTCGTTTTGTCGAAAACGGTAAAGTGAAGAAAATACTAGAGTTATATGATTTTTCGACTTAGCTGTCTTTGGATATGTGTTATGATGTTTCACGATGTAGGCCTAGTTCAATTCATTCCGCAATACAGGAGAATAGGCAAAACTATAACTGTCGTACCAGAATACTGTCGGGACGATAGTTTAGTAGGTCCATGTAAACCAGTTCCCTTTACTGTTCTCGAACGTGCAATGTTTCTCCACAAAATCAACAGGCACCGAGACAAATTGGCATCAGGATCGGATGACGAGGAAGGAGCAGCAAGAGCGGCTGGACGATCAAAGGGTCGAGATGGAGCGTCCGCGTCAGACATGCAAATAATGCGCTGGGACGAGGTTACGGCCGCAAAAGCTCAAAAGTAGGTAGGTCTCGACTATTGTCCGTCCTGAGTTAACAGTGTACTACAGGCTCTTTAAGGTGCGCCCAAATGGGCATTTCATACATTTCATTATTTTTCTTCACTATAAAAGTAAAGGGATTTCGTTCTGTTCATGCAGGTCGTAAAGTGACTGTTTACATTTCTTATTGCATAGTGTACAACAGCACTGATCGTTGGCCCGATCAATGTTCTTCTTCGCACACAGTTTATGGTGAAAACTACGTATTGTCAGTCTTATGATAGCATGTCTTTGTGTCTGGTTGGTTCTGGTCAAGTGTCTGTTGAGCATTGCATCCGTCCCAAAGAAGTTGATGTCGATGTCCTCTGATTTTCGTTTTCGCGCTGTTATGAATTAGTTATACGGTCCAGTAGATGGTAGTTGGAGTTTGGTCCTTAGGTCTTCGAGGAAGAACGTTTCTCTTGTTAGGGCGTATATCATTCTGTTTGGTGCAAATTTTCCTACAGGCTCGTATTGGCTTTTACATTATTTAGCGCACTCTCCCAGAATTGATGTTAGTAACAATGAATGAACGATCACTCCTTCATAACTTTTCTTAAGTACAGGGAGCGGCAAAAAGATCTGACAGTTTTTAAATCACAACAACACAAACATTTTAAATGATACAAACTCATTTATTACTTATAGCCTAACAGCAAGGTGTACATGTCAATTAATGGAAAACATGAAAGAACAATAGATTTTAACTTTTAAGATTTGATGATAACGTCTTTCAAATGATGCCCATCTTTTGCCATGCGGCAAAAAAGATCTGACGGTTTATGTCGTTGTGCGGCTGAGCGAGTCGAAGAGGACGCGTTCCATCTCGTAACACAATTTTGTTATGGGTGAGTAATTTTAGAGCTACAGGTTCATCCTTAAAACGTACGTCGACAGGCCGTCCAAGGTGAGCCAGGACACCAGAAAATGTTGAGCGAGTGAGACAAGCTGTGGAAACCAGTCTACGGCGGCCGGCTCGTAAACAATGATGCTGCTTGGCAAATGTGTTATCGAACAGTGAGACGAATATTGCGTTTCGATTTGCATTTTCATCCGTATAAAATGGTTATTGTCCAGCAGTTGAAGCCTGATGACTATGCAAAGCTTCCGTGCAAGACTGGAAGAATGCATGGCAAAAGATGGGCATAATTTGAAAGACGTTATCTTCAAATCTTAAAAGTTAAAATCTATTGTTCTTTCTTGTTTTCTATTAATTGACATGTACACCTTGCTGTTATAAGTAATAAAAGAGTTTGTATCATTTAAAATGTTTGTGTTGTTGTGATTTAAAAACCGTCAGATCTTTTTGCCGCTCCCGGTACTTACAAAAATTATTAACTTAATTCTTGACAACAGCTACGTTTGTCTTTTCAACTTTTACATGGCAGATTATTGGAAATATGATTTATGATCCACAAACCTTTCTGGGAGTCATTAGAAGTTGATTAAAATTGAATTGTCACTGCTGCACCGGAAATATTTGTTTTATTACGTAAATAAATGATTTTATATCTTGCTCATTCGACGACGGCCACCATGACACATTGACGTCATACCCGTTACCAACATGTCCGATAAAAAATTACACCACACGACACACGTAACTTTGTAATTATGTGAAAAAAGAAATAAAAGGCAAAACCATTGGACTGGACAACGATTATTGATGCGTGACAAAACCCAGGGGTGTTTATATTAGCTAACACGCTACGTAACAATTATTGGTCCAGGCGAAAACCATTCGTCTGCCGGATGCGATATAGTACCAAATGCGTGGGGTTGGCAATACTGTACATGATACTAAAAATGGCTGAGTCAGCTGGAATTTCATCTACAGGGTCTTTCATATAAAATAAGAGCGCCAAGCGGCGGCTTTGTTAACCGTAGCTGCGGTCACCTTGGCCGAGCTTTTGGCGTGCCAAGGCCCCCTGTTTTAAGCGTATGTACAATCCTATATGATGCAGCGGCCTTGCTAGCGTGTGTACAATGCTGAAATCATACTTTAGTTAGTTATTGTTGATGAAATCGAAACCCCTATAGTATTGAAAGCGCGCGCATAGTACATTCGATGGCTGTTTTTTTTTTTTTTTTTTTTTTTTTTCAAGTTCCGATGGACTGTATAAATATACCACATTCGCATTACCAAACTTGACCTTGCAATAAGCGTGCAGTTGCTCAGTCGCCAGTCTAAACCTCAAGTGCTAACATGGTGAGACAGTTAGTTATCATTGCAACATCGTATTTTTTATGTAAAACTTATTTTAAGTACGAGTCGGCTCGGCGGGTACGTGATGCATTTGTTCAGCCATTTCCTGATTAAGTGCCACCTTCACTAGCTCAGATTCACGTAATTGCAAATATGTTTGACACTACTCACTCGGTGCTCAATAAAAAACATGCCCGCACACGAACAGTTTTAACAGAGGATGAGCTAGATGACATTGGCGAGAATCTTGAACGGGCTCCGAATAAATCACTCACAAAATTAGCACAAGTAGGGGTTTCGGTTTCATCAACAATAACTAACTAAAGTAACATTTCAGCATTGTACACACGCTAGTAAGGCCGCTGCATCATATAGGATTGTACACACGCTTAAAGCAGGGGGACTTGGCGCGCCAAAAGCTCGGCCAAGGTGACCGCAGCTGCGGTTAACAAAGCCGCCACTTGGCGCTCTTATTTTATATGAAAGACCCTGTATAAGTCATGTTGATCTTTGGGATGGCTGGGTGGGTCACAGCCAGGGCAGGAGTAAACATATATTACTACATCATCTCCAGATATCTTCCCGACTATTAATTCAGGTATTTTGGTTAATTTCAGTACTTGAAGAAATTTCTCCCATAAAGTAGCTCTCGTCAAATTACCCAAAATACCTGTAGTTAGTTAGATATTGTTGTTTTAAGGGGCGAAACTACGAGATCATCTGCCCCTAAAATACCTGTAGTAATGATCTGGGGGAAAAATGTAGATGATTTAGTAATAGATGTTTTCTCGTCCGCTGTCTGTAACCCACCGGACCATCCCAAATATGATCACGACTTATATAGACGAAATTCCAGCTATGTCCGCCATTTTGCGAGTGAGTTATCGTCAATTGAAATATTGCCAACCCCGCGCTTACGGTACTGATATATATATTTTGCACAAGGAGTGTTTCTTGTTTTCTTTTGGTTTCTCCATGATGAATGTGTGTTTATTTGTTGTTGGTTTTTTTTTCATCACTGTAATTGGTAGGGCTCGGATTTTTAGGTGCTAAAAATCGGGAAAATATTTATCTTTTATGTATTAAAAATACCTGAAATATGTGAAAAAAAGTAAAAATATTTAATTATAATTTAGTTTATTAATGTGAATATAAACAATATGCAGTACTCACGAATGCAATTTATGCTATGCCTCACAAACTGCTGAAGAATTACAATACACACCGAGATACTTCAGGTTGTCCATCACAAATGACCGACGATTACCACGAAACACGTCTTCCGAAGGAGCGAAACTGCGGCAATATGTTTCTTGCCATCGAAGTGTTGTGTAACTTGAGATCGCTCTTCAGCCTTGATTGCTTTCCCACATGGTTGGCAGAACAAAATGCGCCCATCAGTAGAAAAATTGTCTTTAAATTCTGCAACATACTGCTGCAGACGATAACTTGTAGTTGCTTTTACTTTAGGCATCGTAGAACTGCCTTACACTACACAGTTCCAGAAATTAACTGCATGTGAGTGAGTGAGTAACACAGGACAAAAATGCAATAAACTGAAAGATCTAGCATACTGATTTTAAAAATATGTATTTATTATGTATTTTATGAGCTAATAAGTGAAAAACAGGAATTTATGTATAATACACCAGACACATTTAATCATACAAACTGACAGAGAGCTACAGTACATTAAAATGTTCAACATTCATTCAGTATCAGTCTTGAGATGCAGTTCTTCTCGGTTTTCCTAAAAGACATAACATGGCATTTCCTTGTTTGCTAATTGCTTCTGAGCTAAATATATCTACTGGAGTGACATCCTGTTGAAAGAGAGAAGCACACTATCTTCATGTTCCGTGACCTCATATGTTCAGTGTCGCAATTTAACTTGTCCAGAAAAATGTGCTAAAAACGTCCGTAGAGGAGCGCCTTCTTGGAATCAGGTCTTCTAAACCTGCTATCTGCCTGTTCTGGGAAAAGAAAGAAAAATATACTGTATCTACTACACTATTCGGAAAACCTGTGTTTGAAACTCGACGCAGATAACACATACCTTGTTAACGACACCTCAATTTAAACAAAATACTGACATTATAACCAAATATGACCTTATATCACTAAAATATGACCAAATATGACCAAAACAATAAAAATGGCCGAAATATGCATTTATAGACAATTTCAAATTGCTTTAAACGTGGTCGGGGACCCGTCATTCGAACTTATTTTTCAGATTTCGGGTAAAATGAGCTCAGGAAAAAAATATGACTTTTCCTTAACTTCCGAACCTTAGTCATGAGTGTACATGTGTTTTGTGTGGAGAACTGTGTGAAACTTATCACACTTAATGGAGTGCAAGAAGAGAGAATCTGAATCAATTTAGCTCTGATTCTTGAGCCTGATTTAATGTACAGTACATATTTTCCACATTGTGCATAATAAATCTGTTATTAATATTTGCATTGTTGCAGCTGGGCGAACAAATGCAGAAAAGGACCCGATGAATGCAATGAAGACGCCGAGAACTACATGTACGTGTATTTCGATCTGGACCAAGACGGTGACGCAACCACGATGATCGACGAGTTCTTCGCAATGTGCAAGTCGGGGAGCTCGTTCAGGCGTGGCTTTAAAGGAAATGCCAGTTTCACTTGTCACGACATCATCGAGACATCGACCGTGGAGGAGATCGGTTGCGGCAAGGTGTCCTTGGGAAGCGACAAAATCCGCGTGATATGCGCCTTAGGTCCACCATGTTGCGAAAAGGGCGGGGCGGAATTCAAAAAAGGACAAATCCGGACGAAGTGTCGGTATCCGAATCCTGCATACAGTGAGAGATATCCTAATCTGTGCCTCAGCACACGAAGCCAGAGTTCAGATGATTTCTTCCCTGTCAGCCTTGTCCTCGCCTTGGTGGGGACCACCACTTTCTTTGGGGTCCTCATTCCGTTATTGACAGGGATCTAGAAACAATACTGTACAAACGATTGCATTGATAAAATATTTACATACAGCATGAATCACCGTATTTTGAGACTTTGCGTGAGTTTGAGCAATTCAAAAACGTTTTTAAACACAATCATGTACTCGTAATATAAGGGATGAAGATAGCTTTGAAGCCTTATTCAACATCGTCATCTAGGGATCCTTCCAGCCGGCCGGGTAGGATTTGAGTGGACGAGTGGACATTTCCAGGGAGACCCATTCGTATGAATCGGACAATAAATCAACTGGCTAAGATATTCAAACGTACAGGTTCAGTAAACAATAAAAATAGACGAAAATGTCGTTATTTCCTTACTGAAGCTAAATTAACTGGAGTAACGGGAAACTTCATAAGGAGATGCCGGTTATGTTTGACAGTGGATGGGGAACATTTTCAGCATCTGCTGTAAACATGGTGAGTAAAAATGCATGATACTAATTTTAAGCGCCGTATTCTGTCGTAGATACGCGCGTGAGGTCGCCGGGAACTGAGCTGTCACTGGCGGGGCGCGTGAGCGAGAATGTCCTTGCCAAGCAAAAATAAAGACCTTGTATAAATAAATGTTACGTGATAGTCTGTCTGTGTGTGTGTGTGTGTGTATGTCCCATATGCGTTCATATACCATTCATCCGAAGGCGCATATAATACAAGGGAAGTGAAATATAATTTTACTTGGAAAACCACCCTTAGGGAGGTATTTTTCAAGAGTAATTCCCCCCCCCCCCCCTTCCTTCAACTGTATATTTGGGTGTGTGTGATGGCTGTACTACTGTATGCATTTGTAAATTGAGGATATGAATGGGAAGGAGGCGGCCGTGGCCCTTAAGTCATGAACCATCCCATGCTTGGAAAAGACGTGGTTGGTTGGTTCTTCAGTTTAGGGGCTGCGACAACGCGGTCAAGTGTACTTTGGGTGTGTGTAGAATCTGTCTGATAACCGGTATTAATTGTGATGACTGTATTAGTGTGTGTTATCTGTAATTCAGGTAAGGACTGCAGAAGATCAATTTCAAGTAGTTCCTACTTTTGCTACCTAATACTACCGTCAACGACACCTAGCCGCCAACTTGGCTACTAGATGCCTTCACAACCGGCACCTGGTGGCGAAAGTTGGAACTTAATAGAGCGTTAATAAAGTGCAACCTACAAATTTAGCTTCACATAATTGTAGTTAGTGGAAGGTTCTTTTGCGTGCCATAAAACTATGACATGGGCCCGCCGGCTTCACTTCCCCTCCGAAGGAAGGCATACTGAGGGATTTTTAACGCTCTTAAAAAATCGGACGGCTTCGGTCGGGTTTGAACCCGCGATCTTGGACATAGAAGCTCAGCATGCTACCGACTACGCCACCGATAGAAGACAAGGGAAAACACCCTTAAGGGAGTATATTTCAAGAGTTATTCCCCCCCTTCTCAACCATCATTTGACAACTCTCCCCCTTGCTTATTTTAGGGGTTGCGATAGCCCCGAATATTTGGGTGTGTGTGATGGCAGTACTAGGGTATGTATTTCAAAATTGGGGATAGGATTGGGAAGGAGGCGGCCGTGATCCTTAAGTCACGAACGAGCCCAGCATTTTCCTGGAGTAGACGTAGGGGGAAAACCACGGAAAACTACCTCTTCTCAGTTCTGTCTCACGAGGCAGGGTGTACCCCGTTCCAGCCCTCAGGCCAGAATTAATTTTTTTGGCAGAGCCGGGAATCTAGACCGGACCTCCAAGAATGCTTACCGCTACACCACGAAGTGGTCTTAATAAATATTAAAAAATCTAACCCTCAACCAAAATTCACGGTGCTGATTACCAAGATGTCCCTAAAATAACATTTTTAGAGCACATGGCCTCCCGGTGGACAGTAAAGTCGCATGGTATTGCTACCGACCGGCGAAAATCCTTACTCAAGTTCTCTGAAGAGATAAGATATACCACACTGTAGTACAGTACAAACGGTCATTGTACTCTATCAAAAACTGATATAGTTGAGATACTTAGTCGCTGTTGCCAGACCTACTACAAAACTCTGGGTGATAAGAAAAGTGTGCATTTTCTCCACAGCATTGAGACCCTTCATCAATCCCCAATATCTCCACCAGACGTTCTCAACCTAGTACACGCGAGCACCACGATGCACAGTGGGTCAAAATCAAAATCTAGAGGGACAACATTATTTTTACGTTTTAATCACGAATTTAGAGTGAAAGCAACGTATATAATTTGTTTACTTCATAATAAACATCAGTTAAGACCTTCTTTAAGCTACGTCTACACATGCAAGAAATTGTCTATGACTAGGAGTTGGATAGAGCATTCAGTTATCTCTTCAGAACAATTTTCTACCCCTAATTTACTTTTAACAAAGTCACCAAGTTCCACTTTTGGCATAATCGTCGAATCCAGTGCTTCAAACAGTTGTAAACGTGTGAGAACTGGTTGCGCGTCATCTTCTAAAACGTCAAATAACTAAGTAAGTTGCAAAAAATCTTATGACGGGCGTAAACTACAAGACTTTATCTACATTTTAACATTAAGTAGAAAGTGACGCAGAGTGACGCGACATACTAAAAATCTAAGTGAAAATATAATTTTAAAAATAATAGTTAAATATTATATAATGCGAATATAGCTAAAATGACGTAACAATTACGCCCATTAATAACTGAAACACGATACAAGGATCATACTTTCAGCTGCATGTTCCATCTTAAAGCATCACACTAACCACAAAGACAACCAAACCACAGCCACTTACATTCACCCTCCAATTCAGACTGCTCGAACAGTGGTGACAGATTTACACTAAGATGCGTTTATATCCCAGAGTAGTGAGCGGCAATTATATGAGAATGCTGTAGAAGTAATACATTTTGATTTTTTAATTATACAAATAAATAATTTTGTTCTAGATTTCGATTCTGACCAATTGTGCGATGCTCTTTACACTCGCTGTCTCACTGATATTTCGTGTCAGTGCAGTTATTTCGTTCTCCAGAGTACGCGGATTGTTTCTGTATACCTTTAGGTCCCCCACAAGTAAAATTCACACAGCTTTGAAACGTACGAACACATTTACCGGAAGACGTCTTCTTAAGAAGATAGGTTTCCAGTAGGAAAATTCGATGTTTTGTTCGATACCTAACCATGTTCACGGGATGCAGTACTTCATCACAAGTCGTAATTATCTCAACAAAGGTGTCTTGCCAGAATGAATGCTATGACAGCATCCAGGACTTCTCGACCCGCTCTTGTGTAATAGGTACGTATGCTTGTCTAACTGAACGCTCTGCTCCCGTCACGCGGCCCCGACGAGGTTCCATTCTAAAGAGAAATGACCCCAAGGGGGTCACAACTTGTGGGACGTGAGTTGGCGACCATGGAACACCAGCTGAGTCTGGCATTGCTTCCACTTACTTGTGACGGGCTCCTGTCTGATATCTTTCCTCTCGACCTCTCTTGGTCAACTCTTGTTCTTTTCCGACCCCGAAGGTATTAGGGTATCCGAGGCCTAGGGAGTCATTCACTCTCCCGCCTTAATTGGCCCTTGTCTCATCTTTCCTGATCCCTCATTCATCGAGGGGTCAGACCTATTTTCTTTTTATTGTATCTCCTGCCTTCTGCTCAAGGTCCTAAAGGTTGCAGGGTGTGTGTAGCCCCTCCACTTATGGTGCATCCTGGATTGTCCTACACCCTCAAGGGCTCACGTCTGGTGAGTTCGGGAGTTGGCAACCCCGAGGGATTCCTGAGCTGGGTCTGGTTTTTCTCCTTCTTCCATTTCCTTTGGGGCGGTCCCTCTCCTCTTTACCTTTCCTGGCTCTCGTTTCATCCAAGTCCCTTACTTCTCATTCTTCGAGGATTGAGGGCATTTTCTTTCCTCCTGTCTTTTGTTTCCGTTATTCTTATTGTTGTTTTCCATTTCCTCTTCTGGTTTGTAAGTATGTAGGTAGTTTTAGGTTTAGTTCCATTTCATTTACATTTTCACATCACCCAAACCACAAGGGGCTGATAACCGAGATGTTAGGCCCCGTAAAACAACAATTATCATCATCATCTAAAGAGGAAGGCCTCTCTGTAGGTAATTTTTTAAAGTTTTCGAGTTATTTTATTGATTTTTTGCAGTCACTTTAGTTTTAGTTTTTAAATATAGGCCTAAACTATATAATTTTAAGTTATCAAAATCGGCGTCTTGCTCATCATCTCTCCTCACCTCAGGCGCGTGTATTCCATGGATATAAGGTAAGCATTGCTTACCCAAGTAAAATAATGATGGGTACAATAATTATTTACTTTGGTTAGAGTGATATTCCATTCTCTGTGTCCTGTATTGTTCTAATGAACCCATTCACACTTCGTTGTTCTTTGATGTCTACTGCGAGTTCCTTGCGGAGTCGCTTGAAGCAGCACAATAGCGTTATGCCCTCTTGTGGTATTTCTTGATACTGTAGGGTGAGTGAAAGCGAAGGCTAGGAAGCAATTCCTTAAGTTACATACATACCTTAGGCCGAAAACAAGGAGCGGTCAGTTTTCAAAGATAGTGTGTTTACTCGCTCATTATAGTTTGAAAAAGCGTGTTAGTGTTTGTGTAAAATAGCTTTTTATATGCTGTGTTAAAACGTGTGATTGTTTTACAGTGGTGGGCCGTCATTTTTATAGTTCAGCGATATAATATTGTCTAATGCAATAGAAGGGAGTAGGGTATGCAGTAGACGTTTTTGTTTACACTAGTAGACGTGAGAAATCTGTCAAAATATGGCACCGGGAGTTGGGTCTAGAGATAACAGCGTGTTATGTGCGGTAAATTTGAGAACAAAATATTAATTTTATAAGGAAGTCGTCCAACTCCTCAATTGAGTAGGCCTATTAATACGAAAGTGAAAGCTTGTATTCGGTATTTTAACCAAACGTATAACATTTATCATTGATTTCAATTGAGATAGATTTACTTTCTAAGTTCAAAACATCCCAACACGATGATTTTTCGAAGAAAACCATTGCTTACCCTAAGTAAAATTCCACCACACGCCACTGCTCACCTCCACGTTTTTACTCTTAAATCACCAGCACTGTAATCCACACTGGAAAATGATCGAGGAATTGGCCTACGGATGGGTTGATGTGGTATCTGGCTGGCACACATCCAACTCTTGTCCAGCTGACGTTGAGATTAGCTTTGTTGTAAACTTTCCCCAACAGTTTTTATTGGACTAGGATATTACCTAGGACACGAGAGTATTTCCAGCGGGGAAACAAGCAGACCATTAATTTTATGGCGAAGTGAATCCAATTTCGACACGTTACGAGCCCATTTCTCGCTCGCTCTGAACGGTTTCCATCCACGCACTCGCTCACTGACAGCTATACAGAGAATGTTACAGAATACAGGGGCTCATCCCACCCAATGATCAGATTAACTCTTTATAGGGTAGAATATACGCGGCTTCGGTGGCGTAGTCGGTAGCATGCTGAACTGCTGTGCCCAAGTTCGCGGGTTAAAAACCCAGCCTATGTCGTCGAATTTTTAAAGAGCGTTAAAAATCCTTCAGTATGCCTCCCTTCGGAGGGGAAGTAAAGCCGGCGGTCCCATTTCATAGATTTATGGTATGTAAAATATCCTTCCACAGACTAAACTTGTGTGGAGCTAAATTTCTAGGTTAGATTTCGTTGGAACGCTCTATCAAAGTTCCAAAGTTCACCACCAGGTACCATTGACATCTGGTAGTGAAAGTTGGAACTACTTGAAATTTATCGGAACTTGTAGCTCACCCTCTGGGTGTCCTCTGGAAGCAGCTACAGACTCTGGCGAGCGAACATGTCCTCGGACACTCCCAGGACTAATAATAATAATATCGTATGGCCTCCGGTGCCGGGTGCAAGCTTTGTAATTTGACACCCAGAGGGTAGCTTGCTTGTCGAATTTCGTTGTTCCTTGAATCACTATGAAAGTCAAGGAGGTTAGATATCTAGGCTCCTTGAACACTATAGCGCTTTCTAGTAGAGAAATGAGGAACTTTGTGTTGGCGGAAACTCCCGAGATTAATTTTGCCATTATGAACACGGCCTACTGAATTCAAATGGGTTCTTTGACATGCCAACATCGTATGACATGGTGTCGTAATTTTACTCCCGGCACTAAAAGCCATACTATAAATAAATAAATAAATAAATAAATAAATAAATAAATAAATAAATAAATAAGGGCAGAATATTACTGAAGATCTTTTATTTGTATGAATTTGAATTTAATTTTAGGCTGGCTACGTGGCTCAGCGGTAACGTTCTCGCTTGCTAAGCCCAAGGTTGCAGGATCGAATCCTGGCGCAGTCAGCTGGCATTTGTGGGTGCACAAATGCAAGGGAGCCGTGTCAGTAGATTTACTCGCACGTTAAAGATCCCCTTCGGGGCAAATTCCCGGCATCCCGGCGACTCTAAAAGCCGCAGTACTTAAAAGGGACGTAAGACCAATGACATGATTATTTATTAGTTTAATTTTAATAATTGTTTTACCCTAATATTAAGTTAATTATTGTTAATTTTAATTTCTTTTTTAACATTTTAATGCTCTTAAAATTAAGATTATAAAAGAATGGAATTTTAATTTTTATAAGCTTCTTTATTTTTAGTTCTTATTTTATTATCATCTTTCTTAACTTTTTACTTTTGATTGTTTCACCCTAATATTAATTAATACTTTTTATTTTTATTTTCTTTAAAATTTTAATGTTCTAAAAATTAAGGATATAAAAGTATTACAATTTTAATTGTTATGAGTTTGAGTTATTTATTTTTAATTATAAATTTTAAAACTTTTTAATTTTAATTGTTTTTATTTAAAATATTGTTGCATTTACTTTAGGTCAAGGAGATAAATAGATAATATTTCAATTTGGTTTTCAGTAATACATTATTGACACTTCCAAAATAAAATTTGTTGGTATATTGCTGGAAGATTCAACCAGCAGCATCATTGACAATATAAATTGTCCTTATAGTAGGTGGTTAATATATATAGACCACTAACCTATAAAGGGTTGGGGCTCCAGAATGTCCAAAATTCGACATTTTCAAAAAAAGAAAAAAGAAGCGAAATATTTATCTACGGACTTTCAACCTTCTAGCGCACATATATTTTTCCAAATCTCTTTCTCGAGGCTACTTTCACACAATCGTGCGTCCTGTTAGTAAACCCTCGATAGCACGTTTACAGTATATTTCTATTAGACACAACTCAAATATTTAAGAGAGTTAATAACAAAAGGTTCATTCTGGTTCCGTATTGATAAACTTATCAGTATAAACAGGTTAAAGGTTCCGCCTGGTCAATACTTTTATTAATTATGATCACTGTGTGGTCATTAATGGGACATGTTTCGAGGCCTAATTAATACAATTTAACCTCTTGCTATTTGTTAATTTAATAAGTTTGGTTAATAATCGCTGTTCTAACAAGACGGATTAGAGGCCAATCTCTGCCATTGCAAGTGTTGAAGTTAAGAAGTTCATAGGGAGGTTAAGGCTGCTTGAACTTTTAGTTCTCGTAGTCAAGTGGTGCAGTTGCACCTTATATAAAGGGAGGTGGCGCGCAGTTCGTCACTCCTGTGGGGGTCCGGGCAGGGACACCAAGAGCCCGCCGATGAGCCTAGCTTGGTGTCCTAGGCGAAACCCCACACAAGACACGGCACAAACCTAGAAGAATTGCTGAGTTTTAAGAAGTTAAGCTTTATATTTGGCAAGATATGATTTCAGCGCAGTCACTTCATTGGTTTTATTGCTGGTGAAGTATTGAGGAATTAAGTGATTCCAACAAAAGTGTTCTGAACTGTTGCTGTCGTACCGATTATGCATTTGTGTCTTCAATAACATCTAAAGACCACCGTGAAAGTGTTTATAGGCCTAGTTCATAAGACTCTTAACGTAACTCATATTAGGCGTAAAATGTTTCAATCTCTCTTTATGGTGCACCATACAAGATTCAATTTTAAGGGAATTTTAAGTGCTACGCAAAAAAAAAAATATTGTATCGTTCTCTGACATATCGGCTGATAAGGGGCCAAAACTATTAATTAGGCCTCGAAACATGTCCCATTAATGACCACACAGTGATCTTAATTTATAAAAGTATTAATCAGGGGGAACTTTTAACCTGTTTATACTAGTTAATAACAAATAATCTAAATGAAAAAGCATCGATTCAAATAAGAACGAACAAGTCATCTAACAAGGGAAGTATCAGATAAGACAGGTAAACCTATCTTGAAACTTTGTGGACGCAATCCTTGTACTATAAGAGGACAATGTGGGGAAAATTAGCCGGCAGATTGAACTGCAAGGCTCCGATATCGTACCTGACATCCTGGAACGCAGGCATGGAGGAGTTGGACATCCTTGAGGCAATAGGAGTTGTCACGTGGCGGGGCGTATATGCTGGCGGTCGCGCTACCGGCCTTGAGAGCCCTGCCCATATATACGGTACTCGCTACCTCCCATTGATTTATATGAGAGATTCGCCACACGATTTCGGAGCCTTGCAGTTCAATCTGGAGGCTGATTTTCCGCACGTTGTCCTCTTATAGTACAATGATTGCGTCCACAAAGTTTCAAGATAGGTTTCGACCTGTCTTACCTGATATTTCCCTTGTAAGACACAAAAATTATCATGGCAAACTTACAAAATAGAAATGCTTATCCATAAATGCAAAACTCAAACATTACAATACATTCATAAAACCAGAAATCACATACGCAGCAGAAACATTATTCCATCTAAATGGACAATCCAAAACTAACAGATTACAGAAGATCGAAAGAAGAACGTGTATTAATAAAAGATATAAAAAAGATGGACAATGGCGAATACTAGGTAACTTACCGGTAACACTGATACCATACGTAAGAAAAGACGAGGGTTCTTTGGACACCACATGAGAATGGCACTGCTGGTATGGTCACGTAATGCGAGGGCAAGATTACTCATCAGTCGCTAAAACAGCTTTAAAATGGAATCCGATCGCGTGGAAGACCAGAAAAGCGGTGGACTGACAATATCAAGGATGACATGCACCATGCTGGCTTAAAACCTGAAGATGCCAACGACAGACTGAAACGGAAGAGACACAGCAAAGCAGTGGACCCTACACGGTGGTAGAAATGCTACAGACGGGATTGTTGAAGTTCTCACACTCGCTATAACCACAAGTGAGACTACTACAAATGAACGATAGCTTCACAGACCATTTAACATGACATAATTAAACCGGTTGACGATGTCTGGACTATAAATTGTAAAACAAGCGCATGAGACATTGGCTGTGCACTGGAAGAGAATGACGGCAATTCACTAAATCAAAGTGTTTGCTACACCAAGTTTTAACTGGCAAGTATCCAACTGCCAAGAGAATGAATGTAGCATTGCACCCACGTGCAATAATGGTACAAATCTTATTTACTCAAATTTTTCCCAGTCCTTCGTGTGGAATAATGGATAATGTTGTAGCTCCGAAAGTGGCTTCGCAATCATTTCCATAAGGCTGCGTGAACTCTTATAGGCCTACTGTATTAATATAGAACATTATGCAACGAGCCTATAATGGCAATAATTAAGACACGAGTATTTTTATAAAACGAGCGTAGCCTATGTGAGTTTTATAGTTTCCATACGAGTGTCTTAATTACCATTATAGCTCTCTGACCGACCGACGCATGCGCTCTGTGTGCTTCAATGCCATATGTGTAGATTGAGCACCAGTATTCAGTAAAAATGTCACCGAAATCGTTTGAAAACAACCCGCTGTGTAGAAATTGGATTTGGGGATATTAAGGTAGGCCTACAGTGTCTCATATTCACAAGTTTATTTACGCGAACATTATAGACGGTGCACTTTCGGAAATTTATATAGACATGTTGGATTTTGAGCGCATGCGCGAAGGTATCCTTCTCTAATTGGTCAAACAACTGTTTCTTGAGCTGTGATTGGTGGGAGAAACTGTTTCATAATGAAAAACAGTGTTATAATGACCATCATTATGATACAGTTTTCAGACATATAATTGTCAGGGTCGAACATAAAATGGATTTATTGCAGCCAATGGCCAATATCAATAGATATATACAGTCGAACTTCCATATGTCAAAATAAAATCGGGTTGTGGATATGCGTAAGAAAAATAGAAAATTAGAGAATATACTGGTCGCAAAAAAAATATTGTGCTGTCTGTAGCTAAACTGACGCGACGTTTAAACGTGCAATATACTGTCTGTAACTAAACGCTGAACGAGAGGAACGTAACCTACATGGGGACATGTTTTTTCTCAGATTTAATACAAGACAGTCCAAATTTAATGAACTTTAATTTAGAGACCTTGTTGAGGTTGATTGGTGAGTTAAAACTTGACTTGTTAATGTTTGGACCTATTTAGTTATGAGTAAATTAATTTCATAGTTTTTCATTATAATTAGCCACCGAAGCCGCTATTTGAAGACCATAAAGACAACAAGAAGTTCCGTGACGACTAAAGAGCCTACTTTTCTTAAATTTAAGATTCATGCCAATGATTAATCTATATGGATCTATCTATAATAATGACGAAATTAAGTTGGTAATATCGACATTTCCAATTAGTTCGAAATATACCTGGCATAATGTAGCCTAATAGAGCATTACAGTTGGCAGCCCTGCTGACAGAATATATTCTTAGTCCCATCTCTTAAGGTACAGAATACAAAATTTGGTTGAAGTCCAATGGATAACATAGACGTTACATGCAGTTAGACATTGGATCTAACAACGCGCGTAAAATCATGTTGGCAGCAATGTCATGCATGTGTTGGTCAGAAATAATCTGAAATATTATGATCTATTGTTGTGCCAATTTTGGATGAAATCCATTTGTTAGTATAGAAGTTACTGGTATTTTAAAATTGGACCTATCAGCAGGCTAGAATCATGTTGGCAGCACTGACGTATATTAGTTACTCCAAATTAATATAGAATGTCAGGTACTAGACGTGCGCAAAGTTTAGAGCTGTTGGCTTGCATACTTTCTGATATATTGATATTAGGATAAAAATATAAACAGCATTTCTAAACAGTTGGCAGCCCTGATTGCTCTTAAGAATACGCATAGTCATATCTGTTATGGTACACATAGCACATACGAAATTTGGTTGAAATCCAATTGATAGTATAGAAGGTACATGAATTTAAAAATTGGTCCTATCAGCAGGCTTAGAATCATGTTGGTAGCACTGACATACATTAGTTGCTCCAAATTAATGTATAATGTCAGGCAATATACGTGTGCAAGGTTTAAAGCTGTTGGCTCACATAATTTCTGATATATTGGTATTTGGATTTTAAAAAAATAGAGAAAGCATTTATTGACAGTTGGCAGCCCTGGTGGCTCTTAATAATACGCTCAGTCATATCTGTTTATGTACACATAGTACATACGAAATGTGGTTGAAATCCGAAATTTGGTTGAAATCCAATTGATAGTGTAAAAGTTATATGAATTTAAAAATGGGACCTATCAGTAGGCTTAGAATCATTTTGGCAACACTGGCATGTATGGCCTCCTGAAAATTAAACGGAAGTATTATTATCTCTATGTGTGCCAATTTTGGAATAGTTCCCATGTATACATTCCAAGATATCCAACATGGAGCTCAAATTTCAATTGTGATTTTTCAGCAGTTGGTAGCACTGACATTATTTTCAAGTGTGACATTGAGATGTCCCGGTATCTTATCTCATACCAAATTTTGTTTCGATTGCTCCAGCCGTTTAGGAGTTGATAGGGGGACACACACACACACAGCCAGCCAGACAGACAGACAGACAGACAGACAGACATTTTCCCGGATCGATCTCATAAGTCTACTTTTTCCTCATTTTTGCAAAATGTGAAAAATAGGCTAAAAATATACATGTGAATTATAGGAAATTTGTACGACAAATAATAATTGCCGTAATCGAGTTATCGAAAATTCGAGTACGATAATAGAGGTTCGATATATCGACTGTATAGTTAAATTCTTTGCGAACAATAGAGCAGATGGTAAGTTAACGCACTTCTCGTCAGGTAAGTGAAAAGCTTTTGTTCTACATATCCGGTGATGGAATCCATGAGGTGCAAACCGTGTCACTGTGTGCCTTAGAGTTTAGTTATTTAGTTATCGTGGTATTAAGGGGCGGAAAAACGAGGGCATCTGCCCCTCGCGTCAGGCGCGGATTCAAGGGGAGGTCACTCAAAAACTCAAAAAACGAAAACACAATAACCAGACAAATAAAACTTAACGAATTTTAACTGAAAAACAGGGTTTTTTTTTTCATTTTATTCAATACTGAAAATATCTTTATTGCAATTATTATGTTCTGTTACAACTGTAAATATTTACAACTTCATGCCTGTCATATAAAAACGATTATTTATATAACAAAATCAACTCGTCTATTTTGTTTAGCAAACCTTGTGATTACCGAATCGATGTCTAGAGTGATGTCAGGATGAATGTGCAGCAATGCATGGATAGGAATTTGGGGCTTTCCTCGCACCAAAAATTTTTGCCGACGTCCAAACGGCAAGCTTGATTGGCAATTTAAGCTGTGACTTTCCCCCTTTGTCGGTACCAACTCGCCTTGCCGAAACTGTAACGTACCTTGATACTTTTCTCGAAGCTCGATGTAAAAGTCGCAAAACACGCCGTTGCGATTTGTACGAATATTTTGGTGCGCTAAACGCATCAAATTTCTATCCATGTAGCTTGCAAAAAAATTGGTCTGGTTTTGTACGTTTGGTTATTTTGTGATTGCGTTGTTAGTGCTACCATTTTTCTTAACAATTTCGATTCTGTGACCCCCCCCCCCCAAGCCGAACTCTAGATCCGCGCCTGCCTCGCGTGCCTTAAGAGGGTAGGCCTAATTGCATTTCGTCCATTCATTGTTCATAATTGCTATAGAAGTCTTCCCAGATGTTTCCTCGTTTCTCCTTCCTTTAATTTAGATGTCTATCCGATGCGTTAGTAAATGTAGCGTTTATTTAAGTGTCCCCCCCATGAGCTCACAACTAGTGGGATTTGGATTAGCGACCACGGGACCCCAACTGAATTCGGCATTCCTTCCACTAACTTGTGCTGGGCTTTTCCCTGTCATCTTTCCTGTCGAACTTCCTTGGTCAACTCTTGTCCTCTTACAACCCCCAACGGTATTGGGGTATCCGAGGCCTAGAGTATGCTTCATTTTTCCGCCTTAACTGGACTTTGTCTCATCTTGCCCCATTAGGCGGCTTCGGTGGCATAGTTGTTCGCATGCTGAGCTACTATGCCCAAGGTCGCGGGTTCAAATCCGGCGGAAGTCGTCGGATTTTTAAGAGCGTTAAAATCCCTCAGTATGCCTTCCTTCGGAGGGGAAGTAAAGCCGACGGGCCCATGTCATAGATTTATGGCATGTAAAAGAACCTTCCACTAACTACACTTGTGAAAGCTAAAATTCGTATGTTGGTTTGATAACGCTATAATAGTTCCAACGTTCGCCGCCAGGTGCTGACTGCGATGGCATTTAGTAGCCACGTCCGCAACTAGGTCTCGTGGACGGTAGCATTTGGTAGAAAAAGTAGGCAATACTTGAAAATCGAACGTCTGCAGTCCTTACTTGAATTAAAAACGGATAACACGCACTAATGCAGCCATCACAATTAACTCCGGTTATCAGACAGATTCTACACACACCCAAAGTACACGGGGCTACATGATCGCGTTGTCACAGCCCCTAAACTAATGAACCAACCATCTTTCCCCATTCCCTGCGTCTAATTCTTCGAGGGGCCAGTCAGACCTCTTGTTTTTCTTTTCATGATATCTCCTGCCATCTGCTCAAGGAGGCAAGGTGTGAGTAGCCCCTCCACCACTTACGGTGTGTACCCTGGATAGTGTCGTTGACTTTTTGATGTGCAACATCTTTCCAGTCGGTGCTGGATATTTGTGGGAATGATTTTGAAAAATGGGACGGAAGTGGATCAGACGATCAGCTGGCAGTGGTGGATCGAACGGAAGTGTGTAAGACGCACTGCCAGCTGGATCGCATTGCTGAACACTTTCATTCTGACGGTAAACGCTCATGCGAACTCTGGTGTCAAGTGATTGAAAACTAAGCACATGGCACGTGTTCGAAGTCTTCGTATCAGTATTTAAATGATAAAATGATTTAATATCAAACATTGTACAGTAAGTAGTCGGCATTGCCGGTATTATGTTTCTGCACAATGGCTATTCAAATAACAACCCACATAACGGTAATGCAGTCATCAATATAATATAATCGTTGTGTTTATACGAGAGCTGAGCAAGCCTTCATGAACTATTGCTGAATACATTCTCTTTACTCACAAGAGGGCCGATTCATAAGGCATTTTAAACTAAATTTCACGCAGAAACATTATCGAAACAAGGAAAATATAAATGAACCTTAATTCCGTGATGCAGTATTATTGGTACGGTACGTGAAAGTAAGTCACCATCTTGTACCTAACATTCGTGTGGTCGAAATAGCCGTGGGGTTAGCGTCATTGACTGTGAATCTAGAGATCTCGGGTTCGAATCTCAGACGGGTTATATATTTTTGCTACCAGATTATCGTTTCAAACGATATTTATCACATCAATATGACTCATTTTAACAGAATCCATATGAAATTACGTGTTGGTCTGTGAATCAAGATGTCCGGGAACTGGGCAAGCCTTTCATGATCTACTGTTGTGCACATTGCATTTACTCGCAGGTTGGCCTATTTATAGAGAATTTAAGGTTATTAGCGGTGTCGCGTCTATTAATCTAGTTGATGTATATCGAATTCTTTATTTAGGCTAGTGCTGGTGGAAGCTACAAATCATCGAATAAAATAAGTTCCGTATTATAAACTACAATATCTGTAAAACACTCCCTTTTACGATAGATTAATATTTGTGCCAAAAATATTATAAAATACAGGTGTATCAACAATTTGCCGTCCTTGAAATGGTTTTCCTTGGTTTCCCCATTTTCAACTCCTGACAAATGCTGGGATGGTACCTTCTGACAGGCCACGGCCGCTTCCTTCCACATCCTTACCCAGTTTCAATCACCATCATTCATTTCATCTCTCATTAACTCCTCTCGTGAGATTAGCGTCAGGAAGGGCATCCGGCCGTAAAACCCATCCGCCAAAAATACTTACATCGCATCTCATCCCTGACCCCGTAGGAAAACGGGAATAATAAGGGGTAGACATACAATACCGGTGTATCAACAATTTCATGTGAGGTTTCTTCTATGTCAGATGTTACACATCATATGTAGGGCTCGGATTTTTAGGAAAATATTTTTTTAATGTAAATACATATTTTAAGCATTTTTCTATAAATACATACATTCCTGCTTTTTACTTATTAGCACATAAAGACATAATATTTACATAAAAAAAAACAGTATGCTAGATCTTTCAGTTTATTGCATTATTGTTCTGTGTTACTTCAACGGGGAAGAACCTGTGAGCTATCTAATCTCCATACAAGAGCGTATGTCAGCTTGCAACTGTTTTATTCTTAAATTGTCGCCCCGTGCCACTCACTGTGGAAGCCGGGGATTTCCTCGTCAATGGCCATATTGCACCACGTGCAAGACATCCTCCTCCTACCCCCACCCCCCGGAGCCATTGTCACTCACATGCTGTTCATTTCTGGCACTGTGAAGTGTAAGGTAGTTCTATGATACCTAAAGTAAAAACAAGTACAAGTTATCGTGTGTTGCATAATTTAGGATAATTTTACATGTGATGGGGGCGTTCTGTTCTGCCAACCATGTGGGAAAACAATCAAGGCTCAACAGCGATCTCAAGTTACACAACACCTCAAGGGCAAGAAACATATTGTCGCAGTTTCGCGCCTTCAGAAGAAGTGTTTCGCGATAATCGTTGGTCATTTGTGATGGACAACCTGAAGATGTATCTCGTTGTGTATTGTAATACTTCAGCAGTCAGTGAGACACAGCATAAATAGGATTCGTGAGTACTGCATATTGTTTATATTCACAATAATAAACTAAATTATAATTAAATATTTTTACTTTTTTGTCACATATTTCAGGTGAACACATAAAAAAATATTTTCCCGAATTTTTAGCACCTAAAAAACCGAGCCCTAATCATATGTGACTACTGTAAGGCTCGTCAAGTTTTTTTTTTAATGGGTTTTGAGACATCGTGGTCATGTAACCTCGTGTACTCGGTTGTCTGTAGACATTTTCCGACAATCTGTGTCACTGTGATGTGTGTAATTGTAATTGAGGCAGGATATGGGAAGGAATTGGCCATGGCCTACGGTTAGATACCATCCCGGCATTTGTCTGGAGTAGAAGTGGGAAACCACGGAAAACCACTATCAGTATGGCTGAGGTAGAAATGGAAGCCACCTATCTACTCCAAGTGCCAATCCTCAGACCAAAATTAAATTTCTTGCCAGAGCTGGAAATCGAACCCGGGCCTCCGCAGTGATGCCAAGAATACTAGCTAGAAAACTAAGGATGACATGTTACGCTAGCCCCAGTCACCAACTTCACGAACGCTACTTTTAGGTAGATTTCATTAGAAAGCTTCCTATTGCAATGGCTAGGCCTACTATCTTGCGTCTTCCGAAAAATTTCGAGATATCTTCACGTTTCACATCCCCCAGTCCTCAAAACCACCGTCAGTTCAAAAGTTTGTAATAATGTATATATAACAAGCTGTATCCGGCATGCGTTTGCAACGCAAATCAAATAAATTGTTGGCGTTGTAATTTTGTTTCTTGAAGTGCTTTTGAATACACTTTTTTTATTCAATTTCCGCTAACCACCTCTAAACTATCGTTAAATGGATTTACTAATAGAGAAACATTCTAGGGAGCGTGCACAACAACTTACCAAATTTCATAGCAATCGGATAAGTTAAATGGGATATGAACGCATACGGGATTTTGTTTAAACGATTCGTGCGCTGTCACACATTTGTTGAATCTACGCGTGCCCTGCCTACTGTGAAATGAATTTACTAAGTTAGAAACCTTCATTTAAGTGTACACAACAACTCATCAAAGTTTCATCGCAATCGATCAATGGCATATGAACGCGTACAGGATTTTGCTGAAACGCTTCGCGCGTCGTCACTCATTTGTTGCATTTCTTCGTGCGCTACCTATTCTAAAATAGATTTACTAGGAAGTCGAAAACCTTCTCTGGCATGTAGACAAAAACTCACCAAAGTTTCATCGCAATCGGATGAGTGGTATATGAACGCATAGTAGACACACACACATACTATCACGTACCATTCCTTTTTAGATATCTCTCACTTTCTTGTGGACACGATAACTACCGTCATTATGCATCAATCACTTTCAAATGTATGCATAAAATGTAACCAATCAATATCTCGGTCGAGTTCGTTGATGGGCAAAATTGACCAAGGGGATGGGAGTTGGAAATGGGAGGCCTTTTTCAAAAAAGGTTAAATATCGCTACAACTTTCTTTATATGTGAAATATCGAATCCATTCAAAGTTCATACTATTCTTCGCATAAGGGCCAAAAGCTTATCTCAGTAAGTTAAGGTATTTTATTAGCACCAACCATAGACCAAATGACATGGAGATTTTTGGCGAAAAAATTATACCACCCTCAATAAGCACAATATCAAAACCGTTTGAAATGGTCCTCTAAAAGTTACCTAAAACTTTTGACTGAAATAAGGCCCTTACGCCAAGGGATGAGCAAAATGTTTCTGGAATTATAATAAGATGGGGCTTCTCGTTTGCTGAACATGTGGAACTTTTGTACCATCTAAATTTTCCAGAGTACATTGACTCAAAGACTTGTCGGACTACCGACCCCAAGCTTGCAGGTTTGCTCCTGGTCGTAGTAAGTGATTTTGAAAGGCGACAAAATTAACGACACGCATGTCATACATTGTTGGCATGTTACAGAACCCATTTGAATTCAGTAGACAGTGTTCATAATGGCAAAATTAATCTCGGGATTTTCCGCCCACACAAAGTTCCTCATTTCTCTACTAGAAAGCACTATAGTGTTCAAGGAGCTTAGATATCTAACCTCCTTGACTTTCATAGCGTTCCATCCAAGGAACGACAAAATTCGAAATGCAAGCTGCCCTTTGAGCGCAAATAACAAAGCTTGCACCCGGCACCCGAGGCCATACGATATTATAATTATTATCTGTGTTAAGAGGGGCAAATGACCTCGTAGTTCCACTTAACTAACCAACTAACTGAACCTTTGAAGGTATACAACAACTGGCAAATTTAATGAATTCGTAATTTTTAGCGTATTTTCATTTTATGTCAATATCTATGAATCTTTTACAGCAATCAAACTGAAATTCTTTATGTTCATAGAGGCTATGAACATATGGTCACCTATAGGACTTTCAGAAACCAGGTGAGCACAAAGCCAACATGGCGGCGACGCGAAGTATAAATATTTCAATGGACGTTTCTCGTGAATTAACTATCCGAGTGCAGTGAAACGTTACACGTTAAATGCTTATACAAATGTTAATCCACTGGCATCTAATTTATTTCAATTGTTTGCATAATCACAAGATGGCAGCTGTGCGAAATTTTAAAATCTCGTTTTTACTTCTTGTGTTCTAATCATGCGATTGAAGTTTGAATACCACACGTACACAATAATCTTAATGTAATAGTAAAAAATTAAAATCCAACCTGGCGACCATCTGAAATATTTAGACGGTTCTCAATATTTACGAATCTATCACAACCTTCAAACTGAAATTTTGGATGTTGATAGAGGCAATTAACATGAGTAGGATATATGAAAATAGGCTGTATAGTTCTTCACGGAACTAATTGTTTTTTTGTTTTTTTTTTGCCCGGTGAAATCTACCTCCGCTTTCCGGATTTTTTCTTTTACTCTTACAACGACGGGCACACACAGTTAAAAAATCCAAGAATCACCAACGAGAACATCGGATTAAATAAGTAGGTTACTATGGCAGTTTGTCAGTAAAGAGAAGACGCTGAGTCGCATAGCGTGGTGTTGTGTTTCGCTGCTAAGCAACAGGTAGGCCGATGCGATGCCGAGTCATGGGCGGCCATGGAATAGAGATTACGCAACACATCAGCAGCTGGTGATGAGACGCCTTCATTCGCTTGTTCGCTCGCTTCATTTCGTTTCTACACGTGAGCTCGGCAGCAGGAAAAACATCATTACCTCAGGTTATACAGTGCATTACCATGGTAAATTGAAGGTTGTGAATAGTGCTCAGTGTTGCCAACTCTACTAGCCGACTGGTCAGGAGGGAACGATATTTACAGAAGAAAGTATTATTATTATTATCATCATGGTCTTTTCTTTTTGGCCCAATTTCTATGTCAAGGAGTTCTGGTTGACAACACATTAAATAAGTTACCGGTACTAACTATGTAATCTTACCATTTGTTCACCATCCCTACAAACATGGTAAGGTGATATATAGCCTAGTCCGCGTCACCTTAAATATGTTACTTACAATGTAACCTTACCATTTGTCCCCCATCACTATAAACATGGTGATCTATAGTCCACCTCACCTTAAATACGTTACTAACAATGCAACCTTACCATTTGTCCCCCATCACTACAAACATGGTGATTATATAGTCCGCCTCACCTTAAATACGTTTGAATATTTCGAGATAATAGGAAGGAGAAAATCAACAAAATAGATGCCAGGAAGGAGGAAGAAAAATTGGAGCATGTGGACCATTTGATGTACCGCTACCGTACTTCAAGTCCCGATTACCTGTACTTGATGTAACATTCGGTTTCGTCGGGTTTGTATTGATAGCGGAGAGATGTACCGTGTAGATATACTTTCTTTCTGCAAAAACTGATTATATACATCCAAGTGCACGGGGATGATGATAATGGCAAGGCTCTCAATGAAAATAACAGAACATTGAGACAGGTGATGAAACTAATGTACTGGTACCTATAATTCAGTGGATATATTTGAGCACTGTGCAGTCTGCAAGTTGGTTAAATGGCGAGAGAAGCCTTCGGGCGCGTCTGGTTTCCCGCCATGAATCGATCACGCGCCCTCAGGGTTGGCAGGTGAGCGGCTGCACAAGTGCCATTGACCTGTCTGCGCGTCTGGTTCAACTGCCCGATGAGTCACATGTCCCAGAAACAATTATTATTCTCCACAAGGAACAACTTTCTGAAAATATCCAGTTCACAGTCTCGATCAGCCCCCCTCTTGGTTTGTAGGACTCATACTTTTGTTGTTGTTGTTTCATTTGAGGGGCTTTGGCATCGTGATCAATTAAATTAGCCCCGTGTCCTAGGGTAAGTGTAGAAATTGTCTGATAACCTGATTTATTGTGGTGTCTATAGTAGTGAGTGTACTGGTAATACAGTTGTTGTTGATTCATTTACGGCCTTTCCGAGATCTTCGGTGTGAGCTAGGAATTTGTCCGATAACCTGTGTTATTATTACTGACAACGGTATACGCTCGCTAACGCCAACGCTAGGTCATGGGGCCAAGCTCTATGGGTTCGAGTTGGGTTCGAGCCCCACCGTCGGCCGTCCTTGAAACTGTTTTCCGTGGTTTCCCCTATTTTAAACTCGAGGCAAATGCTGGGACGGTACCTTCTAATTGGCCACGACCGCCTCCTTCCACATCCTTGTCCAGTTTCATTCATCTCTCATTAACTCCCTTAATGACATTAGCGTCAGGAAGGTGATGGTTGGTTGGTTCCTCAGTTTAGGGGCTGCGACAACGCGGTCATGTAGCCCCATGCAGGGGCGTATATAACGGGGGTGCTGAGGGCTCCAGCTCCCCCCCCCCCTCCCAAAAAGCCAATAAAAATTAGGAAAGTGTTGCTTTGGTAAGAGCATAAAGTAATTGTAAGTTTGGTTGTACCTCAATCTTAACTTATTGGCTAAGTTATAAACAATATTAAGATTGAAATTAGAATACCTCGTGGTGCAGTGGCTAGCATTCTAGGCTGCCGCCCCGGAGGTCAGAATTCAATTCCCGGCTCTCTCAAGAAATTTTAATTCTGGTCTGAGGACTGGAACGGGGTACACTCAGCCTTGTGAGGCAAAACTGAGAATTCCTCAGTAACTACGGTACTTTTGAGAAATAAATTATCAACTTCTAAAAAATAAAAATAAACTGTTTACCTTTCCGCTTAGTAAATTGACAAATATTTAGATATTTGCCATTCATACTCCATAGGCCATAATAGAAAATTCATTAAGCATAAAATTTTATTTGTGTGTTGTATTTCACAACTTTTTTCGTATTGCCAGTAAGTTAATAACTTAATTGATGGCTATATATACTTTGATTCTGTAACATTTATAATGAGTCGTTGAACGTGGTGATGACTCTTGTGGTTCAATAAAACAAACATGATATGAATAAATAATATACACTGTGGTGTGACCTTACCTGTGATAGTGTAATATAATAAGTTGTTGAGCGCCAGATTCCTATTTAAGATAGTGAATCGAAATTTATTGATTTAACCTCGGCTATCAGCAGTAGAGTCGAGAACCACTTACCCGGGCCGTAGTGAGACAAAGTCATCTAACCAATCCGTATTTAATCAAGGAGTATGATTGCCTTAAAGTACCAACTACAATGAAAGAAATAGGCATTACGTTGAAGAGAATGAATTTATTAAATGCTAAAACAAAATATTAATAAAACAGAATAGTGATAGTCACACAATTGAATTTAAAATTACTCAATGCGGCAATTAATTATTTAAAAGAAAATGAATATTAAAATGAATTGAAAGTTAAATGAAGTTAAATTATAATAGAGACGATAGTTTTATTGAATTGTTGGCTCACCCAGTCGAAGATTCGTCATATTTAAGAAATGATCGGTGATCTCGATGTTACGTCGCTTATGTTTAAAAAAATGATGTGATACCTCAATTACTATGAAATATCCTCATTAAGTACGTTGCCATCTGTAGAAAGACTCTTGATCAGGGATATAACCCATTATGTATTGATATAGATGTCGGCAAGACATCGTTCAGTGTCGACTCTCGGTGCTCAGTCCATTAGGACCCAGAAAGCAAGGTTACAACTTCCTTCCTTCATTGATAGCTATAGATCAATGCCATTCTTGTCCGATGTTGCAGGTACAAATACTAATGACTTCCTTGTCACGTGGTGTCACAGCTTCCCTCTCTATTAGCCTTCTCCATTCTTGACTCATAACTTGCAATATATATTGACGCGTATATACCGTAGAAAATGGCGTGTTGGTTACACCATAGTGGGTTTCTTAACATCTCAGGAAAATGACGCAGTTTGCCGTGGTGAAATTCTTACTACGTCGTTCAGTTTGTGACGCACAGGGTTAGTCCATATCGCCAGTCTTGTTGCAATATATAATACTTCGTCTCTTTACAAGTAATTGTTAATAAAAATCTAATTGAATATAATAATCAAAACCGCTTACAATTATCTGATATAAAAATCATCTCATGGATGTACTAGTTAATAATAATAATAATAACATGATAATAAATGAATAACCCTATAAATATAACCGCTATGGGATCGAATCGTTACAATCGCCCCTGATATAAATAATTTAAAATAAAATGTAACATTATTTATATCACTACACATCCTACACAAATGAATACAAATTTAAATATTAATACCCCCATAACGACAACATACAAATAATACCCTTCAACAATACATAAAGATATACAAGAACATACTCTTTTCACTTTACATATTTGTACTATCATTTCTCATTCTTCCAAATGTTCATAATGTTCATTCTTCTTTATTATGTTGTAAAAAAAATATACATAAATGTATTCTTCACAAAAAAATCATATTTTAACTTTCATTCATCTCATTCTTCCAAATGTTCATAATGTTCATTTTTTTTTTATATGCTGTAAAAAAAATACATATAAAATGCCCTTCACTTTTATTTTTGACATATATGTCAACGCTGCACTCGTTTATATTTCTGTGATCGTATGCATGACATACAATTTTGGCTTCATCTCTTTTGAACGTAGTTTTTGTATATCAGTCTGGCGTAGAAGTACATTGTTGTAATACCAGCTGATTAACCCATAATAACTATTACAGCACACGATAATAGGATGCAAACAATACAATATTCCTTTCGTTTTTATAAAGGGATTACTCAAATGCAGTAAAATTTCAATAATTGAAGAAAAAAATAACTTAGCAAAATACCTAAGGCAATTCCTATTTCAGTGCATATGTCATACATGTAAATATTTCCCCAAATACATAATGACATCGAAATACCTCAAAGCAGTTATTAAACAGTTCATTTAAATATCCAAGTTACTACTCACCTGCCTTCGTGGCTTAATTCTTTCTTAGGCCACGGCCGCCTCCTTCCAAATTAATACTTCCTAAGTCTCCACGACTTCTTAACTTCTCATAAAACCATAATTCCTCTTTACTACTTCTCGAAAACAATAACTTGAATTTTCAAAATCACCAATAAACATAAAATCTGACTTCTCGTTCACTTTATAAAATTTAACTTAGCGTCAAGATATAACTTTACCGTAACGTCATTCCTTACTTACCATAACAAAATGATTAAGACTTGGACAAAATACTACTCAATACCTGAATTACGTATATCACTAAACTATTTCACAAAAACACATGACAAACTCCTCGGAATAAATATTTCGTTCCACAAAATATTAATGCTCTTATACTTTGAACTTAGTCTATTCATGATTTGACTTTTTGCTGAATGCCTAAAAACCCCCCTTAGTTTTCTCTCAAAACTCTTAATTAAGTACCGTGTCCTCCAAACACCACTTCCTACTTGTTCTGACCGCCTGGACTATAGCTCACTCTTGCTATACCAGAATCTCTCAAAACTCATCGTGACATCACACGTCACATACAAAAAAACCTCCCCTATTCGTGGTATAATCCCACTTCTTCTTACTGTTACAGGTCACCTCTTACTGACCAATAACACACTAAATTTCAGCTAAAAAAAAATCGTCCATGCTTCGACTAATTCCTTGGAATAATAACATCATACTATGCTTTCCTAGCTATTGTCTTCCTAAAATAATGACAGTGTTCCAGTTGATAGTTAATAACACCGACACTCCTAATTCGCAAATATTCTCCCATAATCACTTCATAAAGCAAGTTCTGAGTTCTAACACAGTTCAGATACTTTCTTCTCTATCAAATTAAATGCGTAACTTACACCTGCCTTTAATTGTAACTTCATTATTACCCCTTAGGTATACTCACCTTACATTACTAACTTATTCTTGTCTTCAAAAATATTAACTTATCTTTACTAACTCCGTATGACATAAATAAAACTTTAATTTCCTGTCTACTAAAAAAATGATTTATCTTTAAATCCTAAAACGTCGAATTATAACAAATTCCTTTCAATATTAGTAAATATTATGTCAACCTTTTAATTATAATTATTATCTTTACTTTTACCTGTGTAGGACAACAATCTACCACATAATTAATTCGTTATTATTCATCAGTAACTTTTTACTAAAAGTGGTTTAGCTCGATAACAAGCCTTGTAATATCTTTAAAACGTGCGTAACTGTAACAAAAACTTGGACAATCTTACCTTTGTAATCTCTTATTACCTTGTGTGCATACATCCATATATACTTAAAAAAAACTCCCTTATTAACTTCACGTAGTCCCGTAGATACCATAAAAAATCTCATTGCTCAACGGAATATACCTTGCTGACCTACTTCATCCTCCAAAACCTTCTTAAAACTTCATTTGGCATCTTACCAAAACTTCCTCCATTATAACTCCATTTGGCATCTTACCAAAAACTTCCTCAAAAAACAACTTCATTTGGTATCTTACCAAAACTTCCTCCTTAAAAAACTTCATTTGGCATCTTACCAAAACTTTAAAACCACATTGCTCAACGGCATTACCTTCGTTGGCCTACTTCTTCAAACTCACGTCCATTTACGTGAAAATACACACATACACACACACATATCTGTCAACAAGTACCAGATGTCCTAATTAGTTACTACTTCCTCATTTCAACCCGATGTTGGTTAATTCATACAACGCATTACCATTAACAATTCTAAACCACTTATAAATTTCTCAACATATATCCGCTGATAACCTCGCTGTCCTCAACTGAAACTTCTTTATTAAATCAATACTTAATTCTTCAACTCACTAGTTTTATTACCACTGTATCATCTTATCTTCACTCACTTTTGAATTAAATCTTTATTACCATTATATTCTTAATTATGGTTGCCATAATAATTATTACTTTCTTTCGATTACTTACCTATGTAATAACCTTCCTATTTTTAAAATTTAATTCTCACTTCATCCAACTTACCTGCAGTTTAAGGACCTACATTCAACTTACCTGCATTGCTCAATAGCACGACAACCTTTGTCTTCCAAATTAAATGATTTTAGTCAATCTAAATCAATAAGCGTAGGCACTACGCGCCCCTTACCATCCTAACTTCACGACTGAATTAAAATTACACACAGCAGGTTCCTTATCTACCTCTGTTAAATCCTATTAAACTTCATTACTTAATATTTAAGTCATACGGAACAGTAACTATCGGTAATATAAATTTACATAAATACGTTCACTGGCATTTCACCGTTCTTACCACATTCATCTTCAATTCTATCTTTAACTAGAATTCCACATAATTCCTTCCGTGTTACATTAGTTTCTACTTCCTCTGTACTACATTCATCCATAGTAACACAGTACTTCGGCTTTCCCCCTCTCACATCCCCAAGTCTGGCTAATTCAGTACGCCACTGCACGTCATATGCTTTCTTTCTCTCTCTCATCCTGATTTCTTTCTCCTCTAGCAACTTAATTCTCTTTTCTTTCATTTTACTTCTAAAATATCTACCTTTAGGTTTCATTTTCATTTCTCCGTTACTATCACTTAATGCTCTCTTTAGCCGTGGACTACTGCTTCTGCTCTTATCTATCTCTCTCCTCCTCTTAACCTGTTTACTAATTATGTTCTTCTGACTATGACTTAACGCACGCTTCTCTGCCACTAATAATTTCATATTAACTTCCTCTATCACAGGACTAAATTCTTCCCTAGTTTGCCTATCTAATTTATCTATGATTGTCTGCATCTTAATCTCTTGGGTGCTTAGTACTTTCTTTATCTTACCTACTTCTATCCCTATCTTTTCTCTCATCTTCTTCACTTCTTTTTCGCTACATTCTATAGTCTTTTTTACAGCTATCCTGCGTTCATCTAAAATCTCCTTCAACTCTACTATGCTTTCTCCTACTATCTCCTCTGACGCTACTCTATTTTCACCTAAAATTTCGTCTGACTCTAATCTGATTTCACCTAAAATCTCCGCTATTTGCCGTTCCTCACCTAAGATCTCCTCCGATTCCAATCTGCTTTCACCTACAATCTCCAATGACTCTAATCTACTTTCAATTACAGTCTCCACTAATTCCAATTTGCTTTCATTTACAATCTCCACTGACTCTAATCTACTTTCAATTACAGTCTCCTTACAGGCTGTCTTCATTGATTCTACTTCATTATCCCCTAAAGTCTCTACCCCCTCTGTTTTGCTTTCTCTTACTATCTCATCTGACTCCAATCTGCTTTCACCTACAATTTCCTCTAATTCAGATTTGTTTTCAACTACAATTTCATCTGACTCCAATCTGCTTTCAATTACAGTCTCCTTTCTCATCCATTTCTGATGTTCTCTATCTGAGTTCTCCATCCACTCCTGATGTTCTTTTCTTTCTTCCTCTCTCCTTTTATTCATCTCCCTCAAGATATCAGCTAATGAAATTTCATGAATATCGATAGACTTTTCTTTCTTATCCGCCATCTCGAAGTACATCGTATAAAAATTTGCCCTTCCAAAATTCACTCACTTCACTGTCCCCCAAAAGCACTGACAATTTGCACTGAAATTATACACTCCTCTGACTAAATACCGAATGGTTTTCGTGCCCTACTTTGTGGCGCCAAATGTAACATTTATAATGAGTCGTTGAACGTGGTGATGACTCTTGTGGTTCAATAAAACAAACATGATATGAATAAATAATATACACTGTGGTGTGACCTTACCTGTGATAGTGTAATATAATAAGTTGTTGAGCGCCAGATTCCTATTTAAGATAGTGAATCGAAATTTATTGATTTAACCTCGGCTATCAGCAGTAGAGTCGAGAACCACTTACCCGGGCCGTAGTGAGACAAAGTCATCTAACCAATCCGTATTTAATCAAGGAGTATGATTTTAAAGTACCAACTACAATGAAAGAAATAGGCATTACGTTGAAGAGAATGAATTTATTAAATGCTAAAACAAAATATTAATAAAACAGAATAGTGATAGTCACACAATTGAATTTAAAATTACTCAATGCGGCAATTAATTATTTAAAAGAAAATGAATATTAAAATGAATTGAAAGTTAAATGAAGTTAAATTATAATAGAGACGATAGTTTTATTGAATTGTTGGCTCACCCAGTCGAAGATTCGTCATATTTAAGAAATGATCGGTGATCTCGATGTTACGTCGCTTATGTTTAAAAAAATGATGTGATACCTCAATTACTATGAAATATCCTCATTAAGTACGTTGCCATCTGTAGAAAGACTCTTGATCAGGGATATAACCCATTATGTATTGATATAGATGTCGGCAAGACATCGTTCAGTGTCGACTCTCGGTGCTCAGTCCATTAGGACCCAGAAAGCAAGGTTACAACTTCCTTCCTTCATTGATAGCTATAGATCAATGCCATTCTTGTCCGATGTTGCAGGTACAAATACTAATGACTTCCTTGTCACGTGGTGTCACAGCTTCCCTCTCTATTAGCCTTCTCCATTCTTGACTCATAACTTGCAATATATATTGACGCGTATATACCGTAGAAAATGGCGTGTTGGTTACACCATAGTGGGTTTCTTAACATCTCAGGAAAATGACGCAGTTTGCCGTGGTGAAATTCTTACTACGTCGTTCAGTTTGTGACGCACAGGGTTAGTCCATATCGCCAGTCTTGTTGCAATATATAATACTTCGTCTCTTTACAAGTAATTGTTAATAAAAATCTAATTGAATATAATAATCAAAACCGCTTACAATTATCTGATATAAAAATCATCTCATGGATGTACTAGTTAATAATAATAATAATAACATGATAATAAATGAATAACCCTATAAATATAACCGCTATGGGATCGAATCGTTACAATTCTTATCTAAAATAATTACACAAAGTTATATGCTCTAAGGTATTGGTTGATATTCCTGGGTATTTTGCGGTGTCAATCCCCTGAGAATACTCACAATTTTCGAGGATAGTCAGCCCCCCCCCCCCCCCCGAAAAAATTGTACATACGCCCCTGGCCCCGTGTACTTTGGGTGTGCGTAAAATCTGTCTGATAACCGGTGTTGGCTGTATTAGTGTGTGTTTACCGTAATTCAGGTAAGGACTGCCGACGTTCTATTCCAAGTAGTTGTTCCTACTTTTGCTACCAAATGCTACCGTAAACGACACCTAGCTGTGAACTTGGCTAATATATGCCACCGCAACCAGCACATGGCGATGAACGTTGGAACATAGAGCGTTAATCAAATCTAACCTACAAATTTTGCTTCACAGAGTTGTAGTTAATAGAAAGTTCTATTACATGCCATAAATTTATGACATGGGACCGCTGGCCTTACTTCCCCTCCGAAGGAAGGCATACTGAGGGATTTTTAACGCTCTTAAAAATCCGACGGCTTGTTGGTAGAAATGAAAACGTAAAAACACCTATAGTGGGCGATGCAGTAACGATAGAGATATGCTGTCGCGGACTTTTTTTTAGAACTTTTAAGTTAAAGCTGAACAATTCTTACACTCATAGTAGGTAGATTTTTAACGGTTTCCATCGCAAGTTTAAAAGGCGCAGGTTTTTCTTCGACTTGATTCAGTGAAATCGTTACTGCTCGGCTTCCTTTGGTCATAAATGAATGTTTATCAAAAGAAATCCTTTACAGAATGGTGAAAACAGCATTAAAATCCATCCAGTGGTTCTCGAGATTACCCATGACATCCAAGAATCGGGGACTTTGTTTTATACTAAGAAGAGATTAAAAGTACAAGACCACGCTGCATGTCTGCTATGCAAAAAATGATTGCCTAATAACTTAGCGCATCAGCTCTGGTTTCCTGAAAGGTGAAAATTCAACTTGTGTTTTGTTTGCTTTGAGAAATAACTAAGAAACTTAGCTACTGAAAGAAATAATCCCACTTAATGGACTCTTGGAGCAAGGTCTGGGCTGATAGCGCACAAAGCAGAAATGAAACAACAAAAAGCACGGGCGGGCGGTCATTTAATTTCAAACAAAGCAAATAAGGGGAGAAAAACAAAACTTACAAAGAGCTTCACACTTCTGGAAGGCTTTTACCAGACCAGATATAAAGACTAGTAATTTATTACAAGGGGCTCCACTTAATATTGTACAGTCACGCACAGAAGCCAGGCACACATCCAGAGTTTTTGTTTACGGACCAAGCTGAATCCATAAATCTACAGCATACTTAAATTCATTGATGAAAAATGCATTAACTTCGGGATGAATTCTAAGAACCCGAGATACATTTAACTGAAGGGGAGATGTAGGCCTATGGGAAAATACAGTATTACCTATGGTCATAATTCGCCGGCCCCGGCCACTCACCCGGAGGCCCCGGGTTCGATTCCCGGCTCCGTCAGGGTTTTTAGAAACTGGCGTGAGGGCTGTAACGGGGTGCACTCAGCCTCGTGAGGACAATTGAGTAGCAGTCTTGACAGTGAGGCAGCGCCCCGATCACGAAAACCAAGATTAACGGCTGAGGGGACCCGATGCGCTGATCACGCGTCACCCCAATATCCGCAGGCCAAATGGCAGAGCAACAGTCGCTTGCCCTTCACGGACTGTAGTGCCAGGGGTTATTATTTAGCATTATGGTCATAATTCAGTCCGCTTTATAGCCTCGAGTCCTGAGCGGATAAACCAAACATTACCCACATCCGCACGTTTGGTATCCAAATACGTTGACATTAAAATAATATTTTTAGCCTATTTTCAATTTTGAAAAAAAATAGGCTTATGAGATCACCTTTTGTCCGTGTGTGTGTGTGTGTGTGTGAGGTGTGTGTCCCCCTAATAAATTCTAAACGGCTTGAGCGATTTCAATGAAACTCGATCAGTTCATAGCACTATTCCGGGCGACCTCGACCGAGCCCTTCAAATTTTGATACGTCTCACCAATCCAACATGGCGGCTGTGCGAAATATTTCACCAGCATTCAATATCTCCGAAACTATTACCGACATCACCCTGGAATTTATTGCGTTGATAAAGGGAACTACTAGAAGTTCACCTATGTGACATTTGAAAAACTGGTAACTACAAAACCAACATGGCGGCCACGCGAATTTGCGACAATTAAATAGATGTTTCTCGCAATTTAACCAACCAAACGCAATAAATCTTGGTACAGTATATGTTTATACACATTGTAATGCACCGACATCTAACTTGGTTCAATTGTTTACATAACCACAAGGTGGCGGATGAGCGAAATATTTCACCGGCATTCTATATCTCTGAAACTATTAGCTGTATCACCCTGAAATTTTGTATGGAGATAAAGGGCACTACTGGAAGTTCATCTATAAGACTTTCAAAAAGCGGTTAACTACAAAACGAACATGGCGGTTGCGAATTTGAAAATTTTAAATAGACCTTTCTCGCGATTTAATATTCCAAACGCAATGAAATCTGGTACAGGAAATGTTTATACACATTGTAATGCACTGGTATCTAATTTAGTTCAATTGTTTACATAACCTCAAGATGGCGGTTGTGCGAATTTAAAAATTACGTTTTTATTTCTTGTGTCGTAATCAAGCAATCGAAGTGAAAGTTTGAATAATGAACCTACGCAATAATTTTCCTTTAATGGTACATGACTCTATGGCCTATTCATTTAACAATCCAACATGGCGACCATCCGAAATATTCAGACGACTCTGAATATCTACGAATCTATTTAGCAATCAAACTGAATTTTTTATGTTCATAGGGGCTATTCATAGGGGTATGTAATCTTATTGCAGATTCGCCCCTTTTCCTCCCAGTTCCTGAATGTCAACATTTCCGGGAGTAGCAACATGGTACCCATTGGAATAGGTAGCTTTCTTATGAAATCTACATAAAAATGTAACTTGTCTAATTCGAATTTTTTGTTGATCCCTTTAGCGCGAAATTATCGATGTGCCACTGTATTACAACATGTAAATACAGTGGTATCCCGCAGAGAGACCCACGTTCAATAAGCACATGGCGTCACTAGGCAGGCTCTTACGTAACAACGGCTTTCACTCTACAGCACCTCTCAACACCGCCGCCGGTCTTAAATAAATACTTTAATAATGTACTGTTACTTCTACATTTATGGGTGTGTCTTGACTGTCTGATAACCTGTGTTACTGTGGGGTATGATTATTTACAGTGATCGGAAGTAAGGTGACAGTGATAATGTAATGGAAACTATAACTAAAACCAACTACAAACTTACTGCTCGAGTCCAAGCTCCGTGAACCTGAGAGGAATGCGGATCGCGGACGATGAGGAGAGATATGGGGGGTTGCAGGTCCGTGCGTAGTAAAACATCCACAGCCTGCTTCCAGTCTCCGACCGGGTCATGAATGGAATGAATGAAGCCCCCATCTATCGGCGAGGATATGAACTGTGCCGGCTGCCGAGGCCTGACGCACTCCTCTGGGGCATTGATTAAATGAATGACAGATGAAATGAAATGATAGTGGAGAGTGTTGCTGGAATGAAATCGGTGTACCCGGAGAAAAACCTGTCTGCCTCAGTTTTGTCCGGCACAGATCTCACATGGAGTGACTGGGATTTGAACCACGGACCCAGCGGTGAGAGGCCGGCGTGCTTCCGCCTAGGCCACGGAGGTGTAGTAACATGACCAAATACATTGGTCAGTCACTCACTCATTTGCAACACCACAGTGGTTTAGGCAACGGCCCTATGTTAGCAGTATTGGAATTGACAGGAATTCCAAACTAACACAGCGGGCTGTTGACAGGCCCTTCCCTTCATCTGCCTGCCGCGTCACCTCACCAACCATCATAAAACAGCCCCCCCCCCCCTGTTGGGCGAGAAACACTTGTATAAGGCATATGATCAATTGCATGCCGCTTTCCTTGGTGACCCTTAAGGATGAGTTAGCCGTCGCGTCAATAAGATTCGTTCTTCTTTCTAAGTCCGAGGTAGAAGGCAGACGGAAATTGGATTTACATAACAAAATAACCAACATGCTCGTTACTTTAAAAAAAAATGAGGCAAAGAATGTCACTGACGTTTCTCATATTAATTATAATATACAAGCTGTATCCGGCATGCGTTGCAATGCCAATCAAAGAAAGTGTTGGCGTTGTAGTTTTGTTTGTTTAAGTGCTTTTCGATACACAGTAATCTTTTGTCAATATCCGTTAACTGGATTTACTACTTCAGAAACATTCGTGGGAGCATGCACAACAACTCACCAAATTTTCATCGCAATCGGATGAATGGCATATGAACGCATAAAGGACACTATCACGTAACGTTCATTCTAGAGAGATTGTTCATGTTTGGGAGTGGAGTAGTATGTGTCGCGGGATATTACACCACAAAATTCTCCTAGGAACACACTGCAGAGTGGGTCAAAATCGAAATCTAGGAGGACAAAATTATTTATTTTCATAATTAAAAAATCAAAATGTATTACTTCTACAGCATTCTCATATAATTGCCGCTCACTATTCTGGGATATAAACGCATCTTAGTGTAAATCTGTCACCACTGTTCGAGCAGTCTGAATTGGAGGGTGAATGTAAGTTTTTTTTTTAAGTTTTAGTAAGTCGTGTCACTCTGCGTCACTTCCTACTTAGTGTTAAAATGTAGATCAAGTCTTGTAGTTTACGACTGTTATAAGATTTTTTGCATCTTTTTGCTACTTAGTTATTTTACGTTTTAGTAGATGCCGCGCAACCAGTTCTCACACTTTTACAACTGTTTGAAGCACTGGGTTTGACGATTATGTCAAAAGTGGAACTTTGTGACTTTGTTAAAAGTAAATTAGGGGTAGAAAATTGTTCTGAAGAGATAACTGAATGCTCTATCCAACTCCTAGTCATACACAATTTCTTGAATGTGTAGACGTAGCTTAAAAAAGGTTTATGTTTATTAAGAAGTAAACATATTATATACGTTGATTTCACTCTAAATTCATGATTAAACCGTAAACATAATTTTGTCCCCCTGGATTTCGATTTTGACCCACTGTGCAATGGTGGCATCCATGCCGACATGGAAATTACTAGAAAGGAGGCGGATGCGGCTTAAATTGGGAATTGCATTTTTGGTAACAGTTGAGGAGTGGTGAACCTTCTACAAAATTACTTAAATTAGCCGAAATACATTTTTGTAATGATGAATAATAATTGTGGAAATGCTGTGGTGATAGATGTCTGTCTATAACTGGGGATGGTGACCACTAACTTGGGTCTAATGAAGGAAAGGTCAGGAAGTCGGCCGTGCGCTGACCTGTTAAAACGAATCATCCCGGCTTTTGCCTGGGGGTGAAAATGGGAAACCACGGAAAATCATTTTCAGGGCGGTCCAAGTGGGATTCGAACCCACTCTCCCCCGATGCCAGCAAGCCACGATGTAGCGCGTTAGCGGGTGCTTTTGTGATATTTTTCTGAGGATTGAGGCAATGTTCTATTTTAAAAACTAATACTACAAGCCATATTTCAATCTGAAATCGATTAGAGTCCTCGCTTCAGAGCACGAACTACGATACAGTATATTCCGAGATAAACGTCACACGTGTCGTGCGTGATAACATCATTGCTTAACCTAAGACACTACAATTATGTCTGTTTTTTAAGCCACTCACCTATATAAGTAGTAGTCTCCATGGCCAAAGCACTCCAAATATCCAGATTAAAAAACAACACACAATCACTTGGTAAAAACAAAACACAAGATACTCCTTTCCAAAGCACACTTCACTTTTGCAATTCGCATCAGCACTTCACACGATACGTTGCCTTAGGGACAAATACACACTTGAAAACACAACACTCAAACGCACATGGACGACAAAAAACACAGATCAAGAATAATCCCGTTGTTTCGCGTGGTGTGTTATGTCTCGTGGCGGCCACAAACTATTCCACTTGACAAATACCCGGAGACTAACTTGCCTGAAGCAAAGCGGCGTTGAAACAATCCTGAGGAATGAAGCTAACTTTCTCCCCACCCCTCTCCGTAAATTCTGAGTGTAGGCGCTGACGGCCGAGCAGCCTTCGGTTGAGATCGAATGCAGTCACTCGGGACTCCGTTCGGTTGCTGTAACAGTCGGGTGGCTGCTCGTCCTATCTGGAGGTGCGAAATCAAAAGCAACTGAATAACCCATTCTGCAACATTTCGAGATTCTTATAGATGATACCACAAAAGAATTAGGATACCGTATTTGACCCTGGTGTGGCCAATCTTGGAATACGACTTAGCGGCTTGGGATCCATATCAGGGACGTATATAAGGGAGGAGTTTTGGGGGCTCCAGCGCCCCCTCCCCGAAAATAACAATAAAAATTGTTGTTTTGTAAAAGTATAATAATAATTGTAAATTTGGTTGTACCCTAATCTTAACTCATTGGCTAATATATAAACAACATTAAGACATAAATTACACTATCTCGTGGTATAGGGGCTAGCATTCTTGGCTTCCGCCCCAGAGGTCCGAATTCGATACCCGGCTCTGCCAAGAAATTATAATTCTGGCCTGAGGTCTGGAACGGGGTACAGTCAGGTTTGTGAGGCAAAACTGAGAATTCCACAGTAAGTTACGGTACTTTTGAGAAATAAATTATTAATTTGTAGAAAAAAAAGGAAAAAAAACTGTTTACCTTTCTGGTTAATAAACTGACAAATATTCAGATATTTGCCATTCATACTCCATAGGCAGTATGCCTTCCTTCGGAGGGGAAGTAAAGCCGGCGGTCCCATGTCATACATTTATGGCATGTTAAAGAACCTTCCACTAATTACACCTATGTGAAGCTAAATTGGATAGGTTAAGAATGTAAACAACGCTCTTAGGTTTCTACGTTCGTTGCCAAGAGCCGCCTGGGTGGCGTCTAGTAGCTAAGTTCTGAACTTGCCTAGTAGTCGTTGACGGTGGCGCTTGGCGGCAAAAGTAGGAACTATTTGAAAAATTCTAAGTTGCAGTACTTAAATTAAAAAACAGATAACACACACTATTACAGTCATCACAATTAACACCGGTTATTAGACAGATTCTACACACACCCAAAGTACACGGGGCTACATGACCGCGTTGTCGCAGCCCCTAAACTTAAGAACCAACCAACCATACTCCATAGGCCATAATAGAAAAATCATTAAGTATGAAATTTTATTTTGTTTTGAGTTGTATTTTACAACTTTTTTTTGTATTGCCACTAATTTTAGGCTATATAAACTTAGAATTTTACAATTTACTCTAATCTAAAATAATTTCACAAAGTTATAAGCTCTAAGATATTGATTGATATTTCTGGGTATTTTGCAGTGAAAATCCCCTGAGAATACTCACAATTTTCCTGGATAGTCAGCCCCCCCCCCCGAAAATAAATTGTATATGCGCCCCTGATCCATATCAGGTAGGGCTCACCAATGAGCTGGAGATTAATAAAGGAAGGCTGCTAGGTTTGTGCTCAAAGATTTTAATCCTAGAAGTAGTGTAAGTCGAATGATAGACAAACTAGGGTGGGAATCTCTAGGACGAAATCTAGACTATATTCTATGTTTAACACTGACAATAATCGACCAGCATGGGGAGAACTAAGCAAACGTCTGGGAAATCCCACCTACCTGAGCAGGGTAGATCATCCACATAAAGTTAAGGGCAGGCGCGGATCTAGAGTTTGGTTTTGGGGGGGGGGGGGGTCACAGAATGGAAATTGTTAAGAAAAATGGTATCACTAACAACGCAATCACAAAATAATCAAATGTACGATACCAGACCAATTTTTTTTGCAAGCTACATGGATAGAAATTTGATGCTTTTAGCGCACCAAAAATATTCGTACAAATTGCAACGGCATGTTTTGCGACTTTTACATCGAGCTTCGAGAAAAGTATCAAGGTACGGTACGTTACAGTTTCGGCAAGGCGAGTTGGTACCGACAAAGGGAGTAAGTCACAGCTTAAATTGCCAACCAAGCTTGCAGTTTGGACGTCGGCAAAATTTTTTGGTGCGAAAAAAAGCCCCAATTCCTATCCGTGCATTGCTGCACAATCATCGTGACATCACTATGGACTCCGATTCGGTAATCACAAGGTTTGCTAAACGAAATGGATGAGTTGATTTTGTTACATAAATAATCGTTTTTATATAACAGGTATGAAGTTGTAAATATGTACAGTTGTAACAGAACATAATAATTGCAATAAATATATTTTCAGTATTGAATAAAATGAAAAAAAAAACTGTTTTTCAGTTAAAATTAGTTAAGTTTTATTTATCTGGTTATTGTGGTTTTTTTTTAAGTTTGCAAAAAAATTTGGTCTCCATTTGGGGGGGGGGGTCATAACCCCCTGACCCCCCCCCCCTTGAATCCGCGCCTGGTTAAGGGCCGACCACAGCGTTCAAATTATGGGAAATATTATTTCATTAATCGTGATATTGATAATTGGAACTCATTACCTGCCACAGTCTTAGAGCTTTTCCCCAAACATATTGATGTTTTTAAGAGAAGAGTGAAATTTTGTGTAAATACTACGATGTAATTACTATAGGTCCCAAATGAAATTTAAAAAATTATATGTACTGGTTTGTACAGTGCCGGGTTAAGGTAAAATGTGGCCCAAGTCCCTCAGATTTTTGGTGCCCCTTTATTTTTATCAAATAATTTTTATTTTTTAGCACCTGTACATTTAATAAATTATATACAAGAGTTCTTTTTCTCAAGATGAATAATGCACTTTTTATTAAATCATACATAGGCCTACATTTCAATTGAAACGATCATCGTTATTTGAAAACATTTCCGATGATTTGATGAACAATTTAACAAATCATACTATTTTTTACTTCTGTAAAATGTAATCAAAACATTTTTTTCTGATTTTTCGGTCAATGAAATCTTCTACAATGTCATCAAGATCAACATCTGACTCGATATGCATTAAACTTAGCATGTTTAATCGTTCTTGTGACATGATACTTCTTTACGCACTTTTGATCCGTTTCAATTTTGAAAACGTGTGCTCCGCAGAACAATTCGTTATCATGAGGGTCAAGAAAATGCGAAAAGCAATTTCAACATTTGGAAAAACAGACTCATGCTTTTCTCGAATAAGAATTTCGTCAAGTTCAGTATGAGTGAACTCAGTTTTTAAAGGACATCGTAATTTAATATAATGCCGAAACTGTCTCAGTTCTGGATGAATTTTTTCTAAATCTCCGGAATAAAATTTAACTAAATTAGAAATTGCTTGGGGGCCCCAGATAATTGGGGGCCCTAGGCCTGGGCCTAATGGGTAATCTAGCACTGAGTCTGTAGATTAATATGGCACAAAAATACTAATATTGAACTTTGGCCATTCCGGATAAACTGTGTTTATGAAGTTGAATTTAATTTACCATCACATCGCTGTAGCGCTGGTCCAGGACCTTCTATACTACCGGACCTGACACTGCAATCCAAGATGGCCGCCGTAGTTGGTGGTCGGACATCAAACGCCTGACGTGTGTCACAATCCAACACAACACAAAATAACATCATGACGTGATTTTGTCTGCTGTTAATTCATTTTATGGGCTTGGGACATCTTGGTCATCAGCCCCGTGCAGTTGTGTGTGGGTTGAATTCCTCCGATTACGTGATGAATGTAGTACTGTGTGTAGCTGTGTAAGGGCAGGCATGGGGAGGTGCCCTAGGAGTTGAATTAAGGTACCACCGGAGTTTCATCAGGAAAGGAATAAAATAAAATAATGTTGAGGCCCACAGGAGAGATTTGCAGAATATCTTGGCTGAGTGAACAGGAAAGTAGTAAATGTTCCTGTAGGAATTTCAATCCCTTTTTAGTAAGTTACATATTATTCGGGGCATGTTTGCCATCCCTTGATGAATGCAGCACATTTGCATTTTTCTGTTGGCACAGGCTAGAGTAAAATGAGGCTTTACGCCGATGTCTCAGTCTCACTCATGGCTGTGATTATATGGAAGCTACTGAGGTAAGGGTGGTGCTTAGTAATGACATTCAGGGCACAGTCAGTGTCTGTTGGCACAGGCTAGAGTATCACCGATGTCTCAGTCTCACTCTTGGCTGTGATTATATGGAAGCTACTGAGGTATGGGTGGTGCTGAGTAATGACATTCAGGGCACAGTTAGTGCCTGTAGGCACAGGCTAGAGTATCACCGATGTCTCAGTCTCACTTATGGCTGTGATTATATGGAAGCTACTGAGGTATGGGTGGTGCTGAGTAATGACATTCAGGGCACAGTCAGTGCCTGTTGGCACAGGCTAGAGTATCACCGATGTCTCACTCATGGCTGTGGTTATATGGAAGCTACTGAGGTATGGGTGGTGCTTAGTAATGACATTCAGGGCACAGTAAGTGCCTGTTGGCACAGGCTAGAGTATCACCGATGTCTCAGACTCACTCATGGCTGTGATTATATGGAAGCTACTGAGGTATGGGTGGTGCTTAGTAATGACATTCAGGACACAGTCTGTGCCTGTGGATGCTGTGAAAGGTTCTACTCATAGGGTTAGTACTGCTGTACTGACTCAGTGAGGAAAGCAATGACAAACTACCTCACTCCTCTTCTTGCCTAGTACGCCTCAATATAGCGCTGCCATGGGGTTTTGTGGGTATCTACCCACATAACCTAACGGCAGTGCCTTTTGAGGATCCAACCAGCTTTCGGGCTGACTACCTAACAGACATACATATTATTTTTAAAAATAAATGTAACCAACCAGATGGTGTAGTTCTTGGTTGTCACTTCTGGGGTCCAAGTTTGATTCCTGACTGTCAAGAAATCTCAATTCTAGTCTGAGGGTAAGAACGGGCTACACACAGCCTAGTGAGGTAAACCGAGAAATGTTGGGTTCGATTATCCGCTTAGCCACCCAGCAAGTGGTTTACCATGGGTTCCCATACATACTGAAGATAAATGCCTAGGTAATTCCTATCATAAGGTCACGACTGCCTCCTGTAAATCCGTCAACAAGTAGGCTAGTCGTATTCATTCATTCCTATTCATGAGATTAAATGGAACTCTGTCAAACGGGGCGGCTTCGGTGGCGTAGTTGGTAGCATGCTGAGCTTCTATGCCCAAGATAGCGGGTTCAAACCCGGCCGAAGCCGTCGGATTTTTTAAGAGCGTTAAAAATCCCTCAGTATGCCTTCCTTCGGAGGGGAAGTAAAGCCGGCGGTCCCATGTCATAGATTTATGGCATGTTAAAGAACCTTCCACTAATTACACCTGTGTGAAGCTAAATTGGATAGGTTAAGAATGTAAACAACGCTCTTAGGTTTCTACGTTCGTTGCCAAGAGCCGACTGCGGTGGCGTCTAGTAGCTAAGTTCTGAACTAGGCCTAGTAGTCGTTGACGGTGGCGTTTGGCGGCAAAAGTAGGAACTATTTGAAAAATTCTAAGTTGCAGTCTGTACTTAAATTAAAAAACAGATACACACACTAATACAGTCATCACAATTAACACCGGTTATCAGACAGATTCTACACACACCCAAAGTACACGGGGCTACATGACCTCGTTGTCGCAGCCCCTAAACTTAAGAACCAACCAAACTCTGTCAAAGGCATGACGTGTGTCAGAATCCAACCCAACCAAAAATAACATCATGACGTGATTTTGTCTGCTGTTAATTCATTTTATGGGCTTGGGACTTCTTGGTCATCAACCCCGTGAAGTTGGGTGTGGGTTGAATTCCTCTGATGGGAAATTAGAAAATAGGCACCAATGGCTTATCTTCATAATAATTGGATTTGGATCCAGTCACACAACAGTTTCAAGGCATATCACCACAATTTTAGCATAACCTATGTATGAGTAAGCCTACTGGTAGTTTATTAAAACGGGATCCACACCAAGTACGTGATAAGATTGATATCCTTGGACAAGCAGGAGTATAATTGGATGAGAGAACACTGCAGACAATTTAAAAAGTAGGTTATGTTCCTACGTACGGTAATCAATTTTCAGATCTTCTTAAACCTTGAATTGGAATACGTAAATTATTGCTATGCTTGCTCATAATGAATTACCATTACTAATAATTTATAAACTATAAACATAATAATATGTAGACCAAACTTACCCACTGATTGGCAATAGTAGGTCTATTGATGGTTATCACAAGCGTAACAGAAGTCACCGGTATCTCGTATTTAAGAAGCACTATTGCAGACATTTACTTACACGAACGTGTAATATCATTAAGCAATAATCAATAAGCACAGATAATCAAGGGAGACGATTGCTAACCGAAATTCACATCACTATCACATCGTAAACAAAACGACTCAACTAATAAACAAAGCATGTAATCACCAACAGCGACAGCCATCTTTCATCAGTCCCGACGCCAGTGTCAGGTCCGGTAGTATAGAAGGTCCTGGCTGGTCCGTTGTGTTTATCAAAATTCTTTCAAGTCTGCATATCCGTCACGACCGAAGCAACTACACGAGACGAATTCCGAGTGGCCGACCCGAATGAAAAACCCGAACTTAGGCTGCTCGGTTGTCAGTCCCCAACACTTTCCACAGCCTTCTCTCTCTCCTTCCGTCTCCAGCCACCAGAGGCCGTGCATGGAAGTCACGTGGTCCCCTCAACATCAACAACACACAACTTCAGCAGGCCGTCTGCTTGCATTAGCCGGCTGGGGGAAAGCAAAAAACATGATCATTATATCGCGCGCGAAAGACTTAAGCCACATGGAGCGATTACTGTAGATTTGTTACCGTATTTAAAGTAATTACTCCCGATGAAGTGGCGTAATACATCACGCTGGAAGTAATAATTAAGTTGGTGGGTTTTTCAGCTATATTAAGGGACCACGCAATGTCCCATATTACCCAAGCTAATTTCCAACTTCTCATTTTCCTTTTTTTTATCATTTTAAATGATCTTGTCGACATCTACGTTACGGTGACGGGACGAAATGTACCTAGACGCACTGAGGTGTGTGACGTCATGGTATCGCTTGGTGCATGTGTTCCCCGACAATCTCTACTTCGTTAGTATAAGACAAAACTCCCCGATTCTTGGATGTCACGGGTAATCTCGAGAACCACAGGATGGATTTTGATGCGGTTTTCACCAATCTGTAAAGGATATCTCGAGGATAGATTCTGTAGAAAATAATTTATGTATGATCAAAGGTAGCCAAGCAGTAACGATTTCAGTGAAAAAGTCGAAAACAAACTTGGCGTCCGTGCGCTTCTTAAGCTTACGCTGGGCAAACCGTTAAAAATATCAATATACTATGAGCGTAAGAATTGGTCAGCATGAAAAGTTCTACAAAAAAAAGTCTGCGAGAGCTTATCTCTATCTTCAATACATCGCCCACTATAATTGTTTTTAGACTGGATGGAAGGGGCAAGTCCCCGCGCGCTTGACCTTGCTTTGCCCTTGGTTTGCACTTGCCGTTCGCGAGTAATTTGATACAAGGTAAAGTATTATAAAGCAAGATAAGTATTATGCAGATAATTTTCTAACATGTCAAGAGTCTTTGGCTTCGAGCGAAGCGAGAAGCCTCCATCCTTTCTAGCATTTTTCAGCATTTGTAGCCATTTAAAATGATACAAAGTCTAGTCTTTCAGACTGACTGTCACTTTTTTCAGACAAATGAGCATTCAAATGAAAGAGAATAGACATTTGCAGTAACGAATTGCACTCTAATTTCATAAATATCTATAATTTCTTTAACAAATTACATTTTAAAAGATGTACGAAGTGTGCGATTTGCAGATACTGTTGGTGTAGGATATACGCTCCATAATTGCTGTTCACTTCATATTTTGGCCGCTGTGACGCCTGTTCCATGTCATTTTAACATTCCTAGGTCTTTTCTTTATCATTTTGCATGGATTTTAGAAACAGTAAATCAAAGGAATGAGTAGGCTACTCAAATCGTATAATCTCATAAATATTGAATAACCGGTGAGTGTTATGATGATCCAGTTTTCAGTGATCGCCTTCTTAAGTTAGGGAACGTAGAACTTGGAATTCTAACTGAAATGTAAATAGTGTTCTATAATCATTTGGTTGAAATAAAAACATAACAACCTTTTCCTTAAGGCTCTCATTATAAACCTATTGGGAAAGGTGTGGTTTATGAACATGCGAGATTTCTCGCACGGGTCCGCTAATTTTCTTATACAGTGTGTCCGCAAAGTCTCTCTGCAGTGGCGAGCTACGCCAGTCTGGCCTTGCGGGACGTGTTAGGTTGGCAGCACATTCATGTCGCTGTATAGGCAAAGTCTCACCGCAGCGGTTCGCATAAGCATGCACTTGTTTCGTGTTGACTTTCAACTGGAGTGATAGAGTGGGGAATACCGGTTCATTATTGCCGACAGCGAGTAACTGTGCATGGCAGTGTTGACGCTGTAAGTTTTGTTCTTGTCAAGTTCTTGTGCAAGCTGAGTCTAGTGGGAATGCTTACTACTGAAGAGCGTGTGCTTTTATTGGAAAAGGTTTTCAGTGCTGGTGGAAACTTTACGGAGAATAGTGTGCTAGTGGTGAGTACTGTACTGTTAATATACTTTGCATTACCTAATTTATTGTAGAATTGTTTTCCTTGTAACAACATAACATGAATGTATTGCCAACCAAACACGTCCCGCAAGGCGAGACACGCGCTGCGGAGAGAATTTGCGGACACACTGAATTTGTCATAGAAAAAACATAACGGAAAATATATATGTCATAAACATCCGGGCCCTAATAACGATATTCAACAGGTTCAGATTGTATTCTAAAAACTATCCGGAAATTTACTTCAAAGATTATCCGCAGCTTATCCGCTTTCCGCAGAGCCACGCAAACATTTTGCGAATATCCGCGCAGGGCTTTAAGTCTATTAACAGGAACTTGCACATTGTCGCGTCAGTCCGGCAGCACATTGTCAAGTCAGTTTAGTTACAGACAGGCCATTGTCACATCAGTTTAGTTACGGACAGCACATTGTCGCGTCAGTTTAGTTACGGACAGCACATTGTCGCGTCAGTTTAGTTACAGACAGCATATTGTCGCGTCAGTTTAGTTACAGACAGGACATTGTCACGTCAGTTTAGTTACAGACAGCACATTGTCACGTCAGTTTAGTTACAGACAGCACATTGTCACGTCAGTTTAGTTACGGACAGCACATTGTCGCGTCAGTTTAGTTACAGACAGCACATTGTCGCGTCAGTTTAGTTACAGACAGGACATTATCACGTCAGTTTAGTTACAGACAGCACATTGTCGCGTCAGTTTAGTTACAGACAGCACATTGTCGCGTCAGTTTAGTTACATACAGCACATTGTCACATCAGTCAGGCAGCACATTGTCGCGTCAGTTTAGTTACAGACAGTACATAGTCGCGTCAGTTTAGTTAAAAACAGCACATTGTCACGTCAGTTTAGTTAAAAACAGCACATTGTCACGTCAGTTTAGTTACAGACACCACATTGCCACGTCAGTTTAGTTACAGACACCAAACTGTAGCATCAGTTTAATTAAAGATAGCACATTGTCACGTCAGTTTAATTACAGACACCACATTTTCACGTCACTTTAATTACAGACAGCACATTGTCGCGTCAACAGCAAACACTTCCTGGTGTCATTAAAGCCACTAATAAATAATAATTTTAAAAAGCAAACACCATTTGTGAGCCCCTTTGGCATTGCAGACATATGATCCATGGGCTGCCCTATATCTTGCACCTTCCGTGATGAAAAGCACTACGTGAGTATAAATAAACCAGAGAAGAATCCGGAGTATTCAGTAATCGATAGTGGAGACCTCATTCCACAGTTAGCATTGCGGTCTCTCTAATACCGTGATCCTATCAGAGCAGTCAGATTGAAAGCAACACGAAAAGCCACAATCTTCAGTGGCAATAAAAATGACATTACAAAGAAAGATAAAAAGAAAGAAAAAGTTCGTAGGAACAGGGAAATATACTGTCAAGGTGGACGGACAGGTACAGACACTATTCCTCCACTTTCCCCAGGGAGATATCAGGGAAATAATCTTAATGAATTTAAGACAAATCATAACGGTACCTAAAATGCTTTAAATAATAACTAGTTGATACCTGTCAAAACATGACGGGTCATTGGGAAAATATTTACTGAAGGTTTCTCTTATACAGTTTGCATTTTTTGAACGCTTACTTTTTGACACTGTTGCAACGTTAAGGGCATCGAAAGATCGACTTCGCAACATATAACTTGCCATGACTGAAACCTTGATGAGGCAAATAGAGACCTACACGTTCTAGAGTTTCCCCTTGAGCTTTGTTGGTTGTGATAAAGTACACAAAGCGAATTGGAAATCGGAAAATCGTAAGATTTTAAATCAAGTCGAAGGATTATAGCTCTCTGCCCATTAAGTGATTATACTTACTCTAAAAGTTTGAGCCATAGAGCCACAACAATATTTACCCCCCCCCCCCCCCCCTTTTAAATTCTGATAAGCAAAGATCTCAGTAAGACGCGGCGGGATCCGCCATTTTTCTGGTGGAATAGAGCCATTGTGCGCAAGCGAGGGAGCGACAAATATTACATTTTTCTTTAATAATTTTAAAATATATCCTAAGGGCGGGCATCAATTCTACTCGGGTACCTGAGTCAGGTAGCCAGGGTTACCTCAATTCCACTCGACACTCCAGGTGGTCGCCAGAGGAGTCCCTCAACTCCGCTCGGTCGCGGTCTCTTTATCCTTATGCATAGGCTTGCCATACGTCCCGGTTTGACCGGGACAGTCCCGGTATTTTGCTCTTGTCCCGGTGTCCCGCCCGGTTTTATCGATGTCCCGGAAAATGGCTGTAAGATGTAAAAAGGGAAAGGATGTTTTCTCTAATGAACAATGCCTGAGCATTAATGAAAGAGTCCTCTGCAAGAGCGTTGATTGTTTGTAAAACCAACTTTGGCCTTTTTTGCTATGATTTTTATGAAAAGGTCAAGCTTAAGAAAGACATTTTGAAAAAGTACATTCAAGTCAAAAATATGAGTGGTTTGAAAACAAAGATTAACATTGTTAACTCATTAATTGATTGTTTTTTTTAGTTAGAGAACAAGTTGTAGTTTTCCAAAAAATTATAAAACTTAGTAATTGTTCAATTAAACAATTTCAGTATTTTAAATTGTATTTTATTAACACTTCTTTCTAGATGGTAGACACGAAAAAATTATCATTAAAAAGGAAAAATTATATATTTTTATGTATCAAAAATTCATTTTTTATTTTTAAAAGGTGTGTAGAATTAACAATTTAGGATGCCAGATTCCCCCCTCCCGTCACTTGCGAGGCTTTAAAAAAGGGCTTAAAACTCACCATTTTCCTTCTAATTTTTAAAGAAATTCCCGGAGGGGGGGGGGGGGTACCCCCGGAGCACCCCAGACCTCCCCGGTAAGGCCATCCCCTATTAATGTGTCCCGGTTTCACTCACCAAAAATATGGCAAGCCTACTTATGCATTCTTAGATCCATGCTCACTTCTACCATTGATTATAATCAATGCTTCTAATATAACTTCTAATAATGATCACACATTAAGTATAACTTCTCAAAATAACCTACCGTGTTCAGTTATATTTCAGCAATACAATAACCACTGCTTCAGTGTTTACATTTTTAAGTTGACTAAAATAAGTGGAACAGCTAATTTCAAAACATAGAGTAGAATTGTTTAATTTTGTTGTTGTTACTTAGTCTACTCCTCATTTAACAATTTCTTATCACTTGTAAACTGATAAGAACAGACGAGATGATTGCATAGAAAAAGTGGTGTGCAAACGATATCTTAAATCCGAATAGCTGTTACGGTAAACAAACCTAGCTCGATAAGAGTTAGAATTCATAACTAATTCGTTGTGTGGGAATGCAGCTGATTTTTTCGTTCCAGGCTGGAAAACAGTATTTTCAGCATCCGCAGCTGATATCGAAAGTTTTTTAGGTACAAATTATACACCTATTATTATCTAAATTTAATTTTATAATGTCTGACTAGGATAAAAAACATAGAAACATTTAATTATGCACATGTTAATAACAATGCATAAAATTTGTAGAAAAAAAATATAGAAAACTTGCAGACTTATTTAAAAGAATATTATGATTAATTTTAAATCACTTGCATTTTTTGCCATGTAAGTTATAATGCACCGAACACTTTATACCTGATTTAACGAATGAGCGGACTTGACATCAGAGCGGTTGACCAATGGCACAACAATGTCTTGCGCTGCAGAAGTTGTTTGACCCGGCCCTTGGTATGCGAACAGGAGGATTATGACATTTGTTTACATCATTGGGGAGTTGAGGAACTCACTTTTGGGACCCTTGGAGGACCGAGTGTAATTAAGGTAATTAATCAAGGGGAATCGATGTTCGACCTACCCTAACATATATTTTCCTTGTAAAGACACTCTGCAAATCTACATGCCAAGAGCTCTGGTTAGAATGCATTACGAAGTCAATCGGTTAAGACGTTATCTCAATCTCGTGGTAACGAAAATTATCCTAGTGTTTTAAATATATAGACTAGTTGAAACCCGTCAATACATGACGGCCAATAAGAAAATATTTACTGAAGAATTTTATTATATAGGTTCTTTGTACAATTATTTTTTGGCACTATTGAAACTTTAAGGGCGTCAAAAGATTGCACTCTAGACATTGCAACATACTGCTGGCCATGATTGAAAACTTGATGAGGCAAATTGAGACCTATACGTTCCAGAGTTCCCCCTTGAGCTTTATTGATTGTGATAAAGTATGCCAAGCGAATCGGAAAATGTTGCCTCTTAAAAGAAAATCATTGTTTTATCCGGCGGTGTTAAATGAAGTCGAAGGATTAGACCTTTCTGCCTTATTTTAACTGCTCTTATTTCCAAATCCAAGCATTTTCATGCATATTTCATATAATTGATATGGAATCAAGTCGAAGGGTTAGATCTCTCCGCCTAATTTTAACTGCACTTATTATTTCCAAATTCAAGCAATTTTCGTACATATTTCTTATAATTAATATGGTAGCATTTAGATGCCATTAGGAAACTTCAGATTTCTCAGGAGCATATCTATGGGTCAATCGTTTGGAGTATGTGGAAGCAAACCACTTAATTCCAAGGAATTCAAGAATTCTGAGGAGTCTAATATATACAACTGGCCGCAGGAACCGTCGCTTATAATTTTGGAATATACATTAACGAAGTTCTCTCTTAAATTCCTTGAGATATCATTTCCAGTGAAAAATTGTTGCAGTCTGTCAAATATTTTATATTTAGGAAGATTAATTTTGCCATTACAACACCAAAGGTCAAAGTAACCAGGCGTAGATTTCTCGCTACAGAAATACAGTGCAGAACAATGTTTACATTTGTTCGTCAAGGACCATACACTGTACGGCATAATATCTGGAATTGTTTCTGAAATGGCATTCTTATATTAGATTTTAAAAGTGGCTTCGTATTTTCTACGATTTCCCACTTTTTGTGGCTAATGTTCTTTTTCGTCTAATGGGTATATTTATTGCAGCATTTCTCTACAAATTAACGTCATATTTAATAACACTATAGTGGCCTGCATCAACACAGCCGCCAAATATTAAATGGCAAATAATACTTCCATTGCCAAAATCAACAGCGTGGTTAGACTCATTGTTATGTACTCTAAACAAATCATCAATAAACAATAATATTCACGTATACAATGAAGTTCAGATACTTTCATTCTCAAGTTTGTTGCTGATGAGAATGCGATGATACTGATCGCCAATAATAAAATCCTTATAATTATTCAAGCCAGCAACAATTTTTGCAATTTGCTTGCAAACGCCGCTCAGGATAACGTCCTGCATTTTGGAATAAACAGTACGAAACTGCTCTAAATAAGCAATTTCCATCACCTGATGTAGGTACAATCCTTTGCATTTCCATGACAGTAAATTAAGCAAGGGAGCATACTTCGCCAACTACTGGAATGAGCATAGACTCACTTCGACAGCCACCGTAATGGAGGGAGTTTAAGAGTTAGACCATATGCTCAGTGCTTGTCAAAAATCGTATTAACACAGGGAAGCCCAATCTGAAGGCTACATTCTGAGCTATCGCCCCGGATTCCAGGTTCGATCCCTGGTTTGCCAAGAAATTTACTTCTGGTCTGAGGGTTGGAACGGGGCGCACTCTTAAGGCAAAACTCAGGAGAGCAAGGTTAGATTCCTATCTCAACAATCTGGGATGTGGTTTTCCGTGGTTTGCCACGTTCACTGCAGGTAAATACCGGGATAGTTCGTAACTTAAAGCCTCGGTCGTCAATTCCCCATTCCCCACTTGAATTACAAATGCACACATCAGTACAGCCATCACAATAACACAGGTTATCAGAGAAAATTTTACACACACACACCAAAGTAGACGGGGCTGATGACCACGATGTCTGAGTCCATCAAATGAATTATATTCGTCAATTGTCTCTCATGGCGAAAGCGATTGTGGCCATCTTTTATTTAATAATTTAAAAGTATATGGCAACGTAAATCGGGGAGAATTCCTTACTTTGTGGGAATAATAAAAGTAAAATATGTTGAGACAATGAATTACCAATAGCCAGAAAGAATAATTAGGTAATAAAAATACATGTCTGAGGTGAGACTCCTTCGACTATGCAAAATTCATTCCTGGGTCCGCAATGTTACCCCTGAGCCACCCAGTTAACAGACGTCTAAACCAATATTAAGTTACTTAAACAACAAACGAACTCAAACGCCTGTTGAAGTTCTTCTATCCCCTCTTTTTAATTCTCAAAAACAAAGATCACACTACGATACGGTGAATCCTTTATCCGCCATTTCTCTAGAACTGTAATTCTGGTCTGAGGGCTGGAACGGGGCGCACTCTTGAGGCAAAACTAAGAAGGGCAAGGTTCGATTCCCATCTCAACAATCTGGGATTTGGTTTTCCGTGGTTTGCCACTTCCACTGCAGGTGTAATTCTGGTCTGAGGGCTGGAACGGGGCGCACTCTTGAGGCAAAACTAAGTAGGGCAAGGTTCGATTCCCATCTCAACAATCTGGGATGTGGTTTTCCGTGGTTTGCCACTTCCACTGCAGGTAAATACCGGGATAGTTCCTAACTTAAAGCCTCGGTTGCCAATTTCCCATTCCCCACTTTAATTACAAATGCACACATCAGTACTGCCATCACAATAACACAGGTTATCAGAGAAAATTTGACACACACACCAAAGTAGACGGGGCTGAGTGACCACGATGTCTGAGTCTAACAAATGAATTATGTACGTCATTGTCTCTCATGGCGAAAGCGATTGTGGCCATCTTTTATTTAATAATTTATAAGTATATGGGAACGTAAATCGTGATGAATTCCTCACTTTATGGGAATAATAAAAGTAAAATATGTTAAGACAATGTATTACCAATAGGCAGAAAGAATAATTGAGAAATAAAAATATATGTCGGAGGTGGGATTCGAACTGCTTCCATTGCGCGATGCATAAATTAACACTTTTGTACGCTACCGTCTGAGCTTCCGAATCACTGGTAGAAGAGTGCAATATTCAGTTACTTAAACGACATTCACTCTCAACAGTCCGTATAAGTTCTTCTACATTTCCCGTTTTTTGTAATATTCTATTCCTGTTTATATCGTGGAAACTTCATAATCCATATTCCCCTCCTTTATTATAATTCTTATAAATAACTATTGCATTAAAACGCGGTGGACATCCGCCATGTCTGTCATTAACCAATATGATTCTGCGCATGCGCTTGAGCCAATAATTTTGTAGTTTTGTTTATAAATTTAAAAATATATGGTAACATATTTGTTTATTTTAAAGACACTCTGCAAATCTACAGGCCTACAGCTTTCGACAGATTGCTCTACGAAGTGAATCGGTTCTACCGTTCCCTCAATCTCGCGGTAACAAAAATCAGCTTAGTGTTTTAAATATATAGATAGATGGCAACGTAAATCGGGGAGAATTCCTTACTTTGTGGGAATAATAAAAGTAAAATATGTTGAGACAATGAATTACCAATAGCCAGAAAGAATAATTAGGAAATAAAAATACATGTCTGAGGTGAGACTCCTTCGACTATGCAAAATTCATTCCTGGGTCCGCAATGTTACCCCTGAGCCACCCAGTCAACAGACTTCTATACCAATATTAAGTTACTTAAACAACAAACGAACTCAAACGCCTGTTGAAGTTCTTCTATCCCCTCTTTTTAATTCTCAAAAACAAAGATCACACTACGATACGGTGAATCCTTTATCCGCCATTTCTCTAGAACTGTAATTCTGGTCTGAGGGCTGGAACGGGGCGCACTCTTGAGGCAAAACTAAGAAGGGCAAGGTTCGATTCCCATCTCAACAATCTGGGATTTGGTTTTCCGTGGTTTGCCACTTCCACTGCAGGTGTAATTCTGGTCTGAGGGCTGGAACGGGGCGCACTCTTGAGGCAAAACTAAGTAGGGCAAGGTTCGATTCCCATCTCAACAATCTGGGATGTGGTTTTCCGTGGTTTGCCACTTCCACTGCAGGTAAATACCGGGATAGTTCCTAACTTAAAGCCTCGGTTGCCAATTTCCCATTCCCCACTTTAATTACAAATGCACACATCAGTACTGCCATCACAATAACACAGGTTATCAGAGAAAATTTGACACACACACACCAAAGTAGACGGGGCTGAGTGACCACGATGTCTGAGTCTAACAAATGAATTATGTACGTCATTGTCTCTCATGGCGAAAGCGATTGTGGCCATCTTTTATTTAATAATTTATAAGTATATGGGAACGTAAATCGTGATGAATTCCTCACTTTATGGGAATAATAAAAGTAAAATATGTTAAGACAATGTATTACCAATAGGCAGAAAGAATAATTGAGAAATAAAAATATATGTCGGAGGTGGGATTCGAACTGCTTCCATTGCGCGATGCATAAATTAACACTTTTGAACGCTACCGTCTGAGCTACCGAATCACTGGTAGAAGAGTGCAATATTCAGTTACTTAAACGACATTCACTCTCAACAGTCCGTATAAGTTCTTCTACATTTCCCGTTTTTTGTAATATTCTATTCCTGTTTATATCGTGGAAACTTCATAATCCATATTCCCCTCCTTTATTATAATTCTTATAAATAACTATTGCATTAAAACGCGGTGGACATCCGCCATGTCTGTCATTAACCAATATGATTCTGCGCATGCGCTTGAGCCAATAATTTTGTAGTTTTGTTTATAAATTTAAAAATATATGGTAACATATTTGTTTATTTTAAAGACACTCTGCAAATCTACAGGCCTACAGCTTTCGACAGATTGCTCTACGAAGTGAATCGGTTCTACCGTTCCCTCAATCTCGCGGTAACAAAAATCAGCTTAGTGTTTTAAATATATAGATAGATGGCAACGTAAATCGGGGAGAATTCCTTACTTTGTGGGAATAATAAAAGTAAATTATGTTGAGACAATGAATTACCAATAGCCAGAAAGAATAATTAGGAAATAAAAATACATGTCTGAGGTGAGACTCCTTCGACTATGCAAAATTCATTCCTGGGTCCGCAATGTTACCCCTGAGCCACCCAGTCAACAGACTTCTATACCAATATTAAGTTACTTAAACAACAAACGAACTCAAACGCCTGAAGTTCTTCTATCCCCTCTTTTTAATTCTCAAAAACAAAGATCACACTACGATACGGTGAATCCTTTATCCGCCATTTCTCTAGAACTGTAATTCTGGTCTGAGGGCTGGAACGGGGCGCACTCTTGAGGCAAAACTAAGAAGGGCAAGGTTCGATTCCCATCTCAACAATCTGGGATTTGGTTTTCCGTGGTTTGCCACTTCCACTGCAGGTGTAATTCTGGTCTGAGGGCTGGAACGGGGCGCACTCTTGAGGCAAAACTAAGTAGGGCAAGGTTCGATTCCCATCTCAACAATCTGGGATGTGGTTTTCCGTGGTTTGCCACTTCCACTGCAGGTAAATACCGGGATAGTTCCTAACTTAAAGCCTCGGTTGCCAATTTCCCATTCCCCACTTTAATTACAAATGCACACATCAGTACTGCCATCACAATAACACAGGTTATCAGAGAAAATTTGACACACACACCAAAGTAGACGGGGCTGAGTGACCACGATGTCTGAGTCTAACAAATGAATTATGTACGTCATTGTCTCTCATGGCGAAAGCGATTGTGGCCATCTTTTATTTAATAATTTATAAGTATATGGGAACGTAAATCGTGATGAATTCCTCACTTTATGGGAATAATAAAAGTAAAATATGTTAAGACAATGTATTACCAATAGGCAGAAAGAATAATTGAGAAATAAAAATATATGTCGGAGGTGGGATTCGAACTGCTTCCATTGCGCGATGCATAAATTAACACTTTTGAACGCTACCGTCTGAGCTACCGAATCACTGGTAGAAGAGTGCAATATTCAGTTACTTAAACGACATTCACTCTCAACAGTCCGTATAAGTTCTTCTACATTTCCCGTTTTTTGTAATATTCTATTCCTGTTTATATCGTGGAAACTTCATAATCCATATTCCCCTCCTTTATTATAATTCTTATAAATAACTATTGCATTAAAACGCGGTGGACATCCGCCATGTCTGTCATTAACCAATATGATTCTGCGCATGCGCTTGAGCCAATAATTTTGTAGTTTTGTTTATAAATTTAAAAATATATGGTAACATATTTGTTTATTTTAAAGACACTCTGCAAATCTACAGGCCTACAGCTTTCGACAGATTGCTCTACGAAGTGAATCGGTTCTACCGTTCCCTCAATCTCGCGGTAACAAAAATCAGCTTAGTGTTTTAAATATATAGATAGATGGCAACGTAAATCGGGGAGAATTCCTTACTTTGTGGGAATAATAAAAGTAAAATATGTTGAGACAATGAATTACCAATAGCCAGAAAGAATAATTAGGAAATAAAAATACATGTCTGAGGTGAGACTCCTTCGACTATGCAAAATTCATTCCTGGGTCCGCAATGTTACCCCTGAGCCACCCAGTCAACAGACTTCTATACCAATATTAAGTTACTTAAACAACAAACGAACTCAAACGCCTGTTGAAGTTCTTCTATCCCCTCTTTTTAATTCTCAAAAACAAAGATCACACTACGATACGGTGAATCCTTTATCCGCCATTTCTCTAGAACTGTAATTCTGGTCTGAGGGCTGGAACGGGGCGCACTCTTGAGGCAAAACTAAGAAGGGCAAGGTTCGATTCCCATCTCAACAATCTGGGATTTGGTTTTCCGTGGTTTGCCACTTCCACTGCAGGTGTAATTCTGGTCTGAGGGCTGGAACGGGGCGCACTCTTGAGGCAAAACTAAGTAGGGCAAGGTTCGATTCCCATCTCAACAATCTGGGATGTGGTTTTCCGTGGTTTGCCACTTCCACTGCAGGTAAATACCGGGATAGTTCCTAACTTAAAGCCTCGGTTGCCAATTTCCCATTCCCCACTTTAATTACAAATGCACACATCAGTACTGCCATCACAATAACACAGGTTATCAGAGAAAATTTGACACACACACCAAAGTAGACGGGGCTGAGTGACCACGATGTCTGAGTCTAACAAATGAATTATGTACGTCATTGTCTCTCATGGCGAAAGCGATTGTGGCCATCTTTTATTTAATAATTTATAAGTATATGGGAACGTAAATCGTGATGAATTCCTCACTTTATGGGAATAATAGAAGTAAAATATGTTAAGACAATGTATTACCAATAGGCAGAAAGAATAATTGAGAAATAAAAATATATGTCGGAGGTGGGATTCGAACTGCTTCCATTGCGCGATGCATAAATTAACACTTTTGAACGCTACCGTCTGAGCTACCGAATCACTGGTAGAAGAATGCAATATTCAGTTACTTAAACGACATTCACTCTCAACAGTCCGTATAAGTTCTTCTACATTTCCCGTTTTTTGTAATATTCTATTCCTGTTTATATCGTGGAAACTTCATAATCCATATTCCCCTCCTTTATTATAATTCTTATAAATAACTATTGCATTAAAACGCGGTGGACATCCGCCATGTCTGTCATTAACCAATATGATTCTGCGCATGCGCTTGAGCCAATAATTTTGTAGTTTTGTTTATAAATTTAAAAATATATGGTAACATATTTGTTTATTTTTTTGACACTCTGCAAATCTACAGGCCTACAGCTTTCGACAGATTGCTCTACGAAGTGAATCGGTTCTACCGTTCCCTCAATCTCGCGGTAACAAAAATCAGCTTAGTGTTTTAAATATATAGATAGATGGCAACGTAAATCGGGGAGAATTCCTTACTTTGTGGGAATAATAAAAGTAAAATATGTTGAGACAATGAATTACCAATAGCCAGAAAGAATAATTAGGAAATAAAAATACATGTCTGAGGTGAGACTCCTTCGACTATGCAAAATTCATTCCTGGGTCCGCAATGTTACCCCTGAGCCACCCAGTCAACAGACTTCTATACCAATATTAAGTTACTTAAACAACAAACGAACTCAAACGCCTGTTGAAGTTCTTCTATCCCCTCTTTTTAATTCTCAAAAACAAAGATCACACTACGATACGGTGAATCCTTTATCCGCCATTTCTCTAGAACTGTAATTCTGGTCTGAGGGCTGGAACGGGGCGCACTCTTGAGGCAAAACTAAGAAGGGCAAGGTTCGATTCCCATCTCAACAATCTGGGATTTGGTTTTCCGTGGTTTGCCACTTCCACTGCAGGTGTAATTCTGGTCTGAGGGCTGGAACGGGGCGCACTCTTGAGGCAAAACTAAGTAGGGCAAGGTTCGATTCCCATCTCAACAATCTGGGATGTGGTTTTCCGTGGTTTGCCACTTCCACTGCAGGTAAATACCGGGATAGTTCCTAACTTAAAGCCTCGGTTGCCAATTTCCCATTCCCCACTTTAATTACAAATGCACACATCAGTACTGCCATCACAATAACACAGGTTATCAGAGAAAATTTGACACACACACCAAAGTAGACGGGGCTGAGTGACCACGATGTCTGAGTCTAACAAATGAATTATGTACGTCATTGTCTCTCATGGCGAAAGCGATTGTGGCCATCTTTTATTTAATAATTTATAAGTATATGGGAACGTAAATCGTGATGAATTCCTCACTTTATGGGAATAATAAAAGTAAAATATGTTAAGACAATGTATTACCAATAGGCAGAAAGAATAATTGAGAAATAAAAATATATGTCGGAGGTGGGATTCGAACTGCTTCCATTGCGCGATGCATAAATTAACACTTTTGAACGCTACCGTCTGAGCTACCGAATCACTGGTAAAAGAGTGCAATATTCAGTTACTTAAACGACATTCACTCTCAACAGTCCGTATAAGTTCTTCTACATTTCCCGTTTTTTGTAATATTCTATTCCTGTTTATATCGTGGAAACTTCATAATCCATATTCCCCTCCTTTATTATAATTCTTATAAATAACTATTGCATTAAAACGCGGTGGACATCCGCCATGTCTGTCATTAACCAATATGATTCTGCGCATGCGCTTGAGCCAATAATTTTGTAGTTTTGTTTATAAATTTAAAAATATATGGTAACATATTTGTTTATTTTTTTGACACTCTGCAAATCTACAGGCCTACAGCTTTCGACAGATTGCTCTACGAAGTGAATCGGTTCTACCGTTCCCTCAATCTCGCGGTAACAAAAATCAGCTTAGTGTTTTAAATATATAGATAGATTAGTGACGCAACTCTCCCGACATAGCTCTGTAATTAGATCAAGCTTGCTGTATGGAAGTGACGGCTGGATATATTCAGGATATCTGATACACAAGCTAGAGATAACTGATATGAGGGTAGCACGAATCATTTCTGGGACAAATAGATGGGAGCAATGGCAGGAAGGCACTCGTAAAGAAATGACAAAGGCTAAGTTAGAAATTGGCACGCTATACCAGACCCAAAACAACTGTGAACATGAGGGAGGAGCCAGATTCACTCACTCACCCGCGCCAGCCAATTGCATAGCGCGGCGTTGCCTAGTTAACTGCGCACTCTGGGTTCGCTGTGGCGTACGAAATCTTTATTTCTCTCCGCGCACGAAAATCATTAAATATCTAATTATTTAGATGAACCCATGTTACAGAATTAAACATTTTGAAACTGACTGTTCAAACCCCGTGACGCTACGACCAGCCGTTCGGGAGATATCATCTGCCCTTGAACTACAGGGATAATTAGAGTGAAGAATGGTTAGGTGTTGAAATATTTAGGTTCGCTCGGGAAGATAACGAAGAGTGACAGTATTGCTGTATCAATTCAGTAGTGGAGCTTAAAAATTTAGTGCTGTGAGCTGAAGTTTTGAACTCATAACAATGTTCCTTAGCAAGATGAAGATGAAGCTGTTCGTATGAGTCGACTCAGATGGTGGGGTCATGTGAACAGAATGGGGGAGGAGAGATTACCTAAGTGGCCCTAGGAATACCAAGCTATTTTTCAAACCACGGACTACCAACGGGGAGGGGGTATTTTGTGACCACCATAATAAATTCCTTTTGTGCGATTTGTATTATCCTTTAATCAACATATCTTGTATTTTGAACCTTAAATAGCAAAAATATAACTTAATTAACAACAGTTGCAAACAAAATCAAAAACATCATGAAGTAAGAAGTTCAGAAAGTAAATTATTCACTGATGATATTCTTCGCTGTCTTCAACACACGTGGAACATACGACGGTTCATTACTGTGTTTTCCGCATGTGTACCTCTTACAACCAGAACAAATTATGGTGGATTTGTTAACTATGTTGTACTGTTTTCCCTCACCATAGTGCACAGTATGACGAGGCACACGAACTACCAATGGGGGGGGGGGGGGGGGGGGTTCTATACCCACCAAAAGAAAATTGTTAGTATCTTATACAAGGATTAAAATTTTAAAAAAAGATAGTCAGTCTGAGAGACTAGACTTTATATCATTTCAAATGACACATGCTACAAATGCTACACATGTTAGGAAGGCTCAGTAGGGCTTCTCTCTTCGCTCGAAGCCCCAGGACTCTTTCAACAGACTCAATTACTCTTTAAGTTTGGCTTCCCGCGCGGGGAACGGAGAGCTGGAGGTGCACTCTGCTGCATGACGTCACGCACTCGCCGTCTCCGTATCGCATAACGCCAGACCCCAGGACTAAACTCAGACTCAACACACACCATCACCCTTTAACTTAAGCTTCCCGCGCGGGGAACGGAGAGCGGAAGGTGCACTCTGCTGCATGACGTCACGCACTCGCCGTCTCCGTATCGCATAATGCCAGACCCCGGTAGTAAACTCAGACTCAACACACACCATTACCCTTTAACTTAAGCTTCCCGCGCGGGGAACGGAGAGCGGGAGGTGCACTCTGCTGCATGACGTCACGCACTCGCCGTCTCCGTATCGCAGGAGTAAACTCAGACTGAGTGCATACGCACTGAACAAAATGATGACGTCATACACGCCGTAACCGTAACGCATAACTGTAGACCAAAGCATAACGATGAAGTCGACAAGATCATTTGGAATGATAGAAAGTAAATGTGTGGTTAGGTAACTGGATTCAAAATTTAAAAGAAACAAAAGAATAAATACGCTAATAAATAATCTCATGTAAATTTTTCAGGATTAGGGTATAACCCAACTCATTTGGGTACATTCGTGTTGACCGACTGAAAAGCACCAGACGTTTGTTTACTAAGACAACTAAGATATGTGCTTCTGCTATACATCTAGTCACTCGAAGCAAGTAGACATCGCTCTGAACGACACCTGTCGACTTATCACCGGTTGCCTAAGACCTACGCCAACATAAAAAGTTTACTGCTTAGCCGGAATCTCCCTACCAGATATCAGACGAGAAGTGGCAGCCAGAGTTGAAATAACAAAGGCAGACAACTCAGAAACCATCCTCTATATGGGTACACACCATCAAATCAAAGGCTCAAGTCAAGGAAAAGCTTCCTCCATTCAGCAAAAAGCCTCACGGAACCGCCCGGAAAAATTAGATTAACATCATGGAAAAGAAGAGTTAAAGACCTTGAAGACTGGATTATCCCTCATGAAAGTTTACCTCCGGGACATGACAATGGATGGGTTTCGTGTAGAACACTGAACAGGTTGCGAAGTGGGGTAGGTAGGTCCAAGGTGAATTTGAAGAAATGGGGATACACTTCCGACACCACCATGTGCGAGTGCGGGGAAGAACACACCATGGATCACCTTCTTGTATGCAGATTATCTCCTGCTAAGTGCACGATGAAGGACTTGATGGAGGCAACACCTGAAGCACGTGATGTGGCAAAATACTGGTCACATAGTAACATATAGTAGTATATAGTTTCACTGACTGTTTTGATGAGATTGTGTATAGTACCAGCTAAATACCATGTATGATGTACTTTTTCTTGAGACTGATGTTGCTTCTGACACGATTGAACTAAGGCAACACTGAAAAATGGCTTCAAACCCCATAATATGGATTCAAAATAGACTTTCTGTACTGCATGCGTAGAAAAGGATTACCATGAATAAACTGTAAGAAATTAACTGGTGGGCACGAAATCCCCCCCTCGTTGGTATTGCTAGGGGTTGAGTTCTGCTGTAGAGGGAAAGAGTAGGCTTTCAGCGTCCAGTCTGCAAGACTCTGTTAGCGAACAAGTCACCTCCATGACCCCCTATTAGCACTGTGGCCTCGTGGGAACAGCCAACCCTGGAGGGTAAAACGATAACGAAAAAAAAGCGAATACTACTACTACTACTATTATTAATAATAATAATAATAATAATAATAATAATAATAATAATAATAATAATAATAATAATAATAATAATAATAATAATAATAATAATAATAATAATAATAATAATAATAATATCAGGATTGGACAGTTGTGCCAGCATAAAAAGGCTTTCTTTGCTATAACTATCCGAAATCTAATTTCATTATTACATTGCATAGTTTGCCAAGACACTTGAATTGTGCCATTTGTTGAACTGGTTCATCTTCTATCCTCAGAATTCGCCTAACACTGGTACTGATATGGATGTTATGTTCTACCCTACATAGCCTACTGTATAATATATTTTGATTTATTAGGTGCCAAAAAGTAACGAGCCGGAGGCTGTAATGCGCAAACTGGTGACGACATCGGCTAATCGTGCCGTGTGTAAAGAGGTGTGGTTCCGACCAGAGCTTGGAAGGTTACAGCCCGTCACTAGAGGGCACGCGTGCACGTCACGTGACGATACAAAGCGAGCAGCAGCATGCGTCAATCGTCCAACGCTGCCAGTCGCATTGCAAACAGTGCTCCACGACAATGCACGACCTCATACGGCCAACACAGTCGCGGCACTCCTGCAGAAATTCAAATGGGAGGTTCTCGGCCACCCTCCATACAGTTCAGACCTCTCTCCTTGTGATTACGCCATGTTTGGTCCCCTGAAAAGGGCTCTGCGGGGCCAACGATTCACCTCGGACGTGCGGAACTGGTTCACATCGCAGCCCAGGGAATTTTATGAGACAGCCATTCACAGCCTCGTGTCACAGTGGGACAATACTTCTAACATGCAGGTACTGGTTTCTGTAATTATGCCTCCGGCTCGTTACTTTTTGAACGCACCTTATACATTGTATATTTTGCCAAGTCACTTGAATTGTGCCATTTGTTGAACTGGTTCATCTTCTATCCTCAGAATTCGCGTAACACTGGTACTGATATGGATGTTATGTTCTACCCTACATAGGCTACTGTACTATATATTTTGATTTATGATGTGTTCTACTTCTTCTTCTGTCCATTTTAGCCTACTGTGGACCGCGTTGAACAATCGACCGACTTACCAATCTCTTCTTCTCCTCCCAGAACTTCTTCATGTGTTCGCTGAGTCTCCTCCTTCTTTCTTCAGACCAGATGACCTTGGTTTTTGAGCTGGGGTTTTCCTGAAACCCTTTAAATTTATCAAAATTCCTTCGTAACAGTGATTTGTTGAGAATATCCTCTTGAGTGATGCCAACTTCTTTGAGATCTGCTCGTGTTTCCTCAACCCATTTTGTGGTGGACTTGAACTTGCTAATGTAAGTGAATATCCTTTTCCTCTGTTTCTCCTTTTTTTGTTTAAAATAAGGCTTTCGGAACTATAAAGAGCTTCCGGTTTAATCACAGCGGCATAATGTCGTAACTTTGCTCTGAAGGATATGGCTTTCTTGTTATAGCTATTCTGCGTTATTCGATATGCAGTTTCCATCTTACGAGCTCAGACCATATTGGCTTCCTTATCAAGGCCTAGAAGATTTTTGTTTGTTCTTATGTCTGTCTGTTAGGTAGTCAGCCCGAAGGCTGGTTGGATCCTCAAAAAGCACCGCCGTTAAGTTATGTGGGTAGATGCCCACAAAAACCCAAGGCAGCGCTATATTGAGGCGTACCAGGCAAGATGAGGAGTGAGGTAGTTTGCCATTGCTTTCCTCACTGTTCTTATGTACAGGTGTTATTTCTTTCGTAGTATAACGGCTAGCATTCTCAGCTGTTGCCCCGGGTTCGATTCCCCGGCTCTGCCAAGAAATGTACTTCTAGTCTGAGGTTGGTTGGTTGGTTCCTCAGTTTAGGGGCTGCAACAATGCAGTCATGTTGCCCCGTGTACTTTGGGTGTGTGTAGAATCCGGTATTAATTGTGATGGCAGTATTAGTGTGTGTATCTGTTTTAATTCAAGCAAGGCTTACCACGGTGGGTGAGTGGATATCGTGTCGGTCTACTAACCCCAAGATTGCAGGTTCGCTCCTGGCCGTGGTAAGTGATTTTTTGAAAGGCGGCAAAAATACGATACGCATGTCATACGATGTTGGCATGTCAAAGAACCCATTTGAATTCAGTAGGCCGAGTTCATAATGGCAAAATTAATCTCGAGAGTTTCCGCCAACACAAAGTTCCTCATTTTTCTACTAGAAAGCGCTGTAGTGTTCAAGGAGCTTAGATATCTAACCTCCTTGACTTTCATAGTCAAGGAACAACGAAATTCGACTTGCAAGCTACCCTCTGGGTGTCAAATAGCAAAGCTCGCACCAGGCACCCCAGGCCATACGATATTATTATTATTATTATTATTATTATTATTATAATTCAAGTAAGGACGGCAGACATTGCATTTTTCTAAAGTAGTTCCTACTTTTGCCACCAAACGCCACCGTCAACTAGTGCCGAAATTAGTTACCAGATGCCACCGCAGTCGGCTCTTGACGAACGTAGGAACTTAAGAACGTTAGTCAAATGCTTAACCTATATTAATTTAGCTTCACACAGGTGTAATTAGTGGAAGGTTCTTCAACATGCTATAAATCTATGACATGGGACGGCCGGCTTTACTTCCCCTCCGAAGGAATGCATACTGAGGGATTTTTAACGTTCTTATGTCTGAGGTTAGAAGAGGTGTGGTATATTCCGAGAATGATAGTCCACTACACCTTGAGGTAGACGCTTGAACACTGAGACATATAGATGACAGTAGATGGAGAGCAATGAACCACTGGAATGTTGCCAGCACTGACTGTAGGTTGTGACATCCGGCATCTCACTACACAGTACTGGACCTTGGCTTCCCTGATCACCAGCCAGCTGATCGTACCTGTTATTATACCTCACCCTATTCTAGGGCGTTGCCGGGCAACCGTACCTGCAAATGGAATGATGAATTCACCGCTTCAATATAACTACGCTCTGTATGACACCTTATATAGATGCGTTTCATAATGTGGATTAGCGGCTTCGGTGGCGTAGTTGGTAGCATGCTGTGCCCAAGATAGCCGGTTCAAACCCGGCCAAAGTCGTCGGATTTTTAAGAGCGTAAAGATCCTTCCTTCAGTAAAGCCGGTGCACAGTGGGTCAAAATCGAAATCTAGGAGGACAAAATTATTTATTTTCATAATTAACAAATGAACATTTATTACTTCTACAGCATTCTCATATAATTGCCGTTCACTATTCTGGGATATAAAGGCATTTTGGTGTAAATCTGTCACCACTGTTCGAGCAGTCTGAATTGGAGGGTGAATGTAAGTGGCTGTGGTTAGTGTGATGCTTTAAGATGGAACATGCAGCTGAAGGTATGAACTTTGTAACGTGTTTCATTTATTAATGGGCGTAATTGTTACGTAATTTTAGCTATATTTGCATTATATAATATTTAACTATTATTTTTAAAATTAAATTTTCATTTAGATTTTAAGTATGTCGCGTCACTCTGCGTCACTTTCTACTTAACGTTAAAATGTAGATAAAGTCTTGTAGTTTACGCAGATAGTGACGAAGATAACTGCGCTCACCAGGACACGCAAGACTCAATCAGATAAGTAGCCTGTACAATTCAACCTGGATTGACCATTTAAATACAATCACATAGACACTCTAAAGAAGCAAGTTTTGGAGGTCGATCGCCACTTCCAGCATTTCAACAAAACATCACATGAGTCGTCCAGTTTAATCCACTTGTGAATAAGGATCATTTTTTTGAGAAACGTTTCTCTGGACTTTGCCTCACGTGTCTTTTGTGTTTGTTGTTTCGTACTTTTTTCTTTTTGCTTTGTGTTTTTGGTTTTGTGTTTGCTTTGCGCTTTTGCTTTAAAATTTTAATTTTTCCTATTCTTTCTTGGTTTTGGTTTTGTGCTTTTGTTTTTGAATTTTTCTATTTTCTTCGTGTTTTTTGTTTTTGGTTTGATGTTTGTATCTGGAAAATAAAAATAAAATAAAACAAAATCAAAATAAAACAAGGTCGCCTCCGTAGCGTAGCGATCAGCATGGTTAGCTGCCGCCCCGGAGGTCCTGGGTTCGATTCCCGGCTGTGCCACGAAATTTGAAAAGTGGTATGAGGACTGGAACGGAGTCTACTCAGCCTCGGGTGGTCCAAATGAGTAGAGGGAGTTCGATTCCCACCTCGACCATCCTCGAAGTGGTTTTCCGTGGTTTCCCACTTCGTCTTCGGGCAAATGACGGGATGGTACCTACTGTAAGGCCACGGCCGCCTCCTGCACTCGTCCTAGCCTATCCATCCCAGTCTTCCATCCCTTCCCATCCCTCATGAGGCCCCTGTTCGCTTTGCAGGTGAGGCCGCCTGGGTGAAGTGCTGATCACACCTTCCCAGTTGTATCCATCCCGACCAGATGTTCCAAGCTCCAGGACACTGCCCATAGAGGCGGTAGTGGTGAGTTCCCTTGCTGAGTCCGTGGGAACCACCAACGTAGAGGGTAAAAATTGACTAAATAAAAAAAAAATACAATTAAATTAAGTAAAATGAAGTAAAATAAAATGCAGCCTCCGTGGCTTAGGCGGCAGCACGCCGGCCTCTCACCGCTGGGTCCGTGGTTCAAATCCCGGTCACTCCATGTGAGATCTGTGCTGGACAAAACGGTGGCAGACAGGTTTTTCTCCGGGTACTCCGGTTTTCCCTGTCACAATTTCATTCCAGCAACACTCTCCACTATCATTTCATTTCATCTGTCATTCATTTAATCATTGCCCCAGAGGAGTGCGTCAGGCCTCGGCAGCCGGCACAGTTCATATCCTCGCCGCTAGATGGGGGCTTCATTCATTCCATTCCTGACCCGGTCGGAGACTGGAAGCAGGCTGTGGATTTTCATTTTTCAAAATAAAGTAAAATATAATAAACTAATTAAATAAATAATGTTGCGACATGATTCTTATTCACAAGTGGATTAAACGATTTTTGCAACTGGACGACTCATATGGACTATAACTAAATAATATTGACGAATCTAATTATCTTAGCTAATACTTCAACTATAAATAATAATGTCGTATGGCCTCGGGTGCTGGGTGCAAGCCCAGAGGGCAGCTTGCATGTCGAATTTTGTTGTTCCTTGCAACGCTATAAAAGTCAGGAAGGTTAGATATCTAAGCACCTTGACACTATAGCGCTTTCTAGTGGAGAAAGGAGAAACTTTTCTGTTGGCGGAAAATCCCGAGATTAATTTTGCCATTATGAACACGGCCTACTGAATTCAAATGGGTTCTTTAACATGCCAACATCGTATGACGTGCGTGTCGTGATTTTTGTCGCCTTAAAAAAATCTCTTACGATGGCCAGGAGCGAACCTGCAAGCTTGGGGTTGGTAGTCCAGATGTTTATTATGAAGTAAACTATAACTTGGTTCACTTGGTAATATCTCGCGACCGATAGGCGCACTAACTTTCAATAATAATAAGTAAGATGTTCGTATAGCAACATATAGATAATAATAATAATAATCAAGTCAACCCCTGGCACTATACAGCCCATGACGGGCTAAGGCCGACCAAGCGACCGCTGCTCAGCCATTTGGCCTGCAGATATTGGGGTGACGCGTGATCAGCGCGTCGGGTCCCCTCGGCCGTTGATCTTGGTATTCGTGATCGGGGCGCTGTCTCACTGTCAGACAGCTACTCAATTGTCCTCACGAGGCTGAGTGCACCCCGTTCCAACCGTCACGTCAGTTTTAAAATCCCTGACGGAGCCGGGGATCGAACCCGGGGCCTCCGGGTGAGAGGCAGGCGCGCTACCCCAACACCACGGGGCCGGCTAATAATAATGATAATAATAATAATAATAATAATAATAATAATAATAATAATAATAATAATAATAATAATAATAATGTGGTATGGCCTCGGGTGCCGGGTGCAAGCTTTGTTAATTGACACCCAGAGGGTAGCTTGCACGTCGAATTTCGTAGTTCCTTGACTATGAAAGTCAAGGAGGTTAGATGTTAGATATCTAAGCTCCTTGAACACTATAGCGCTTTCTAGTAGAGAAATGAGGAACTTTGTGTTGGCGGAAACCCCCGAGATTAATTTTGCCATTATGAGCACGGCCTACTGCATTCAAATGGGTTCTTTGACATGCCAACATCGTATGACATGCGTGTCATATTTTTGCCGCTTTTCAAAATTAAATAGGCTAAAAAAATAGGAAAAAGTAGACTTATGAGATCGATCCGGGCAAATGTGTGTGTGTCTGTCCTTCTGTCTGTGTGTGTCCCCACCATCAACTCCTAAACGGCTGCAGATATCAAATCCAAATTTGGTACGAGAATAGATCTATACCTGGATATCTTACGGCCATATTTAAAAATGACATCAGTGCTACCAATTGCTGGAAAATCACAATTGAAATTTGAGCTCTATGTTGTATATCTCAGAAGTTATGCATGCGAGCTGTTCCAAAATTGACACACACAGAGATAATTACATACCAGATTGTTAACAGGAGCCCATATATGACAGTGTTGCCAACATGATTCTAAGCCTGCTGATAGGTCCAACATTTAAATGCATGTAACTTCTATACTATCAATTGGATTTCAACCTAATTTCGTTTGTGCTTTTTGTACCATAATAAATATGACTAAGCGTATTTTTGAAGGCCAGCAGGGCTGCCAACTGTTAATAAATGCTCTTCCTATTTTTTTAAATCTAATACCAATATATCAGAAAGTATGCAAGCCAACAACTCTAAACTCTGTACACGTATAGAAGGGTACCTGGCATTCTAGATTAATTTGGAGCAACTGATGTACGTCGATGCTGCCAACCTGATTCTAAGCCTGCTGATAGGTTCAATTTTAAATGCATATAACTTCGATACTAATAAATCGATTTCAACCAAATTTCGTGTGCTTCGTGACCATAACAGATATGGCTACACGTATTCTTAAGAGCCATCAGGGCTGCCAACTGTTAATAACTGCTCTCTCTAGTTTCTTATCCTAATTCTATTATATCAGAAAGTATACAAGCCAACAGCTCTAAATGTTGCACACGTATAATAACTGATTTTCTAGATTAATTTGGAATAACTGATAAATGGTAGTGTTGCCAACATAATTCTAAGCCTGCTGATAGGTCCTATGTTTAAATACTTGTAACCTCTATATTAACAAATGCTTTGTATCCAAAATCAGGACAATAATAGTTCGTAATACATATTTCATATTAATTCTAAGTAACACATACATGACAACAAGTGTTGATCATCTAGTTCAGTAGCTTGCCACGGTGGGTGAGTGGATAGCGTGTCGGTCTACTAACCCCAAGATTGCAGGTTCGCTCCTGGCCGTGGTAAGTGATTTTTCATTCGGTGAGGTCATAGCACCATTTTGGCCTTCAAATTTTAGTAGGTCTAACCAATCCAACATGGTGGCTGTGCGAAATATTTCACCGGTATTCTATATCTCCTAAACTATTACTGATATCACCCTAACATTTTGTACTAAGTGAAGATCACCTATGAGATTTTCAGAAACCTGTTAACTACAAAACAAACATGGTGGCCAAGCGAATTTGAAACATTTAAATAGACTTTTCTCGCGATTTAACCATTCAAACGCAGTGAAACTTGGTAGAGTAAATGTTTATACACATTGTTATGCACAGGCATCTAACTTAGTTCAATTGTCTACATAGCTTTAAGATGGTGGCTGTGCGAAATTTTAAAATTAAGTTTTTATTTCTTGTGTTGTAATCTTACGATCGAATTGAAAGTTTGAATAATGAACCTACGCAATAACCTTTATCTAATGGTACATAACTCTATGGCCTATACGTATAACAATCCAACATGGCGACATTCCGAAATATTTAGACGGTTTTCAATATCTACGAATATATCACATCAATCAAACTGAATTTTTTTATGCTCATAGAGGCCATGAACGTAAGTTCACCTTTTCAATAACCTGATGAGCACAAATCCAACACGGCGGCGACGCGAAATATAAATATTTAAATGGACGTTTCACGTGATTTAACCATCCTAGCACAGTGAAACTTGGTACGGTAAATGCTTATACAAATTGTAATCCACTGGCAATAATTCATTTAAATTATTTTCATAACCACAAGATGGCGGCTGAGAAACATTTTAAAATCTCGTCTTTATTTCTTGTGTCCTAATCATGCGGTTGAAGTTTGAATAAGACACCTGCACAATAATATATATGTATTAGTACATAACTCTACCGGGTGAGTTAGCCGAGGTCGTTACGGCATGACTGATGGCAGTCGCTCACATCCGGGAGGCGAGGAGGTTCGAATCCCCCCGCCGGCAACCTTGAAGATGGTCTTCTGTGGTTTCCCATCTTCCTTCCAGGCAAATGCCGGGGTTGGTCCCTAACTATAGGCCACAGCCGCTACCTTCCAACTCCTCGTCCTTACATTCCAACTTCCCTCCTTCCCTCCCCAACGGTGCTTGTAGCTCACCCATTGGGTGTCCGTCTCGAAGCAGCTACACAAACTGGCGAGCCGAACATGTCCTCGGACACTCCCGGCACTAAAAGCCATACGCTAAAAAAAAATAAAAAAAATAAATACATAACTCTAATGCCTACATATGTAAGAACATGGCGACCATCCAAATTAGATGGTTCTCAATATCTACGAATCTATTACAGCAATCAAACTGCAATATAGTATATTGATAGAGGCAATTAACATTAGTATATATGAAAATAGGCTATATAGTTATTCACGGAACTACTAGTTAGTAACAAGTTTATCACTAGATTTGCTCCTTTTTTCCCTTGACACTCAACCACATCACTATCCCGTCTCTGTTTGTCTTAGTCGCCTATAGCTATATCCTTCGTTTAAGTTTAATAGGCAAGGCTTACCTCTCTTAGTTGAAATTACAGTAACTCCATAATTAACCGGATTGAACCTAAGTTAGATACAGACGGAATATTAACCGAACTGAACCTAAGTTAGACACAGACATAATATGAACCGATCTGAACCTAAGTTAGACACAGAGACAGAATATGAACCAGATTGAACCTAAGTTAGACACAGAGACAGAATATGAACCAGATTGAACCTAAGTTAGACACAGATACAGAATATGAACCAGATTGAACCTAAGTTAGACACAGACATAACATGAACCAGATTGAACCTAAGTTAGACACAGACATAATATGAACCAGATTGAACCTAAGTTAGACACAGACATAACATGGACCAGACGGAACCTAAGTTAGACACAGACAGAATATGAACCAGATTGAACCTAAGTTAGACACAGACATAACATGAACCAGATTGAACCTAAGTTAGACACACACATAACATGGACCAGACGGAACCTAAGTTAGACACAGAGACAGAATATGAACCGATTTGAACCTAAGTTAGACACAGACATAACATGGACCAGACGGAACCTAAGTTAGACACAGAGACAGAATATGAACCAGATTGAACCTAAGTTAGACACAGAGACAGAATATGAACCAGATTGAACCTAAGTTAGACACAGACATATTATGAACCAGATTGAACCTAAGTTAGACACAGACATATTATGAACCAGATTGAACCTAAGTTAGACACAGAGACAGAATATGAACCAGATTGAACCTAAGTTAGACACAGACACAACATGGACCAGACGGAACCTAAGTTAGACACAGACAGAATATGTACCGATCTGAACCTAAGTTAGACACAGACATAATATGAACCAGATTGAACCTAAGTCAGACACAGACAGAATGTCGAGTTGACACAACAGAATGACGAGTTGACACGACAGAATTTGAACCGGACTGGACCTAAGTTAGACACAGACAGAATGCTGAGTTGACACAGACAAAATGCCGAGTTGACACGACATAATTTGAACCGGACTGAACCTAAGTTAGACACAGAATGCCGAGTTGACACAGACAGAATGATGAGTTGACACGACAGAATTTGAACCGGACTGAACCTAAATTAGACACAGACAGAATGTCGAGTTGACACAGACAGAATGATGAGTTGACACGACAGAATTTGAACCGGACTGAACCTAAGTTAGACAGACAGAATGCCGAGTTGACACAGACATAATAACGAGTCGACACGACAGAATTTGAACCGGACTGAACCTAAGTTAGACACAGACAGAATGTCGAGTTGACACAGACAGAATGTCGAGTTGTCACGACAGAATTTGAACCGGACTGAACCTAAGTTAGACAAAGACAGAATGACGAGTTATCACACCAAGTGTGTCCTACCATTATTGACTGCATTTCGACAAGCAGGTCGCCCACGGGCGTCAACTGGAAACACCTGCACTCGGCCTCTCAGGAGGCCACACGAAAAAGAAAGAAAAAAAAGATTGACTGCATTCTCGAGGAGGGGTTTTCCCACTATACTCGGAGCTGTCAACTCAGGACTATGAAAATTTATAGCTCGTCGCAAATGGGACACTGTTTAATGAACACTTCATGATCCTTCGCAAACGGGAAGACACCTCTGAGTACGCCCCTGCAAAGTGAAGTGAACACACACACTGCTATAGGAGTTAATGTACTGGTAAGCCGCTAGCTGGCGGCACCATACAGACAAGCTACGGTTCCCCCCCCCCCCGCCTCTTATCTCACCAGTCACAGTGACCTTGCTTCTTTCTTATGCTGCCTCGTTTAAAACATTTCCCATTCATTGAGTTACTGTTCGTTCCTTCAGACGCACGAGACGCACTTCTCTGTTCGCCTTGGCTGTCACCAGGTTCGATTCCAGCCGGCTCTGCGAAGAAACTTAATTCTGGTCCGAGGACTGGTACTTGAGGTACACTCAGACTTGTGAGGCGAAACTGAGAAGAGGCGGGTTCGATTCTCACATCAGCCATCCTGGAAGTGGTTTTCCCTGGTTTCCCCGCTTCTACTCCAGGCGAATGCCGGGATGGATACTAAATTATGGCCACGGCCGCCTCGAGGATATATCTATCGTCTGCCGACTAGTCGCGTCACCAGAACATTTTACTTTTGAAAGTAAGTTACCAAAATAGTAACTAATGTATCGTTACCTTATAGAGTGATGCCATCGTTACTTCTGACTCGACGTTTCAGTGCTACGCCAGAGCTATCTAGCGGTCACAGGTGAAATCACTCTAACCAGCCAATCACAGGAAGCCATTCAAAAAGATATGTCGTAGACAAATAGTGAAATCCATTATTTCATGAAAATCCTGTGCACTCCATGAAAAGCCGGCATATGATGTAGAAAGTGATAGTTGCACTATCTGACGCGTGGCTTTATTAAATGACTAAATTTCACCGTCTCACAGTGTAAATCTTTTTGTACACTATCTGATGGGAAGTCCAGCCCGTCACTTCATGAAGTGCATCGGCTGATAATATAAAATTATTTCTTACACCGTCCAGTGCCGGTTCAAGGTTTCTTTTTGGAATATGTGAGATCACAGTTTGGCGCCCCTCATTAAAAAACCTATAGTAGGGGCCGATAACCTCGATGTTAGGCCCCTTAAAACAACAATTATCATCATCATCATCATTAAAAACCTATTCTTCTTGTAATTAATGGAAAGTAATAATTTTATTGTTTATTACAAATTAAAATAAATAATTGTGTTTTATATTTACATTAAATGAAAACTTGACAAATAGAATAACAAACACTGTCTATTGAAAGACTTCTTATGAACAAAACATACTTTTCTCGCCTTAAGCTTGGCAACTTGAATCAGTATCAATAGTGTTTAACATTTGGTTTTCAATTGTCAATGTTGCCATTCCAATATTCCAAATGATATTGGCATTTAATACATCAATAAAAAGTCGAAATTTAATACTTAATATTTTTACATATTCAGGGGCGCCAAAGTTTATATTTCAGTTTTATAGCGCCGCAAAATCAAAGATACCTACACAATAATATATATGTAATAGTACATAACTCAAAGGCCTATATATAACAAGTAGTTCCGTGAAGAACTATACAGCCTATTTTCATATATCCTGCTCATGTTAATTGCCTCTATCAACATACAAAATTTCAGTTTAATTGCTGTAACAGATTCGTAGATATTGAGGACCGTCTAAATATTTCAGATGGTCGCCAGATTGGATTTTTATTTTTGTACTATTACATTAAGATCATTGTGTACGTGTGGTATTCAAACTTCAATCGCATGATTAGAACACAAGAAGTCAAAACGAGATTTTAAAATTACGCACAGCAGCCATCTTGTGATTATGCAAACAATTGAAATAAATTAGATGCCAGTGGATCAACATTTGTATAAGCATTTAACGTGCAACGTTTCACGGCACTCGGATAGTTAATTCGCGAGAAACGTCCATTTAAATATTTATACTTCGCGTCGCCGCCATGTTGGATTTGTGCTCACCAGGTTACTGAATGTCCTATAGGTGGACATATGATCATAGTCTCTATGAACATTAAAAAAATCAGTTTGGTTGCCGTAAAACATGCATAGATAATGAGAACCGTTTAAATATTTCGGAAGCTCGCCATTTAGGATTGATATAGCCTATGTATAGGCTATAGAGTTATGTACCATTCAAGGTCAATTATTTCCTAGGTTCATTATTCAAACTTTCACTTCGATCGCATGATTACGACACAAGAAATAAAAACTTAATTTTTAAATTTCGCACAGCCACCATCTTGAGGTTATGTAAACAATTGAATTAAATTAGATGCCAGTGCATTACAATGTGCGAAATCATTTACTGTACCACATTTCACTGCGCTCAGAGAGTTAAATCACGAGCAAAGTCTATTAAAATGTTTCAGATTCGCTTGCTCGCCATGTTCGTTTTTTACTTTACAGGTTTATGAAATATACATAGGTAAACTTGTATCAGTACCCTTTATCACCGTACAAAATTGCAGGGTGATATAGTCTGTAATAGTTTCGGAGATATAGAATGTCAGTTTAAATATTTCACACAGCCGCCATTTTGAGGTTATGTAAACAATTGAACTAAATTAGACTCCAGTGCATTACAATGTGTATAAACATTTGCTGTACCAAGTATCATTACGTTAGGATAGTTAAATCGCGAGAAAAGTCTATTTAAAAGTCTCAACTTCGCTTGGCCGCCATGTTGGTTTTGTAGTCACCAGGTTTTTGAAAGTCTCATAGTTGAACTTCTAGTAGTGCCGTTTATCACCGTGCACAATTTCAGGGCGATATCGGTAATAGTTTCGGAAATATTGAATGCTAGTGAAATATTTCGCACAGCCGCCATGTTGGATTGGTGAGACGTAACAAAATTTGAAGGGCGCGGTCGAGGTCGCCGGGAATAGTGCTATGATCTTACCGAGTTTCATTGTTATCGCTCCAGCCGTTTAGAATTTATTAGGGGGGGGGGGGACACACACACACACACCTCACACACACACACACGGACAAAAGGTGATCTCATAAGCCTATTTTTTCAAAATTGAAAATAGGCTAAAAATCCAACATGGCGACAATCCAAATTAGACGGTTCTCAATATCTACGAATCTGTTACAGCAATCAAACTGCAATATTGTATATTGATAGGTGTCGTGCCATTTCGTCCAGGTGCCATTTCGTCCAAGTGCCATTTCATCCAAATTCCACGAACAACGGCAGGTGGGTTGACTCTCTACCGGCCCACTAGTGCTATTTCGTCCAAACACCTATGATTGACAGTTTGACAGGTCTACAATAACTGTTTCATTTCATTGCATTTCATGTTGGAAATAAGTAATTTTTTGATGTTTGTAATAATGAAAAGAGACGTTGGTTTCACCGGCGTGGCGCCCCATGGGCCTGGCGTCGGTCCTGACACCATCTGGCTCAATCGGTCCGTCAATTCATGAATAAACGAATTAGATAGTGCAACCGTCCCTTTTTTTTACATAATTCGCAGGCTTTTCATCAAGTGCCTACGATTCTCATGAAATGACCGATTTCACTATCTGATTAGGACAGATATATTAGGACAAATCGAGTTTCGTTCGCGATTTAGCAGGCATCTATCTCATTCCTGAGGCTACTTTTCTTACACTTTCCAACAATCGTGCGACCTGTTAGTAAACACACCAACGTACACTTTTATTATTATTTGACGATAGACCATTTCCGAGCTGTCTGGCTGCGTGGCTCAGGGGTAACGTTCTCGCTTGCTGAGCCCAAGGTTGCAGGTTCGAAACCTGGCGCAGTCAGCTGGCATTTGAGGGTGCGCAAATGCGAGGGAGCCGTGTCAGTACATTTACTGGCACGTTAAAGATCCCCTTCTGGGCAAAATTCCGGCACCCCGGCGTCGCTAAAAGCCAGTGTAGTTAAAAGGGACGTAAAACCAATAACATTATTATCATTTCCGAGCTCTTGAGAGGTGCGAATGAAACGTATGAAATGCTATCGAGATCAAACATGAAAACGTGTACGTTTGCTTTCAGTGATTGTCTTACGTCGAATTGGCAGGAGAAAAGCTAAAGGAAGTACAGTAGGTGACTTCTGTTACTTGGGAAGCAAAATAACCAGTGATGTACAAAGCACAGAGGATATCAAAAGTAGGTTAGCATAGGCAAGGAAAGCATTTCTACAAAAAAAGGAATCTGTTCACTTCAAATATAAGTTTAGGTATTTGGAAGTTATTTCTGAAATCCTTTGTCTGGAGCGTGGCGTTCTATGGAAGTGAAACTCGAACTGTTGGTGCGGCAGAAAAGAGGAGAATAGAAGCGCTTGAAATTTGGTGTTACAGGAGAATGATGATCGGTTGGGTAGATAGAGTAACAAATGAAGAGATGAAACGATTAGCTCAGGACAGGGAGGCATGAAGGGCCGTATCAAACCAGTCAGAAGACTGAAGACTCAATCAACCACAGGGATTGAACGGCGAGGTCATCTGCGTCACGTTGCCAAGAATAAAGATGGACGAGCAAAGAGGTTAGGCTATAAAAAGAGGTTGGCTCAGGCAAAGAAAGCATTTCTACAGAAAAGGAATCGGTTAACATCGAACATAGATTTGGGTATTAGGAAGTAATTTTTGAAAGCCTTTGTCTGGAGCGTGGTGCTCTATGGAAATGAAAGTTAGACTATTGGTGCAGCAGAAAAGAGGGGAATTGAATCGTTTGAAATGTGGTGTTACAGGAGAATGGTGAAGATCAGATGGGTAGATAGGGTTACAAACGAAGAGGTATTAAGACGAGTGGGAGAGGAGAGATGTTTCTGGCGACTGCTAATGAAGAGAAGAGATGGGCTAGTAGGACACATACTGTACTAAGACACCCAGGAATAGCAAGCTTAGTGATGGAAGGCAGGGTTGAGGACAAGAACTGTAGGGGTAGGCCAAGGTTAGAATATGTTAAACATATTACCTCGGATGAAGGGTGTGGTAGCTATGTAGAGATGAAACGATTAGCTCAGGATAGGGAAGCATGGAGAGCTGCATCAAACCAGTCAAAAGACTGAAGACTCAAACAACAAAATCTAATTTACCCAAACTTGGCTTATACACGCTAATTCATTATAACTTAATCCTATTTAAGGTTAGAATAATAACGATCACGCCGAGAATGTGAGGCGATGATTTCTTTTTCTACCATTGTATTTTATTATAGTGGTGCAAAAAAAACTGCGGGGAGCCACGCTTTTGTCGGCTTCACTGTGCCAAGCTATTAATATCACGAGAGAGAATTAAACGACTCCACTAAAAGCTTTCCATATGTGGTCGTTCACTTCATATACGACTTTTTTTTGTTGTTGCTCTGGCTGAAAAATTAGCATACATTCTCGTGGTCACACAAAAGAGAGCGCATAAATAATCCCTTCCCATGGCTTTAGTGACGGCAATGTAGAAGAGGATATAGCAGAATAATGTCCAATACTTGATGTGCCTGAGCCATTAATTCATTGTCTCGGTCCTAATGTATTGCACGTGTTATTCTCTCCCAAGCGTAATTCAATTGTGGATAAAAATTCACAGTTGCAGCGCTTGAGACTAGGGCCCGGATGTTGATGATGATTAGGGCCCGGATGTTGATGACAAGTCATCATTTTACTGAGCTGTCTAAGACAATGCTGACGTACATAGAAATTCCGGACGGGCCACCCCGTCCTCAAATATGTCATTTTTATTTTGCATCATTTTGCATTTTTTTTGGTGCTATTTTTCCATTTTAAGAGCATTTTCTTAAGTTTGGTAAATTTTTTTGGTCATATTTTAGAGAAATCAGCCACTTAAGGTCATTTTTTTTTTCAATTTAGTCATGTCACAGCTTTATATGAGGGAGTTACGTCTCTCAGAGTTAAGAAGAAGCTAGTAGCTATGAACATAAACCTTTTGTCAAGTGCTAGAAATCTATTTTGATTGACTTTTCAGTTTGAGCTTCAGATGCAATTTTTGAAATATTGGTGAGTTTATTATTATAAGATCATTTTCTTCATTTTATAGTACATTTTTCGAATTTTTGAAATATTGGTGAGTTTAGTCTATTATTATTAGATAATTTTCTCCATTATATAGTGCATTTTTCGATTTTTAGTTCATTTATTACAGTCATTTTTGAATATTTTAGGTGCATTTTTTTTTTACTTTTTACGGCGTCAACATCCGGGCCCTAGTGATAATTATAATTGTTGCTTTAATAGGGCCTAACATCTAGGTTATCGGCCCCTAATGATCGGGGTGACAGCGAAAATGACATGAAATGGAAACTAGAACGAAAATCACGCCGGACTCAAAATACTTACAAAATTGAACTCAGATTAAAATGACTCACAAAAAGTAGAGTGGAAATACTTAAAAATGGTAATTTAGAAGGAAAATACTTACAAAAGGAATTTAGATTGAAAAGTACGCACAAAATGTAGTTTAGATTCAAAATACTTCCTACAATATGCAATGTAGGTTCGAAATACTCAACAAAATGCAAATGAAATTCAAAATACTTACAAAATGCAATTTAAATTGAAAGTACACAATGCAAGTCAGATTGAAAAAGACCGGTTCAGATTCAAAATACTCACAAAGTGCAATTGAAATTCAAAGTACTTAACTTACAAAATGCAATTGAAATTGAAAATGCTTACAAAATGGAGTTTAGATCGAAAATACTTACAAAATGAAATGTAGATTGAAAATACGTACAAAATGTGGTTGAGATTTAAAAAAAAAACTCACAATAGTACATTATGCAACGAGCCTATAATGGCTATAATTAAGACACGAGTATTTTTATAAAACGAGCGTATGAGAGTTTTATAATTTCCATACGAGTGTCTTAATTACCATTATAGGCGAGTTGCATACGACTGTTTATGTTCGATGATAATTATAACTTTATTATATGTTTTAACATAAATATTCATAAATATCTGTTCAGTCACTACAGTAGAATGTTGTGATCGGGTGCTGCGGTGGGTAGTATATCTCTCTTGTCCAAGCTCTCTGGACAACCGACGCATGCGCTCTGTGTGCTTCAATACCATATGTTCAGATTGCGCACCAGTATTCAGTAAAACTGTCACTGAAGTCGTGTCAAAACCACGCGCTGTGTAGAAATTGGTTTTAGGGATATTAAGGTACCGGTACAGTGCTATTTCTTGTCTCATATTTGCCAGTTTATTTACGCGAACATATGGACGGTGCGTATTCCATGTTGGTAATTTATTATAGTTCGATGTTGTGTTTATGTCTGACATGTTGGATTTTGAGTGCTTGCGCGAAGGTATCGTTACCTAATTGGTCAATGAACGAGCTCTGATTGGCTGGAGAAACTGTATCATAATGAAAAACGGTGTTATAATGACCATCATTATGATACAGTTTTCTAACACATAATAGTGAGGGTCGAACTTAAAATGTAATTTAGAGACACCGGGGGCCAATTCATCAAAAATATGGCGGGAATCTTAAAGAGAAAAGGAACTATAATGAAAAGAAAAAGAGGGCTGACCCTAGAGAATGAGGGATCAGGAAAGATGAGAGGCGGGAAAGGAAGAGACTCCCAAAGCCACGGATACATTAATACCGTCGCACAATGTGGGTCAAAATCGAAATCTAGGGGGACAAAATTATTTTTACGTTTTAATCAAGAATTTAGAGTGAAAGCAACGTATATAATTTGTTTACTTCATAATAATCATCAGTTAAGACCTTTTTTTAAGCTACGTCTACACATGCAAGAAATTGTCTATGACTCGTAGTTGGATCGAGCATTCAGTTATCTCTTCAGAACAATTTTCTACCCCTAATTTACTTTTTAAAGTCACAAAGTTCCACTTTTGACATAATCGTCGGACCCAGTGCTTCAAACAGTTGTAAACGTGTGGGAACTGGTTGCGCGGCATCTTCTAAAACGTGAAATAACTAAGTTAGTTGCAAGAGGATGCAAAAAATCTTATAACAGGCGTCAACTACAAGACATTATCTACATTTTAACATTAAGTAGAAAGTGACGCAGAGTGACGCTACATACTAAAAATCTAAGTGAAAATATAATTTTAAAAACCAAGTAGTTCCGTGACGAACTAAACAGCCTACTTTTCTTAAAATTATACCGACCATATATCAACAGTTGGCAGATCTGGCGACTCTAAATATATTCTTAGTTCCAATTCGTAAGGTCCATAATGCACACGCAAAATTTGGTTGAGGTCCAATAGATTGTATGCACGTTATATATATTGAAATATTGAATTTATCAGCATGCGTAAAATCAGGTTGGTGACACTGCCATAAACGGTATGCTCAAACTTAAATTGAAATATTGTGTTCTTTATACAGTATGTACCAATTTCAAAAGAGCATCATTTATTAGTAGGGAAGTTACATGTGATTCAACATTGAACCTATCAGCACGCGTAGAACCATGTTGGCAGCACTGTCGTATATCGGTTACTGAAAATTAACCTACATTTACAGGTACAATATGTATGCATATTTTAGAACTGTTGGCCTGCCTACTTTCTGATATATTGAGATTAGGATACAAATGTAGAGTGTGCTTTTTTCAACAGTTGGCAGCCCTGTTGCCACTAAAAATTGCACATTCATATCTTCTCCGGTGTGCAAATCACATACCAAATTTGGTTGAAATTCAACAGATACAGTAGTATGAATGTTACATGCATGTAAAGATTGGACCTATCAGCAGGCATACAATCATGTTGGCAACACTCTCATGTGTGGGCTCGTGTAAATTAGTCTGATAGAATATTATGTATATGAGTGTCAATTTTGGAACAATTCCCATGCATATCTCCTGTGATATCCAACATAGGCCTCAATTTTCAATTGTGATTTTTCAGCAGTTGATAGCACTGACGTCATTTTCGAATATGGCCGTGAGATATTCAGGCACAGGTCTTTACTAATACCAAATTTGGTTTCGATAGCTGCAGCCATTTAGGAGTTGATAGGGGATGACACACAGACTGACGGACAGACAGACACACATTTCCCCAGATCGATCTCATAAGTCTACTTTTTCCTCATGTTTCTTACAAAATGTTAAAAGTAGGCTAATGGGCACCAGTCTCTAATAATTCTAAATTCGACAGCTTGAGAGTACTACTACGGCAGCCTAGAGCAAGTCTTCATTCGACCACAGAGCGGCAGCACTAGTCACACGAAATGAGAACATGAATATTTTGTCATTGCAGGTGTTATTGTTTGTTTAATTACCTTCGCATGAGAAAAACGTTGAGTTTGTTTAATATGAAAAACTTAGTGGACAGCCTCTTAACCCTAGAACCACACTGTGATACTCTTAGGACATAAACCACATTGTGGGGTCACTGGTGACCCAATTCTGAATAGTTATATAGGAATTCATTTGGGTGTTAATGCTTTAGAATACTACTTATATATTATATGTTCGGCCCCTGATTGACTTTCCTATCAAATTATCACTATTGTAATGTATACAGGAACATACAGTACTTCAAAACGTCGATATATGAATTAACCAAAAAAAAAACACACGGTTTTCATTTCAACTATTCTGCGAAAACTCAGGTCCTGTCATCTTGACACTCGCTGCAGTGTTCTGCACACAGACTGCAAGAACAAACTTTGTTTGCCCTTTTCTGTCTTTGTATGGACAATAATACAGCGTGTCCCTAAAGTCCGTTAACACTTTTCTTAATTTATTACACACAAACTACAAATGATACAGCTTTCCTATATATGGCATATTATAGAGGAACTCAAATGGTTTTGTTAGATATTACCGCCAATGTTCGTAGTTCCCACATTCGCCGCAGTTAGCGCTATTGGCCACATTTGTAAAGATGGCGACTTCTGGCGGAGAGCAGTCTTTCTGTGTGTTGGAATTCCACACGAATAAGAGTGCTACAGATGTGCAACGGAAGTTTAGGACTAAGTACAGTAAAGAGGCACCAAGCAGGAAGTCTGTTTACGCCTGGTATGACAGGTGTGTGCGTTCTGGTTGCTTGTGTGTTATGAAACGTAGTGGCCGACCAACAGTGAGTGCAGAGACCGTTAACCGTGTGAATGAGGCATTCGTAAGAAGTTCGAAAATATCTGTTCATAGAGCATCCCGCGAGCTGAAAATACCATGTACGACAGTTTGGAAGACACTACGTAGGAGAGTGTGAATGAAGCCGTACAAATTACAGCTCTTGCAACAGTTGAAAGGGAATGACAATCAACAGCGTTATGAGTTTTGTATCAGAGTGCAACAATGGATGGCGGACGATGACGACTTCCTAAATCGCATAATTTTTAGTGACGAAGCGACTTTCCATGCAAATGGTAAAGTCAACAGGCATAACTGTCGTGTGTGGGGGGACCGCAAATCCTCATGAATTCCTCGAATATCAGCGTGATTCACCTAAAGTGAACGTTTTCTGTGCAGTGTCATCGCGGAAACTTTACGGACCATTCTTCTTCGCCGAAAACACTGTAAATGGTCACTCATACCTGGATATGATACAGCAGTGGTTGTTCCCACAATTGCAGGAAGATTCCAACAATTTCCTGTTCCAGCAAGACGGGGCCCCACCCCATTACCATTCTGATGTCCGTGATTTTATGAACAACAGGTTACCTCAGCGCTGGATTGGACGAGCAGGGAATAATAACTGTTTCAACAAGTGGCCTCCCAGATCTCCAGATCTCACTCCCTGTGATTTCTTCTTATGGGGGTAGATCAAAGACTGTCTGTATGTGCCACCTTTACCATAAAATCTCGAGGAACTCAAGCGTAGGATTCAAGACGCTGCCACCACTGTATCGGCTGATATGCTCCAAAACGTGTGGCAAGAGTTCGATTACCGTGTAGATATTTGCCGAGTTGCACGTGGTGCCCATATCGAGTCGATGTGAAATCAAACAATGAAAAGTAAACCATTTGAGTTCCTCTTTTAATATCACGAATACTGTTTACGAATTCTGTATAATTTGTAGTTTTTGTGTAAAAGGTTAATAAATGTGTTAAAAAAGTGCCAGTGTGAAATCAAACTATGAAAGCAAAACCATTTGAGTTCCCCTTTAATATAACATATATAGGAAAGCTGTATCATTTGCAGTTTTTGTGCAATAAATTAAGAAAAGTGTTTCCGGACTTTAGGGACACCCTGCACATCTTGCTATTTAGGTTAGAAGGGTTCACAGTGTTGTCACAACTAGACATTATTAAATTATAGGATAAAGCAAGGTACCTTGTAGAAAGGTTTCTTACATAAACCACATCGTGAAGTCCTATGTGACCCTAATATAACAATACTCAGCAACAAAATATTCCAAACGCTTAAACGATGTAGTCACATCATTATTATTCCGACTGTGCAATGAGATCCAAACCTCAACATTCAAAGTAAAAGTTTCCCTCCAGCTCCAAATTGTTCTATACAGTCCACATATTGTTTGGTAAAAAGTTACACCATTTTAAGCGTCGGGTTTGGGAGGAAGGGGTGTGGATGGGGGGGGGGGAGTTGGAAAATTATAAGTTTTATCAGTTTTTCTGAAATATTTCAAAAACTATGCGGTTTATCGCAGCAAGTGCCATATACAACAAAAATTGCGAACAAACATGGTCCTGTGCATAATCTTGCTAAGGTGAACGGTTCCAGAGGTATGGAGGGTGTAAAAGTATAAATTTTTCGTATTTTTTTAATTTTTATTTTTGGAAAAAATATGACATTATCACTAAAGAAACAAATTTTTCTTATACAGGATTGCCTTTTGTAAAAGCAAATACGGATTTTAGTGGCCGGTGATATGTTAGTGATAAGCCCTTGAAGGAACGACAACCTCACCACCTTCTCAAGGGGCGCTACATTTTGAGGGAAAGAGGCTTCCACAGGCCTAGGCCATATAAACCTGTGGTGCGGAAAAACCCACTCTGAACTAATAAAACTAATAACAAGAAGTCCGGTGAAGAACTATACAGCCTATTTTTCATAATGCCAATGATTAATCTACAGTATATGAACCTATCTAGAATAATGACGAAATTAAGTTGGTAATATCGAAATGTCCAATTAGTTCGAAATATACCGGTATGATGTAGCCTAATAGAGCATTGCAGTTGGCAGCCCTGGTGACTGAATATATTCTTAGTTCCATCTCTTAAGGTACAGAATTAAAAAAAATTGGTTGAAGTCCAATGGACGTTACATGCAGTTAGACATTGGATCTATCAGCACGCGTAAAAGCATGTTGGCAACAATGTCATGCGTGTGCTGGTCAGAAATAGCCTAATCTGAAATATTATGATATCTTGTTATGGCAATTTTGGACGAAATCCATTTGCTAGTATAGAAGTTACATGTATTTTAAAATTGGACCTATCAGCAGGCATAGAATCATGTTGGCAGCAATGATTTATATTAATTTTTCCAAATTAATCTAGAATGTCAGGTGCTATACGTGTGCAAGGTATAGGGCTGTTGGCTTGGATACTTCCTGATTACTGATGAAAATCCACAGCCTGCTTCCAGTCTCCTACCGGGTCAGGAATTGGAATGAATGAAGCCCCATCTAGCAGCGAGGATATGAACTGTGCCGGCTGCCGAGGCCTGATTCACTCCTCTGGGGCAATGATTAAATGAATGACAGATGAAATTAAATGATAGTGGAGAGTGTTGCTGGAATGAAATTTTGACAGGGAAAACCGGAGTACCCGGAGAAAAACCTGTCTGCCTCCGCTGTGTCCAACACAAATCTCGCATGAAGTGACTGGGATTTGAACCACGGACCCAGCGGTGAGAGGCCGGCGTGCTGCCGCCTAAGCCACCTGATATATTGATATTAGGTTAAAACAATATAGACAGCATTTATTAACAGTTGGCAGCCCTGATTGCTCTTAAGAATACTTATAGTCGTATCTGTTATGTTACACATAGCACATACGAAATTTGGTTGAAATCCAACTGATAGTATAGAAGTTACATGTATTTAAAAAATAGCCCTATCAACAGGCTTAGGATCATGTTGGCAGAACTGAAGTACATAAGTTACTCCAAAATTAATCTAAAATGTCAGGTACTATACGTGTGCATAGTTTAAAGCTGTCGGCTTGCATACTTTCTGATATATTGGTATTTGGATAAAATAATATAGAGAGCAATTAACTTATTAACAGTTGGCAGCCCTGGTGGCTCTTAAGAATACGCTCAGTCATATCTGTTTATGAACACATATTACATACAAAATTTGGTTGAAATCCACTTGATAGTGTAGAAGTTCACGAGCTGGCTAGGGGCGAGTCTATCACCCCAGTTACAGCCAGCTGCAAACTGTCGAGTCGTGTTGAAACAAATCAGTCCGAGAATGTCACGCTCAAATATCGTCACGCATCGTAGATGCAAACACCCAATAATTTTTAAACGTTACGAGTAACGTGTCACACTTCCCCCCCCAAACCCCGATTACAAGTTACCTTGATTAAGACAAACATCTCGACGGATTTCAATTTTGTGAACATTCCCTCCCTTTTTTTCTTTTTAATATTGAAATAGCCTCCCCTTCTTAACCCAACGCACCCCTCACGCCCTTTGTTTGACGGCATTTCTCACCGGAATTGTCTCCGCCCACAAACGTGGGAGTTGGGCCATTTACATACATCTCTTAAGGGACACGCACTACGACCAATTTACACTCCATCACCCGGCGAGCTAAAAGTTCTCTCCTTACGACCAATTTGGGAGGGGATATGTTACACCCTCTCCGTAGTTTAGGGGAGAGAATGGACGGGTTTAGCGTTGCATACTCTAGAAGGGCACATAAATACCGCACGGAGATTAACTACTTAAATTCCAGACGAGTCTGTACACATACAAGGATTTTTAGCCTACTTTTCACATTTTGTAAAAATGAGCAAAAAATGTAGACTTATTAGATCGAACCGGGCAAATGTGTGTCTGTCTGTCCGTCCGTCCTTCTGTCTGTCTGTCTGTGTGTGTCCCCCCTCCCCCCCTATCAACTCCTAAACGGCTGTAGCTATCAACAACAAATTTAGTATGAGTAAATATCTATACCTGAATAGCTCCCGTGCCATATTTAAAAATGACATCAGTGCTACCAACTGCTGAAAAATCACAATTGAAAACTGAGCTCTATGTTGGATATCTCAGAAGTTATGCATGCGAACTGTTCCAAAATTGGCACACACAGAGATATTAAGATTCCAGATTAATTTCCAGGAGCCCATGCATGACAGAGTTACCAACATGATTCTTAGCCTGCTGATAGATCCAATATTTAAATGCATGTAACTTCTATACTATCAATTGGATTTCAACCAAATTTCGTATGTGCTATGTGTACCATAACAGATATGACTATGCGTATTCTTAAGGGCTGCCAACTGTTAATAAGTACTCACAATATTATTTGTCCTAATTCCAATATATCAAAAAATATGCAATTCAACAGCTCTTTACTTTGCACACGTATAGTACCTGACTTTCTAGATTAATTTGGAAAACTGATACATGTCAGTGCTGCCAATATGATTCTAAGCCTGATGATTAGGTCCAATTTTTAAATACTTGTAACTTCTATACTAACAAATGGATTTTATCCAAAATTGGGACAATAAGTTAATACTGTAGATCATAATATTTCATTCAGATTAATTCTGAGCAACACATACATGACATTGTTACCAACATGATTTCATGCGCGCTAATAGATCCAATGTAAAATTAATTCATTTCTGACATACTGATTAGCCATTGGCATGAATCTTAAATAATAAGAAAAGTAGGCTCTTTAGTTCGTAACGGAACTATGCGTTTTTCACTCAATAATAATTCACTGATATGTGTCAGAAAGAAAGAACTGAGGAAAATGCTGAGGAAAATCCTGGGCCGAAATATAAAAGATGAAGAGAGAAATCTAGGACCAAACAAATAATTGTATCAGAAAACTGAAGGTGCGGTTGAACTAATGAAGAGGAAGAAGAAGAGATTACAGTTCTATGGACACCTCCTGAGAATGGATGGCAACTGACTGACAAAGAATTTATCGAATTTTTAGCCTACTTTTCTCATTTGGAAAAATGAGGAAAAAGTAGACAGCCTATGAGATCGATCCGGGAAAATGTGTGTCTGTCTCTCCTAAACAGCTGCAGCTATCGAAACCAAATTTGGTAAGAGTAATATCTGAATATCTCACGGCCATATTTGAAATTGATGTCAGTGCTACCAACTGCTGAAATATCGCAATTGAAATTTGAGCTCTATGTTGGATATCTCAGAAGTTATGCATGCGAACTATTCCAAAATTGGCACACATATACATAATAACATTTCAGATTAATTTTCAGAAGTTCATACATGCCAGTGTCGACAACATGATTCTAAGTCTGCCGATTGGTCCAATTTCTAAATGCATGTAACTTATATACCCATACTATCGATTGGATTTCAACCAAATTTCGTATGTACTATGTGTACTACAACAGATATGACTGCGTATTCTTAAGAGCCACCAGAACTGCCAACTGTTAATAAATGCTCTCTCTATGTTTTAACCCTAATATCATTATATCGGAAAGTATGCAAGTCAACAGCTCTAAACTTTTCACACGGATAGTACCTGACATTCTACCTTAGTTTGGTATAACTTATATACTTAAATACACGATTCTAAGCCTGCTGATAGGTCCAGTTTTTAAATGCATATAACTTTTACACTAACACATGGATTTCAACCAAATTTCGTATGTGCTTTGTGTACCATAACAGTTATGACCATGCGTATTCGTAAGAACAGCAGTGCTGCCAACTGTTTAGATCGGACGGAAGGGGGATTTGTGTTTCGTGCACCTCGTCATTCTTAAATTACGTCTGACAAGAATTCATTGCACATGCATCTCCATGATAATAGCCTATAATTAATAGTCCAGTCAGTGATTTTAGCCCATCATGCCGAGATGTAAAACGGATATAGGTCGTAGTTCATTGACATCGAAAAAGAAAAACGCTTATCACGTAATGCATTCATAACTGTTCCCAGGCGAAGCCGGCGCGGTTGCTAGTTTTTTTTATAAACAGGATTGCGATCTGAGAGTCTGTCTTGGGTCATGGTGTTTCTGAGATAATTTTAATTAAGTTTGATTTTGAGCAACCTCTCTCGGCAGCCGCAACTGTGACGGGAATCGTAAGTTAGCAACTATTCTAAGTGCAATACAGGGTCTTTCATATAAAGTAAGAACGGCAAGCGGCAGTTTTGTTGTTCGCTGCAGCGGTGGCCTTGGCCGAGCTTGTGGCGCGCCGTGGCCCCCTGCTTTAAGCGTGTGTACAATCCTGTATAAAAAATATTACCCTATAAAAGATGCTGGAAGTGTCGTCCTTCGCGGGTTATACAGGCATTATTATGGTCATAGCCAGGCCATGATGCATCTACACTGGTGAACTGTTCTTTCTCGTTGCAAGTGGCCTGTACATTAATGCTAGGGACGCCTTTTCTGTTGATGTACTCATCCCCATGAACATGTGTTCTTTTTTTAAAATTTGAACATGAGTACAGTCCACAGCTCCGATAGCATAAGGGAAGGTAAAACGTTCTTGCCACTTACCCTGTGCTTCCTGCATTTCAGCAACATTTGTTGGAAATTTTATCCAGTAATCTGCTTTCATTTCTATTGAAGTCAAAACCTGCGAAAATGTTTTTGACACAGTGCTCCGACTTACCCCCATGTCTTCACAAACTCCACTATGAAATCCAGGGTCACCAACATAACGCAAGACGATTCTCATGATTTTTTCGTTTGTTAATGCACCGCCCCTTGTTTTTTCGTAATGCCCAAGAAAATGCTCCGCTAACCATTCAACATGTTCCTTACTGAACATATATAACACTTTGTAATCAATTTGAGATGATTCTCTGCGAAGTTTATATAATTTCCTTTTTCTATTAACCACCATCATAAACTCTGCCATGCTACTGAACTTGAACCGACTGTTTGGAGTCACCTACTGAGCTAGCTCAAGTAAACATGAGCAGCCTGCTTGATCTTTATTCACCAGGAATCTGGAGCGCCCGCTCTGCTACTCAACTGACTGGAGCGTGCGCTCCAGATTACACCGGGACTGTTGTGAGTGACTGCTACCGACCAGCGGATTTTATTCACCTCAATGCGAGTGCCCGCTCTAAATTCGCGAGTAAAGAGCGTGTGCTCACTTTTATTCACACCACCCAATATTGTATCTGGTAACCACATTCTGGCTAACGCGAGTGAGTTCTGCCAATGTAATGTTTCTGATTTTTAATTTTATGCTTTTTAATGAGCACTGAGTCAGAAGTGTCAAACTTATTTACAATAACGAGAATCTGTGCTAGTGAAGGTGGCACTTCATCAGGAAATTGCTGAACAAATGCATCACGTACCCACCGAGCCGACTCGTACTTAAAATAAGTTTTACATACAAAAATACGATGCTGCAATGATAACTGTCTCATCCGAGGTTCAGACTGGCGACGAAACACCTGCACGTTTATTGCAAGGTCGAGTACAGTATATACTATGCGGGCGCTTTCAATACTACAGCAGGGGGCCGTGGCACGCCACAAGCTCGGCCAAGACCACTGCAGCAGCGGATAACAAAGCCGCCGCTCATCGTTCTTACTTTATATGAAAGACCCTGTACTTGTATTTAACTCAGATAGTTCTCCACGATGTACGAGTACTTCAAAGCTGTTACAATTCCACTTCCTTCATTTTTGCAACAGCATCTTTTAAACCACCGCTCTCGATCACCTAAATACAAAATGACCTCGGAAATGAATTCTACACCCCTAAAACTTTGTAAATGAGCCGTTATAAGCAGATATTTGCTGTCACTGTCTGCACCGCCCCCGTAGTTCCGCCACGGGGAATTCACTGGCCCCACCCCATACTTCCTATAACAAAACCAAACCCAGAAAAGAATTCTGCGCTCCAAAATACCTTGAAAATGATATGCATCAACCACGTTTTACGGTTTTTGAGCCCCGCCCCCTGTAGCACCACCCCCAATATTGACAGCTGCCAACCCTAACCTCTAGAACAAAAACTACCCCAGAAATGAATTCTACACCCCCGAAAACCTTGGAAATGAATCGATATAAGTGCCAGTTTGCTATCATTGTGTGCACCGCCCCCATAGTTCCACCCCCATGATTCACTGCCCCCACCCCTTGCCCCCTAGAACAGAAACTAACCCAGAAATTAATTCTACATCCCCGAAAGCCTTGGAAATAATATGCATCAACCAAGTTATACGGGTTTTGACACTCCGCCCCCTGTAGCGCCGTCTCCATGCCCCCGATAAGAAAAATGACCACAAAAATGAATTCCTTGCCTCAAAACCATCGGAAATTATACTATTTTTAAAATTTTGCCCATAAAAAATAATTACGAATTTTTAATCCATAACATGAGGGTACGCGCCCCATCACATGTTTGGGGGGCTGTAAAAATATAACCAGGGGGGGGGGGGGTACAGAATGCCTTCGTGGATGAAATCGTTCCTTATGGACCCCTTAACGTAACTGAAAAATAAAATCGCTTTTACCTCGATTTGCACAATTGGTTGAATATATGGCGTTAAGCCACCGGACTAATAGTATTAGAATAGCCATTAAAGACTGCTAGGAAGGAAGGATTTTATTTTGTCACTAGTTTAATGCGAAACCTACTGATAAATGTTTGAATTATGTTTCACATTAATTTCAACAATTAGGATTTTTCAATCCGTCTAGTAAAGTTGTAGTATAGCTACGCTGACCATATTTTTAACAGTCAAAATCGGTACAGCCTTGTTGGGGTGGGGATTGTTGGAGGATAGAGAGATTATAGTTTGACTCTAACATATAGAGTTTTTTTTTTTAGTTACAAAATTTAATTTTAAGAAGTTTCACAAAATTCGATCCACCAAGAATCTAATATAGCGGGATAAATGAACACAAAGTTTATTTTAGTGTTTTTCTTATTTTTAGCCTACTTTTCACATTTTGCAAAAATAAGGAAAAAGTAGACTTATGAGATCGGGCAAATGTGTGTCTGTCTGTCTGTCTGTCTGTCTGGCTGGCTGGCTGTGTGTGTGTCCCCCCCTATCAACTCCTAAACGGCTGCAGCAAACGAAACAAAATTTGGTAGGAGTAAAGACCTATACCTGAATATCTCACGGCCATATTTGAAAATGATGTCAGTGCTACCAACTGCTGAAAAATCGCATTTGATATTTGAGCTCCATGTTGCATATCTTGGAAAGTATGAATCGGAGCTATTTCAAAATTGGCACACGTATAGATAATAATATTGCAGTTTAATTTCCAGGAGGCCATACATGGCAGTGTTGGCAAAATGATTATAAGCCTGCTGATAGGTCCAAATTTTAAATGCATATAACTTCTACACTATCAATTGGATTTCAACCAAATTTCGTATGTGCTATGTGTACAAAACAGATATGACTGAGCGTATTCTTAAGAGCCACTAGGGCTGCCAACTGTTAATAAATGCTCTCAATTTGTTTTAATCCAAATACCCATATATCAGAAAGTATGCAAGCCGACAGTTTTAAACTATGCACACGTATAGTACCCGACATTTTATATTAATTTGGAGTATCTTATATACGTCAGTGCTGCCAACATGATTCTAAGCCTGCTGAGACGTCCAACTTTAAATTCATGTAACTTCTACATTAACTAATGGATTTCATTCAAAATTGGCACAACAATAGATCATATTATTTCAGATTATTTCTGACCAATACATGCATGGCATTGTTGCCAACATGATTTTACGCGCGCTGTTAGATCCAATGTTTAACTGCATGTAACATCCATGCTATCCATTGGACTTCAACCAAATTTTGTATTCTGTACCTTAAGAATTGGATCTAAGAATATATTCAGTCACCAGGGCTGCCAACTGTAGTGCTTTATTAGGCTACATTATGCCAGGTATACAGTATTTCGAACTAATTAGAAATTTCGATATTACCAACTTAATTTCGTCATTAATCATTGGCATGAATCTTAAATTTTAAGAAATGTAGGCTCTTTAGTTCGTCACGGAACTTCTTGTTATTTGTGCAAGTACCTTACAAGTTTTATGAGAAACATTAGTAAGTCTGTTTTTAAGTTTCTTACTTTACATCTCATGGTTATTGATTACAATAAAATAAAAACAAGAAGTTCCGTACGAACTAAAGAGCCTACTTTTCTTAAAATTTAAGATTCATGCCAATGATTAATGACGAAATTAAGTTGGTAATATCGAAATTTCTAATTAGTTCGAAATACTGTATACCTGGCATAATGTAGCCTAATAGAGAACTACAGTTGGCAGCTCTGGTGACTAAATATATTCTTAGTTTCATCTATTAAGGTACAGAATACGAAATTTGGTTGAAGTCCAATGGATAGCATGGACGTTTCATGCAGTTAAACATTGGATCTAACAGCGCGCGTAAAATCATGATGGCAACAATGACATACCTGTATTGGTCAGAAATAATCTGAAATAATATGATCTATTGTTGTGCCAAATTTGAATGAAATCCATTAGTTAGTATAGAAGTTACATGCATTTTAAAATTGGACCTATCAGCAGGCTCATAATCGTTTTGGCAGCACTGCCATGCATGACCTCCTGGAAATTATATCGAAACATTGTTATCTATATCTGTGCCAATTTTGAAATAGCTCCCAGATATCCAACATGGAGCTCAAATTTCAATTGCGTTTTTTCTGCAGTTAGTAGCACTGACATCATTTTCAAATACGGCATTGAGATATTCGGGTATAGATCTTTACTCCCACCAAATTTTGTTTCGATTGCTGCAGCCCTTTATGAGTTGATAGGGGGGACCACACACACAGTCAGCCAGAGTGAAGGACAGACAGACACACATTTGCCCGGATCGATCTCATAAGTCTACTTTTTCCTCATTTTTTAGCCTATTTTCAATTTTGAAATAATAGGCTTATGAGATCACCTTTTGTCCGTGTGTGTGCGTGTGTGTGTGTGTGTGTGTGTGTGTGAGGTGTGTGTGTGTGTGTCCCCCTAATAAAATCTAAACGGCTGGAGCGATTTCAATGAAACTCTGCAAGTTCATAGCACTATGCCGGACGACGCCGACCGTGCCCTTCAAATTTTGTTACGTCTCACCAATCTAACATGGCGGCTGTGCGAAATATTTCACCCGCATTCAATATCTCCGAAACTATTCCCGATATCATCCTGGATTTTTTTTACGGTAATAAAGGGAACTACTGGAAGTTCACCTATGTCACTTTTGAAAAACTGGTAACTACAAATCCAACATGGCGGCCACGCGAATTTGCGACATTTAAATAGACGTTTCTCGCGATTTAACCAACCAAACGCAATAAATCTTGGTACAGTATATGTTTATATACATTGTAATTCACCGACATCTAACTTCGTTTAATTGTTTACATAACCACAAGATGGTGGATGTGTGAAATATTTCACCGGCATTCTATATCTCTGAAACTGTTAGCGGTATCACCCTGAAATTTTGTACGGAGATAAAGGGCACTACTGGAAGTTCATCTATAAGATTTTCAAAACCCAGTTAACTACAAAACGAACATGGCGGCCAAGTGAATTTGAATATTTTAAATAGACCTTTCTCGCGATTTATTGTTCCAAACGCAATGAAATCTGGTACAGGAAATGTTTATACACATTGTAATGCACTGGTATCTAATTTAGTTCAATTGTTTACATAACTTCAAGATGGCGGCTGGGCGAATTTTAAAATTAAGTTCTTTATTTCTTGTGTTGTAATCATGCGATCGAAGTGAAAGTTTGAATAATGAACCTACGCAATAATTTTCCTTTAATGGTACATGACTCTATGGCCTATACATTTAACAATCCAACATGGCGACCATCCGAAATATTTAGACGGCTCTGAATATCTACGAATCTATTATAGCAATCAAACTGATTTTTTGTTATGTTCATAGCGGCTATGAACTTAAGTTCACCTATAGGACTTGAAATAACCTGGTGATCACAAATCCAACATGGCGGCGACGCGAAGTATAAATATTCACATGGACGTTTCTCGCAATTTAACCGTCCGAGTGCAGTGGAACTTGGTACAGTAAATCCTGATACGAATGTTAATCCACTGGCATCTAATTTATTTCAATTGTTTCCATAACCACAAGATGGCAGCTGCGCGAAATTTTAAAATTTGCTTTTACTTATTCTGTCCTAATCATGCGATTGAAGTTTGAATGCTACACGTACACAATAATCTTCATGTAACAGTACATAACTCTAGGACCTACATATATAAACTCCAACATGGCGACCATCCGAAATATTTAGTCGGTTCTCAATATCTACGAATCTATTACAGCAATCAAACTGAAATTTTGTATGTTGATAGAGGCAATTAACGTAAGTAGGTTTTATGAAAATAGGCTGTATAGTTCTTCACGGAACTACTTGTTTCAAAATGTGAAAAGTAGGCTAAACATCTTACTGAGTCTTTACAAGCACCTTTACGAACTAGGACAGGGTGGTGGATATTTCGAAACGTAAATGTATTTTTCGATTAATTACGCATAGTTTTCAGAGAATTATTATTAATTTTTTCAAACTTTTAAAATCGAGACACTTTTATTAATGCCGGGACATGGTCTTTTAAATCGGGACAGTCTCGATTTTTTCGGGACGTTTGGTCACCGTAAGTATATCCTAAGTTGACAGATTGTTGAAGGTCAGATTTTATTTTTATTTTTTATTAGCCTACTGTCGATTTTTGCAAAAAAATGAAAGTAGACTTATGAGATCTACGAAGGGCCAAAAATTGTGTGTCTGTGTGTGAGTGTGTGTACTCTGAATGTCTGCCCCCCCCCCCGAACAATTCGAACACGGTTGAACCGAATTGAACGAAATTTGGTACATAGGTAGAACTAGCAAATGGCACCTCAGTGTCATGTTTTATATCGCCGCCATCTTGACGGAAACGTAATGGCGGCCACCCATATATTCAAAGCTTATATCATTTACGACTAACCTAATTATCCGATTTCTACCAAATTTCGAAACAACATATATTCATATGGTGGGCATCTTCTGACTAAACTACAAGGTCATCAGCCCAATAGTTTGCAGATGACGGCAATGTATGTGTGCAAATTAGATTCTCCCAATCAATTCAAAAACGGTAAAACCGAATTGAACGAAATTTGGTACAGAGGTAGCACTAGCAAAGGGCACCTCATATTCATATTTAATATCCGTATAGCACGTTGTATTTCAACAAGCTACTACAACGAACATTCAATTATACTCCTTGAAAAGGACAAAGAGTTATAACAATACCCATGCAATTAGGAGAAAGTAGGCTACATGTTCTTTACTGAACATCTTGTTTTTATGAGGTTGTCTATCGTCGGTTGTCAGTAACCTTTAGTGGGGCCCTGTGTAGCCACACTCTTTGCACACCCCTGGCACTGCCACTGAATACCACGAAACATAACGCCATGTTGTTGTATTCAACACAACTGCACCCATTACACAGATTGGTTTTTAATTCCTTGATTAACGTGTATTATCATCAATTGCACATTTAATGCTAAATCATATAATAAATCGTTGCTGTTGGGAGGACGCCAAGCCGATATTAGTCTCACACAAATGGCAAGAAGTTAGCTACAATCTGATACGGCGGAGAGTAATGTGATACAATCCTAATGCGTTCTGCCCCCTCGCCCATGCTGATTCCACTTGATATTAGGCGTATTACAAACTGAAGTAACGCAAATTAGACTGGATGCTCTTGGATGAAATACACTCGAGGTTTTCGCTCTACGTCTGTGTATAAAAACGCATAGAAAAGGTTAACCCTTTCCAGCGCAAATTAATTGGAATGATGGAAACAGAATATCATTCCATGAAAAGTTACAATCGTACAATCTAGTGAAAAGAAAAAGAAAATCCACAGCCTGCTTCCAGTCTCCGACCGGGTCAGGAAGGGAATGAATGAAGCCCCCCATCTAGCGGCGAGGATATGAACTGTGCCGGCTGCCGAGGCCTGACGCACTCCTCTGGGGCAATGATTAAATGCATGACAGATGAAATGAAATGATAATGGAGAGTGTTGCTGGAATGAAATTGTGACAGGGAAAACCGGAGTACCCGGGGAAAAACCTGTCTGCCTCCGTTTTGTCCAGCACAGATCTCACATGCAGTGACCGGGATTTGAACCACGGACCCAGCGGTGAGAGGCCGGCGTGCTGCCGCCTAAGCCACGGAGGCTAATCGTACAATCTAGTGAAATGAAAATCCACAGCCTGCTTCCAGTCTCCGACCGGGTCAGGAATGGAATGAATGAAGCCCCCATCTAGCGGCGAGGATATGGACTGTGCCGGCTGCCGAGGCCTGACGCACTCCTCTGGGGCAATGATTAAATGAATGACAGATGAAATGAAATGATAGTGGAGAGTGTTACTGGAATGAAATTTTGACAGGGAAAACCGGAGTACCCGGAGCGAAACCTGTCTGCCTCCGTTTTGTCCAGCACAGATCTCACATGCAGTGACCGGGATTTGAACCACGGACCCAGCGGTGAGAGGCCGGCGTGCTGCCGCCTAAGCCACGGAGGCTAATCGTACAATCTAGTGAAATGAAAATCCACAGCCTGCTTCCAGTCTCCGACCGGGTCAGGAATGGAATGAATGAAGCCCCCATCTAGCGGCGAGGATATGGACTGTGCCGGCTGCCGAGGCCTGACGCACTCCTCTGGGGTAATGATTAAATGAATGACAGATGAAATGAAATGATAATGGAGAGTGTTGCTGGAATGAAATTGTGACAGGGAAAACCGGAGTACCCGGGGAAAAACCTGTCTGCCTCCGTTTTGTCCAGCACAGATCTCACATGGAGTGACCGGGATTGAACCACGGACCCAGCGGTGAGAGGCCGGCGTGCTGCCGCCTAAGCCACGGAGGCTAATCGTACAATCTAGTGATTTTCTGAATTGAAAATATGGAACTACCATGAAGATACCTATTTATAATGCAAAAATACTCTGAGGAATAATTACTAACAGGCCTCGTATCAGCATAACGTAACACATGGTTAATGCACACTGATGCAATATGGCGTCATTGGTAATATAAAATTTTAATTCTAAATATGTACCTAGCAACCCGCCCGGGCTTCGCCCGGTATCTTTAACGGTTTGCCAAGCGTAAGCTTAAAAGGCTCATGAACGGTAGGTTTTGTTTCGACTCGATTCACTGAAAGCATTAGTGCTCGGCATCCTTTGGTCATACATGTTTTTTTACAGAAACCTTCCTCGAGAAATCCTTTACAGAATGGTGAAAACCGCATCAAAATCCATCCAGTAGTTTTCGAGATTACCCGTGACATCCAAGAATCGGGGATTTTGTTTTATAATAAGTAGAGATACTCTACATATTTTACTATTGACAAGGTGGATAAAATAACCACACGGATTAACCTTTACCAAGCCAATATGGTCAACATACACGCATTTTAGGTTAGGTTAGCCTGATCAACTTAATACTTATGAATGTTTCCTTCAAGAAAGAAAAAGGACTGATACTATTTCGATATAATATATTATTTCAAAATAAATGTAATACTCATAATAAATGAGAAATACCTTGGTATTGGAAAAGTAACGAATAAGTGCAAGCCCCCAGACGATGTATTGTTTCCAAGAAACGTTAAATTACCACGCTCTGCTCACATGAGTGCTGACAGTTGAGCTTTAGCGAGAGAGACTTCACCCCAGGAGTGGCAAGGACAGTCGTTTATCATAAGTACATTATGAGTCGCAGTCACGAATAGGCGGGGCTCGACCCGCTAACCTTTACCACAGAGCACGCAGAGAAGTAGTCGATATCATAGTTATCTATATAATGATTACTTTCAAATTATTCATGCTTTTGTCGATTCATTCATTTATTTATCTATTCATTAAGTGTAATATAATTATTTTTATTTATGTTTTTTTCTGCTTTTTTAATCATTTAAGTTAATTTTTATTTATTTCTTATTTCTTTCTTTATTTTGTTAATTTGTCTTTTTGATTATTTTGTTTTTCGTTTTTTTTATTGGTGAATTTTGTTTTTGTTTGTTTTATTTTCTGTTAATTTTCTTTTTATTATTATTTGTATTTTTGTTTTTCTTTATTCTGCCTTTTGTTTTTGTTTATTTTGTTTTTCTTTATTTTTTGATAATTTGTAATTTTGTTTTTGTTTATTTCTATTGATTATTTGTATTTTACTTTTTTGGTTATTTGTATTTTTGTTTATTTCGTTTATTTTTTATTATTTGTATCTTTGTTTTTGTTTATTTTGAATTTTGTTTTTTTAAATTATATGTATCTTTGTTTTGTTTCGTGTATTTGTGTTTTGTTTATTTGTATTTTTTGTATACTTATTTTTTATTGTTAATTTGTTTTTATGTTCGTTTGTATTTATTTATTTGCAACGTAATGCCAACGTAAAGAGTGCAAATGAACTTACTTAACAGATGAATTTATTTTCTCCTCTTCCCAAAATCTCTTCATTTTCTCACTATGATCTTTCTTCCCTTCTTCCTTTCTTCTGTACACGAAGTGGCGGCTCTCATTCGGGGTTTTGCAGTAAAATGATGTTTGTTCACCAACGTTCTGAAGTGAGGCCCGTCCCATATGCAGTTGACTCCCGATTATCCGCGGAATTAACTGGCGCGGATACCGCGGATAATCGAATTTCGCGGATAAGCCGCAAAATTGCTGGTATTGGTTAAACAAAGGCCGAAGGCACCAAAAAACAACACACAAGTGCTTTAAATAGTTTATTATACAATAAAGGGACGTACATGATAACAAAAGTCAGTCGATGTTATGTGTGTTATTAAAAAGTCTTGTTTACAGTTTAGCAAAAATCGGTCATTTGTTTTTGCTTTTTCGTAGTGAAACACCTTTTCTTTATTTGTGATTTGAGTTTTCTCAACACCATCTTGTCACAAAGTGATGCGTCGTCTTGCTCTTCAACGTATTGAAGAATCCTGTCAATGTGTCCTAATGCTGCATCATGAATAACGGTCCTCTGCATCTGCGTTTCCTCATTGTCTTCCGATTCAACCGATTCAGTCCCTCGTACTTGATTTATGATGTTTTCATCTGTACACGTTTTGTGCTGTACATTATTAAGTGTCCTGTACTGTATTTGCGATTTACGATTTTTATTACGTTTAAGTATTTAGTAACTTTATTTCAATTTCTGAGAAATAATTTTCGGTTTTAAAACCTTCCTTTATTAATAAAAATGTTCTCCCACAGGCACCGCGGATAATCGAGAGTTGATGCACAATTTGTATTATCCAATTAACTTACTCTTGATTTTACACATACACACACCCAAGTACACAAGGCTGATATGATCACGGTGTTTAAGCCCCAATGTGAAAATAATAACAATATAAACTAATTAAACCTCAGCCACAGGCCCTCCAATAGAGTGTTTCGGTTTATCCACCAGCTATACCAGTGCAAAAGTATATGTTGCTGACACCATACGATTATTATTCTCAATATCATCATATACAGGGTGTCCCACCTAACTCTGCGACCTCAAATAATATCGAAATGAAACAAGATGTGAAAAATCTACTTGCGCAGGAATGTAGCCATGTCTGGGGGTCACACAATGGGAGGATATGCACAATCCAGGAACTTATAACAATATCACTTCCGATGCAAAGTTACCTTAAAAAAATGGAACATACTTGTTTTTTCTAGCAAAATCAAAAGTAAACATACAATTATTGATAACAGAATTGGTTTCACTTCTCTAAACCTCGTACCTTCGGAAATAACTAAAGTTGTAGAGGATGGTAAAGGAGACACTGTTCGTGACGTTTAACAACAGTGTAGTGCACACAGCTGGATTGTTTGCATCGCTGTACTAAAATCATTCAGGAAACAAGACATTAACAACTTCTCAGTGCCCCCTTCACAGATACTTTGATATTTGGAACCCTATTTTGTTTCTACCTGTTTGTTCTCTTATTTCGTCTAGTATATACCAGTATTCCGGCCTTCGGTAATGAAGAAAAGCTAGACATTATTTTAATTTACGGCGAATGTCACAAAAATGCAACAACAGCTGTGACATTGTATGCTGAACGCTACCCAGATCGACGGTGTCCGTCGCCTCGTACCATTGCCAATGTGTGCAGAAGTCTCTCAGAAACAGGAAGTTGGGCTCCCAGAAAACGTCAACGTACATACAGGGCAACTAACAACGGTAACGAAATCGCTATTCTGGCTGCTGTAGCTCACAATCCTCACGTGCGTGTACGACAAATTGCACGCGGTTCTGGAATAAGTCGCTCTAGTGTTAGCAGAATTTTGCACAGGCATAAATTTCATCCGTATCATATGTTACTGCACCAGGAACTGTGCGGGAATGGCTTTGAAGCCCGCATTGCATTCTGTCCTTTTGCATTGCAGCAGTTGCACGATACTAACACATTCCGAAGGGTTGTTATGATTACGGATGAAGCTTCGTTCACAAATCATGGCAATGTGAATTTGAGGAACATGCACTATTGGTCCGAGGAAAAACCCCACTGGCTTCGCGAGGTTGTGAACCAACGACAGTGGAGTATCAATGTTTGGTGCGGTATCATTGGCAACCGTATTGTAGGTCACTATTTTTTTTTATCAGGGAACACTAAACGGACATCGATATGCATCATTTCTTCAAGACTCGTTACCCCTTCTCATGGAGGACGTGGGATTGGAAACTCGTGTATCAATGTGGTTCCAGCATGATGGGTGCCCCACACATTTCGCACGTGTTGCCAGATATATAATGGATGCGAAGTTTCCAAATCGGTGGACAGGACGTGGTGGTCCTGTGAGATGGCCAGCACGGTCCCTCGACTTGACGCCATTAGACTACTTTCTCTGGGGCTCATTTATTTATTTATTTATTTATTAATTAATTTATTTATTTATTTATTTATTTATTTATCGTATGGCTTTTAGTGCCGGGAGTGTCCGAGGACATGTTCGGCTCGCCTGAGTCTGTAGCTGCTTCCAGCGGACACCCTAAAGGGTGAGCTACAAGTTCCGTTCAATTTCAAGTAGTTCCAACTTTCGCCACCAGATATCAATGCTCATTGACAGATAGAGTTTATCAGGAAGTCCCAACTACAATATCGAATATGTAACAGCGTATTACTGCGGCGTGGGCAGAAATATCTGTGGAAACACTTGGATCAGTACAACGCTCTCTTGTTCACCGTCTACAGAAGTGCATTGATGCAAACGGTGGTCAGATTGAACATCTGCTGAAGTGACACAGTTTCATCAGTTATGATGGTACTGCTTACTTGTGAAATCCTTTTCCGTGCTGGTTGTAATTTAAAAACATGACGTTTATTTAAGCTATAGGCCACAAGTTTGTTTAGGGAATCGGTAATTGTACCTTTTGTACTTTGTGTACAGTTCTACACTTGTGTTAAACGTGATAAACAGTGTCTCCATTGGCATCCTCTACAACGTTAGTTATTTCAGAAGGTACGAGGTTTAGAGAAGTGAAACCAATTCTGTTATCAATAATTGTATGTTTACTTTTGATTTTGCTAGAAAAACATGTATGCTCCATTAAAAAAAGGTAACTTTGCGTTGAAAGTGATATAGTTATAATTTCCTGGATTGCGCATATCCTCCCAAAGTGTGACCCTCTGACGTGGCTACATTCCTGTGCAAGTAGATTTTTCACAACCTGTTTCATTTGGATAATATTTGAGGTCGCAGAGTTAGGTGGGTCACCCTGTATGGGCTAATGCTGGTTGGTTGGTTGGTTGGTTGATTGGTTGCGACAACGCGGTCATGCAGGCCCATGTACTTTGGGAGTATAGAATCTGTCTGATAACCGGTGTTAATTGTGATGGCTGTATTAGTGTGTGTTATCTGTTTTTTAAATTCAAGTAAGGACTGGAGACGATGATTTCGAGTAGTTCCTACTTTCTCTGCGAAATGCTACCGTCCATAACATCTAGCTGTGAACTTCGTTACCACTATATGCCATCGCAACCAGCGCCTGGGGACGAACATTGGAACTTAAGAGCATTAATCAAACCTAACTTACAAAATTTGCTTCACACAAGTTTAGTTAGTGGAAGTTTCTTTTACATGCCATAAATCTATGACATGGGACCGCCGGCTTTACTTCCCCTCCTAAAGAAGCCATACTGAGGGATTTTGAAAAATGAAAATCCACAGCCTGCTTCCAGTCTCCGACCGGGTCAGGAATGGAATGAATGGAGCCCCCATCTAGCGGCGAGGATATGAACTGTGCCGGCTGCCGAGACCTGACGCACTCCTCTGGGGCAATGATTAAATGACTGACAGATGGAATGAAATGATAGTGGAGAGTGTTGCTGGAATGAAATTTTGACAGGGAAAACCGGAGTACCCGGAGAAAAACCTGTCTGCCTCCGTTTTGTCCAGCACAGATCCCACATGGAGTGACCGGGATTTGAACCACGGACCCAGCGGTGAGAGGCCAGCGTGCTGCCGCATAAGCCACGGACCACTGAGGGATGTTAACGCTCTTAAAAATCCGACGACTTCGGCCAGGTTTGAACCCGCGACCATAGACATATAAGCTCAGCATGCTACCAACTACGCCACCGAAGCTGCCATATATAATGCTAAGGTGTATGTTTCACAAAACTCAAGCTCCTAAACCAGAGGGAGTTAGAAGGTGTGGTTTGTACCAAAATCTTCCTAATCGTCGCAATAGTACAGGAAAAAGCCTACATTTCTTGAAAAGTCAACGGAAATATGTTCATTTGTTTACAAAGTGTGTTTAAACAAATAAACAAAACGATAGCCCCTGCCAGAACTGTGCCGCGTCAAGCCCGCATAACAATAAAGCCGGGCGGGTGGTAGCCTACATACACCTGGGAGAGCTCTCGCACTTTCTCCAGTGTCCACCAATGGCTGGAATTCTGCGTTCTCATTTCAATGGTGGTAACCTGTTACGTATCTTGTGCAGTGTGTTCAGAATTGATATATCAAGAAAAACGTATCTTAATGTGCACGTATCTCAAAAGTTCAGGATCCGAATGCCAGCTACGGCCTGGGCCGTGGTGAGCGATCATGGGCCCTAGCGCAAGGTCTTCCAGGCGCCTCCATTTTTATTCAACCTGGGACATAATTTTGAAATTACCCCCCCCCCCTTCCCCGCCAAGAAAAAGCTCCTTACTGTTCCACTAATTCTTCTTCTTCATTTCCCGTTTCCAGTTCCCTGGGTCGGGTTGCGAATCAAGGACCTCCACAGTTGTCTATCCTTCCACCATTAATTTCCTTCTTTCAATACTTCTTTTTCTTTTACTCCTCTTTGCCTTCCTTTACCGTATCTATTCACCTCTTTCTGGGCCTTCCTCGTGGTCTTCTTCCTGGTATTTTCTCCATAAATATTCTCTTTGGTACTCTATATTCTTCCATTCTCATCATATATCCGTACCACTTCAGCTTACTGGTTTCTATCTTTTCTTGCAGTTTTGGGAACCCAGTTCTCTCCCTAATGTCCACATTTCTGAGTTTATCCCTCCGTGTCTTCCCAATTATTACTCTAAGGAACTTCATCTCGGCTGCTTGGATTCGGCTTTCATCGCGTTTTGTTGTGGACCAAGTACCTGCTGCGTATGTTAAAATTGGTGTGTAATACATTGAGAATAGAACTTTCTTGCATTTCTCTGGGACTTCCTGGTTCCATACTAAACCTCTCACACACTGGTAAAACCCATTAGCTTGTTGGATTCTCCTTCCAATTTCTTCACTTATTGTACCATCTACTGTGAGTATGCTCCCCAAATACTTAAAGCTTTTTACCATTTCCAATGGAATTCCATTGACTTCAATATTCTGTCTTCCTCCTCTCTTGTTTCTTGTCATGACTACAGTCTTACTCTTCTGCACACTTATTTTCATTCCGTATTTCTCTATCTCTTGATCATCATCATCCGTGGAATCTACAGTAGATTGTCCAACTGATTATTATTTTATTTTGTTCTGAGATTGAATTACAAACGTTAACAACTCTTGAACTTTAGCACGTTATCCCCCAGGTGCCCACGGCTTGTGGGACGTGGGTTGGCGACCACGGGACCCCAGCTGAGACCGGCATTGCTTCCACTTACTTGTGCCGGGCTTCTCTCTGTCGTCTTTCCTATCGACCTCCCTTGGCCAACTCTTGTTCTTTCCCGACCCCGACGGTATTAGGGTATCCGAAGCCTAGGGAGTCTTTTACTTTCCCGCCTTAATTGGCCCTTGTCTCATCTTTTATGATCCCTCCTTCGAGGGGTCAGACCTCTTCTGTTCTGTTCATATCTCCTGCCTTCTGCTCAAGGCCCTCAAGGAGGCAGGGTGTGTGTAGCTCCACCACTTCTGGTGCACCCTGGATAGTGCTACACCCTCAAGGGTTCACGGCTGGTTAGTTCGGGAGTTGGCGACCCGGAGGGATTCCTGGGCTGGGTCCAGTTTGTTTCCCCTTTATCCAGTGCCTCTGGAGCGGGACCTCTCCTCTTTCTCTTTCCTATCTGCCTTTCATGCCTCTCCTTCCATCCAAGTCCCTCAGTCCTCATTCTTCGAGGGTTGAGGGCATTTCTTTTCTTCCTGTCCTTCATTTGCCTTATCCTTTATTTGTTTACCATTTCTTCTTCTAGTATGTAAGTCTGTAGTTAGTATTAGTTATAGTTTTCATTCTCATCTCATCTTTCACTATCACCCAAACCATTAGGGGCCGATAACCTAGATGTTAGGCCCCTTAAAACAACAATTATCATCATCATCATTTAGCACGTTAAAAATTAAATTGCCAATTCTGGCAACTGTGCCATTTCCCCGAAAAACGAGAAACACAATGGTTATTTATAACTAGGGCTCGGATCGATATGCTCGAAAATCGTGTGTTTTATGCTCGATAGATATGCTCGAAAAAAACATTATATGCGGTTAAATATGCAGAATATGCTCGAAAAACACCGTTAATAACTATAGAAAGGAAAGTGAAACGAAAAAATCAATAACATACCTTTATATACGAGCTTTATTTTCTAATTGTATGTATGATACACTGCGATATACTCGCATTCAAGTTTTACAAGTATATATAAGAGAAGTTTTCTTATAAAAGTTACAGTTTAAAAGTTCATTTACAAAATGTTCAGAATTAGGCGAGTCAATGAAGTAGATCTGCATTGGTCTGTACAACAAGAATATTTTCTATGTTTTCAGTTTTGAATGATTTTCTTAAATCAGTCAATAAAAGTTTCAATGACGAGAACGACCTCACTAAAGGTTAAAAACCTGTGGTTCTATTATTCGCACCAGATATGCTTTGCAATAATTAGTTCTGTTTTCGAACCTTAAGGCTGGTCAGGGCCCGAATTCAGGGAGGGGGAATTCGAAGAAAAACAAACCATCTAGACGAAAACCACAAGAATTTGCATTTATATGCTTCTATTCTGGAAACCGCGGTTTTATGCATTTATATGCTCAATAAATTTCAATCCTGTTGGTCCCAGAGAGGCGAAAATACCACCGAAAGGCTTCTTTCAATGTGTACTATTCAGGAAAAAAATATCCAAATATGCTCGAATCCGAGCCCAAAGTTATAACATTTATTGTATGTTCTCCTTAACAACACTAGTGGAAGCAGCGGGAGGACCAGTGATAAGAAATGATGGAAGGAGACACCGTGGTGGAACAACAGAGTGAAGGAAGTAGTGGGAAACAAAAACAAAACTTTCCAGATGTGGTTCCAACTTAGAACAGATTGAAGAAAGTGGGGGAAAGGCCCTGGAATTAGATGAAAGAGGAAGGTGTGCTGATGGATTCTTCAAGAGTGTTAGAGGCCTATATGGAGCAAGGATGTCCCACAGAAATGTAAAGGGATCATGTACAAGACATACTTTGTGCTGATCCTAACGTATGGATCAGAAACTTGGGTGATGAGGGAGAGAGATAAAAGCAGAATACAAGCAGTGGAAATGAAGTTTCAGAGGAGAATGGACAGAATCAGAAATGATAAGAGTCAGAGAAATATTAAAGGAAGAACCCCTACAGGATAGGATTGAAATATCAAGGCTACAGTGGTATGGACACGTGAAAAGAATGGGAGAAGAGAGAATACCACGGAAAATATTGGAAATGGAGTGGAAGAAAAAGAGACCTAGAGGAAGACCAAGGGATAGGTGGATAAAGGGGGTGAAGGAAAGTGTCGAGAGAAAGGGAGTTAATTGGACAACAGTGACAGAAGAGAAGTGGTGGATGGACAGAAAACGATGGGGAGGCTGTGGTTGGAAACTGCTCTAGTTGAAGGAAAAAAAAAAGGAAGGAAGCTTGTAGTTTAACGTGACCGTAAATCTTGAGATCATGAGCCACGGGACATCCTTTTTACGTGGAATCCGAACCACAGGACATGGCATTTCACTTCGAAAATCTCACATGCATTGACCGGGAATCGAACCTGGACCGCCTTGGTGAGAGGCATTCAGCTAGACCGCTGAGCCACCACGCCCCCCTGCTCTAGTTGATGATAATGATTGTATGTTCTCTTTGTAAGGTTTTGAATACTATTCACTGACTGTGTTTACATCGAACAGAACATTTCAGTTTTGACATTAAGGTAAGACCGAACGCCAAAATCTGGAAGAAGAAAAAAAAAAAAAAAAAAAAAAAAGGCATTTTTCGTTTATTGACTTATGTTACAATTTGGACTTCAACGAAGAGTTTGGGGTGTCATTTATATAGAAATTCGTCCTAGAAGTATTTTTAATTATTTTTAAAATTTACATCTACACTGCATGGGTTTTCGTTTCATGTTGCACCGATTGGTATAGTCACTGTTATATCAGGAACTTCTTGCCCTAGAAGGCTGTGGTTTGGTTCATTTTAAAGTTCCGGAAGTGGGCTATACTGTTGCGCGACATGACTTGACAGTTTGATGCTGACTGAAACTGGGGTGATAGGCTCGCTCCGAAGCTAGTATTTAAATTTCCAATGATTGGAGATTGTTGGAAGAAATGAAAACGTAAAAGCACTTAATGCTCTAATAACCTTCAATCATGGGAATCCAGGCAGACATAGGTTCTTGAAGAACTGGGGGTAGAAATAGGAAAGCATACAGCATCTGGATTGAAAGTGCTTGACAGATTAAGGGTGCAAAAAGCAGAATTTGCGGCAAATTTGGCAACAAAAGAAGCAAGAAAGAAGAAAAAAGGAACAGATTAGCCAGTGAGGAGTCAGATTATGGTGCTGGATGCTTCTAATTGGTCTAGGAAAACGTATAGGGTAAGTTTAAGATACTTTCTTCACTCTTCAACTTTGGAGCTGGTTTTATTGAAACTTAAAAAATGTCAATAAATGTTCCTCTTTCTTCAAAACTATACAATGTATAACCATGAAATTTTGACAGGTACTTAATGTGTATACAATGCAGCTGGGGATCTACAATCACGACATTGTGACTAATACCTTGAGAGTTATGCCTCATTGTTCATGATTATTAGCCTACTTTTCACATTTTGCAAAAATGAGGAAAAAGTAGACTTATGAGATCGGGCAAATGTGTGTCTGTCTGTCTGTCTGGCTGTGTGTGTGTCCCCCCCCTATCAACTCCTAAACGGCTGGAGCAATCGAAACAAAATTTGGTAGGAGTAAAGATCTATACCTGCATATCTCACGGCCATATTTGAAAATTATGTCAGTGCTACCAACTGCTAAAAAGTCGTAATTGAAATTTGAGCTCCATGTTGGATATCCTGGAAGGTATGAATGGGAGCTATTTCAAAATTGGCACACGTATAGATAATAATATTGCAGTTTAATTTCCAGGAGACCATACATGGCAGTGTTGCCAAAATGATTATAAGCCTGCTGATAGGTCCAATTTTTAAATGCATATAACTTCTACACTATCGATTGGAATTCAACCAAATTTCGTATGTTGTATGTGTACATAACCAGATATGATTGAGCGTATTCTTAAGACCCACCGGGGCTGCCAACTGTTAATAAATGCTCCTAAATTATTTTATCCAAATACCAATATATCAGAAAGTATGCAAGCCGACAGCTTTAAACTATGCACATGTATAGTACCTGACATTCTATATTAATTTGGAGTAACTTATATACGTCAGTGCTACCAACATGATTCTAAGCCTGCTGATAGGTCCAATTTTAAAATGCATGTAACTTCTATACTAACTAATGGATTTCATTCAAAATTGGCCGAACAATAGATCATATTATTTAAGATTATTTCTGACCAATACATGCATGACATTGTTGCCAACATGATTTTACGCACGCTGTTAGATCCAATGTTTAACTGCATGTAACGTCCATGCTATTCATTGGACTTCAACCAAATTTTGTATTCAGTACCTTAAGAGATGGAACTAAGAATATATTCAGTCATCAGGGCTGCCAACTGTGGTGCTCTATTAGGCTACATTATGCCAAGTATACAGTATTTCGAACTAATTAGAAAATTGATATTAGCAACTTAATTTCGTCATTATTCTGCATAGGTTCATATACTGTAGAATAATCATTGGCATGAAAAGTAGGCTCTTTAGTTCGTCACGGAACTTCTTGTTTTTATTGGAATATATCTTTTCAAAACAAATATCATTACTCCCACATTTATTGAACCACAGTTCCAATTGTATATCCCAGCACTTAGTATGAGTTGAGAAATACACTTTAAACATGTCATTCATTTATCTATAGCAGTTTCCGAGAAAAAGGAACATAAAGTATACAAAATTAACAGGGCATTCGGTCTCACCTTATATTAAATAATGTTATGCACACTGCCCTTTTACCGCCTCGGGACTACATCCCCGCTTGCCTCTTCCTCTCGTCGCACCTGGCTACGGCAATCATTAACAACAAAAACATTATTTCCTAGCGGTGTAACGTGACGCCTTACAACCTTAAATGATAAAAAGGTAAAAGCATCTCAATATTTTATCCTGTCTCAGTTTTTGTACTGACCTTGGTTTCACAATGCGACGCGTGCTATTTTCTTGTTTGATATTCAGCAAAAACTAGCGTACTTACAGAGACTTCAACATCCGGCTGGTTTCCTTTTGTGGTGGCGCCTTGAGAGGCTCGACACCGCCACACTAATGGCAGTCATTCATTACCTGTCTTCAGTCTGTAGACTGGTTTGATGCAGCCCTCCAAGACTCCTGGTCCTGGGCTAATCTTTTCATCTCTACATAGCTACCACACCTCACATCCGAGACAGTTTAACATATTCTAACCTTAGGAAAACTTTTTGAAAGTCATGAGTAAGTAACCTGCGAGAACTGGCGCATGGGTATTTTGGACCCGAGGCTTATTTTCATTTTGGTCAGCCTTTATTTCCTGTCGCTTACTGTACCTTCCTTCCTAGCCTTGAACTTCACCCTGAAAAAGAAACATGTCCATAGCTTTTTAATAACTCAAGTTATTTCTATATAATTTACGGTCGGGTCAGATTTACCCATGGCGCCATTCCTCGCGTGACACTTTTCGGCTTACGTTAGTTGGAACAATTTGTAAAAAAAATTAGGGGGAAAATTCAACTACTTTTTTTTCAGCACAATCACATAGCTAACGTTCTTGTTGACCCATGTTTAAGGTGTAAGGACACCTTGGTCATCAGCACCTTTGTTCAAAAAAAATTAAGATGACTGACTATCAAGGCCAATTATACTGTTACGAAAATTATCATTTTTCTGCAAGTTAAATCTGAAAAATATAAATAAACCTCATTTTATATCGGGAAGACACCAGGTGTAAAATTACTTCATTAAAATCCCCACGACTACAACAAAAAGGGAGTCACACACTATGGGTCAAAATGACCCGGCACCAGTTCTCAAGTTATATTTTTAGCCTACTTCTCACATTTTTCACAAAAAAAAAAGAGGAAAACGTAGACTTATGAGATCGATCCGGGAAAATGTGTGTCTGTCTGTCTGTCTGTCTGTCTGTCTGTCTGTCTGTCTGGCTGTGTGTGTGTGTGTCTCCCTATCAACTCCTAAACGGCTGCAGCAATCGAACAAAATTTGGTAGGAGTAAAGATCTATACCTGAATATTTCAATGCCGTATTTGAAAATGATGTCAGTGCTACCAACTGCTGAAAAATCGCAATTAAAATTTGAGCTCCATGTTGGATATCTTGGAAGGTATGAATGGCAGCTATTTCAAAATTGGCACACGTATAGATAATAATATTTCAGTTTAATTTCCAGGAGCCCATACATGGCAGTGTTGCCAAAATGATTATAAGCCTGCTGATAGGTCCAATTGTTAAATGCATATAACTTCTACACTATCAATTGGAATTCAACCAAATTTCGTATGTTGTATGTGTACACAGCCAGATATGACTGAGCGTATTCTGAGCGTATACTGTTAATAAATGCTATCAATTTCTTTTATCTAAATACCCATATATCAGAAAGTATGCAAGCCGACAGCTTCAAACTATGCACACGTATAGTACCTGACATTCTATATTAATTTGGAGTAACTTATATACGTCAGTGCTACCAACATGATTCTAAGCCTGCTGAGAGGTCCAACTTTAAATACATGTAACTTTCATACTATCATTTGGATTTCAACCAAATTTCGTATGTGCTATGTGTACCATAACAGATATGACTATGCGTGTTCTTAAGAGCAACCAGGGCTGCCAACTGTTAATAAATGCTGTCTCTATTTTTGTTACCCTAATATCAATATATCAGAAAGTATGCAAGCCAATAGCTCTAAACTTTGCACACGTATAGTAAACTTACCTGGAATTCTAGAATAATTTGTAGTAACTAATATACGTCAATGCTGCCAACATGATTCTAAGCCTGCTGATAGGGCCAATTTTTTAAATGCATGTAACTTCTATACTAACTAATGGATTTCATTCAAAATTGGCACAACAATAGATCCTATTATTTCAGATTATTTCTGACCAATACATGCATGACATTGTTGCCAACATGATTTTACGCGCCCTGTTAGATCCAATGTTTAACTGCATGTAACGTCCATGCTATCCATTGGACTTCTACCAAATTTTGTATTCTGTACCTTAAGAGATGGAACTAAGAATATATTCAGTCACCAGGGCTGCCAACTGTAGTGCTCTATTAGGTTACATTATGCCAGGTATACAGTATTACCAACTTATTTTCGTCATTATTCTAGATAGATCCATAGGCCTATTGAATAATCATTGGCATGAATCTTAAGTTCTAAGAAAAGTAGGCTCTTTAGTTCGTCACGGAACTTCTTGTTTCATGCCGGTTCTCAAGGATTAAAATTAACCACAAAAATGTGACTTCTTCGCTGCTATGTGTTTTCTGTTATCTATTACAGAGTAGAAACATGGACTTCAACAAAATCACTCAATAAAATATTAGAGGCCCTTGAGATGTGGCTCTATCTACGGATGGTAAGAGTATCATGGACAGATCATATCACAAATGCCGAGATCCTTCGAAAAATGGGAAAGGATATTATGGAAGTACTGACCCATGTAAAAAAAGAGAAAAATGCAATACCTCGGTCACATTATGCGCAACAGAAGCAGAAGCAAAAAATTCTACAAGGAGACATACCTGTAAAGAGAAGTGTTGGTAGGAGGCGAATTCCTGGCAAATAAAACAAACAAACTCAGAGACTGAACTCTCAAGAAATCGGAAGAGATATTCCAAACGGCTCAGAACAGTGAAAGTACAGCCGAGATGGTTGGCGACGTCCGGAGCGGATAGGGACTAGAAGAAGAATAACCTTGGTCTACCCCTACAGTTCTTGTCCTCGACCCTTCCTTCCATAACTAAGCTTGCTATTCCTGGGTGTCTTAGGATGTAACCTACCAACATATCCTCTCTCTCTCTCTCGTCATTAGCAGTCACCAGAAATATCTCTCCTCTCGCACTGGTCTTAATACCTCTTCATTTGTGACTCTATCTACCCATCTGATCTTCACTCTCCTGTAACACCACATCTCAAATGCTTAATAAGTTCTGAATATTAAAAAACCTAGGTCATAATTAATTTGTACTTTTATTGTACCGGTTTGGACCACATTGCGGCCTTCCTCAGCGCAAATAATAATATGAATAGAAATGCAAGATTTAACTTATAGTACATTTAAAAAAATTACCATAAGAAAGGTTTTTCTCAAAACAATTTCTAAAAAATTAAGTTAATCGTGTAACATTGTGAAGAAACTGTGGAATGATATCGTTGGAATAAATATTTCAAGCTGTAGATGGGCAAATACACAGAGCGATTGGGGTAACCAAGATACAGCAATCTACAGCTTGGAATATCTATTTGACGATATCATTCCACAGCTTCTTCACAATTTTACACTGTCATCATTGTTAGGGACCTACGCCTACCCGATGTAGGTATAACCAATAAAACAAATTGAATGAAACGCTCAGGACTTCTCATAAGAAAAATTTATATTCTAGCAACCGCCATTACAACATTTTCACTGCCTTGTGTATCAAAGCTCTTAACAACAAGAAACACAAAAGTCATGGAGTAAAGAGTAATCGTCCGTGACATCCTCCCACCTTTGATGCAAATCAAACACAATGTTCATAAACAGAGACGGGAAGGCGTTTTTACTCTTCTTCCACTCCTGGTGAAGTTGCGACTTCTGAGACTTACTGCCTCCGGAACTGCACCACTAAGTAAGGGCACCTCCTCACTCCCACCTCCAGCCTCCAAAGGATATAGGTATCTCGTAGGTCGGAGGAGTTCTCCTGAGGATGTCTTTACCCTAACTACTCGGGTCACTTTGTCTTTACCTGGAAGTGTAGCTGTCACTCTTCCTAGGGGCCAGTCTATCCTTCTCTTGTCATCACTACCAATGATGACTACATCTCCTACCTTCCACTGATGGTCAGACTCCTTGCCCGATGAACTGCATAGAAGGCTACCCAGATACTCCAGTCGGAATCTCCTCCTCAGCTCACCCCTTAGCTGTTGAAGATATTGAAACCTTCTGGTGAGATTAACTTGATCTAGCATGTCTAAATCAGGAGTGCCAACCACGGGAATGTCCTGAAGAAACATTGATGGAGTCAGAGGTACCAATTCATCACAGTCTTCTGAAATGTAGGTAAGGGGCCTCGAGTTGATTACCGATTCACTATCAGCAATCACAGTCAATAGTTCTTCATATGTCAAGATAGCTTTGCCTAAAACACGCCTTAACAATTTCTTGACCATTTGCACAATACGTTCCCAGAATCCACCCCACCAAGGGGCTGAAGGAGGACTAAATTTCCACTCGATTCTATCAACTGATACTTCCGCACACAATTTTTTCCAGTCAATGAAGCCAAACAAATTGTTGGTGCCAACAAAGTTTGTCCCGTTGTCACTATAAATCACACGAGGCCTTCCTCGTCGGGCTATGAAACGCCTAAGAGCTAACAGAAACCCTGCAGTGGACAAAGTCATGACTAATTCAAAATGGACCGCTCTCACTACGGCACATGTAAAAATCACAATCCAAGCCTTGTTCTTGCATTTTAAGTATAGCGGTCCAGCAAGGTCCACTCCCACTACCTCAAATACACCTGCATCTCTCACACGATCTTCTGGAAGGGCTGGCGTTTCCGGAATTGTCTTTTCCATTTCGAATCTTCTGCACTGGGTACACTTCCTGATGACTTTGCGAATGGTTCTTCTTCCCTTTGGTATCCAGTAGTGCTCCCTGAGTATAGCATGTAAAATCTGAACACCAGCATGAGAGGCTTTCAAATGATGATCTCTGATTATCATCTCAGTCAAAGGGTGCTTTGATGGCAATAACACTGGCGCACGGAAATCATATTCATCCTTCCTGTTGGTAATTTTTGTCTTAATCCTGAAGAGACCCATCTGGTCTTTAAAAAAGCAGAATGTTTTCTGGTTGTCCCTTTCGGTAAACTTCTCTTCCTGAACTAATTTCAGCAGTCGTTTCTCTGCCATTGAAATTTCGAGACAATCTAATTCTGAAGCAACATTTTTCACTACGTCCTTCCTGGCATTGTTGACGAACCGTAACATCCAGGCCACCATTCTAACGATTCGTGAGTACTTGGAAAAATAAATCAAATACCAGTGTTTTTCCTGGGAGACAAGAATAGTATTGGTAACATGGCCTTTTCTTCTTTCTTCATCGACCTCCTCTTCATTAACTTTTACAATGCGCGTTGGCCAGCTGTTTTCTTCCAACTTTAACCAAGCGGGTCCCTCCGACCATCGAGAAGAAATCAGCTGCAACGTAGAGCAACCTCTCGAAGGTAGATCGGCTGGGTTGTCCGTCCCTGGTAGATGAAACCAACGCTTTGGGTTAGTTAATGTTCTAATTTCTTTCACACGGTTAGTGACGAACACTCCCCAAGCTTCCTCGCTTCGTATCCAACATAAAACAGAAGACGAGTCACTCCAGTAGTACTCCGGGACGTCCATTAGATTCAAGCTTTCCTTCACTGTAAAGGCAAGACGTGAGCCTATAGTGCAAGCTAATAGCTCCAGTCTCGGTATCGTCACCTTCTTGAGTGGTGCTACCCTGGATTTTGCTGCGACCAGTTGCACTTCAAATTCTTTCCCTTTGAATGATCTCAAGAAAATAACAACTGCATAAGCCACTTGACTAGCATCACAAAATACATGCAAACTCCAAGAGGATCTGTCCTCACAATTAGAAAATCTTCTAGGCACCTTAATCTCAGCAATTGAGGGCAGTTCATGTAACCATTTATTGAATTTGCTTTGGGCGTCTTCACTCAGTGGACTATCCCAACTTATTTTCTCTCTCCAACTTTCCTGAAGCAAAACCTTTGGCACAATGGAAACCGGACAAGTAAATCCAATTGGATCAAAGATACTTTGAGCTACCGACAAAACTGTCCTCCTTGTGAGAACATCAGATTCATTTAATTTTGCTACTTTACAAGCCAAAGTATCAGCCACTGGGTCCCACCACAAACCCAAAACGGGTGTCACTTCGGGAACCTCATCCTCCAGACTCAATCTGGTGTGCTCCCACCCTCGGAGGTCAAATTTTCCTTGCGACAGTAACTCCCTAGACTCATCCACAAATTGTTTGAGTTCTTCCTCTGTGTTCAAGGAAGTGACGCAATTGTCTACATATAGTGAGGTTCTTAGTTTATCTGCTGTCTCAGTGAAGCATGTACTGTTTTTCAGATGACTGTCCAATACGGCTCCAAGTAGAAATGGACTACAGTTCACTCCGAAAAGACCCGTTTGTGGCGGTATATTTTAAGAGTCCCCTCAGTGAAGTTCTCCCACCATAGGAATTTCAGAAAGTTTCGATCATTCTCAGAGACTGAAATTTGAAGAAACGCCTTCTTAATGTCTGCGATCACACCTATCCTGTTTAAACGGAACCGGTTCAAAATAGAAGGAATTACTTCCAACAAATTAGGACCCTTTTCCAGACAGTCATTGAGTGAAAGTCCTCCTTTCGATTTACATGAAGCATCAAACACCGGCCTCACCGCTGTACTCGATCCTTTCTTGAAAACTCCTCGGTGTGGTAAATAATACCCAACATCCTGAGAGTTCTCCTGACCAACTTCTTCGATTATCCCTTCCTGTTCCCAGTCCTGAAGCACCTGCTGGTACTTCTCAAATTTGTCTTCCTTGATCAAACGGTGTGTTACAGAAACCAGTCTTTTTAACGCAACTTCCTTGTTGCCTGACAATAACTGCTGATCTTCTTTCCACGGAAGTGCGACTTCATACCTTCCTTCCTCATGGATCTTAACATTTTCTTGGAAATGTTTCAATGTTGCAATTTCAATTTCCTTCTTCGATAGTGTTTCAGCAGGATCACCAATTCCAATGGTTTCCAGGTTCCACAGTTCACCCAAAGAAGCAGTTCTCACAAACAGAGCGTTCACCATTGACACTGTGCTATCGTTTTCAGTTGTCTTCCAAAGCTGACCCATCACTGTCCAACCAAATGTAGTCCTAACAGCAACCAATCCAGACTTCAACTTGATTGTGTCCCCAGTCAATAAACTACCCACAGTGTCTGCGCCGATTAGTAGTCCAATCTCCGATGGCACTGGGCCAAAATCAGAGAGCCAGATTTTCTTTTCTCTGATCTCATCCATCCAAGGGCCCCGGTTTAACCGAGGGATTACACCACAAATTTCCTTTTGTCCCAACACCTTTAATTTTCGAGAAATTGAATGATGTAGGTCGTCTATATCTATCTCATATAGGTTATGATCATTGGCACTGATTGAAGCACCCCCAAAAAGCCTGTGTTCAATTTTTTCAGTCTTTGATGGAATATACCCCATTTCCACAGCAATCTTCTCTAACAGATAGGATCTCTGCGAGCCTGTATCTAACAACGCCCGTACAGTCTTTTCTCTCCCTTGATGAACCAACCTAACTACAAGAGTTTGCAGCAGTACTTACGAAACATCACTAGTTTGTGTATTAAGGGTTGTAGTTGGGACACCAGGCAATTTTGAGCCCCTTTCCTGGTGCTTCTCCTCACCTTTATAATTCCCCCTATTTACATCTAATTTTGGGCACATAATAGCTTCATGTTTACTACTGCACACTAGACACTTCAGTTTCGTAATACAATTTGCAGCCCTATGTCCAACCTTCAGACACAAAAAACAAGCTTTGTTTTCAGACAGCCTTTTACGTTTGTCCCCCAAGTTCATTTCTTGAGCAAGATAACACCCCTTACTGTTATGTGTTTTTTTTACAGAAGACACACGTTAAACTGTTTCCTTCACCTTTACCAACAAAGAGAACACTAGCAGTTGCTAAACTACTCTCTTTCCATTCTTTAACTTTAGCACTCCTTGATTCACTAGAAACTCCAAAACCAGCTTGAGCAAATGTAATCCTCTCTTCACTTTCTACTTCACCCTTCAGAAAACCTAGTAATGCAGTCAGTTTGTCGGCATGTACATTGTCTTGATCCCTCACAGCCATTGACGAACTCCTCATCCAGACACGTAACACTTCCTCAGGCAAGCAGGATTCTACTAGAGGGAAAAGCATTGACCCGTACTTATCTCGGGTAACACCTATAGACTCCAAAGCTCTCAGTTGTGCTTCCAACTTGTCATATAGACTAGCAAGTTGAGTCTTCTTCCTTGTTTGAGAAACATTTTTCACTACAAGACTTATGAGTTCCCTTACATAGAACTCAGTCAATAAATCCTCCCTTCCAAATCTACCCTGAAGAGATTCCACTGCTTTAGGATAATTTTCAGCAGTAGGGGGGAAACTGGCAACTAATTCTCTAGCGCGACTATCAACTTTCGTGGATTGGATCAAGTATTGGAATTTGTCTTCGTCCTCAATTTCCGAGTCCTCGTGAATGCGCCGAAATTGTCCCCAAAATTCCAACCAATTTTTAATCTCCCCATCGAATTTCATGAGTTCTATTTTGGGTAGTTTCAACTGCCTTTTGGTTTTATTCCCATCTGATAGGACCGATCTTGCTGACACCACTGCCAATACATTGGAATTAGCCTGCAACCGTAGAGCATACTTCTGTCTTGCATCATCCAATCTGTCTCGAAAACTGTCTACATATTCGTATTCACGGTCATACTCGTCCCCTTCCTTTTCCAGCAACATATTTAAAACTTTCTCGTCCAACGGCGCCAGCTCCGTTCCTAACCTCTCCAATTTGGTTAGCAAGGACTGTAAGGTGTCGTCGTCCACGCCGTCTTGAATTTCTTGATTTAAGTTTTGCAAAAGTGCATTGTACGTCTTCGTAAAAGTCGCTCTTACCGGCTTCCGCGCTTTCATTAACTTCTCCATTTCCAATACGAACACAGAACAGGAACACGAACGAACAGGAACACGCGGTCTTTAAATCAACACAATCTTCAAGTTGTTTGAATTAATACGCCATCCTGGCAGGGTCGCCAATATTTTGTTAGGGACCTACGCCTACCCGGTGTAGGTATAACCAATAAAACAAATTGAATGAAACGCTCAGGACTTCTCATAAGAAAACTTTATATTCTAGCAACCGCCATTACAACATTTTCACTGCCTTGTGTATCAAAGCTCTTAACAACAAGAAACACAAAAGTCATGGAGTAAAGAGTAATCGTCCGTGACAATCATGTTCTAATAGCAACAGTCTGCTTGGAACTTGAATGCAATTCCCTGCTCACGTCATGGCCTAGTGGCTAGCGTTTTTGGCTGTCACTACTGCAGAGGTTGGGGTTCGATTCCTAGCTCTGGCCAAGTAATTCAATTCTGGTCTGAAGTTTGGAACGAAGTTCTCTCACCCTAGCGTGGCAGAACTAAGAAGAGTTGGGTTCGATTCCAACCCCAGCCAACCAAAAAGTATTTTTCCACGGTTTACCCTTACTTCTACTCCAAGCGAATGCCGGGATGCTTCTTAAATCAAGGCCACGGCTGACTCCTACCCAATTCCTAGCCTTAGTATTACACACACCCAAGTACACGTGACTACATGACCACTATGATGCAAAACAACAAAACAACAAAAAACTTCTGATTGCTCTGATGTCGTCTTCGAGATCAATCATCTCAACAATATCCAAAAGCAGCCGCACAGTGTCACCAACCCGCAAAAAAAGAACAAACATTAAAAAAAAAAAACACCTTCACCTCAGGTGTTAGATCTAAAATAATTTCTCTACTTACGTTGCCAGTTTTCAGCCACAAACTGCATCGCCTCTTGGAGCTTCATTTGTCTCTGAGGAGATGGAGTCAGCGACGCCATTGTTGTGCATATGTAAATCCTTGGATATCCAAAAATAATTCACTCCAGAACACGCAAACACTCAGAACTTCACACTCAACACTTCAACACAATCACAGAATATAACACTAATAGCACATTAACTTCAAATTGAAGATTAACTAATTTTTGAGGTTATGTCCACACTTTGTTAAGGAAATTCCGTTAAATCACTGAAGCACCATCATCTTCTTCACTGAACTGTGCAAAATATCAACTCGCGGTTGTGATGATCAAGAGAACTAATTATTGGCACAGAATTGAAAAATATCTTACACACTAACCTCAAAGTTATGAGTTAACTTTTAGGTTAAGTTCTGAAAATGTTTACAGAACTATAATAAGTCTCCCATGTGATCAAATATATTACGTATCTGTAGATATTGGAGAAGAACATGCAAGCTACCACAGCCACGTTGATCAAATAACTGCAATAGATAAGAGGTGTTCGATAAAAGATGACGTTGGGGGGTTTGTTATCGCAAACGATAGCCTACACTCTTGTCTTAGCGTACACAGACCACGGACTGATCAAACAGACACACACTCGCTTACATTATCACCTCCTATTACGTAATGCTAACAAAAAACATTTCTCTCTTTCAGAACCGTGTTGCCAAGCTTTCAGTAGATCTACTGATTAATTCAAACGAAACTGCTGCAAAAACGTGACCATGTGCCCCGTATACTTTTGTGTGTTTAGCTTCTAGATTCGTCTCATAACCTGTGATATTGAGGTAACTGTAATAGTATGAGTGTGATTCTAAGACTGTAGGTTTGGTATTGTTTTGTAGAGTTATTAGCCATTTTCATTTATGAAGAAATAGACTTATGAGATCACCTTTTGTCCGTATAAGGATAAGTTTAATAACTTCTAAACGGCTGGAGCGATTTCAATGAAACTCGGTAAGGTCATAGTACTATTTTGGCCGACCCCAACCTTCCTTTCAAAAAATTATTACGTCTCACCTATCCAACATGGCGGCTGTGTAAAATATTTCACTGGTATTCTATATCTCCGAAACTATTACTCCTATCACCCTGAAATTTTGTACGGCGATAAAGGGCACTACTAGACGTTCATTTATATGATATACAAAAACCTATTAACTACAAAATGAACATGGCGGTCAAGCGAAGTTGAAACATTTAAATATATTTTTTTTCAGGATTTAACCATCCTAACGCAATGAAAGTTGGTACAGCAAATGACTATACAAATTGCAATGCACTGACATGTAATTTAGTTCAATTGTTTACATAACCTCAAGATGGCGGCTGCGCGAAATTTTAAAATTAAGTTTTTATTTCTTGTGTCCTAATCATGCTATTGGAGTTTGCATAATACACATACTCAATAATCTTCTTCTAATAGTACATGACTCTGTGGCCTACATATATTAGAATCCAGCATGGTGACCATCCAAAATATTTATACGGTTCTCTATATCTAAGAATCTATTACAGCAACCAAACTGAAATTTTGTATGTTGATAGAGGCAATTAACATAAGTAGAATATATGAAAATAGGCTGTTTAGTTCTCCACGGAACTACTTGTTTCACACATTCCAGTAATTGGAATTACGTTGCGTTGACCGACTGAAAGTCAAAATATCAATTAGGTTATTGTTAATATGGCAACATTGAAAAATGGCTTCGAAGCTAGCATTTGCCAGGAGACCAGGAGAGAAGCTACGTTCAGGATGACTGGACTTGCGACATACCGCTCGAGGCTCTTCTGGGGGGTTCTTGGGAAATACAGTAGGTAATGGTCTAGGTTTGGCAACACTGTCTTAGGGCAAAAAGCATCTATCATGTCGAATCGCGGGGATCTTGAAGAAACCTGTTAGCAAGACAGATCAAGGTCGATGTAATGTTTACACAGAATTAAGCACGGAGTCTAAAGATAGACAGACAGACATTATTATATAATGGCAAGACGCTTTATAAACCTCGGAGAGGTCAATGGTTGGAATTCTCTCACCAGTGTACAGGTCGTGACAAAAGTATCCCATTTACGCACGCACAGCAGCAGCAGCTTAGCCGAAAGCGTTTACTGACACTCCAGGACTTTAATAAAGTGATCAGTGATTCAGGGGCGTATATAGGAAAAAAATCGTGGGAGGGGAGGCTGACTATCTTGGAAAATTGTGAGTATACTCAGGGGATTGTCACCCAGAAATATCAACCAATATCTTAGAGCATATAACTTTGTGTAATTATTTTAGATAAGATTCAAAGTTTATATAGCCTACAATATTACTGGCAATACCTAAAAAGTTGTAAATACAACACAACACACAAATAAAATGTTGCACTTAATGAACTTTCTATTATGATCTATGGAGTATGAATGGCAAATATCTAAATATTTGTCAATTTACTAAGCAGAAAGGTAAACAGTTTTTTCTACATGTATTTCTCAAAAAACATACTGTGGAATTCACAGCTTTACCTCATCAAGGCTGAGTGCACCCCGTTCCAGCCCTCAGACTAGAATTAAAATTTCTTGGCAGAGCCGGGAATCGAATTCGGATCTCCGGGGCGGCAGCAAAGAATGCTACCCACTACACCACGAGTTAGTATAATTTAAATTTTAATATTGTTTATAACTTAGCCGATAAGTTAAGATTAGGGTACAACCAAATTTACAAATATTTTATGTTCTTACCAAAGCAGCACTTTCTTAATTTTTATTGGCATTTTTCGGGGGGGGGGGGGGGGGATGGAGCCCCCTCAGCTTCCCCCCCCCCCCTTATATACGCCTCTGCAGTGATTAAATGATTATTATTCTTAAAACTCAGCAATCTTTCTAGGTTTATGCCGTGTCTTGTGTGGAGTTTCACGTAGGAACACCAAGTTGGTTCATCAGCGGACTCTTGGTGTCCACGCCCGGACCCCGACAGGAGTAGCGAACTGTGCACTATCTCCCTTAACTGCGAGAGCTAAACGCTCAAGCAGCCTTTCACCTCCCTATAGACTAGAGGTTTCCAAAAAGGTTGGTATATTGGCCTAGAAAGATTGCTGCGTTTTAATTCATGGGCCATGAAAGCAAATATACCATTATTATTCTTGTTAATTTATTGAAGGGGCTTTGTGATATCGTGCTCATGAAGCCCCGTGAACTTGAGTGTGTATGTGTAATCTGTCTTAAAACCTACATCATTGTGATGACTTTAGAATTGCGTGTGTATTTGTGATTGAAGTCAACTATTAGTGGGTTGGAACCCACTGGTCACGAAGTCCACAGATTGAGTCATTTACTAATTTATTCAGTCATTCATTCAATATTTATTTACGTAACTATTAACTTACTAACACATTTACTTTCTTCTTCTGCTTTGTTCGATTTTGGCCTACTTCGGACCACGGGAAACAATTCACTTGCTGATTAGTCCTTTTTTCTGTTCCCAGAAATTCTTCATCCTTTCACTGTGGATTCTCTTCCTTTCTTCCGACCACATGTTCTTGGCTGTTCTCCTTTGCTTTTCCTGGAACCACTTGAATGCATCAATCGTAACTCGAAACACCTCTCTATTCCAGATCGCATTTGGACTGACCCCAACTTCCTCCATATCCTTTCTTATTTCATCTACCCATTTTGTAGTCGCTTTTATCTTGGTGAAGTAATTAAAGATTTTCTTCGTTAGTCGACTATCGCTCATCCTCGTAAGGTGTCCATAGAACTTCTATCTTTTCTTCCGTATGGTATCTGTGATTCTTTCTGCTTGTTCGTAAAGATCTTTGTTTCGCCTCTTCCGCCATGTACCATCGTTTCTATTTTCGGGTCGAAAGATCTTCTCAAGCTTTTTCTTTCTGTCTTCTCCAGTTCCTCTAATTCACCTTTCTTGTTCAGTATCAAACATTCTGAACTATACATTCCTCAGGCTTGACAACCGTGGTATAGTGTCTTATCTTCGCTCCGTAAGATATTGTTCTTTTGTTGTAACTATTCTGTACTAATTTATAAGCTAATTCCATCTTTCTGATCCTCCCTTTGCTGCATTATCCAGTCCATTAGGCTGGATCCATTCACCAAGATATTTAAACTTATCCGACCTCTTGATCTTCCCATATTTTGTTTCTAAGCGCTTTTCGTTATCATGTTTGTATTCCATGTATTCTGTTTTTTCATACGAGATCCTGAGTCCCGTTTTACCTGCAATTTCGTGTAATTTTTTCAAGGATTATTTTAATTTCTTCTTTATTTTCAGCTAGCAATGCCATGTCATCCACACACGCTAAGAAATCAACATTCACACCCTGCTTCTTTGTACCTAAGTCAGAAACCTTCGTGGGAGCGCACAAAACAACTCACCAAAGGTTCATCGCTATTGGATGAATGGTATATGAACAGATATGGGACTTTGTTGAAACAATTCGCGCACTGTCACTCATTTGTTGAATGTACTCGAGCACTGACTACTGTAATATGGATTTACTAAATCAGAAACCTTCGTGGGAGCGTGCACAACAACTCACCAAAGTTTCATCGCAATCGGATGAATGGTATATGAATGCATAAAGGACACACACAAACCATCACGTAACATTCATTTTTATAGAGATTTAGTCATGCATTTTATATTTATTTACTCACCTATTTAGCATTTATTTATTTGAACTCACTCACCATCCCGAGATAATACACAGTTAAAATGGTTCACCTGCTCTAGTTCAGTTTCTCCTGCCTGATATTCTATTTTCTTTTGAACTGAGTGTTCTGAGTGCACTCCGTTCCAGCCCTCAGATCAAAATTAAATATCTAGGTAGACACGGGAATCGACCCCGAATCACCGGAGGTAGTGATAGCCAAAATGCTAGCCGCTATACCACTAAGGGGTTGCATCATCTATGAGTGAATATGAAAATCCACAGCCTGCTTCCAGTCTCCGACCGGGTCAGGAATGGAATGAACGAAGCCCCCATCTAGCGGCGAGGATATGAACTGTGCCGGCTGCCGAGGCCTGACGCACTCCTCTGGGGCAATGATTAAATGAATGACAGGTAAAATGAATGATAGTGGAGAGTGTTGCTGGAATGAAATTTCGACAGGGAAAACCGGAGTACCCGGAGAGAAACCTGTCTGCCTCCGTTTTGTCCAGCACAGATCTCACATGGAGTGACCGGGATTTGAACCACGAACTCAGCGGTGAGAGGCCGGCGTGCTGCTGCCTAAGCCACGGAGGCTTCCATCATCTATAAGTAATAATAATAATAATAATAATAATAATAATAATAATAATATCGTATGGCCTCGGGTGCCGGGTGCAAGCTTTGTTAATTGAAACCCAGAGGGCAGCTGGCATGTCGAATTTCGTCGTTCTTTTGAACGCTATGAAAGTCAAGGAGGTTAGATATCTAAGCTCCTTGACACTACAGCGCTTTCTAGTAGAGAATGGAGGAACTTTCTGTTGGCGGAAAATCCTGAGATTAATTTTGCCATTGAACACGGCCTACTGAATTCAAATGGGTTCTTTAACATGCCAACAACGTATGACATCCATGTCGTGATTTTTGTCGCCTTTCAAAAATCACGGCCAGGGGCGAACCAGCAAGCTTGGGGTTCGTAGTCCAACACGTTAACCACTTACCCACCTTGGCAAGCCATGAGTGAATCCTTGGTTTCGAGCGTCACGCTATTTCAACTCTTGGGCTATTGATCTCTGCATAAGCTCCCTTGTGCGAGATAACAGAGTTTCCCCTGAATGGATGCAAGAATACAAATGGCACCGCGTTAATAGGCTGATAGAAATATTTAGAATAAGTGTGATGATGGCTTTAAGTTCCTATGGGGGTGTCGTTGTTTGAATCTTCCGTCTTTTGATGGGTTTGATGCAGCGCTCCACACCTGAGAGCTAATCGTTTCATCTCAACATAGCTACCACACCCTAAAGTCTGTTTAAAATATTCTAACCTTGGTCTACCCCTACAATTCTTGCCCTCGACCTTTCTTTCCATAACTGTTTTAGTGTCTTAGTGTATATCCTACCTTCATTAGCAGTCGCCAGAAACATGTCTCCTCTCCCACTCGTCTTAAGTTAATACCTTTTCATTCGTTACTCGATCTACCCATCTGATCTTCATCATTCTCTTGTAACACCACATTTCAATTCTCAAACACATAAAAAAATAAAAAATCTAAAAACAAAAGAAAAATAGAAAAAACGAACATTGCCTATACATAAATAAATAAACATATAAATCATTTAACAATCAAACAATTAAACAATCAACTAAATAAACAATTGAACAAAATAAATACATAAACACTTAAATAAATAAACAAACAAATAAATAAACAAATTAACAAACAAATAAATAAAAAACAAACCAAAACATAAAACAAAACAAAACAAGAAAAAAAAGAGAAAAAACAAAAAGGAAAGGAAAGAAACCAAAAAACAACAAAAACAAAACAAAGTAAAACGAAAGAAAAGAAAAAAAAATACAAAATTAAAAACAAAAAGAAAAGAAACGGAAAGGAAAGAAAAGTAAAGAAAACAAAAACAAAAACAAAAACAAAAACAAAAACAAAAACAAAAACAAAAACAAAAACAAAAACAAAAACAAAAACAAGACAAAAGAAAAGAAACCCAAAACAAAAATAAGAAGGAAAGAAAAGAAAAGAAAAGAAAAGAAAAGAAAAGAAAAGAAAAGAAAAAGGAAAACAAAAACAAAAACAAAAACAAAAACAAAAACAAAAACAAAAACAAAACAAAAACAAAACCAAGACAAGACAAAAGAAAACAAAAGAATATAAAAGAAACAAAAGAACGCAAAAGAAGAAAACAAAAACAAAACACGAAAAGACCTAAAACCAAAAACAAACAAAAACAAAACAAAACAAAACAAAACAAAAAACAAAAACAATAAATAAACCAAACTTCACGCACATGGGATGGCTGAGTTAATTGCATTCTTTTAGCTTCAAGATGTGTACCAAAAGAATATACATTAGGCTATATGGCACATTCGCAAGCGAAGCATGAGAGCAAAATACAAAGTATTGGCAACCTATTCCGTGTTACCATAGGAAGAGACACTGAAGCTTCCTCACACATCCCTTCTCTTGCTGGAAATATTCTAATAATATCACCTACTGCAGTTGATTTATTGAAATTCTTGGTAAATGAGACGGCTCCTCTCTCCAAGATAACATCTACTTCCGTTTTATATAAGATTAATTCCCCTTCTAGACCATTATTCCTCGGTTTATGGGGGGCATTATTTGGTGGAAAATGTAATTCCATGCAGGCACGTGGCGACATGCCCTAAATCTTGTTCTATTGATTAGCGGCCAAACCCTGCCAGGCTACAGGAACGTCTGGAGTCTAGATTAGTGGAGATAAAAACAGAGATTGAGTGAGGGCGCTGTGATCTGCAAACAAGCGAGTGTCCTTTTCAGGGGCCTAACATATACACCGCTAATGTAGTTCTGATTACGCGTTGATGACGAGCTTATAGATGTCCTGCGCGGATAAAGAAAACGTTAACACTCATCCAGGCGCGGATCTAGAGTTTGGCTTTGGAGGGGGTCAGAGAATCGAATTTTTTAAGAAAAAAAGGTATCACTAAAAACGCAATCACAAAATAACCAAACGTACAAAACCAGACCAATTTTTTTGCAAGCTTCATGGCTAGAAATTTGATGCATCTAGCGCACCAAAAAAAAGTCGTACAAATTGCAACGGCGTGTTTTGCGACTTTTACATCGAGCTTCGAGAAAAGTATCAAGGTACGTTACAGTTTCGGCAAGTCGATTTGGTACCGACAAAGGGAGAAAGTCACAGCTTAAATTGCCATCCAAGCTTGTAGTTGGGACGTCGGAAAAACTTTTGGTGCGAAAAAAGATCCGAATTCCTATCCGTGTATATATATGACAAACAAAAAATGTATTTGCTAAGAGCAACCATGGCAGAAGACAGGCTCACCGAACTTGCATTGCTGCACATTCATCGTGACATCACTATAAACATCGATTCGGTAATCACAAGGTTTGCTAAACAAAATATACGAGTTGATTTTGTTATATAAATAATCGTTTTTATATAACAGGTATGAAGTTGTAAATATGTACAGTTGTAACAGAACATAATAATTGCAATAAAGATATTAAAAATAAAAAATAAAAAAAAACTGTTTTTCAGTTAAAATTCGTTAAGTATTATTTGTCTGGTTATTGTGACTGTTATTCGAATCCACTGACATTACAGTAATATTTTTAAAGCATAGCCTATTAAAGCATCACATTTTGATATTTGAGGAGAAATGCGTTCCCCTAAAACGTTTTCTATGAATTTGTATGTTTTTTTTTTAATTTTGACTGTGCATTAGATGATTTTCTCAAAATGGCTACTAGTTATATCTATCACTAGGGCTCGAACGTTTAAGACCTAAAGATATCCCGAATATGCAAACAAATATGACCTTAGTTCCGTGAAGAACTATACAGCCTACTTTTCATGCCAATGATTATTCTACAGTATATGAACCTATCTAGAATAATGACGAAATCAAGTTGGTAATATCGAAATATCTAATTAGTTCAAAATATACCTGGTATAATGTAGCCTAATAGAGCACTACAGTTGGCAGCCCTGGTGACTGAATATATTCTTTGTTCCATCTCTTTAGGTACAGAATACAAAATTTGGTTGAAGTCCAATGGACGTTACATGCAGTTAGACACTGGATCTATCAGCACGCGTAAAAGCATGTTGCCAACAATACCATGCGTGTGCTGGTCAGAAATAATCTGAACTATTATGATATCTTGTTGTGCCAATTTTGGATGAAATCCATTTGTTAGTATAGAAGTTACATGTATTTTAAAATTGGACATATAAAATCATGTTGGCAGCACTGCCTTGTATTAATTACTCCAAATTAATCTAGAATGTCAGGTGCTATACGTGTGCAAAGTATAGAGCTGTTGGCTTGCATACTTTCTGGTATATTGATATTAGGGTAAAAAAATATATACAGCATTTATTAACAGTTGGCAGGCCTGATTGCTCTTAACAATACTTATAGTCATATCTGTTATGGTACACATAGCACATACGAAATTTGGTTGAAATCCAACTGATAGTATAGTTACATGTATTTAAAAATTGGTACTATCAGCAGGCTTATAATTATGTTGGTAGAACTGACGTATACAAGTTACTCCAAATTAATCTAAAATGTCAGAATATACGTGTGAATAGTTTAAAGCTGTTGGCTTGCATACTTTCTGATATATTGGTATTTGGATTAAAATAAATATAGAGAGAGAGCGCAATTAACAACAGTTGCCAGCCCTGTTGGCTCTTAAGAATACGCTCAGTCATATATGTTTATGTACAGATATTACATACAAAATTTGGTTGAAATCCAATTAATAGTGTAGAAGTTATATGCATTTAAACATTGGACCTATCAGAAGGCTTAAAATTATTTTGGCAACACTGTCATGTATGGCCTCCTGGAAATTAAACTGAAATAGTATTATCTGCATGTGTGCCAATTTTGGAATAGCTCCCATGCATACCTTGCAAGATATCCAACATGGAGCTCAAATTTCTAGTGCGTTTTTTCAGCAGTTGGTAGCACTGACATCATTTTCAAATATGGACCTGAGATATTCCGGTGCACATCTTTACTCATACTAAATTTGTTTTTGATTGCTGCAGCCGTTTAGGAGTTGATAGGGGGGGGCACACACACACACACACACACACACACACACACACACACACAGCCAGCCAGCCAGACAGACAGACACACATTTTCCCGTATCGATCTCATAAGTCTACTTTTTCCTCATTTTTGCAAAATGTGAAAAGTAGGCTAAAAATGTATTTGCTAAGAGCAACCATGGCAGAAGACAGGCTCACCGAACGTGCATTGCTGCACATTCATCGTGACATCACTATAAACATCGATTCGGTAATCACAAGGTTTGCTAAACAAAATAGACGAGTTGATTTTGTTATATAAATAATCGTTTTTATATAACAGGTATGAAGTTGTAAATATGTACAGTTGTAACAGAACATAATAATTGCAATAAAGACATTTTCAGTATTTTCAGTATTGAATAAAATGAAAAACAAAATCTGTTTTTCAGTTAAAATTCGTTAAGTTTTATTTGTCTGGTTATTGTGTTTTCGTTTTTGAGTTTGCAAAAAAAAATTGGTCTCCGTTTGGGGTGGGGGGGGGGTCATGACCTCCGTGACACCCCCCTCCCCCTTGAATCCACGCCTGCACTCATCGGACACGACTGTTATTCGAATCCACTGACAGTACAATAATATTTTTCAAGCATAGCCTATTAAAGCATCATATTTTGATATTTGAGGAGAAATTCGTTCCCCTAAAACGTTTTCTATGAATTTGTAAGTTTTTTTTTTAAATTTTGACTGTGCATTGGATGATTTTCTCAAAATGGCAGAATTTTAATGGAAAATATCAGTGGGATGTATGAAAATAGGCTATTTAGTTCTTCACGGAACTACTAGTTATATCTATCACTAGGACTCGAACGTTTAAAACCTAAAGATATCCCGAATAACCAACAAAAATGACCTTAAAAATGACGAAATATGACTCAAAAAGGACACAATATGACCTGAAAAATAACGACTGATTTAAATATGGCCGTTCTTTTTAAATTGTTAACTGAATTCTTTATTCCTATTATCATGTTTATTTTCTGAATATACTTGTTTTAGTGGTTACGACATCCAGATTCAATCTCTGTAAACACTAGTTCCCGTTCGGTAAGTTAAGGATGATTCCACACCTACAGCTGCCGTCAAACTACCCAAATGACGTTCTTACAAAAAAAAAGTAGTTCCGTGAAGAACTATACATGAGAGCGTTAAAAATCCCTCAGTATGCCTTCCTTCGGAGGGAAAATAAAGCTGGCGGTCCCATGTCATAGATTTATGGCATGTTAAAGAACCTTCCACTAATTGCACCTGTGTGAAGCTAAATTGGATAGGTTAAGAATGTAAACAACGCTCTTAGGTTTCTACGTTCGTTGCCAAGAGCCGACTGCTGTGGCGTCTAGTAGCTAAGTTCTGAACTTGGCCTAGTAGTTGTTGACGGTGGCGCTTGGCGGCAAAAGTAGTAACTATTTGAAAAATTCTAAGTTGCAGTACTTAAATTTAAAAAAAAAAACAGATAACACACACTAATACAGACATCACAATTAACACCGGTTATCAGACAGATTCTACACACACCCAAAGTACACGGGGCTACATGACAGCGTTGTCGCAGCCCCTAAACTTAAGAACCAACCAACCAACCAAGAACTATACAGCCTATTTTCATATATCCCACTCATGTTAATTGCCTCTATCAACATACAACATTTCAGTTTGAAGGTTGTGATAGATTCGTAGATATTGAGAAACCGTCTAAATATTTCAGATGGTCGCCGTGTTGGATTTTTATTTTTGTACTATTACATTAAGTTTATTGTGTACGTGAGGTATTCAAACTTCAATCGCATGATTAGAACCCAAGAAGTAAAAACGAGATTTTAAAATTTTGCACAGCCACCATCTTGAGGTTATGTAAACAATTGAACTAAATTAGATGCCAGTGCATTACAATATGTAAAATCATTTACTGTACCACATTTCACTGCGCTCAGAGAGTTAAATCACGAGAAAAGTCTATTAACATCTTTAAATTTCGCTTGGCCGCCATGTTCGTTTTGCACATTAGAGGTTTAAGAAAGTTACATAGATAAACTTGTAGCAGTGCCCTTTATCACCGTACAAAATTTCACGGTGATATCTGTAATAGTTTCGGAGATACGGAATGTCAGTGAAATATTTCGCACAGCCGCCATTTTCAGTTTATGTAAACAATTGAACTAACTTAGACTCCAGTGCATTACAATGTGTATAAACATTTGCTGTACCAAGTTTCATTACGTTTGGATAGTTAAATCGCGAGAAAGTCTATTTAAAAATCTCAAATTTGCTTGGCCGCCATGTTGGTTTTGTAGTCACCAGGTTTTTGAAAGTCTCATAGGTGAACTTCTAGTAGTGCCCATTATCACCGTACTCAATTTCAGGGCAACATCGGTAATAGTTTCGGAGATACTGAATGATGGTGAAATATTTCGCACAGCCGCCATGCTGGATTGGTGAGACAAAATAAAATTTGAAGGGCACGGTCGGGGTCGGCCTGAATAGTGCTATGATCTTACCAAGTTTCATTGTAATCGCTCCAGCCGTTTAGATGTTATTAGGGAGACACACACACACACACACACACACACACGGACAAAAGGTGATCTCATAAGCCTATTTTTTTTTTCATAAAATGAAAATAGGCTAAAAATGCTCAAAATATGACCTAATGGTAAAAAATGTTCGAAATATGCATTTATATGATAAATACAAACCACTGTATTGTGACGATAATCACTTGATTTGCATCAGAAACTAATCGGGCTTGAAAATAGAGGCGAAGAAAAGAATAATTATGACTTGACCTAAACATCCGAGCCCTAGATGACATATGCACAATTAATGAGACACATGTACAACTTTGGGACATGATAAAACACAATTTGGAGATTACATACATAAGAAAAAGTCCGGCGAAGTTAGGTTAGGTGATCGGGGGGGGGGGCAAAACATTCTTTTTTGAGATGATTCTGTCACCAAAGAAACTGGTTACAAGTTGCCTGGAAGCGGTAGACGTATGACACGTTGCTCCATCTTGTTGAAAAAGTGACAGTCAGTTTGAAAGACTAGACTTTGTATCATTTTAAATGCTACAAATGCTGAAAAATGCTAGAAAGGCTGGAGGCTTTATAATACTTTACCTTGTTTCAAATTACTCGCGAACGGCAAGTGCAAACCAAGGGCAAAGCAAGGTCAAGATCGCGGGATGCCGTCACGCTCACCAGAGCACGCGGGGACGTGGCCCCTTCCATCCAGTCTAAAATCACTTATAGTGGGCGATGTATTGAAGATAAAGATATGCTCTCACGGACTTTTTTGTAGAACTTTTCATGCTGACCAATTCTTACGCTTATAGTATATTGATATGTTTAACGGTTTGCCCAGCGTAAGCGTAAGAAGCGCACGGACGCCAAGTTTGTTTTCGACTTTTTCCCTGAAATCGTTACTGCTTGGCTTCCTTTGATCATACTTAATTATTTTCTACAGAATGATGAAAACCGCATCAAAATCCATCCAGTGGTTCTCGCGATTACCCTTGACATCCAAGAATCGGGGATTTTTGTCTTATACTAACGAAGTAGAGATTGTCCGGGAACACATGCACCAAGCGGAACCATGACGTCGCACACCTCAGTGCATCTGGGTACATTTCGTCCGTCACCGTAACGTAACGCCAGACCCCAGCGTAACGACGAAGTCGACAAGATCATTTAAAATGATAAAATAACCTTCTGACAGTTCAACGTCATCCATCAGCTCCACAAATGCTGGACAGAGGAGCGCATGAGCAGAAACTTGCCAATGGGCAGTGGTACAGATTCTCCCCGAGTCACTCAGATCATTAAAACAAACTTCCCGTTTCTACGAGCTTTCAGAGGGAAATAATGACCCATTAGAGTGGTTCAGATCGTTCTGTATTTCAATGTTCAATGTGACTAGTAGCGCCTGACGGAGGGATATGTTGATATAGAATGGCAACATCTCCCCAGACATCTGGGCAGAAAGAGTTGACCTATAGCTATCTGACCTCCCGCCAAGTCGTAAAGCCACCATCTCCTTATCACCGGAACTTGTTCAACTACCGAGAATGTGAAGCTCTCCTCACTTCTAGGAATACATTGTGGAGTCCGCCGCCAGTGTTGCCAACACTATCAACATACATCCCACTTTTAGCCTATTTTCACCGTATTAACATGTAGTTCCGTGAAGACCTATACAGCATATTTTCATATATCTTACTTATGTTAACTGCCACTATCAACATACAAAATTTCAGTTTGATTGCTGTAATAGATTCGTAGATATTGAGAACCGACTAAATATTTCGGATGGTCGCCATGCTGGATTGTTAAATGTATAGGCCATTGAGTCATGTACCATTACAGGAAAATTGTTGCGTAGGTTCATTATTCAAACTTTCACTTCGATCGCATGATTACGACACAAGAAATAAAAACTTAATTTTAAAATTCGCAAAGCCGCCATCTTGAGGTTATGTAAACTATTGAACTAAATTAGATACCAGTGCATTACCTTTTGCATAAACATTTCCTGTACCAGATTTCATTGCATTTGGAACAATAAATCGCGAGAAAGGTCTATTTAAAATTTTCAAATTCGCTTGGCCGCCATGTTCGTTTTGTAGTTAACCGGTTTTTGAAAGTCTTATAGATTAACATCCAGTAGTGCCCTTTATCTCCGTACATAATTTCAGGGTGATACCGCTAACAGTTTCACAGATATAAAATGCCGGTGAAATATTTCGCACATCCGCCATCTTGTGGTTATATAAACAATTGAACCAAGTTAGATGTCGGTGCATTACAATGTGTATAAACATATACTGTACCAAGTGTCATTGCGTTTGGTTGGTTAAATCGCGAGAAACGTCTATTTAAAAGTCGCGATGTTGGTTTTGTAGTTACCAGTTTTTCAAAAGTTACATAGGTGAACTTCTAGTAGTTCCCTTTATCACCGTAGAAAATTCCAGGTAGATATCGCGAATAGTTTCGGAGATATTGAATGCTGGTGAAATATTTCGCACAGCCGCCATGTTGGATTGGTGAGACGTAACAAAATTTGAAGGACACGGTCGGGGTCGACCGGAATAGTGCTATGAACTTACCGAGTTTTATTCAAATGGCTCCAGCCGTTTAGATTTTATTAGGGGGGAACACACACACACGCACACACACACGGACAAAAGGTGATCTCATAAGCCTATTTTTTCAAAATTGAAAATAGGCTAAAAATCGGTTTATGAGATCCCTTTCTGTCCGCGCGCGCGTGTGTGTGTGTGTGTCCCTAATAAAATGTAAACGGCTGGAGCGATTTTAATGAAACTTAGTAAGGCAATAGTACTATTTTGCCCGACCACGACCGTGTTCTTCAAATTTGAATACGTTTCACCAATTCCGCGAAATATTTAACCGGCATTCTATATCTCCCAAACTAATACTGATATCACCCAGAAAGTTTGTATGATGATAGAGAATGCTAAGGTTAGTTCTGATATCTGCCACTCAAAACATGTTAAGTACAAAACCAACATGGCGGTCAAGCGAAGTTAAAATATTTAAATCTCATTTTCTGGAAATTAATCAACCTATCGCAGTAAAACTTGCTACGATAACAGCTGTCTATAGAAGACTTAATCCACTGGCATCTCTTTCAAATAATTTGTTTTCATAAAAGCAAGATGGCGGCTGTGCAAATCCACTAAATGAATCAACAAACAAATTAATTATGTAACTACTTTATAGCCGAGCATTTGAATTTTCTACAAATTAATTTCTGGTTACAGAAAGATACCATCCCTTTGGTGGAGTCTTAATCACCGATAATGGAAAGGGGAAAGGGTGTCAAATGTATAGGGGCCCGTAAGCAATGAGGGCCCGTTAGTTTCAGTGTATTGGTGCTACTTTAGTATTACGGTATGTAAAATAAGGTCTATATTTTACAACCTGTCCCAATCTTTGCAGAGTAAGGATGCTGATTTGTCAACAGGTTTGTATAAGATAACTCATGGTACCATATTTTGTCAAAAGAAATGAGGCAGAAAAGCACTTAAGAGGCAAGTATTGGAGGAGACCATTCATTTTATAGAAGAAGTTCCTCGATTTTGACAATTACAAAAAAAAAAGTGATTCAGTGTACTTTATTCTACCCCAGAAGAGTAGCCTATTAAATTCTATATATGACTGAGTTATGTGCTATAAGTAGGGCTCGGATTTTTAGGTAAATAAATATTTTTCTATGTAAATACATATTTTAAGCATTTTGTCTGTAAATACATAAATTCCTGCTTTTCACTTATCTATATATATAAAAATCAATTTAACGTGATAGTTTGTCTGTGGGTGTGTATGTCTCCTATGCGTTCATATACCATTCGTCCGATTGCGATGAAACTTGGGTGAGATGTTGAGTACACTCCAAGGAAGGTTTCTGACTTAGTAAATCCATTTTACAATAGGTAGCGCACGCGTAGATTCAACAAATGAGCGACGATGCGCGAAGCATTTCAACAAAGTCCCGTATGTGTTCATATACCATTCGTCCGATAGCTATGAAACTTGGGTGAGATGTTGTGTACACTTACGTGAAGGTTTCAAAATTAGTGAATACATTTCACAGTAGATAGCGCACAAGTAGATTCAACAAATGAGCGACGACACGCAATGCGTTTCAACAAAGTCCCGTATGCATTCATATACCATTCGTCCGATAGCTATGAAACTAGGCTGAGATTTTGTGTGCACTCCAGGGAAGGTTTCTAGCTTAGTAAATCCCTTTAAAAATAGGTAGAGCACGAGTAGAATCAACAAATGAGCAACGGCGCGCGAAGCGTTTCAACAAAGTCCCATATAATTTCATATACCATTCATCTGATAGCGATGAAACTTTGGTGAGATGTTGTGTACACTCCAGGGAAGGTTTCTGGCTTAGTACATACATTTTACAATAGGTATCACACCCGTAGATTCAACAAATGAGCGATGACACGCGACGCGTTTCAACAAAGTCCCGTATAAAGTCGTATACCAGTCGTCTGATAGTGATAAATGTTTGGTGAATTGTTGTGTACACTCCAGGAAAGGTTTCTGGCTAAGTAAATCCATTTTACAATATGAAGCGCACGTTTATATTCAACAAATGAGTGACTACGCGCGAAGCGTTTCGACAACGTCCCGTATACGTTCACATACCATTCATCCAATTGCGATGAAACTTGGGTGAGATGTTGTGTACACTCCAGGGAAGGTTTCTGGCTGAGTACATCCATATTACAATATGTAGCGCAAGAGTAGAATCAACAAATGAGCGACGACACGCGAAGCGTTTCAACCAAGTCCCGTATGCATTCATGTACCATTCGTTCGTAGCTATGAAACTTGGGTGTGATGTTGTGTACACGTCATGGAAAATTTCTGGCTTAGTAAATCCACTATACAATATGCAGCGCACAAGTTGATTCAACAAATGAGGGACGACGCGCGAAGCGTTTCAACAAATTCCCTATAAGGTCATATACCATTCTGCCGTTAGCGGTGAAACTTGGGTGAAATATGGTGGACACTCCAAGGAAGGTTTCTGGCTTAGTAAATACATTTCACAGTAGGTAGCACACGAGTAGATTCGACAAATGAACGACGACATGCGGAGCGTTTCAATACAGTCCCCTATGTCTTCATATCCCATTAGTCCGATAGCGATGAAACTTGGGTGAGATGTTGTGGACACTTACGTGACGGTTTCTAACTTAGTAAATACATTTTACAGTAGGTAGCGCACGAGTAGATTCAACAAATGAGTGACGGAGCACGAATCGTTTAAACAAAATCAGGTATGCGTTCATATACTATTCATCCGATTGCGATGAAACATTGATCAGTTATTGTGTACCCGCCAGGGAAGGGGACTTAGTAAATCCATTTCACAATAAGTAGCGCAAGAGTAGATGAAACAAATGGGTGACGACGCGCGAAGCGTTTCAACAAAATCCCCTATTGCGTTCATATAACATTCTTCGATTGCGATGAAACCTTGATGAGTTATTGTGTACACACCAGGGAAGGGCTTCGACTTAGTAATACATTTCTCAATAGGTAGCGCACGAGTAGATTGAACAAATGAGTGACAACGCACGAATCGTTTAAACAAAATCCCGTATACGTGCATATACAATTCAACCGATTGCGATGAATCATTGATGAGTTATTGTGTACACACCAGGGAAGGGTTTCGACTTAGTAAATCCATTTCACAACTTGTAGCGTACGAGTAGATTCAACAAATGAGTGACGGCGATGAAACTTTCGAAAGTTGTTGTGCACGCTTCCACGAATGGTTCTAAATTAGAAAATCCATTTTACGATAGCTTAGAGGCAGTTAACATGTAGTGTATCCAAAAGCACTTCAAGAAACAGAATTTCAACGCCAACACTTTCTTTGATTGGCATTGCAACGCATGCCGGGTACAGCTTGTTAGCACATAAAAAGACATAATATTTACATTTTTTAAAGATCAGTATGCTAGATCTTTTAGTTTATTGCATTTTCTTGTTCTGTGTTACTTCAACGGGCAAGAAACTGTGAGCTATCTAATCTTCATGCAGAGCGTATGTCAGCTTGCAACTGTGTTATTCTTAACTTGTCGCCCCGTGCCACTCACTGTGGAAGCCAGGAATGTCCTTGTCCATAGCCATATTGCACCACGTGCTAGACCTCCCCCTCCCCCAGCTACCTGGAACCAGTGTCACTCACATGCAGTTCATTCCTGACACTGTGAAGTGTAAGGCAGTTCTACGGCGCCTAAAGTAAAAACAACTACAATTTATCGTCTGTGACAGAATTTAAAGATAATTTTACTTCTGATGGGGGCGTTCTGTTCTGCCAACCATGTGGGAAAGCAACCAAGGCTGAAGAGCGATCTTAAGTTACACAACACCTCAAGGGCAAGAAACATATTGCCACAGTTTTGCGCCTTCAAAAGAAATGTTTAGCGATAATCGTCGGCCATTTGTGATGGACAACCTGAAGATGTATCTCGTTGTGTATTGTAATGCTTCAGCAGTCAGTGAGACATAGAATAAATTGCATTCGTGAGTCCTGCATATTGTTTATATTCACATTAATAAACTGAATTATAATTAGATATTTTTACTTTTTTGTCACATATTTCAGGTATTTTTAATACATAAAAAATAAATATTTTCCCGATTTTTAGCAGCTAAAAATCCGAGCCCTAGTTATAAGTGTTTAGGAATAATGTACTATCAATTTTTGTTGAATCTGATATCAAACTAATGCGGAGTTTTAAAATGCTACTTTCATCTTCATTACGTACTGGTATTTAAGTGATGACATTTCAGAATTGAAAAATGTTTCCCTGTGCATGTTAACTGTATTAAAAATCCCAAATCGTTTTGTGCAATTTGCAAAATAAATTTCATAAAATAAATGCTAAAATGGTTTCTATCAATTTGTGTGTTTTTGATGTGTAACACCTTTCCACTCGGTTGCAGGATATTTTTTGTGGGATTGATTTTGGAAAAGGACGGAAATGGGACGGAACTGTGTAAGAGGAAACATCGCATACGGTTTACTGCAAGGTTTGGAGGCCCCATTAAAGATATTCCTACAATAAATCATCTTCAAGTTGTCGTTCTTTGGTATGAAAGTATTCATTATATCATATTTGCTGAAAACAATTATTATGTATTAATTAAATCTTCATACGTTTGCTGTGGAATGTATATCGCATACGGTTTACTTGCTCACCGATCAGGATTTGGCACTGGAGTTTTACAAGTAGTTATTTCAATGACCAACAGAGTTCACTGTTAACAAGGGATTTGCGCTCCTGGTAAAACTAATAGGTCATCGGCTTTTTAATATCTCACAAACCAATAATGCTAGGGACTTGTATGTTGTGTCCTAGGACTAGGGGTGACCTCCCCGTTTTCCTATAGCCCCCTTAATTTAACCAAAGGACCCAACATAAATTGGTCATCAGCTTTTTAATATCTCGCGAACCAATAATGCTAGGGACGTTTATGAGGTTTCCTAGGAATCGGGGTGACGCCCACCGTTTTTCTATAACCCCCTTAATTTATCCAAAGGGCCCAAAACTAATAGGTCATCGGCTTTTTAATATCTCGCGAACCAGTAATGCTAGGGACTTGTATGAGGTGTCCTAGGAGTCGGGGTGACACCTCCCGTTTTCCTATAGCCCCCTTAATTTAACCAAAGGACCCAAAACTAATAGGTGATCAGCTTTTTAATATCTCGCGAACCAATAATGCCAGGGACTTGTATGGGGTGTTGTAGGACTCGGGGTGACGCCCCTTATTTTCATGATTTTGTGATTTGCAAAGATGGGTAAATCTAGAGCAGAATATATGCGAAATTATCGACAAAAGAAACGTAAGAAAAAATACCAAAAATTGGAGGAGAACAGCCGAAAAAAATTGACTTCACCTATATTTCATCTCATTTTCATAGTAGGATAACATGTCAGATGTTACACGTCATCATATGCGACTACTGTAAGGCTCGTAATTGTTTTTAAATTTTGACTTTGCATCAGATGATTTTCTCAAAATGGCATTGTGATTCCGGATAGTGGTTTGTAATAATTAGGCAGGAGAATTGTAATAGAAAATACCAGCGGGATGTATGAAAATAGGCTATTTAGTTCTTCACGGAACTAACTCTTATATCTATCACTAGGGCTCGTACGTTTAAGATTTAAAAATAGCCCGAATATGCAAACAAATATGACCTTAAAAAGTGACAAAATGTGACCTAAATGACTAATTTAAATGTGGCAGTTTTTTAATAGTACATTATGCAACGAGCCTATAATGGCTATAATTAAGACACGAGTATTTTTATAAAACGAGCGTATGCGAGTTTTATAATTTCCATACGAGTGTCTTAATTACCATTATAGGCGAGTTGCATACGACTGTTTATGTTCGACGATAATTATAACTTTATTATATGTTTTAACATAAATATTCATAAATATCTGTTGAGAGTTAGCTACGGTACTTGAATTTTGTGATCGCAGAGCGAGCGTTGGGTGTTATATCTCTGTCTTTCAAGATCTTTGAACGACCGATGCATGCGCTCTGTGTGCTTGCAATGCCATATGCAGGGCATATGTTTACATCAGCCGTCCCTCAGTAATATTGTCACTGGAGTTGTTTGAAGGCAATGCGCTGTGTAGAAATTAGCGTTGGTGATTTTAAGGTACAGTGCTATTTCTTGTCTCATATTCGCCAGTTTATTTACATGAACATACAGACGGTGCGTATTCCATGTCGGTAATTTATTATAGTTCGATGTTGTGTTTATGTCCGACATGTCGGATTTTGATCGCATGCGCGAAGGTATCGTTACCTAATTGGTCAATGAACGAGCTCTGATTGGCTGGAGAAACTGTATCATAATGGAAAACAGTGTTATAATGACCATCATTATGATACAGTTTTCTGACACGTAATAGTGAGGGTCGAACATAAATTATTAATCCAAGCGACAATCCCTTCGAGATTAAATTGGTAACTTAATTGTTTATTCCAATTTTCATATTGATTTTCTGAATAAACATGTTTAAGTGGTTATTTCTGTAAACACTAGTTCCCGCTCGGTAAGTTGAGGATGATTGCACACCAACAGCTGCCTTCCAACTACCGAAATATCACGACCTTACCAAAAAATGCTCAAAATATGACCTAGTGGTAAAAAAAAAGTGACAGTCAGTCAGAAAGACTAGACTTTGTATCCTTTTAAATGCTGAAAAATGCTAGAAAGGCTCGAGGCTTCTCGCTTCCCTCGAAGCCAAAGACTCTTGACATGTTAGAAAATTATCTGCATTATACATATCTTGCTTTATAATACTTTATCTTGTTTCGAATTACTCGCGAATGGCAAGTGCAAACCAAGGGCAAAGCAAGGTCAAGCGTGCGGGGACATGCCCCTTCCATCCAGTCTAAAAACACTTATAGTGGGCGATGTATTGAAGATAGAGATATGCTCTCGGGGATTTTTGTAGAACTTTTCTTGCTGACCAATTCTTACGCTCATAGTATATTGATATTTTTAACGGTTTGCCCAGCGTAAGCTTAAGAAGCGCATGGACGCCAAGTTTGTTTTTGACTTTTTCACTGAAATCGTTACTGCTTGGCTTCCTTTCATCATACATAAATTATTTTCTACAGAATCTTTCCTCGAGATATCCTTTACAGAATTGTGAAAACCGCATCAAAATCCATCCAGTGGTTCTCGAGATTACCCGTGACATCCAAGAATCGGGGATTTTTGTCTTATACTAACGAAGTAGAGATTGTCGGGGAACACATGCACCAAGCAGTACTATGACGTCACACATCTCAGTGCATCTGGGTACATTTCGTCCCGTCATCGTAACGTAACGCCAGACCCCAGCGTAACGACGAACTCGACAAGATCATTTTAAATGATAAAATGTTCGAAATATTCATTTATATGACAAATGAAAGCCACATCCGGGTTCTACAGGCAGGAGCCAGGTCTGTGCGTCGTGCGATTGCGCAACGTCCCCTCCATAACCTCCGCAATTTTTGGTTCCAAAGAGCTATGGGCAATTGAGCATGGCTGCTACAATCGATTCTCCCGTCAATTGTGTGTCGCGAAGTGTATTACGTTTTCTACAAGCAGAGGGATGTAGCACTGCTAACATTCACCGCAGAATGAGCGTAGAGAATGGTGCAAACTTTATGAGTGAAGGTAGTGTATGGGAAATGAAAATCCACTGCCTGCTTCCAGTCTCCGACCGGGTCAGGAATGGAATGGGGGAAGCCCCCATCTAGCGGCGAGGATATGAACTGTGCCGGCTGCCGAGGCCTGACGCACTCCTCTGGGGCAATGATTAAATGAATGACAGATGAAATGAAATGATAGTGGAGAGTGTTGCTGGAATGAAATTTTGACAGGGAAAACCGGAGTACCCGGATAAAAACCTGTCTGCCTCCGTTTCGTCGAACACAAATCTCACATGGAATGACCGGTATTTGAACCACGGACCCAGCGGTGAGAGGCCGGCGAGCTGCCGCCTAAGCCATGGAGGCTTAGTGTACGGGAATGGTATCGAAAATTTACAGAAGGGCGAATGGACATCCATGACGAAACTGGGCAGGGACGCAAGTCTACCCTTGGGTGATCGTGTTGATGAATTTGTCCGCGACAAACGGAGCTGTACGGTAAATGAACTTTCTACAGCTATTCCAGACATATCAAGGTACTCTCTGTGCACAATTGTGACTATACACCTAGGATACCGGTTACTTTCCGCACGTTGGGTCCCAAAAATGTTGACTGACTGACTGGCGTGGTTTTGACAATGCTTGACCGCACAGTTTACTCTGGCACTGTGCCAACGTGACGAAAGAACTCAAACAAGAAGTTCCGTGACGAACTAAAGAGCCTACTTTTCTTAAAATTTAAGATTCATGCCAATGATTAATCTATATTATGGATCTATCTAGAATAATGACGAAATTAAGTTGGTAATATCGAAATTTCAAATTAGTTCGAAATACTGTATACCTGGCATATTGTAGCCTAATAGAGAACTCCAGTTGGCAGCCCTGGTGACTGAATATATTCTTCGTTCCATCTCTTAAGGTACAGAATACAAAATTTGGTTGAAGTCCAATGGATATCATGGACGTTAAATGCAGTTAAACGTTGGATCTAACAGCGCGCGTAAAATCATGTTGGCAACAATGACATACATGTATTGGTCAGAAAAATCTGAAATAATATGATCTATTGCTGTGTCAATTTGGAATGAAATCCATTAGTTAGTATAGAAGTTACATGCATTTTAAAATTGGACCTATCAGCAGGCTTATAATCATTTTGGCAAAACTGCCATGTATGGCCTCCTGGAAATTAAACTGCAATATTATTATCTATACGTGTGCCAATTTTGAAATAGCTCGTATTCATACCTTCCAAGATATCCAACATGGAGCTCAAATTTCAATTGCGATTTTTCAGCAGTTGGTAGCACTGACATCATTTTCAAATATGGCCGTGAAATATTCAGGTATACATCTTTACTCCTACCAAATTTTGTTTCGTTTGCTACTGCCGTTTAGGAGTTGATAGGGACACACACACACAGCCAGACAGACTGGCAGACAGACAGACAGACAGACAGACAGAAGGACAGACAGACATTTGCCCGATCTCATAATGTGAAAAGTAGGCTAAAAATACATCTGGGAAGTTTTCGACTATCCACTGTATAGTCCGGACCTCGTACCGAGTGATTTTTGCCTCTTTCGAGCATTGAAGGCGTGGTTGGGCGGACAACACTTCAACAACAATGTCCTGACGTACCGTACCTCACTGGCGGCATTTTTTTTTTAAATTTTCGTTGGCGTAGTTGGTAGCATGCTGAACTGCTGTGCCCAAGATAGCGGGTTCAAACCCAGCCGAAGTCGTCGGATTTTTAAAAGCGTTAAAATCCTTTAGTATGCCTTTCTTCGGAGGGGAAGTAAAGCCGGCGGTCCCATGTCATAGATCCATGGCATGTAAAAGATCCTTCTACTAACTCAACTTGTGTGAAGCTACAATTCTAGGTTAGATTTCTTTGAAACGCTCTATCGTAGTTACAACGTTCACCACTAGGTGTCAGTGACATCTAGTAGCGAAAGTTGGAACTACTTGAAATTAAACGGAACTTGTAGCTCACTCCATGGGTGTCCATTTGAAGCAGCTAGAGCCTCTGGTGAGTCAAATATGTCCTCAGACACTCCCGGCACTAAAAACCATACGCTAAATAAATAACTGGCGGCAGTGGGTACCGGAAACACACTGGAATGGTAACGAGCGGGTGAGAGATTTCGCGACCCCTTCATCCAGGAACGCCACTGACAGCAAGGAAGTCCATTCATGTTTAGGGGTGGAATCGTGTTTGGTCGACGTACGCCTCTAATTCCTATCCACGGTATCATGACTGGTCTGGTGTACAGAGACAACATCCTTGAACCTGTCGTTACAGAATTCGCCGCCACAATGGATGAGGGCTTCACACTAGTGGGCGATAATGCTCGTCCCCATCGAGCTAGGGTGGTTAATCAGTTCCTTCAGATGCATGCCATACAGAGAATGAAGTGGCCTGAATATTCTGCGGACATGAACTTTATTGCTCAAGAGGGCAATTTCGACACCGTCCCAATCCTCCAACAAACATTCCGCAACTGACTGAAGCTGCCGTCCAAGAGTGGGATAATCTGCCCCAAACCACGTTGGATTCGATGGTGCACAGCATGCCTCGTCGTCTGCAAGCATGCCTTGAGGTGCATGTACACTGGAGAGTGATTTTCATAGAGCAAGTCTAGCTAGACCGCTCTAGCTAAACTAAGTGCGTGTACACTGAAGAGTAATTTTCCCTAGGTAGAGCATTCGTAGAGTGAAGATAGACAAATCTACCTAGGGCATTCTCTGAACCTGTCTACACAGTTAAACGAAAATAAACTAGGTAGAGCAGCGCTAAGAAGTTCTGAGAGCAGTGTGCGTCTAGGTTTTATTGCGCTGTGTTGCGAAGTTAAAATGTCTTCAAGAGAGCGTTTAGCATAGCCTATGTGGCGGTGGAGTGTGCCTTGTTAAAAAAAAAGAAAATAATTATTTATATTCGTAAATTAGATATAGGTGTTTTACAAAAATTTTGTTTGCTAAATATATGGCAAACTTAAAAACAGGTTTTGTTTTGAATATATTCATGTAGTACATAATTAATTGTTTGATGAGAAAATCACTGCATATTTAAATATAATAAATTTCCTATGTTTCTCCACTCCCCTTAAAAATAAAAGCCGCGTTTTTACTTTCCTCTACATTTCCTAGAAGTGGTGTACTTGAGATGGTCCTCACACAATCTGAGTTTCCAATCATAAACTTTAATGCATCAAAATAATCGCAAGTACTCTGCTTAATGCCACCTTCATCGCCAATTTATTTCTTGTTAATTCTCCGCAACTGCATTGATTGGCAGCGGAGGTTGTGAAACATTCTGCAAATTTCTTGCATAGTGCTTCCCATGGCTTCTGCTATCACCCGAAACAACTGTGCTTTCAAATTTCTGACTCTGTATTCTTTCACAGTACAATTCCAAGTTTTTGGATGGGCTTCAATATGTTCGATTAATGTTATTGTTTTATCGTGACTCCACACAAATTCAGCCATACTCAAACACTATAATAATAAACAAATAACCACAACAATCCACCACTTACTCTACGTAGAGCACTTTCCAATATTCAACCGGACGAATAGAGCTAGACTGGTCTAGCTAGGGCACCCAAATACAGTTTACACCGTAGAGTCAGCCGGCCCTAGCTAGAGCTACTCTACCCTCTAGCTAGGGCAAAAGCTCTCCAGTCTACAGGCACCTTTAGAGCTCGAGATGGCCATGCACGGTATTGATAGTTAGTTAGTTATATTTGTTTTAAGGGGCGGAACTACGAGGTCATCTGCCCCTTCCCTTTTGTTATTCGTAGTGTGTTTTCTGTCTCTTTTGCAGAGCAGATTGTGCGTTGATTTTCTTTGCAATGTACCCTATATTACGTATTATAATACACTAAGGTGTATGTTGCACAAAACACAAGCTCCTAAACCAGAGGGAGTTAGAAGGTGTGGTTTGTACCAAAATCTTACAAATCGTCTCAATAGTACAGGGAAAATCTTGCATTTCTTGAAAAGTCAACGGAAATATGTTCATTTGTTTATAACGTGCTTTTAAACAAATAAGACGATTACCCATGACAGAACTGTGTCGCGTACAACCCTCATAGCACTAGGACCGGGCGGGTAGTCTGTACTCATGGGGCGCACAAAATCCCGCAAATACTGTGTATGTGATTACATACACGTAGCAAAATAAAAAGGTCACTAAATTGTAATATGCCAAACATTTTTTGAGTACTGTATCTCTCTCAAACAATCAAAGAAGAAAGTTCTGATCACAACGTTTCGTTCTTTCGTCATTTTGTATATTCGATCGATCCCGTACCCCCGTTGGTACGCGTGCCACTGTTTGATAATCACTCCTCTAAAATGATCTCCAAGAGCCCAGAATACGGGAGGTCGCATGGTCGGAGAAAGCCGCCAGTAAGTCTACTGCTACTAACTTCCCCATTTAATATTCTGCATATTGTTCCAATAAGGCACGATGGTGTTCCAATGAATAATACATATGACGTCGGTGCTCTCCCTGTCTCGTAATCAATATGGCGGGTCTCAGTTGCTACACGTTAATCACTGGCTCTACTCAGGGGCTCATAACAGGCGCGGATTCAAGGGGGGGGGGGGGGCGGGGGGTCACGGGGGTCATGGACACCCCCCCCCCCTCCCAAACGGAGACCAAATTTTTTTGCAAACTCAAAAAACGAAAACAAAATAACCAGACAAATAATACTTAACGAATTTTAACTGAAAAACAGTTTTTTTTTTCATATTTTATTCAATACAGAAAATATCTTTATTGCAATTATTATGTTCTGTTACAACTGTATATATTTACAACTACATACCTGTTATATAAAAAAGATTATTTATATAACAAAATCAACTCGTCTATTTTGTTTAGCAAACCTTGTGATTACCGAATCGATGTCTATAGTGATGTCACGATGAATGTGCAGCAATGCACGGATAGGAATTTCGTTTTTTTTTTCGCACCAATTTTTTTTGTCGACGTCCAAACTGCAAGCTTAGTTGGCAATTTAAGCTGTGACTTTCTCCCCTTGTCGGTACCAACTCAACTTGCCGAAACTGTAACGTACCTTGATACTTTTCTCGAAGCTCGATGTAAAAGTCGCAAAACACGCCGTTGCAATTTGTACGAATATTTTTGGTGCGCTAAACGCATCAAATTTCTATCCATGAAGCTTGCAAAGAAATTGGTCTGGTTTTGTACGTTTGGTTATTTTGTGATTGCGTTTTTAGTGATACCAATTTTCTTAAGAATTTCGATTCTGTGACCCCCCCCCCCCCTCCCAAAGCCAAACTCTAGATCCGCACCTGGTTCATAACCAGTGATGAGAGATTTCTTTCATCCTTGCAATCCACAGAATGGGAACTGGGTTCACCAACGCAGCGTTAACAGGCCGTTAGTAGATACCTCGTTAATTTTGTTGAAGATAATTGTTGTTTTAAGGGGCCGAACATCTAGGTTATCAGCTGATAATGGTGTGGGTGATCACGAAAAATGAAAATGAAACTAGAAGTAAATCTAACTACAAACTTACACACTAGAAGAAGGAAAGGAAAACCAAAGAAGAGTAAGGGAGATAAAAGAAAGGGAAAGGAAATACCCTCAACCCTCGAAGAATGAGGATTGAGGGACTTAGAAAGAAGGAGGGCCATGAAAGGCAGAGAGGGCCCGCCCCATTGGCAATGGTAAAAAAAGGAAAAAAACCGGACCCAGCTCATGAATCCCTCGGGGCCGCCAACTCCTGAACTCACCAGCTGTGAGCCCTTGAGGGTGTAGCAATACCCAAGGTGCACCTAAAGAGGTGGGGTTACACACACCCTGCCTCCTTGAGGGCCTTGTGCAGAAGGCAGGAGATACAATGAAATGAAAGAGAAGACCCCTCGAAGAAGGAGGGTATCAGAAAAGATGAGACAAGGCCAATTAAGGCGGGAAAGGAAGAGACTCCCTAGGCCTCGGATACCCTAATACCGTCGGGGTCGGAAGAGAACAAGAGTTGACCAAGTGAGGTCGACAGGAAAGAAGATGGAGTGGAGCCCGGCACAAGAAAATGGAAGCAATGCCAGACTCAGCTGGGGTCCCGTGGTCGCCAACCCACGTCCTACTACATGTGAACTCCTGGGTGGCCTAGATAATTTTAACATCGGAACTATATAAGCTCGTTGACGTTTCACCAGCACATACGCCGATTGGCATTAGCAAACGAATCGTTATGTTTAAGGGCTGTACGAAACTCATTGAAAGATGATATTTTGGAGGCGTTTGTACATTCTTTGGCTTAATCAAGCAGGCCGTTAACTGCAAAAAGCTTACAAGTTATATAGCCTACTCCTTGGTTAAAAACAGACATGGCTGATGAGGAAAAGAGGAAGTTAGATCAGGGGACAGAATAGTTCTTAGTTTGAAAGAAACGTACAAATCGTTGAAAATATGATGACTGATCCTGGGACGTCTTAGTGGTCAATAGTCCTCTAAAATTATCTAAAACGTTTGTCTGAGAGAATTTTTGATATGACCTACGGTACTTTTACGTCAAAGGATAAGCAAAATGTTTCCGGAACACCCAGTAGGCTATCTTTAACGGTTTACCCAGCGTAAGCTTAAAAGGCGCATGGACGGCAGGTTTTTCTTCGACTCGATTCACTGAAATCGTTACTGCTCGGCTTCCTTTGGTCACAAATGAATGATTTTCTAGAGAAACATTCCTCGAGAAATCCTTTACATAATGGTGTAAACCGCATTGAAATCCATCCAGTGGTTCTCGAGATTACCCGCTACACCAAAGAATCGGGGACTTTGTAGAAATAGCGCTTCTCGTTTGCTAAACATGTGGAATATTTGCAGGTATACAACAATAATTGGTACATTTTGTGAATGTGAAATATTTTTCTTTGCCCGGTGAAATCTACCTCCATCTTCCGGCGTGCCGAGATGGATTTTTGCCAACTTTTCGCATTTTGTAAAAATGAGGAAAAAGTAGACTTATGAGATCGATCCGGGCAAATGAGTGTGTGTCTGTCTGTCTGTCTGTCTGTCTGTCTGTCTGTGTCTGGCTGTGTGTATGTGTGTGTGTGTGTGTGTGTCCCCCTATCAACTCCTAAATGGCTGAAGCAATCGAACCCAAATTTTGTATGAGACAAGATCTCTATCTGAATATCTCAATGCCGTATTTGAAAATGATGTCAGTGCTACCAACTGCTGAAAATTCGCAATTGAAATTTCAGCTCCATGTTGTATATTTTGGAAGGTATGCATGAGAGCTATACCAAAATTGGCAAACATGTGGATAATACTATTTCAGTTTAATTTCCAGGAGGCCAACCATGACAGTGTTGCCAAAATAATGTTAAGCCTTCTGATAGGTTCAATGTTTAAATGCATATAACTTCTACACTATCAATTGGATTTCAACCAAATTTTGTATGTAATATCTGTACATAACCAGATATGACTGAGCGTATTCTTAAGAGCCACCAGGGCTGCCAACTGTTAATAAATGCACTCTCTATTGTTTTTATCCAAATACCAATATATCAGAAAGTATGCAAGCCGACAGCTTTAAACTATGCACACGTATAGTACCTGACATTCTAGATTAATTGGGAGTAACTAATGGACCTCAGTACTACCAACATGATTCTAAGCCTGCTGATAGGACCAATTGTAAATACATGTAACTTCTATACTAACAATTGGATTTCAACCAAATTTCATATCTGCTATGTGTACTATAACAGATATGACTATTCGTATTCTTAAGAGCAACCAGGGCTGCCAACTGTTAATAAATGGTGTCTCTATTTTTTTACCCTAATATCAATATATCAGAAAGTATTCAAGCCAACAGCTCTAAACTTTCACACGTATAGTACCTTACATTCTAGATTAATTTGGAGTAACTAATATACGTCAGTGCTTCCAACATGATTCTAAGCCTGCTGATTGGTCCAATTTTAAAATACATGTAACTTCTATACAAATAAATGGATTTCCTCCAAAATTGGCACAACAATAGATCATAATAGTTCAGATTATTTCTGACCAACACATGCATGACATTGTTGACAACATGATTTTACGCACGCTGATAGGTCCAATGTCTAACTACATGCAACATCCATGCTCTCGATTGAACTTCAACCAAATTTTGTATTCTGTACCTTAAGAGATGGAACTAAGAATATATTCAGGCACCAGGGCTGCCAACTGCTCTAATAGGCTACATTATGCCAGTTATATTTCGAACAAATTAGAAATTCCGATATTACCAACTCAATTTCGTCATTATTCTAATTAGGTCCATATAGATTAATCATTGGAATTAATCTTACATTTCGAGAAAAGTAGGCTCTTTAGTTCGTCATGGAACTTCTTGTTCACCTACTTTTCACATTTTGTAAAAATGAGGAAAAAGTAGACTTATGAGATCGATCCGGGCAAATGTGTCAGTCTGTCCTTCTGTCTGTCTGTGTGTGGGTCCCCCCGTATCAACTCCTAAACGGCTGCTGCTATCAAAACCAAATTTGGTATGAGTAAAGACCTATGCCTGAATATCTCACGGCCATATTTGAAAATGACAGCAGTGCTACTAACTGCTGAAAAATCACAATAAAATTCGAGTTCCATGTTGGATATCTCGGAAGATATGCATGGGAATTGTTTCTAAATTGACACACATATAGATAATATTACATCAGACTAATTTACAGGAGCCCATACATGAGTGTTGCCAACATGATTCTGTGCCTGCTGGTAGGTCCAATCTTTAAATGCATGTAACTTCCATAATATCTATTGAATTTCAACCAAATTTGGTGTGATTTGTGCACGGGGCAGATATGAATATGCATTCTATTAGTGTTACCACTGCTGCTAACTGTTGGAAAATGAACTCTATACATTTTTATCCTAATCTCAATATATCAGAAAGTATGCAGGCCAACAGTTCTAAACTTTGCATACATATTATATAGTACCTACAAATGTAGGTTAATTTTCTGTAACCATTATACGACAGTGCTGCCAACATGATTCTACGCGTGCTGATAGGTTTAATGTTGAATCACATGTAACTTCCATACTAATAAATGAAGTTCGTTCAAAATTGCCACATGTATAGATCATAATATTTCAATTTAAATTTGAACATCCCAAACTGATATTGTATTACTCATGCTGATAAATTCAATATTTATATACATGTAACGTGCATACTATCTATTGGATCTCAACCAAATTTTGCATGTGGATTGTGTATCTTAAGAGATGGAACTGAGAATAAATTTAGAGTCACCAGGTCTGCCAACTGTTGATTTCTTCTTCTTCTTCTTCTTCTTCTTATTATTATTGTTAGTATAAAGGTGCACCCGAATGGGGATTTTATACATTTCTTTATTTTTCTTCACTATAAAAGTAAAGGGATTTCGTTCTGTTCTTGCAGGTCGTAAAGTAATACTGTTCACATTTCTTATTGCAAGTGTACAACAGCACTGATCGTTGGCCCGATGACATTTTTTGTTCGTACAAAGTTTATGGTTAAAACCATGTATTGCCAATCTTATGAGAGCATGTCTTTGTGTCTGTGTTGAGCATTGCATCCGTCCTAAACAAGTTGATGTCGATGTCCTCTGATTTTCGTTTTCGCGCTGCTATGTATTCGTTATACGGTCGAGTAGATGGTAGTTGGAGTTTGGTCCTTAGGTCTTCGAGGAAGAACTTTTCTCTTGTTAGGGCGTATATCATTCTGTTTGGTGCACATTTTCTATAATTTTAAGAAAAGTGTGCTCTTTAGTTCATCACGGAACTACCTGTCTTTGTGGTCGTAGCGCGCACGGGGTTGGAGATGACATAAAGTGACGTATTACTAAAATATCCTCGTGTTGACTGGGAGCGAGCGTGGTGTGGGTTATTGTTTGTGGGAGAGAGGGACAGCGGTCAACGACCCGGTGTGACGAGACCGCGCCATTAGCATACAAAGCCTAAAATGGTTGATCGGGCTCTCTAATAGAGTCATTTGGTCGTACAAATTATAATAGAGATCGTGAGAAAAAATAACACTTCCTAGCTTTTGTCACAGCTCAGTCCGTTTTCACGATCAAGTACTGGGCGGGCCAAAAGAAGTGCGTAACCAGGGCTGGATTTACCAATAGGCCCCGGCATAGGGGTGCACCATGCTGAGGGGCTCTAAATTAATCCGCTATTGTTTTTGTCAAAAAATGTCCATAAAATGTTATAGAAGGCAATTTATTTTTTGTTATACGCTCTTTTTTTATCATGTTGCACTTCAAAAAGTTCTTTGTACAGTTCAAAAATAGACCAAACAGACTTTTACTACTTATGATTTTTAAAAAATCAATTTCGTATAATTTTATGATTTAAATTAAACTTTCCAAAATTTTGACACTTCAGCAAAAAATGTTTTGCAACAGCAGATTTTTCGACTTCATCTTTTGAACAGGAATTGAATATTAATATCAGTTTAATTTGAATAATTTATTACGCATAGTTGTATGATGTAGAGTATTTTATATCTGAATATCTGTAAGTGTATCTTCTTCTTAAGTATTCAATCCATGGATTGGTCTGCGGCAGTTCTCCAGTCGGCTCTATTTATAGTTTTCCTCTTCATCTCTTTATAGCTTCTGCATCCTACATCAGGCATGATTTGCTGTACATATTGTAGGCGTGGTCTTCCTCGACATCGTTTGCCTTCAACCATTCCCTCCAATACCGTTTTCAGCAGGCTATCGTGTCTCAAAATATGTCCTATCAGTCTAGTCCTCCTCTTCTTTATGCTTTTCCATAAGGTATACATTTCCTCCACCTTTTTAAATACTTCAGCATTCGTTATTTTTTCTGTCCAGCTAATTTTTAGCATTCTTCGACAACACCATTGTTCAAAAGAATTTAACCTCCTTTTTTCGTCTTTTCCAATTAACCACGTTTCGCAACCATAAAGGGCAATACTCCAAACATACGCTTTTAATAATCGTTTTCTGGTTTTAAGATTAATGGAATTTGTAGTGAATAAACGTTTCTTTTTGTGAAATGCTAATTTGGCTTGTAAAATTCTACATTTGATTTCTTTCTTGCTTCTTCCATCTTTGGTAATTTTGCTTCCAAGATATTTAAATTCTTGAACATTTTCTAGTGTTTTGTTGCCCACCAGTAATTTCATACTTGAGACTTAAATGGTTTTAACTTATTTTAATATCTCGTTGGCCTGTTTATTTATAGTTTATATATACTAATTTAGAAAGAATTGATTTTCTCATTATTTTAATTTATTTAATTGATTTTACTTCACGATACATTAGAATAAAATAATAACTACCTTCACAAAGACCTTTCGGAGGTCTAAATTCTCCTTCCTTCACTATGGTATGAAGAGGGGGCGACAAAAACCCACGGGCGTAGGAGTGCATAAAATATAAATCCGGCCCTGTACGTAACACTTGGATAGATTCAAAGAGTGATCACAATATTATGTTGCATTGTTCTGTACACATTTGACATGAGATAGTTTCTAATACAACGATATAATGATGTGCCACAGGAATCAGTATTGGCCCCAGTTCTCTTCAACCTCTACATCCATGGCTTACCATCAACCTCATCTATGCAGATGACATTGCACTGGTAGCTCAAAGCAGACATTTTGAGGATGGAGAAATAATAGCGATTCATTGACATGATGCTGTTCCCCGCGTAAAGAAAGTACAGTACAGTGTCCATCATGATTTTTGCCACATTTGCAACTTCACCTGTACCACGATTTAATTTTGTAATATAGATCTTTAACTTGTCTCTCCAGTATTGACAGGACTGCAAATTTACAGAATTTAATACTTTCTAGTCGAAATATGGACTATATTGATTTTAATGACGAAGAATATGGCCCAAAATACTGCCCAGAAACTGACAGTTGAGAAAGGTGGAGTAAAGAGGAGTTATATCGCCGTTATAAAAAGGCAGACATCAGTAGAGAGAAGAAGATTACAAAGGTTAGGATACATTATCAGAGCAGAAGGTACTGTATTCTCCCGAACCGTATGTTCAATTTTCAACCAACGGGGAAACGTCCAAGAGGTCGACCAAGAACAAGATGGAAAGATCAAGTTATGTTGGCACTGAACCAGGTGGATCCAGATGCAAGTATGGAAGATGCCAGGGATAGAAATCGTTGGTCTAATATATGCAACCATTATTTGAGAAGCTGAAATCATTCTTCCCGTTATGAAGTACAATGTTATGTCATTTATATTGTATTCAAGAATAATTGTATTCCCTTGTTTTTCTACTATGGGTTTTAATGGCCTGTTACATGCAACGATGATGAAGAATATGGAACATATTATGTGCTGAACTTCCACATATGGAACAAGTAGTTCCGTGAAGAACTATACAGCCTATTTTCATATATCCTACCCATGTTAATTGCCTCCATCAACTTACAAAATTTCAGTTTGATTGTTGTGATAGATTCGTAGATATTGTGAACCGTCTAAATATTTCAGATGGTCGCCAGGATGGATTTTTATTTATATACTATTAAATGAAGATTATTGTGTAGCCTACGTGTGGTATTCAGACTTCAATCGCATGATTAGGACACAAGAAGTAAAAACGAGATTTTAAAATTTCGCACAGCTGCCATCTTGTGGTCATGAAAACAATTGAAATAATTTAGATTCCAGTGGATTAACATTTGTAAAAGAATTTAACGTGCAAAGTTTCACTGCACTCGGATGGTTAAATCGCGGAAAACGTCCATTTAAATATTTATACTTCGCGTCGCCGCCATGTTAGATTTGTGCTCACCAGGTTACTGAAAGTCATATAGCTGAACTTATGTTCAAAGCCTCTATGAACTCAAAAAAATTCAGTTTGATTGTTGTAAAAGATTCGTAGATATTGAGATCTGACAAAATATTTCGGATGCTTGCCATTTTGGGTTGTTATATGTATAGGTCATAGAGTTATGTACCATTAAAGGAAAATTATTGCGTAGCTTCATTATTCAAACTTTCACTTCGATCGCATGATTGCGACACAAGAAATAAAACTTAATTTTAAAATTTCGCACAGCCGCCATCTTGAAGTTATGTAAACAATTGAACTAAATTAGATGCCAGTGCATTACAATATGTATAATCATTTACTGTGCCACATTTCACTGCGCTCAGATCGTTAAATCACGAGAAAAGTCTATTAAAATGTTTCAACTTCGCTTGGCCACCATGTTCGTTTTGTAATTTACAGGTTTTTTAAAGTTACATAGATAAACTTGTAGCAGTGCCCTTTATCACCGTACAAAATTTCAGGTTGATAACAGTAATAGTTTCGGAGATATTGAATGCCAGTGAAATATTTCGCACAACCGCCATTTTGAGGTTAGGTAAACAATTGAACTAAATTAGACGCCAGTGCATTACAGTGAGTATATACATTTGCTGTACCATGTTTCATTAGGTTTGGATGGTTAAATCGCGAGAAAAGTCTATTTAAAAGTCTCAACTTCGCTTGGCAGCCATGTTGGTTTTGTTGTTACCAGGATTTTGAAAGTCTCATAGGTGAACTTCTAGTAGTTCCCTTTTATCACCGTACAAACTTTCAGGGTGATATCGGTAATAGTTTCGGAGATACTGAATGCTGGTGAAATATTTCGCACAGCCGCCATGTTGGATTGGTGAGACACAATAAAATTTGAAGGGGTCGGCCAGAATGGTGCTATGATCTTACCAAGTTTCATTGAAATCGCTTCAGCCGTTTAGAATTTATTAGGGTGGGACACACGCACACCATCACACACACACGCGCGCGCGCACACTGACACACGGACAAAAGGTGATCTCATAAGCCTTTTTTTTTCATAAAATGAAAATAGGCTAAAAGTATGGACAACAACTGCTCCACTTCTCAACTCCACACGTCATGATTCGTAAAGTTGGTACAAAATATTGTTAAGATTAGCTTCTTACATAGAAATCTGTTCCCAGCTAAGGAGACGTCCTAATACAATATCTCGATTTTCTCCCTAGTGTTACACTGCACACAGGATGTGAGCCGTTTGCAATTTCTCAGGAGATTGTGAAGTCTTCCCAAGGTCTCATACATGTTTGACCTCATCATAATGCATCCGCTGGTTCTCTTCATAGTTTTAGATCACGACTCGCTACTGCTTGCTACTTCATTATACATTACCTCGCAATTATACACGAACACTACTGGCTTGCTGCTGCTTCGCATCACATAAGTAGAGTCGTTATCGTGTATGAAGCCATTTTCTTTTCAGCATTGCCTTAGAAATCGAAGTTTAATGCTTTTCAGTCGGTCAACATGATTGTACCCAATTGTAATGGGTTATTTGTAAGAGTATTATCTCTACATAGTATTAACAAGAAGTTCCGTGAAGAACTATACAGCCTACTTTTCATGCCAATGATTATTCTACAGTATATGAACCTATCTAGAATAATGACGAAATTAAGTTGGTAATATCGAAATATCTAATTAGTTCAAAATATACCTGGTATAATGTAGCCTAATAGAGCACTACAGTTGGCAGCCCTGGCGACTGAATATATTCTTAGTTCAATCTCTTAAGGTACAGAATACAAAATTTGGTTGAAGTTCAATGGACGTTACATGCAGTTAGACACTGGATCTATCAGCACGCGTAAAAGCATGTTGCCAACAATACCATGCGTGTGCTGGTCAGAAATAATCTGAACTATTATGATATCTTGTTGTGCCAATTTTGGATGAAATCCATATGTTAGTATAGAAGTTACATGTATTTTAAAATTGGACATATCAGCAGGCATAGAATCATGTTGGCAGCACTGCCTTGTATTAATTACTCCAAATTAATCTAGAATGTCAGGTGCTATACGTGTGCAAAGTATAGAGCTGTTGGCTTGCATACTTTCTGGTAAATTGATATTAGTGTAAAATAAATATAGACAGAATTTATTAACAGTTGGCAGCCCTGATTGCTCTTAACAATACTTATAGTCATATCTGTTATGGTACACATAGCACATACGAAATTTGGTTGAAATCCAACTGATAGTATAGAAGTTACATGTATTTAAAAATTGGTCGTATCAGCAGGCTTATAATCATGTTGGTAGAACTGACGTATATAAGTTACTCGAAATTAATCTAAAATGTCAGAATATAGGCTACGTGTGCATAGTTTAAAGCTGTTGGCTTGCATACTTTCTGATATATTGGTATTTGGATAAAAAATAAGAGAGCAATTATTAACAGTTGGCTGCCCTGGTGGCTCTTAAGAATACGCTCAGTCATATCTGTTTATGTACAGATATTACATACAAAATTTGGTTGAAATCCAATTGATAGTGTAGAAGTTATATGCATTGAAACATTGGACCTATCAGAAGGCTTAAAATTATTTTGGCAACACTGTCATGGTTGGTCTCCTGGAAATTAAACTGAAATAGTATTATCTACATGTGTGCCAATTTTGGAATAGCTCCCATGCATACCTTGCAAGATATCCAACATGGAGCTCAAATTTCTAGAGCGTTTTTTCAGCAGTTGGTAGCACTGACATTTTCAAAAATGGACGTGAGATATTCCGGTGCAAATCTTTACTCATTCTAAATTTGGTTTTGATTGCTGCAGCCGTTTAGGAGTTGATAGGGGGGGGGGGGGGACACCCACACACACACAGCCAGACAGACAGACACACATTTTCCCGGATCGATCTCATAAGTCTACTTTTTCCTTATTTTTGCAAAATGTGAAAAGTAGGCTAAAAATTACGACCCTTACAGTAGTCGCATATGATGTGTAACATGCCACATGAGCGACAGTACCTCGAATGCTTACATTAAATAAAAATACAGCAACAGTATGAAGATTTAATAAATCATAATTGTTTTCAGCAAATATGTTATAATGAATATTTTGACACCAAAGAACGACAACTTGAAGATGATTTATTATAGGAATATCTGTAATGGGGCCTCCAAACCTTGAAGTAAACCGTATGTGATATACATTCCACATAGCCGATAGTACGTCGTGGTACCAATCTCCGCCACCGCGCGCGCTCATTGTTTCCGTCCCATCCATTTCCGTTTCATTTTTCAAAATCACCCCCACAAAAAATATACAGATACCGAGTGGAAAGATGTTACACATCAAAAAATCCCCGATTCTTGGATGTCACGGGTAAACTCGAGAACCACTGGATGGATTTGGATGCGGTTTTCACCATTCTGTAAGGGATATCTCGAGGAATTTTTCTGTAGAAAAACACTCATTTATGATCAAAGGAAGCCGAGCAGTAACGATTTCAGCCCGTGCGCCTTTTAAGCTTACGCTGGGAAAACCGTTAATAGTACATTATGCAACGAGCCTATAATGGCCATAATTAAGACACGAGTATTTTTATAAAACGAGCGTATGCGAGTTTTATAATTTGCATACGAGTGTCTTAATTACCATTATAGGCGAGTTGCAAACGACTGTTTATGTTCGACGATAATTATAACTTTATTATATGTTTTAACATAAATATTCATAAATATCTGTTGAGAGTCAGCCACTTGAATTTTGTGATCGGAGAGCGAGCGCTGGGTTTGATATCTCTGTCTTTCATCTTCTCTGAACGTCCGACGCATGCGCTCTGTGTGCTTGCAATGCCATATTATGCAGGCCATATGTTTACCTCTGCCGTCCGTCAGTAATATTGTCACCGGAGTCGTTTGAAGGCAATGCGCTGTGCAGAAATTAGGGTTGGTGGTATTAAGGTACAGTGCTATTTCTTGTCTCATATTCGCCAGTTTATTTACGCGAACATATGGACGGTGCATATTCCATGTCGGTAATTTATTATAGTTCGATGTTGTGTTTATGTCCGACATGTTGGATTTTGAGCGCATCCGCGAAGGTATCGTTACCTAATTGGTCAATGAACGAGCTCTGATTGGCTGGAGAAACTGTATCGTAATGAAAAACAGTGTTATAATGACCATCATTATGATACAGTTTTCTGACACATAATAGTGAGGGTCGAACATAAAAATATTTATATACTATGAGTGTAAGAATTGTTCACCATGAAAAATATTACAAAAAAGTCCGTGACAGCATATCTCCATCTTTAGTACATCGCCCACTATAAGTGTTTTCATTTCTTCCAACAATCTCCATTCAGTGGAAATATAATTACTAGCTTCGGAGCGAGTTTACGAGCTAGCGAGCGAGCTTATCATCCCAGCTACGGCCAGTATCAAGCTGGCGAGTTTTGTCAAGTTAAGACTTCAGAGAAGAGTACAGTACATGTTTTTGGAGTTTTGCTGTTCACCTCGGGTTTTCTGAATTGCGTCTGTGACCTGCCGTCAGTGCGCCTTTTAAGCTTACAATGGGTAAACCCTTAAAGATACCGGGCGATATTTAGTACCTTGAATATTTAGATTAATAAATACACTTGAATGACCAGTTTCAATCGTCAAGCGATCATCTTCAGATCTTTTACTTTTAGGCTATTAAGTGGGTGATGGTACTTACAATATATACATTTATTTAATTAATGCTAACCCTAAAAAGTTATTTTCTAATTTTCCGTCGTAATCTTCCTCCTTACTTACGTGGAATTCCGTGGTTTTCCACTTCTACTCCAAGTACCTAAGGTAACGCCGCGGCCACTTCCTACCCAAATCTGCCTCAATTACAAATACATGGGGCAACATGATCACCATGTCGCTAAAAACCTAAGAGTCAACATCATCTTGTTGTCGGTAGTTTTCAGTTGATTTGAGAATTTATGTGGCATTGAAAAAAATAGCGATAAATGGATGGGGTGGAGAAACGAAGATGGATAGGAGGAATACGAACCAGTAATGTGCCGTCTTTTCTAAAGCCCTTTATCCAGGTTTGTATAATTAAGCCCCGTCTAACGACAATACTGGCAGAAGTATGAATGGGTAGCTATTCCTGTATTGTCATTAACTGTAATTACGTCGTCTCCAAGGCTATATAGAGTAGGTACAGTCCCTGCATTTCCTGTCGCCAGGACTCTGGTTTTATTGGTTACTCTTGTCATAGTTTCCGCTGTCTACTGTACCGTAATGATCCGCGCGGTTTCTCTCCGCGAGCCGTCTTTTTTGTCCGCGATGTTATGCAATGGGGGAGAAGAAGAAGATTACAATATATTATGATTGTAGCAAGAAATACGCTCACGTTTTAAAAGTTAATTAAAGTTGGCAGTACTGGAGGAGAGGGTGTTGATATCGCTAGGAAGAAGTCAAGTCACTAGTAAAATGAGTAGAGAAATATAATTACTGTATGATGTTCAGACAAAAGTCTTTTTTCCAAACTTAAATAAAGATCCTACATTACAAAAGGAAATTGGGTTGTACATATTCGGATTAGTGCAAAAACCCAACTGTTCAGTCAATAATCCAATTATTCGATGAACAAGCCGAATAATACAGACGTTCGAATAATTATAATAGACGTAGAAAGAAAGAAACAAAGAAAGAAAGAAAGAAAGAATGAAAGAAAGAAACAAACAAAAAAAGGTCAAAGAAAGACAGAAATAAAGAAACAAACAAAGAGAAAAGTAAAAAAGAAAGAAACAAACAAGCAAACAATGAGGAACAAAGAAAGAAAGCATAAAGTAAAGAAAGTAATTAAGATTAAAGGAAGGAAGGAAAGAAAGAAAGAAAGAAAGAAAGAAAGAAAGAAAGAAAGTAAGCATAAAGTAAAGAAAGTAAGTAAGCTTAAAGGAAGGAAGGAAAGAAAGAAAGTAAGATGGAAAGAAAGAAAGAAAGAAAGAAAGAAAGAAAGCATAAAGTAAAGAAAGTCATTAAGCTTAAAGGAAGGAAGGAAAGAAAGAAAGAAGGAAAGAAAGAAAGAAAGAAAGAAAGAAAGAAAGAAAGAAAGAAAGAAAGAAAGAAAGAAGTAAGCATAAAGTAAAGAAAGTAAGTAAGCTTAAAGGAAGGAAGGAAAGAAAGAAAGTAAGATGGAAAGAAAGAAAGAAAGAAAGAAAGAAAGTAAAGAAAGTAATTAAGCTTAAAGGAAGGAAGGAAGGAAAGAAAGAAAGAAAGAAAGAAAGAAAGAAAGAAAGAAAGAAAGAAAGAAAGTAAGCATAAAGTAAAGAAAGTAATTAAGATTAAAGGAAGGAAGGAAAGAAAGAAAGAAAGAAAGAAAGAAAGAAAGAAAGAAGGTAAGCATAAAGTAAAGAAAGTAAGTAAGCTTAAAGGAAGGAAGGAAGGAAGGAAGGAAAGAAAGTAAGTAAGAAGGAAAGAAAGAAAGAAAGAAAGAAAGAAAGAAAGCATAAAGTAAAGAAAGTAATTAAGCTTAAAGGAAGGAAGGAAAGAAAGAAAGAAAGAAAGTAAGTAAGCTTAAAGGAATGAAGAAAGAAAGAAAGAAAGCATAAAGTAAAGAAAGTAAGTAAGCTTAAAGGAAGGAAAGAAAGAAAGAAAGAAAGAAAGAAAGAAAGCATAAAGTAAAGAAAGTAAGTAAGCTTAAAGGAAGGAAAGAAAGAAAGAAAGAAAGAAAGAAAGAAAGAAAGAAAGTAAGCTTAAAGGAATGAAGAAAGAAAGAAAGTAAGCATAAAGTAAAGAAAGTAAGTAAGCTTAAAGGAAGGAAAGAAAGAAAGAAAGAAAGAAAGCATAAAGTAAAGAAAGTAAGTAAGCTTAAAGGAAGGAAAGAAAGAAAGAAAGAAAGAAAGTAAGTAAGCTTAAAGGAAAGAAAGAAAGAAAGAAAGAAAGAAAGAAAGATAGAAAGAAAGCATAAAGTAAAGAAAGTAAGTAAGCTTAAAGGAAAGAAAGAAAGAAAGAAAGAAAGAAAGAAAGAAAGCATAAAGTAAAGAAAGTAAGTAAGCTTAAAGGAAGGAAAGAAAGAAAGAAAGAAAGAAAGAAAGAAAGAAAGAAAGCATAAAGTAAAGAAAGTAAGTAAGCTTAAAGGAAGGAAAGAAAGAAAGAAAGAAAGAAAGAAAGAAAGAAAGAAAGAAAGAAAGCATAAAGTAAAGAAAGTAAGTAAGCTTAAAGGAAGAAAGAAAGAAAGAAAGAAAGAAAGTAAGAAAGAAAGTAAGAAAGAAAGAAAGAAAGAAAGAAAGAAAGTAAGAAAGAAAGTAAGAAAGAATGGAAGATAGAGATAACAAGTGATGCTATGATAAGGATCTCTCAGGCTCAATGGGAAGAGGTTAACCCCCAATTCCGGCTCTGACAACGAATTTATTTCTGGTCTAAGGGATGAAACGGAACACACTCAGGCGCATGAGGCAAAACTGAGAGGAGGCGGGTTCGATTCCTACCTCAGCCATCCTGGAAGTGGTTTTCCGTGGTTTCCCACATCTACTCCCGGCATAGATTAATAGCCTGAGTGTAAAGAATCTGACGATGATCGCTTGACGATTGACATTTAGGCCTAAATGCCTTTTATCAGACGAATTTAACATTCACCCAAGTAGACGGGGCTGATGACCACGAGGTCCTACGTCCCTAAGCAACATCTAAGAGTAACACCAAGCAACTTGGTGGCTAAGTTGGCAATACTGCTTTGTATTTTTTTTTTCAGATCAGACATGAAACCTTGGTTGGTTGGTTCCTCAGTTTAGGGGCTGCGACAACGCGGTCATGTAGCCCCGTGTACTTTGGGTGTGTGTAGAATCTGTCTGATAACCGGTGTTAATTGTGATGTCTGTATTACGGTAGGTGTGTTAAGTGTAATTCAGGTAAGGACTACAGGCGATCAATTTCAAGTAGTTCCTACTTTTCATACCAGATGATACCGTCAACGACACCTAGCTGTGACCTTGGTTACTAGATGTCACCGCAACCAGCACCTGGTGGCAAACGTTGGAACTTAATAGAGCGTTAATCAAATCTAATTCACAATTCACACAATTGTAGTTAGTGGAAGGTAGTTTTACATGCCATAAATCTATGACATGGGCCCGTCGGCTTTACTTCCCCTCCGAAGGAAGGCATACGGAGGGATTTTTAACGCACTTAAGAAGTCAAACGACTTCGACTGGGTTTGAACCCGCGATCTTGGGCACAGACGCTCAGCGCCACCGAAGCCGCTAACTTGACACCTTAAGACATGGTTTACGCTCATACATTTGTAAAGCAAGAAATATATGATAAGTTTGTAAGCCACCAAGGAACGAACTGTCATACACACAACATAAATCGTGGATCCACCTGGCCGTGCTGCCAAAGAAGATATAGAATCATATTTTATCTCCTGGCCCGTCTGTACCTCAAGCTACTAAGATAAGACAACCTCTACTGTGCATGTGCTACTGCATTCACCAGTAAAGATAAGAAAACTGCAGTCCTGTGTAGAACTACCAACTTGGTAGTTAAATCTATTTTTCGTTTTTGTTTTGTATCTGGTTTGCGTGGCTCAGCGGTAACGTTCTCACCTGCTGTGCCCAAGGTTGCCGGACCGAATACTGGAGCAGGCAACTGGCATTTGAGGATGCGCAAAGAAGATGTTAACAAGTAGTTCTGTGAAGAACTAAATAACCTATCTTCATATATGCTACGTATGTTAAATGCCTCTATCAACATACAAAATTTAGTTTGATTGCTGTCATATATTGATAACCGTCTAAATATTTCGGATGGTCGCCATGTTGTATTTTTATATATGTAGGCCATAAAGTTATGTACTATTAGATGACAATCATTGCGTAGGTTCATTATTCAAACGTTGATTTCGATCGCATGATTAGGACTCACGAAATAAAAAGTTAATTTTAAAATTTAGTCTATCATAGCCGCGATCTTGAAGTTATGTAAACAATTGGACTAAATTATATGTCAGTGCATTACAATGTGCATAAACATTTGCTGTACCAGGTTTCACTGCGCTCGGATGGATAAATCGCGAGAAAAGTCTCTTTGAAATTCGCATGGCCGCCATGTTCGTTTTGTACTTAACAGATTTTTGAAAGTCACTTGGGTGGTTAACTTCTACAAGTGCTCTTCATCACCGTGCAAAGTTCCAGGGTGATATCAGTAATAGGTTCGGAGATATAGAATGCTGGTGAAATATTTCGCACAGCCGCCATGTTGGATTGGTGAGACATAATAAAATTTGAAGGGTACGGTCGGGGTCGGCCAAAATAGTACTATGACCTTACCGAGTTTCATTGAAATCGCTCCAGCCGTTTGGAAGTTATTAGGCGGAGAGACACTTACGGACGCACTCACACACACATAAACACGCACACGCTTGCGGAACGTGGAAGTTTACACGAAATATCACTACCAGGGCTGCCAAATATTGATAAATACCCTCTATCGATATCAGTAGATCGTTGTCTGCGCTTGCCTTTGTTGCCATGGTAACTACGTATCGAACGTTTTCCACGATAATATTCCAGATATAGCCCAAAAACCTAATATCCACGTTAAGAGAATTGATTGCTACAAGAATCATTAAAATTGATCAGCTAGAACGTATGAAATACAGAAGACAAGAGTACTCAAAATTCAGGAATAATGAAAAAGAGAGAACCTGAAATAATTATGTATCCATAGAGTAGAGATCAATCATATGTGTACGGATTTATGAGCACATATCGGGGGGAAAAATTCAACTTTTATAATAATCTTGACCGTAGGACCAAAGTTTCAAGATAATACCGCTAAGATAATATGCAGGGTCTTTCATATAAAATAAGAGCGCCATGCGGCGGCTTTGTTAACCGCTGCTGCGGTCATCTTGGCCGAGCTTGTGGCGCGCCAAGGCCCCGTGCTTTAAGCGTGTGTACAATCCTATATGATGCAGCGGCCTTGCTATAGAGCATCCAGCGTTTAGAAAAGACTGTGGAGCCTTATGGCGACAGTGTTGCTAACTCTAGGCAGAGGTAGCGCTGACGTCATACGTTATCTTCACCCGCTTCGAGTAGGCCTACTGCGCTTTCATAAGTTAGCGACACAACACAACCCCAGCAGCTACCTGAAATAGAACACGCCCAGGAAGGAGCAGTGTAGCAGGTGATAACGGATTGGACCAGTATTAAGGATGCCGTACGCGAAGAGAACCAATAACGACATTCATTTCGTTGTGATATGACGCATTACAGATTGACAGATGTCGAGAGCACAACCCTTCCTTCCTTCTCGGATGTATGCTGACGATGTTAACAATTTTTACGTCAGCAATACGTTGATCAGCACCTTTTTGTTGTTGTTATTAGTTAGGCTATAATTTAGTTGCTTTCAATTCTATTCTTGTTGTTTTGTTTAGATAAATATTTGTAATATTGTAGTGAGTTAGCCATGCGGTTAGGGGCGCGCAGCTGTAAGCTTGCATTCGGGAGATAGTGGGTTCGAACCCAACTGTCGGCAGCCCTGATTCGGTCGAACAGAAAATAAAACAGACACACAACAATAACAGCAATGACGGATAGTGCTTCAGAACTTATATTACCGGCGGAACTGAACACGTGCTCCACTCCGGGCGAGCATGCAGCACTGGACAAGGCTCTTCCTTCCAGCGTGCTAACCTCGAAATTTTTTAAATTACTAAGACGTAATATAAACGATACTTATATGCAATAACAAAGGTAATCAATTGGCAGATAATTATAGGAAGCTATTATGACGAAAAATATATATGTTCAGAGTTCCTTCACGACAAAAGGTGAAGTAACAAAACCAGTGTAGGGGGGATTTCCGTTTAAAGTAAAAGCCCATAAGACCCACAGTCTTTTCTAAACGCTGGATGCTCTTATAGCGTGTGTACGATGCTGTAATCTTACTTTAGTTAGTTAGTTATTGTTGATGAAACCGAAACCCTTACTTGTGCTAATTTTGTGAGTGATTTATTCGGAGACCGTTCAAGATTCTCGCCAATGTCATCTAGCTCATCCTCTGTAAAAACTGTTCGTGTGCGGGCATGTTTTTATTGAGCACCGAGACAGTATTGTCAAACTTATTTGCAATTACGTAAATCTGTGCTAGTGAAGGTGGCACTTCGTCGGGAAATTGCTGAACAAATGCATCACGTACCCGCCGAACCGACTCGTACTTAAAATAAGTTTTACATAAAAAATATACGATGTTGCAATGATAACTGTCTCACCATGTTAGCACTTGAGGTTTAGACTGGTGACTCAGCACCTGCACGCTTATTGCAAGGTCAAGTTTGGTAATGTCAATCTGTTATTTTTATACAGACCATCGGAACTTGAAAAAAAAAAAAAAAAACAGCCCTCGTATGCACTATGCGCGCGCTTTCAATACTACAGCAGGGGGCCAAGGTGACCGCAGCTGTGGTTAACAAAGCCGCCGCTTGGCGCTCTTATTTTATATGAAAGACCCTGTACATCAAGAATGAGACTTTCTGCATGAAAATTGAAAAACTCTCAGATACTATGCGAAAAAGGAGGATAAAATATTACGGTTTTCTTCTCAGAATGATCATTGATTTCTTCCGTAACCACAAAATAAAACCCACATGGTTTAAATAAACTGAAAAAGACCCAGTAGAATTAAAAATTAGGCGGCTTCGGTGGCGTAGTTGGTAGCATGCTGAGCTTCTATGCCCAAGATCGCGGGTTCAAACCCGGCCGAAGTCATCGGATTTTTTAAGAGCGTTAAAATCCCTCCGTATGCCTTCCTTCGGAGGGGAAGTAAAGCCGACGATCCCATGTCATAGATTAATCGCATGATAAAAGAACCTTCCACTAACTACACTGTGTGAAGCTAAATTATAGGTTAGATTTGACTAATGCTCTTAGGTTCCAACGTTCGTCGCCAGGAGACGACTGCGGTGGTATCTAGTAACGAAGTTCGGAACTAGTTAGTCGTTGGCGCTGGCGTTTGGTAGCAAAAGTTGGAACCACTCGATACATCGAATGTCTACAGTCCTTACTTGAATTAAGAACAGATAACACACCCTAATACAGCCATCACAATAACACCGGTTATCAGACAGATTCAACACACACCCAAAGTACACGGGGCTAAATGACCGTGTTGTCGCAGCCCCTAAACTGAGGAACAAACCAGAATTTCCGAAGCCGTCAGTTTTTTAAGAGCGTTAAATATCCCTCAGTATGCCTTCCTTCGGAGGTGAAGTAAAGTCGGCGGTCCCATGTCATAGATTTATGGCATGTTTAGAGAACTTTCCACTAATTACACCTGTGTGAAACTAAATTGTATTGGTTAAGAATGTAAACAACGCTCTTAGGTTGCTACGTTCGTTGCCAAGAACCGACTGCGGTGGCGTCTAGTAGCTAAGTTCTGAACTAGGCCTAGTAGTCATTGACGGTGGCGTTTGGCGGCAAAAGTAGGAACTATTTGAAAAATTCAAAGTTGCAGTCCATACTTGAATTAAAAAAAAAAGATACACACACTAATACAGTCATCACAATTAACATCGGTTATCAAACAGATTCTACACACACCTAAAGTACACGGGGCTACATGACCGCGTTGTCGCAGCCCCTAAACTGAAGAACCAACCAACCAAACCAGAATTAAATAATATAGAAAATTCACTACTCAATCGAATAGCTAAAATATTTATTAAAGACGAGAATATATGGTTCCTAGACAAATCTACACTAAAATCCAAACCCATCATCTCGGAAGGAGAGAGGAAACGAAGATCAGAAAGAATGAATATATACCGGGCACTAAGGAAAGAACAATGATTGAGTCAACGTGAAACGTGAAGTGTGAAACGTGAAACGAAAGAAGAAGAATGTTGATCATAACGTAAAATAGATATTTTCTTATCCTACCAAGTATCGTTTTAAAATGGGAGACAAAAATATGTTTTTTCCCGAACACAGATGCCAAACTAAAGCACTTCACTAAATCACTACTGATGTTCCGTCACTTTCACTAAAACACTCACACACACGGAGAGAAACATCGCGGAGCGCGCGCACTTGACAATGGTAGAAGAACAACTGGTTATGCGAAAACACCTTACTGCTAGGAACAGTGACTGAAGCAGAAACCTGTATTCCTGCTTGCTTAGGTCGCACGCCTCCATACCGCACTGTTGCCAGGTGCTAGCACACGTGCCCCGTATACTTGTGTGTGTATGTAATTCATGATGATGATGATAATAATTGTTGTTTTCAGAGGCCTAACATCTAGGTTATCGACCCGTAATTGTTTGGGTGATAGTGAAATATGAGATAAGAATGAAGGCTATAACTAATACTAACTACAGACTTACATACTAGAAGAAGAAATGGTAAACAAATAAAGCAAATAACGGACAGGAAGAAAAGAAATGCCCTCAACCCTTGAAGAATGAGGATTGAGGGACTTGGAAGGAAGGAGTGCCATGAAAGGCAGATAGGAAAGGGAAAGAGGAGAGAGCCCGCCCCAAAGTCAGAGGAAAAAGGGGACAAAACGAACCCAGGTCAGGAATCCCTCGGGGTCGCCAACTCCCGAACTCACCAGCCGTGAGCCCCTGAGGGTGTAGCACTATGCAGGGTGCACCAGAAGTCGTGGGGCTGCATACAACCTGCCTCCTTAAGGGCCTTGAGCAGAAGGCAGGAGATAACATGAAAAGGGAGGAGATCAGGAAAGATGAGACAAGGGCCAATTAAGGCGGGAAAGTGAACGACTCCCTAGGCCTCGGATACCCTAATACCTTCGGGGTCGGAAGAGAACAAGAGTTGACCAAGAGAGTTCGACAGGAAAGAAAACCGAGAGGAGTCCGGCACAATTAAGTGGAGGCAATGCTGGAATCAGCTGGGGTAGCGTGGTCGCTAACCCACGTCCCACTAGATGTGAGCCCCTGTGGGATATGTAAATCAGATAAGGATTGGGAAGGAGACGGCCGTGGCCTTGAGATAGGAACCATCCCGTCAATACCACTTCCAGGATGGCTGAGGTAGGAATCGAACCGGCCTCTTCTCTGAGTGTACTCCAAGTTCCAGTTCTCTGACCAGAATTACATTTCTTGGCAGAACCTGGAGTCGAACCCGGACCTCCATGCTGACAGCAAAGAATACTAGTAAAAATTATTCATCTAGGGCATATTATTATTTAGAGGAATTTAAAACTACGATTTTCAATATGAACCAACTCCAAAAATCAAGAGCTGTTTTAGCAAATTGTTCTAAATATAATTCTACTTTGACAAATAAAACCCAAAATTAAATCTCAGCAATTTTTCTAGGTGTGTGCCGTGTCTTGTGTGGGGTTTCGCCTAGGACACCAAGCTGGCTCATCAGCGGGCTCTTGGTGTCCCCGCCCGGACCCCCACAGGAGTAACGAACTGCGCGCTACCTCCCTTTATATAGAGTGCAACTGCACTCCTTGACTGCGAGAACCAAAAGCTCAAGTCCGCTAATGAGCCAGCTTGGTGTCCTAGGCGAAACCCCACACAAGACACTGCACAAACCTAGGAAAATTGCTGAGATTAAATTCACTGGCCGTGAAAGCCAATATACCTCCAACATTATATATTGTACTATTAGTTCACTGTGGACAGTGTTAGTGATGGCAGCTGCACCACAACGGATAAAACATCACTAAGTTATTTAATACATTCCAAGTTACAAAATACCAACCTGACTATTTACTAACCATCACATATACCACACTAAAGAAACAAATCTGCAGGTGAGTAGCAGCTGACAAAAAAAAAAAAAAAAAAAAAAAAAAAAAATGCGAGCCTTACAGTAGTCGCATATGATGTGTAACATGTGACATAGAAGAAACCTCACGTGAAATTGTTGATACACCAGTATTTTATACTATTATTGGCACGAATATTAATCTATTGTAAAAGGGAGTGTTTTACAGATATTGTAGTTTATAATACGGAACTCATTTTATTAGATGATTTGTAGCTTCCACCAGCACTAGCCTAAATAAAGAATACGATATGGATCAACTAGATTAATTGACGCGACACCGCTCATAACCTTAAATTCCTTATAAACAGATCCTCTTGATTCACAGACCAACACGTAATTTCATATGGATTCTGTTAAAATGAGTGATATTGATATGATAAATATCGTTTAAAATGATAATCTGGTAGCAAAAATACCTACCCCGCCCAGGATTCGAACCCAAGATATCGAGATTCACAGTCATACGCAATAACCCCAAGGCTATTTCGACTACGCAAATATTGTGCACAAGATGGTGCCTTATTTCCATGTTCCAATAATACTGCATTACGGAATTAAGTTTCATTTATATTTTGCTTGTTTCGATAATGTTCCTGAGTGACATTGAGTTTAAAATGCCTTATGCCAATGCAATGCCGACTACTTACAATGTTTGATATTAAGGCATTTTACCATTTAAATACTGATAGAGAGGCAGGCACACTATCGAAATACGAAGGGTGCACTCTATTGTTTTCTACCCAAAATGAAGTACAGTACACATCAGTTGTTACGTCCACCTTCTCAACATAATCTCCTTGCAACTTAATGTACTTTTGCCATCGATGTGTCAGTCTCTCCAGACCTTCATGAAACCGTTCATTCGGAATGCTGTGCACCCATGCCTTGACAGCTGTGTCCAGAGGTTTCTTCATGTTCCCGAACAGGTGATAATCACTTGGAGCCAAGTCGGGAGAGTAAGGCAGCACCGTGAATCCCATTTGATCAATGGCAGCGGTGGTCTCTCGGCTAGAGTGGGGGCGGGCATTGTCATGTTGTACAAGCACACCTTTGCCCGTATTGCTGGCTGCTTAGTTTGAATGGCACGACGAAGCGCTTAAGGGTTGCCACATATGCTGCACTGTTAATCGTGGCCCCCAATTCCAGCCAGTCAATGAGGATGATGCCCTCTGTGTCCTGGAATATTGTCGCCATTCGCAAGTTGGCGATGGACTGCCCCTATGCTTCCATAGCATGGCCGCCGTTTTGCGGTTTTTTCAGAACTGGACACAGCTGTCAAGGCATGGGTACGCAGGACTCCGAAAGAATGGTTTCAGGAAGGTCTGGAGAGACTGACCCATCGATGGCAAAAGTGCATAAAGTTACAAGGAGATTGTGTTGAGAAGGTGGACGTAACAACTGCTGTGTAATGAACTTCAATTGGGTAGAAACAATAAAGTGTAACACAATATCGTACGCCCTTCGTAGAACACGAGAATCATGGGTGTGTATTTTTAACAAAGTTCATACATGTTATTGATCCAAATTGTTAATTATGGGGTTTGAAGCCATTTTTAGCCTACTTTTCACATTTTGCAAAAATGAGGAAAAAGTAGACTTATGAGATCGGGCAAATGTGTGTGTGTCTGTCTGTCTGTCTGTCTATCTGTCTGTCTGGCTGTGTGTGTGTCCCCCCCTATCAACTCCTAAACGGCTGCAGCAATCGAAACAAAATTTGGTAGGAGTAAAGATCTATTCCTGAATATCTCACGGCCATATTTGAAAATGATGTCAGTGCTACCAACTGCTAAAAAATCGCAATTGAAATTTGAGCTCCATGTTGGATATCTTGGAAAGTATGAATGGGAGCTATTTCAAAATTGGCACACGTACAGATCATAATATTTCAGTTTAATTTCCAGGAGGCTAAACATGGCAGTGTTGCCAAAATGATTATAAGCCTCCTGATAGGTCCAATTTTTAAATGCATATAACTTCCATACTATCAATTGGAATTCAACCAAATTTCGTATGTTGTATGTGTACATAACCAGATATGACTGAGCGTATTTTTAAGACCTACCAGGGCTGCCAACTGTTAATAAATGCTCCTAATTTATTTTATCCAAATACCAATATATCAGAAAGTATGCAAGCCGACAGCTTTAAACTATGCACACGTATAGTACCTGACATTCTATATTAATTTGGAGTAACTTATATACGTCAGTGCTACCAACATGATTGTAAGCCTGCTGACAGGTCCAACTTTAAATACATGTAACTTCCATACTATCATTTGGATTTCAACCAAATTTCGTATGTGCTATGTGTACCATAACAGATATGACTATGCGTATTCTAAGGAGCAACCAGTGCTGCCAACTGTTTATATGTGCTGTCCCTATTTTTGTTACCCTAATATCAATATATCAGAAAGTATGCAAGCCAATATCTCTAAACTTTGCACACGTATAGTACATGGCATTCTAGACGAATTTGGAGTAACTAATATACGTCAGTGCTGCCAACATGATTCTAAGCCTGCTGATAGGTCCAATTTTAAAATGCATGTAACTTCTATACTAACTAATGGATTTCATTCAAAATTGGCACAACAATAGATCATATTATTTCAGATTATTTCTGACCAATACATGCATGACATTGTTGCCAACATCATTTTATACGCGCGCTGTTAGATCCAATGTTTAACTGCATGTAACGTCCTTGCTATTCATTGGACTTCAACCAAATTTTGTATTTTGTACCTTAAGAGACGGAACTAAGAATATATTCAGTCATCAGGGCTGCCAACTGTAGTGCTCTATTAGGATACATTATGCCAGGTATACAGTATTTCGAACTAATTGGAAATTTCGATATTAGCAACTTAATTTCGTCATTATTCTAGATAGGTTCATATTCTGTAGAATAATCATTGGCATGAAAAGTAGGCTGTATAGTTCTTCACGGAACTTCTTGTTCAGTGTTGACTTGGTAAACAAAAGTTTGGTGCTTTTCATGAAAAAAAAAATGTACATGAGATTAATAAATACACTAGGATGACCAGTTTCGATCGTCAAGCGATCATCATCAGATCACCGACAGTAGTGGCTACGCGGGCTAAAAGCACTCCGTTAGGTCAAGGGGCCAAGCTCTCTGCTGACTCGGTAGATGCGTGGGTTCGAGCCCCCACCGTCGGCTGTCCTTGAAATGGTTTTCCGTGGTTTCCCATTTTCAACACCAGGCAAATGCTGGGACAGTACCTTCTGACAGGCCACGGCCGCTTCCTTCCACATCCTTGCCCTGTTTCATTCATCTTCATCCATTCAATCTCTCATCCCGACGCGCAGGTCGCCCACGGGCGTCGACTAGAAAGACCTGCACTCGGCCTCTCAGGAGGCTACACGACAAAAAAAAATCATCAGATCCATTACACTTAGGCTATAAAATCTATGTCTGGAAAATACGGGTGATAATATTTACAATATGTACACTTAGTTGCAGTATTAGTTGAGATAATGCAACTCGTTAGTTATAGTCTATGTGATGTTTTGGTGAGATACTGGAAGTGGTGATTGACCTCCGGGATTTGCCTGTTTGGAGTGACTTAAGTGGTTGTTGTGAATGGTCAATTCTGAATGTACTGTATTGTACAGGCTACGTATCAGGTTAGGGTCTTGTGCGGTCCGGCAGCGAGCAGTTCACTTGGACACGCCACTGACTGGTCTGCTATCTCGTTGCGCTGCTTCACCCTCCCCGCATTCCTAAGTGCTGTGTGTACCAAGTCCAGGTGTACCTGTAGTGGGTTGGCAAGTCTAGACATGACGGTGTATATTACTGTATTCAGGACGGTCTTCAACTATTACAATTATTATACTTAATGCATTTTCTATTATGGCCTATGGAGTATGAATGGCAAATATCTAAATATTTGTCAATTTACTAAGCAGAAAGGCACATATATACAAATTGATAATTTATCTCTAAAAAGTACCAAACTGTTGAATTCTCAGTTTTGCCTCACAAGGCTGAGTGTACCCCGTTCCAGCCCTCAGACCAGAATTATAATTTGTTGGCAGAGCCGAATTCAGAATTCCAGGGCGGCAGCTAAGAATGCTAGCCACTACACCACGAGGTAGTCTGATTTCCGTCTTAATATTGTTTATAACTTAGCCAATAAGTTTATATTAGGTTACAATAAAATTTACAATTATGTTATGCTTTCTCCAAAGCACTTAATTCTAATTGGCTTTTTTCGGGGGGGGGGCGCTGGAGCCCCCGTAGCTCCCCATTATATACGCCCCTGGGCCGTATTGTATAAGGTGCGTTCAAAAAGAGTAACGAGTTGGAGGCTGTAATGCGGAAACCGGTGACGACATCGGCTAATTGTGGCGTGTGTAACGAGGTGTGGTTCCGACCAGAGCGTGGAAGGTCACAGCCCGTGAGCAGCAGCATGCATCAATCGTCCAACGCTGCCAGTCGCATTGCAAATAGTGATATGGAGGCGTCAGACGAAGAGCAAAGGGGTGTTATTCGTTTTCTGACAGCGAAAGGAGTAGGGGGAACGGACATTCATCGCCGAATGTCACAAGTGTCTGGCGAACACTGCATGTCCCTTGCAAGGGTCAAGGCTTGGCACAAGCGCTTCAGGGAAGGACGGGTGTCGTTAGCCGATGATGCCCGGTCTGGGGCACCCACCTGCATTACCGATGGCAACGTTCAGCTGGTTGATGCACTCATTACCCAGGACCGCCGAGTGACAGTGAATGCCATAGCCACCGTGGTCGGATTGAGCGTCGGAAGTGTGCACACCATCATGAAGGAACGACTGCACTTGCGGAAAGTGTGTGCCCCACAGTCTTCAACCACACCAGGAAGCATATCGAATGGCCTACTGTCTTGGTCTTGGTTGGACGATTAATGCATGCTGCTGCTCGCTTTGTATGGTCACGTGACGTGCACGCGTGCCCTCTAGCGACGGGCTGTAACCCTCCACACTTTGGTCAGAACCACACCTCGTTACACACACCACGATTAGCCGATGTCGTCACGGGTTTGTGCATTGCAGCCTCCGCTCGTTACTTTTTGAATGCACCTTATACATATTCACATATTTCGGTGCTCCCTGGTCTTGGGAATAGCATTTTCCCGTCTGCCCAACCTTGTACAAGCAGAGTCCTTTTCTCGACCACATTTAAAACAGCCCCGCACGTCCTCATCGCCGGCAGTAAAGATTTTTAAAATATGCATCGCTCGACCCACATCGCACAACACGGAACATAAACGTCAGGTGCAGCCCAAACCTGTAATTCATGTTATTACCGAGTGTTCTTCTTACTGGACAAGTCCGACGTCACATGCACACTTTTATTGGCATGAAAGATGAGGGTAGCTGACGTTAAAAACCAAACATGTCTTTTGTCTAAAACTCGGTTGGTTGGTTCCTCAGTTTAGGGGCTGCGACAACGCGGTCATGGTGCCCCGTGTACTTTGGGTGTGTGTAGAATCTGTCTGATAACCGGTGTTAATTGTGATGGCTGTATTAGTGTATGTTACCTGTTTTATCATTTTAAATGATCTTGTCGACTTCGTCGTTACGCTGGAGTCTGGCGTTACGTTACGGTGACGGGACGAAATGTACCCAGATGCACTGAGGTGTGTGACGTCATAGTACCGCTTGGTGCATGTGTTCCCAACAATCTCTACTTCGTTAGTATAAGACAAAAATCCCCGATTTTTGGATGTCACGGGTAATCTCGAGAACCACTGGATGGATTTTGATGCGGTTTTCACCATTCTGTAAAGGATATCTCGAGGAAAGATTCTGTAGAAAATAATGTATGTATGATCAAAGAAAGCCAAGCAGTAACGATTTCAGTGAAAAAGTCGAAAACAAACTTGGCGTCCGTGCGCTTATTAAGCTTACGCTGGGCAATCCGTTAAAAATATCAATATACTATGAGCGTAAGAATTGGTCAGCATGAAAAGTTCTACAAAAAAGTCCGCGAGAGCATATCTCTATCTTCAATTCATCGCCCACTATAAGTGCTTTTAGACTGGATGGAAGGCACACGTCCCCGCTCTGGTGAGCGTGACGGCATCCCGCTTGACCTTTCTTTGGCCTTGGTTTGCACTTGCCGTTCGCGAGTAATTTGAAACAAGGTAAAGTATTATAAAGCAAGATAAGTATTATGCAGATTATTTTTCTAACATGTCAAGAGTCTTTTTCTAGCATTATTCAGCATTTGTAGCATTTCAGACTGGCTGTCACTTTTTAATTCAAGTAAGGACTGGATACAGTAATTTCAAGTAGTTCCTACTTTTGCTACCAAATGCTACTGTCCACGACACATAGATTGCTGACTTGCCCACCAGATGACATCGCAGTCAACACCTGGCGGCGAACGTTGGAACTAACAGAGCGTTATCAATTCTAACCTGAAACTTGAAACTTTAGCTTCACACAGGTGTAATTAGTGGAAGGTCTTTTACATGCCATAAATCTATGACATGGGACCGCCGGCTTTACTTCCCCTCCGAAGGAAGCCATACTGAGGGATTTTTAACGCTCTTAAAAATGTGAAGACTTCGGCTGGGTTTGAACCCGTGATCTTGGGCATAGAAGCTCAGCATGCTTTAAGACCAAAAAGAGTACAAAATATGCCCTAAAACGGAAAAATATGACCTATCAATTTTAGGGATGTGTAGCAAGTATTGGAGTATTACTAACAAGCGCGATAATACAGCCGACACATTTAATCACGCAAACTGATAGAGTAGGTCGTACTGGGCGGGAGATAACTCTGAGTTTCCTGGTTTACTGAGCTAAATTTCTCCCCTGGGGTGGCATCTTACTCGATAAGACATCCGTACAGAAGCTCCTTCTCGGAATCAGGTCTTCTAAACCCGATATCTGCCTGTTACGGGAATACAGAGAGAGATATAACTACTGCACATTTTGCAAATCCCGTGTTTGAGACTCCACCAAGATAAAATGTAACTTGCCAAAATGTAAACAAAAATGCTCAAATTATAACAAAATACACAAAAACCCCTCGCTTATCCAGATTAAGAGGGACCGAAACTGATCCCTTGTTGTTGTTTGAGTCTTCAGTCTTTTGACTGGTTTGATGCAGACCTCCATGCATCCCTGTCTTGAGCTAATCCTTTCATCTCTACATAGCTACCACACCCTACATCCGAGGCAATCTAACATATTCTAACCTTGGTCTACCCCTACAGTTCTTGTCCTCAACCCTTCCTTCCATAACTAAGCTTGCTATTCCTGGGTGTGGGGGCGTGGCGGCTCAGCGGTCTAGCTGTATGCCTCTCACCAAGGCGGTCCGGGTTCGATTCCCGGTCAATGCATGTGAGATTTTCGAAGTTAAATGCCATGTCCTGTGGTTCGGATTCCACGTAAAAAGGAGGTCCCGTGGCTCATAATCACAAGATTCACGGTCACGTAAAACTACAAGCTTCCTTATTCCTGGGTGTCTTAGTATGTGTCCTACCAATCTATCTCTTCTCTTCATTAGCAGTCGCCAGATACATCTCTCCTCTCCCACTCGTCTTAATACCTCTTCGTTTGTAACCCTATCTACCCATCTGATCTTCATCATTCTCCTGTAACACCACATTTCAAATGCTTCAATTCTCCTCTTTTTTGCTGCACCAATAGTCCAAGTTTCACTTCCATAGAGCGCCACGCTCCAGACAAAGGCTTTCAAAAATTACTTCCTAATACCTAAATCTATATTCGATGTCAAGAGAATCCTTTTTTGTAGGAAGGCTTTCCTTGCCTGAGCCAACCTACTTTTTATATCCTCTTTGCTTCGTCCATCACTGGTTATTTTGCTTGCTAAGTAACAGAAGTCTCCTACTTCCTTCAGCTTTTCACCTGCCAATGTAATGTCCATAGAGGTTTCAGATTTATTTCGGCTACATTCCAGTATTTTTGTTTTACATTTATTAATTTTCATCATGTAGTCATTCCGTAAGACGGATTTTTCGAAAATCCGGATAATCTGAAAAAAAACTTAAAAACAAATTCATATTATAATAATCTATTAACATAAGTTGTAATACCTTCTTTGAATTGTTCAAAAAATATAAGAACACTTTTCTTACATTTACGACTCTGTTTTATGCACTGATATAAAATGTAAGTATTTTCTGTTTTACATTTATATAGCGTTTGCGCGCAGAATGTTCACGAACATCAGTTCTCAATTCCAGCCGAATGACGGGACAGTAGACTACCTTTGATAGGCCGTGGTCGAATTACTTCCAATTCCTGTCCTTAACAGCTATCCTTGGCGGAAAAGACATTCAAGAGTCGACCCCGTAAAGGAAATACTTTATAGTATTTTTAGCCTACTTTTCACATTTTGCAAAAATGAGGAAAAAGTAGACTTATGAGATCGATCTGGGAAAATGTCTGTCAGCCCTTCTGTCTGTCTGTCTGTCTGTCCTTCTGTCTGGCTGGCTGGCTGTGTGTGTGCGTGTGTGTGTCCCTATCAACTCCTAAACGGCAGCAGCAATCGAAACCAAATTTAGTATGAGTAATGATGTATACCGGAATATCTCAAGCCCATATTTGAAAATGATGTCAGTGCTACCAACTGCTGAAAAAAAACGCACTAGAAATTTGAGCTCCATGTTGGATATCATGGAAGGTATGCATGGGAGTGAACCCTTGCAAAGAAGCATATGAGACTCAGATTCGGGGCGTAACAGGTCATATTCGTAAGTTGCTGTCAGGGCGCTTCATTAACTTGCAGGGTAACATATAACAAAATATCATGCAGGAAAGAGTGAAGCCAGGGATAAAACAACTGAATTTAATAACAAATCACCATATTTACATAAACAATTAACAACAAAAACTCCCACTTGACTCCCGCTTAATAAAAATGCCAAAAACTTAGGCGATATCTCTGGAGAGATTAATTACCTGGACCAAGTGTCCTTAAATAAAACGATACAAAAAGTGACCATATAAGTGCGTACGCCGTTCTACATGCACCACGATGTGTACTTTGAATGCGTGATTCGTTATCATCCAGAATGACCCTTCAGACAACGAATCCGCATTTCCTAGAGCTAGACCGACACAAGGGAACACAACTACAATACTTAAATTAAACCGACACTTCCTAAATCTACTATAAACAAACACAAAATTTCCGTGTGAAATTGGACTTGAATTGCCGTAGCAACATTTACTGCCTAAAAACTTAGGACTTCTCACATAAATCAACACAAGTACATTAACACGTGACCAACAGAAAAATACTCAAATGACCGCTGTCAAAATTTACAAATACTCTACCACTACACCACACGGGTGTGACAAACAAAATTACATGAAATCGAGTCATCAACAAAGCAATAGGCAAACAGCCAACATTTACGTTAATCACAATATTCATATCCATACAAGGTACAACAATCCGTTACCCACATGGCGAACTCCCCAATTAATTATGGCTTAAAAATTAGCCATCACAATGAACAGGTTTGCTACATGAAAGCTTACAGGGTTCAGTCGGACAAAAAGGACTGCCTATCAAAATAAGTCACAGGCAAAACGGGCGGTTTGTGGAACTCTGCATGTCTGTCAACCCACGTGTCAATAACCTCGACCTCCCAGAACATGGGGTCGAACCTCGAAGAAATGTGCCCCAAAGCACAACAATACGTGAGTGTCAGAAAAACAATATGGACAAGAATCAGCAGTCTCCCAAGAGCACTCTGTCTTTCCATCTAAAAATACAACAGCAGCAAAAATATATAAGGGCGGTAGGACAACTACCCCCTCCTCACGTAGAATCAACACACACAAGACACATCAACACACACTGAATCACACGTATGGATTGTGACAGACCCTGAAATAAAAGACACAAATAATATCCACATGCTGGCGCCATCGTTCTATGCCGTGACTAGTCACCTGAAAAGGACTCAAGAAAAATCTATCAAAATTAGAACGAAGGTGTTCTACAATTACTTTTAAGTTGGTGCACTCGGCTACCCTAACATGAATAATAACCTGTTCAGCAAAATGTTTTACAATCATTTCCTCCCATTCCTATTTCAAAATATTAACGTTAATAAAGCACCATTTATCGAATGTAACGGGTTCCGCAATTGCAAGGATAAAAATCACGCACGCACGCCGCGTACATTACATATGACTCAAGAAAAAAATCAAAATATCAACAAACACATTGGCCACGCGCCAACGGACATTTAAACATATAGTGTCGGTACAAGAAAAACAGCTAAAAACAAGAAAGAAAAACATGACTATTTACAAAGTTCCCCGGCCAAATCTAACTACATCATTGAAATAATCCAATTTTAGTACATCACCGCTTCTGCATGTAGGACTAAGGACATCCTCCTCAACCCATTGCCCTATGGACAATTTAGCACTCCATAGTAGTCGTCTGCGTTGATTCCTTGAAGCTCATCCCAACTTCAAACCACGTGCTGATCATCTTGGTCTCGACTCCTTGGCAGAAAAGTTCAATGTTAAATATTTGCCTATCTATAATCGCTTGCAGGCTACTCAGTTCACCCGCAATTGTCCTACTGCGATTAATAGCGAAGACTGGCCCTAATTATATCGCACATACGCACTATAAAAACACATACAATACACACAATTTATACATAAAATATACATCTCGAGTCCGCGCCACTGGCTCGTTAACAAGTTCAAAATCCTGGCTGCACTCGCAGTCGCTATCTCGTCCGGTATTTCCGTCCCGTCTTATGGACTTCGGTTCTGGTAAGCGCTAATGAGGGTGATACGATACTTCCCCCTTAAAGTTGAACTCGTCGTCTTTAAAAGAATGTTACAGTTTATCACGCGCTGGCGTGAAATATTTAGATCACACAATTTAGTTGATTTTAGAACAAAATGTATTATAGCTTTTAAAATTCGATACTGCAAACGCTGCGACTTTAGCTTCCCAGAGCTCAGAAAATAAATTAGCTTCACTGATTTTAGAGCGTAAAAATCACATTTTGAACTGGCGTGGAGTATACCTCTGAAGGCTCCACAAGATAAGTACTTCGATAAATTCGAGCGTCAAAATCACACTTCAAACTGGCGTGGAGTATGCCTCTGAAGGCTCCACACAATAAGTACTTAGATAAATTCGAGCGTCAAAATCACACTTCAAACTGGCGTGGAGTATGCCTCTGAAGGCTCCACAATAAGTCTTAGATTAAATTCGAGCGTCAAAATCACACTTCAAACTGGCGTGGAGTATGCCTCTGAAGGCTCCACACAATAAGTACTTAGATAAATTCGAGCGTCAAATCGCACTACAAACCGGCGTGGAGTATGCCTCTGAAGGCTCCACACAATAAGTACTTAGATAGGCGTCAGGCCAGACTATTTATGAGAAACTGACAAGGGCGGTGGAGTGGGGCGGAGTCGGATAAAAACTTCCAGAGTTTATGTCTCACAAAGATGGGGCTAGTGTCATTCTTCTCCAAATAAATCCAACGTCTCAAATTACTCGAGCGGAGATTAATCCGTTCGGCGGTTCCTTAGATACACACTTCCGCGCGCTTTTTACTACTGACGCCGTCCACCTCGTGGTCACGGCTTGGTCTCTTGCGATTGGCTGATTCAATCGTATGTTCGTTGAGAGGACCTCGTGATTCTCCCTTTATGTCTCCAATTTTGGTACAGTAGTTGCACAATTTGGCCTTGAACTCGACTAATTCTGGCCGTCCCCCAGGAATAGCTACCAACTCAGCTTCTGTTGCAATCATTACGAAATGCTGGCCTCCCTAATATCCAAGTCGACTTCCTTATGTGCTGCCTAGGCCGTAGTAATAATAATAATAAATATGAATACTTATTTATCGAAGATCAATAAGGGTTCATTTATCCTCAGCAAGGTTTTGAAATTCGAAACAATTTATTGGTTTGGATTTCAAAAACAAAATCCACTGTAGTAACAACACATCTCTTTAAATCTCACTCAGCTGCTCGAGTGTATGCCCCTCTGACTCAATTAGTGCGCTCCCTTCTCGCTGGAATGTCATTCATATTTTCATTAGGTCTCCCCCTTCTCCTCACGTAGTTGCCACTCCCGTCGTCTCAGCTGCTCGTTGTTTACAAACAAAGTGCGTACTCACGCGCTCCCCGTGGATTTGAGTGTTTGCTTTCAAAAAAAAATTTTTTTGCAATACAGATTCTGCACATATCATCTTTCCTAATCATCAAATAGTTCCCTTCTGTAGTACGGTTTCAAATTGGCGCTATTAAAAACAGATTTTGCACCAGTGCTCACTTCTTCTAATCTGTAGGCATTGTTACCCAGATTCTTAATTACCCGGAACGGGCCAATGAATTTCGGACAGAATTTGGCGAAGACTTTGTTCTTAGGGTCGGAGATCGGTGGTCTACGAACCAGCACTAATTCTTGTTCTTGTAACTCTCGGTGAAACTTCTTTCCTCGGTACCGTCTCAGCCTTCGGTCCGCTTGGTTCCTCATGTGCTCCCTCGTTCGCTGGATTCGCAAATCATGCGCTAATAATGGATCCCTTGGGCAGGGAATGATCTTGTCCCAAGTTCTTTCCGGCAACCTGTTGTGGTGTACAATCAGTGGGACTTGACCCGTCGACTCGTGCTTAGTAGTGTTCATGCACATCTCAATTTCCCCTACTTTGTCTACCCATTTATTGTGTTCGTTAGGAATCATTACTCTGTAGTATTTAGCGACACAGCGAATTGTTCTTTCGCTCGGATTTCCACAAGGATGACGAATACTTGAAAATATGTGTTTGATTCCTAGGCTCTCCAAACCTTGCCTAAAAACATTGCTTGTGAAATAGGTACCGTGATCTGATAGAATGGATTCCGGCTTCCCAAGCATCGGAATGACTTTGTTCTTAGTTCGACTAAGGACTTGTCTTGATGTCGTCTTCTGAATAGGACATAGCACGACCATCTTCGAAAATAAATCGACACATACCAAGAGGTGTCGGCATCCACGCTTTCCTTTTACTAAAGGACCAAAGCAATCAATCGCGAGCATCTCGCATGGTTTCTGCGGTAATAGTGGTCTTGGAAGTTGTTTCAGAATAAAGTTGTTCGGCTTTGTGCGCTGACAAGCGTCACACGTTCTAATTACTTCAACAATGGTGAATCTCATCTTGGGCCAAGTAAAGGTCTCCCCTATCGTAGCTTCAGTCTTATCCGTGCCGATATGTGCTAGGCTCTCGTGAACATGCCAAGTTAATCCCCTCTGTAGTGATGCTGGAACTAAGATCCGCAGTTTAGTATGATGCTCATCCACGTACTTATGTAACAAGTTATTCAAGTAGTGAAATCTCGCTTGTTTAGCACTGGCTTCCCGGTACTCCGGTGAATTTGGTTGTAACTCCTTCCTATAGAATTTTATCATCATCATCATCCATGGGTCAGCTTCTTGCTCCTTTCGAATATCCTTCAATCTTGCCAAAAACTCACGAGCCTTAGGTGTCAAGGTAATATTGTGAACTTCCGCTGTTACTTCGTTTCCGTCCTCAGGGTTTCTACTCAAGGCATCTGGTATGACGTTCAATTTCCCCGGACAATGCTCTATTGTAATGTCAAACTGCTGTATGTAGATGGACCAGCGCGTAACTCTCTCACTTGCTATTGTTGTCTTAAATAAAAATGTCAGTGCATGGTGGTCGGTCCTAACAATGATGGAATAACCATAGATCATCTTGCGCCACTGTTGGAGAGAATATAGAATTGCTAGTAGCTCAAGTTCCGTAACTGTGTAGTTCCTCTCATGTTTCCGTAATTTACGACTCGTAAATGCCAAATAGGATTTCTTCTTGGGTTCTTCAGCGTCCTCTTGGTACAGCATAGCACCAATCCCAATTAACGAAGCATCTGCTTGAATGATAAATTGTTTCTCAAAATCCGGATATCCAAGTTTCACACAGTTTTCCAATAAATCCTTCGTTGCTTTAAAAGACCTGTCGCACTCCTCGTTCCACGACCATCGATTCGCTTTCTTCAACATCTCCTGCATGGGCGCTACTGTTTCTGTGTAACCAGGACAATTTTCTTTGAAGAAACCTGTCACTCCCAAAAATGCTCTAACATGTTTGACTTTGGTAGGTGTGGGAAATTTCTTAATAGCATCAATCTTGGCTGGATTAGGCCGCACGCCCTCGACATCAATTATATGTCCCAAATATAAAATTTCGCTCTGGCAAAAATGTGACTTTTTTAAGTTGATCTTGAAGTTCATGGTTCTCAGGTTGTCCAGCAGTTTATTTAAATTTATCAAGTGTTCTTCCATTGTCTCAGAAGCGATTAATATGTCATCAACATATCTCGTGGTGAAGTTCTTGACCTCCTCAGTCAGATTTCTATCGAGTGCTCTAATGAGTGCACATCCCGCAGTTTTCACGCCAAAGGGCATTCGACACCAGATATAACTTTGATTATCGAATAAAAATCCTGTCAACAGTTGGGATTTTTCTTCAAGTTCAAGATGGTGGAAACTATTCGTCAAATCAACACTTGAGTATATCTTCTTCCCACGGAAGCCTTTCAAAACATCTTTGATCCTCGGTGCTTGGTCGTGCTCAACTAGCAGTTTGCTATTTAAAACTCGCGCGTCTAGGCATAGCCTAATTGATCCGTTTGGCTTGGTCACAGCCAATATTGCGTTCAGATAAGGAGTTGCAGCTTTCCTTATCATGCCAGAATCTAATACGTTAGTAATGATATCCTTCACCTGAGAAAAATGCTTCTCTGGGATCGGGTACAATTTACTTTTAAATGGGGTCCAATCTGTTACCTGCATCGCATATTGAAAATTTAAAACTTTCCCAGGTACGGTGTCAAACGCTCCTTTATGTAATCTTAAAATTTCTTCCAATCTTCTTCTATCAGATTCCCCTACGATGGCTTCCTTAAGTCGCTCCTGAAGTAGAATTTCGAATTTGGTTCCGCCCATTTCTTCTTCCGCCAAATGCACCCAAAGTTCCTGCGAAATATCTCGGCTGTCCATTTCTAGCACTGCTGTCTGGTTAACTTGCTCTCCCCTCAAGATCTTATCTCCGGCCTCATTAGTGCATTCCTCAACAACCCAAGTATTGGCCTCTCTCTCCAGCGGATTCTCTTCCATATTTAAACCCACATGATCCAATCCTTCTACTTGTTTGAAGCTTACAGTATTGTTATGTAAATCAATTACCGCATGAAAATCGCAGATGAAGTTGGCTCCTAAAATTATATTGTAGTTCATCTTTGGAATAACAATAAATGTTTGTGAAAAAGTATGGTTCAATATTTCCAGATCTAGAAATGCTTGCTGTTTACAATTCATAGTTTTGTCAGGAATGACACCTCTGACTTTCATTAGCGGTACCGGCATAATAGGAACAGTCTGTTTTCTTGCTATTTCTTTTATCAAAATTTCAGTGACTAAGCTCACCTGACTACCTGTATCAATCAAACATCTCACCCTCATACCTCCAATATGCGCGTAAATAATTGGTAGCTGTCTGATAACATTTTCACGGTTCTTCACCAGTTCCTCCAGGCAGTCGTCTGGGAATGCTACCCACTCTTCTATATTGGCCACTTTCATCTCTTCTTGCTCCCTGGCGATCTCCGTTTTTAGCCTGTCTCCTTTCAGTTCATTTTTTTTTTTTTTTTTTATCCCGGGCCCCATTAGATGTGTTTCGCCGGTTATCATTCTGTCGCTCCTGTTGCCTCAGTAAACTCTCTGCTCCTTCTCCTTGATGGTTGTCTGGGCTCTGTCTGTTTGCCATGGCACGCCCCCACTTCTCCTTCTCCGCTTCTTCATTACTTAATTGATCCAAGTATTTACGGGATTCAATATATCGTTCGTCCCAGTTATTCCTATAATCTCCTCTGTTTTCTTGGCGATAGTCCCTGCCGTTACTCCATCTACCATCTCCATTTCTTTGGTAAGGTCTACCTTGTCTCTGGTTTCCCCTCCAATTCGTGTATTCCCGCTGGTACGTCCACTGATTATTTTGAATTTGGTTATTCTGATGATATCTCCCGCGGTTATTCTGATAATTCTGATTGTTGTTATGGAACTGGTTTCGGCCGTCAAAATCTTGTCTTCTTGGCGTGAACTGTGTCCCTGTGGACTGTGTCTTACTTTGGTTCCCCTGGCCGTGGTTATTTTGGAGTCCCTGAACTACCTCTGCCGTGTTGACACATTCCAAATTCCTTCTTCCTGTCTGTGGGCTTACCATACTCGTCTCATCTAAGTGTCTGAGTAATTCTTCGGCTTGGACTGCGGTCTGAATATTTCCTTCTACTAATAACTGTTGGATATGCATTGGGAGTTGTTTTCCGATGGTTAGAACCATATTCGGCTCGCTAGGCGGGTCATCAAAATCCCTGAATTTTACCAATTGCTGACTGAAGAATTCTGAAAAACGGGTTGGATGTGTACTGTGGTATTTGCGCGTGTACAGGTCCATTCTTAACCCTTGCTGTAACGAAGGACTCCAAAACTTCTTCAAAAACGCCTCGCGGAATTGAGTCATGTCTGTAAACGTGTACTTGAAACTTAAAAACCAGGTCAGGCTAGGTCCTTCTAAAAATTTTTCCACCAGTCTTAATTGTTTCTCCGGGCCGATGTGTTGGTCATTAAAGTAGTCAGTTAATTGCCGTAGAAATGCTTTGGGAGTAGTTCCTGAATGTTCTTTAAACTTATCGGGCTTAAAATCATTACCCCGAATGACTTGGATGACTTGGGCTGGTGCCAAGTTCGGTTGCGGAGTTGAAGTCTCCCCCCTGTACTGCTGGAATGCATTAGTCGTTAGTCTGGGACTTTGACCCCGACTCGTGTCCTCAGCCAACTTCGAACCTGCCGGACTTCCAATACTTGTTTGCTTTTCCGGAATATTTTCGTTTGAAAATAATGTCGCATTTTCTAACGATCTAATCTCGTTTTTTATGATTAATTCTGAATGTTCCTGTAATTTCGACTTCATATTTTCCTCCAGTGCCTGCATTCGCTTTAAAACTGCCAGCCTGTCTTCCTTATTCGCATGAGCCTGCTGGTCCCAATCTCGCCGGATCCTACTTTTTAAGCTATTTATTTTCTCCTCGTTCCTCTCCTGATTTTTCTCTAGCTCTTCACTTATCCGTTCCTGCGTTTTCACTAGTTGTTCCCCCACCTCTTCTCTTATAACCTCTTGCGTTTTTATTAGCTGACCTTCCAAATTATCCTGAGTTTTGACGAGCTGCTCCCCTACTTCTTGTCTTATGACCTCCTGTGTGTTTATTAGCTGGCCTTCCATCTCTTTTCTTATGATCTCTTGTGTTCTGCCTAATTGCTCCTCTAAATTTTCCCGCAAGTGTATCCGCTCGGTTTCAGCCTTAACTTCGACTTTATCTATTTCCTTTATTAATTCCAGCACGTTGTTATCTACCGAATTAATTTGCTGCTGTAGTTTCTCTTGGGTCTTCTTCACTCCCGCGGTGTTACTGACACATGCTGCCTCTATCTGCTTGAGTTTATCTGCCACCATCTCGTCAAATTGTACTAATTTGTTATCGAATTTCGCCTCCAATTTCTTCATTTCGCCTAACTGTTTGATGTTGTTTTCCGCAACCTCGCCTGCCAGTTTCTCTACTTTTTGAACGCTCTGATTAATATCATTTGTGATTTTTCCTAACTGTTCGGTTTGTGTTACCGCCTGCTGTGACAATTTGTGGTTTAGTTCATTGAATTGTTTGTCAGTGTCTAATTTCTGGACTTCTAACTGGACCGAAATGTTACCGCTCATATCAAGTAATTGTTTTTCACTATGCTCACGCTGAGCTTCTAATTCTTCTTTTAATTGTTCTTCCGTCTTTACGGACATCTGCACTAATTGTTCTTTTAATTGTTCTTCCGTCTTTACGGACATCTGGATCGACATCTGTTCTAACAATGCCTTTATCTCATCAACACTCGCCATTTCACACACACAAATATATTCAGAGAAAAACAGGGTTATGGGCTAAGGTTTCAGCCCTATACGCACATACATGTCACACATTTAAATATTACTGGCTCTAATTTAATGAAAATTTCAGTAACAAAATTTACTGAATACAATGACATTTATTCCCAAACAACAAAATAACCCCTAGTGATCTGCTTTTAAATTCCTAACCAACAGAATTTACGAAACACCAATTAACCGAAGTCAATTAAATGTCAAATATAAGGCAACATCTTCCTGCTTTGACTGAGTTCATTAATAATGCAAATTTCTAATTTTAATGTGGGCGCCAGAACAAGTTTATAACAAATACCAAATCAAATTCTAACCTTGTTCAATATTTCTAACTTTAGGAACTCAGTGATTTTACTAATGCACATGGCGGTACAACATCGCCTCCATTTACTGAATTTACATGTCCGCTTGACCTGGCATCATTTCTCAACGAAATAAATATGAGATCAGCGAAGCAACAACAACAACAATCCCCACTTGGGCAGCCATTTTTGTTTTATGAACCCTTGCAAAGAAGCATATGAGACTCAGATTCGGGGCGTAACAGGTCATATTCGTAAGTTGCTGTCAGGGCGCTTCATTAACTTGCAGGGTAACATATAACAAAATATCATGCAGGAAAGAGTGAAGCCAGGGTTAAAACAACTGAATTTAATAACAAATCACCATATTTACATAAACAATTAACAACAAAAACTCCCACTTGACTCCCGCTTAATAAAAATGCCAAAAACTTAGGCGATATCTCTGGAGAGATTAATTACCTGGACCAAGTGTCCTTAAATAAAACGATACAAAAAGTGACCATATAAGTGCGTACGCCGTTCTACATGCACCACGATGTGTACTTTGAATGCGTGATTCGTTATCATCCAGAATGACCCTTCAGACAACGAATCCGCATTTCCTAGAGCTAGACCGACACAAGGGAACACAACTACAATACTTAAATTAAACCGACACTTCCTAAATCTACTATAAACAAACACAAAATTTCCGTGTGAAATTGGACTTGAATTGCCGTAGCAACATTTACTGCCTAAAAACTTAGGACTTCTCACATAAATCAACACAAGTACATTAACACGTGACCAATAGAAAAATACTCAAATGACCGCTGTCAAAATTTACAAATACTCTACCACTACACCACACGGGTGTGACAAACAAAATTACATGAAATCGAGTCATCAACAAAGCAATAGGCAAACAGCCAACATTTACGTTAATCACAATATTCTTATCCATACAAGGTACAACAATCCGTTACCCACATGGCGAACTCCCCAATTAATTATGGCTTAAAAATTAGCCATCACAATGAACAGGTTTGCTACATGAAAGCTTACAGGGTTCAGTCGGACAAAAAGGACTGCCTATCAAAATAAGTCACAGGCAAAACGGGCGGTTTGTGGAACTCTGCATGTCTGTCAACCCACGTGTCAATAACCTCGACCTCCCAGAACATGGGGTCGAACCTCGAAGAAATGTGCCCCAAAGCACAATAATACGTGTGTGTCAGAAAAACAATATGGACAAGAATCAGCAGTCTCCCAAGAGCACTCTGTCCTTCCATCTAAAAATACAACAGCAGCAAAAATATATAAGGGCGGTAGGACAACTACCCCCTCCTCACGTAGAATCAACACACACAAGACACATCAACACACACTGAATCACACGTATGGGTTGTGACAGACCCTGAAATAAAAGACACAAATAATATCCACATGCTGGCGCCATCGTTCTATGCCGTGACTAGTCACCTGAAAAGGACTCAAGAAAAATCTATCAAAATTAGAACGAAGGTGTTCTACAATTACTTTTAAGTTGGTGCACTCGGCTACCCTAACATGAATAATAACCTGTTCAGCAAAATGTTTTACAATCATTTCCTCCCATTCCTATTTCAAAATATTAACGTTAATAAAGCACCATTTATCGAATGTAACGGGTTCCGCAATTGCAAGGATAAAAATCACGCACGCACGCCGCGTACATTACATATGACTCAAGAAAAAAATCAAAATATCAACAAACACATTGGCCACGCGCCAACGGACATTTAAACATATAGTGTCGGTACAAGAAAAACAGCTAAAAACAAGAAAGAAAAACATGACTATTTACAAAGTTCCCCGGCCAAATCTAACTACATCATTGAAATAATCCAATTTTAGTACATCACCGCTTCTGCATGTAGGACTAAGGACATCCTCCTCAACCCATTGCCCTATGGACAATTTAGCACTCCATAGTAGTCGTCTGCGTTGATTCCTTGAAGCTCATCCCAACTTCAAACCACGTGCTGATCATCTTGGTCTCGACTCCTTGGCAGAAAAGTTCAATGTTAAATATTTGCCTATCTATAATCGCTTGCAGGCTACTCAGTTCACCCGCAATTGTCCTACTGCGATTAATAGCGAAGACTGGCCCTAATTATATCGCACATACGCACTATAAAAACACATACAATACACACAATTTATACATAAAATATACATCTCGAGTCCGCGCCACTGGCTCGTTAACAAGTTCAAAATCCTGGCTGCACTCGCAGTCGCTATCTCGTCCGGTATTTCCGTCCCGTCTTATGGACTTCGGTTCTGGTAAGCGCTAATGAGGGTGATACGATACTTCCCCCTTAAAGTTGAACTCGTCGTCTTTAAAAGAATGTTACAGTTTATCACGCGCTGGCGTGAAATATTTAGATCACACAATTTAGTTGATTTTAGAACAAAATGTATTATAGCTTTTAAAATTCGATACTGCAAACGCTGCGACTTTAGCTTCCCAGAGCTCAGAAAATAAATTAGCTTCACTGATTTTAGAGCGTAAAAATCACATTTTGAACTGGCGTGGAGTATACCTCTGAAGGCTCCACAAGATAAGTACTTCGATAAATTCGAGCGTCAAAATCACACTTCAAACTGGCGTGGAGTATGCCCCTGAAGGCTCCACACAATAAGTACTTAGATAAATTCGAGCGTCAAAATCACACTTCAAACTGGCGTGGAGTATGCCTCTGAAGGCTCCACAATAAGTCTTAGATTAAATTCGAGCGTCAAAATCACACTTCAAACTGGCGTGGAGTATGCCTCTGAAGGCTCCACACAATAAGTACTTAGATAAATTCGAGCGTCAAATCGCACTACAAACCGGCGTGGAGTATGCCTCTGAAGGCTCCACACAATAAGTACTTAGATAGGCGTCAGGCCAGACTATTTATGAGAAACTGACAAGGGCGGTGGAGTGGGGCGGAGTCGGATAAAAACTTCCAGAGTTTATGTCTCACAAAGATGGGGCTAGTGTCATTCTTCTCCAAATAAATCCAACGTCTCAAATTACTCGAGCGGAGATTAATCCGTTCGGCGGTTCCTTAGATACACACTTCCGCGCGCTTTTTACTACTGACGCCGTCCACCTCGTGGTCACGGCTTGGTCTCTTGCGATTGGCTGATTCAATCGTATGTTCGTTGAGAGGACCTCGTGATTCTCCCTTTATGTCTCCAATTTTGGTACAGTAGTTGCACAATTTGGCCTTGAACTCGACTAATTCTGGCCGTCCCCCAGGAATAGCTACCAACTCAGCTTCTGTTGCAATCATTACGAAATGCTGGCCTCCCTAATATCCAAGTCGACTTCCTTATGTGCTGCCTAGGCCGTAGTAATAATAATAATAAATATGAATACTTATTTATCGAAGATCAATAAGGGTTCAGGAGCTATTTCAAAATCGGCACACATTTTCTGTCGGGGAAATAAGTATAGATACTCGAGTTTAGAGGTCAATAAAACCTTTACCCTTAGTCTTACATAAGATCAACCTACTCCAAAATTTTCCTTGTGTTATTTGTCGTTTAACGATATAGAGTAAATATTTGCATTGTATCTCGTTAAAATTTTATAGCAGATTGAACAAAAAATGTACCGGTTTTTCTTACCAAGTTCACGGAGCGCTCACTTAGAAGGATCATTACGTTAAAAGTATTGATCGGATCGTAACGAAACTTATACGTCTTAAAGGAACTTATTGTTAACGCGTATATGAAGTTTTAATCTGATTTGACGTTTCTTAAAATAGTTGTTGTGAATTTTGTAAAACAACTTTTTCTCGGGCCTGGGTGGTCATAGCAGTTTGAAATATGTAATACTATTTCTCTTTAATTTCCAGGAGGACGTACATGACACTGTTGCCAAAATAATTTTCAGACTTCTGATAGGTCCAATTTTTAAATGCATAATTATAACTTCGACACTAACAATTGGATTTCAACCAAATTTTGTATGTAATATGTGTACATCAACAGATTTGACTGAGCGTATTCTTAAGACCCAACAGGGCTACCAACTGTTGATAATTGCTCTCACTTAAAAAAAAAACAAATACCAATATATCAGAAAGTATGTAAGCCGACGGTTTTAAAATATGCACACGTATAGTACCTGACATTATAGATTAATTTGGAGTAATTTATATACGTCAGTTCTACCAACATGATTCTAAGCCTGCTGATAGGACCAAATTTTAAATACATGTTACTTCTATACTATCAGTTGGATTTCATCCAAATTTCGTATGTGCTATATGTACCATGCCAGATATGACTATAAGTATACTTAAGAGCAATCAGGGCTGACAACTGTTAACAAATGATGTACAGTATATATTTTTTACCCTAATATTTTAGATAGGTTCATATACTGTAGATTAATCATTGGCATGAATCTCAATTTTAAGAAAAGTAGGCTCTTTAGTTCGTCACGGAACTTCTTGTTTTTTTTTTATATTATTTTCTATCCGGTTTAATGAGGGCCGTATAAACGAGGTTCTTGTGTATTATTAAAGCGAGCAAAATTTGACAAAACATAAACATGGGAGAAATATGCATTTATGGGCAAAATCAAATTGCTTTAAACGAGATCAGGAACCCTCCATTCGCACTTATTTATCAAATTTGGGTCTAAATAGGCTCAGGGAAAAAAAAATTGATTTTTCCTTAACTTTCGAACCTTACTTATCAGAAATGTGTGGAAATTACAGCCAGAGTCCAGTGTATTAGGACAGTGGCTGGCTGCGTGGCTCAGCGGTAACGTTCTTGTCTGCTGTACCTTAGATTGTAGGATCGAATCCTGGCGCAGTCAACTGACATTTGAGTGTCCGCAAATGCGAGGGAGCCGTGTCAGTAGGTTTACTGGCAAGTTAAAGATCCCCTTCGGGGCAAAATTCCGGCACCCCAGCGTTTCTAAAAAACCGCAGTAGTTAAAAGGATGATGATGTTGATAATTGTTGTTTTAAGGGGCCTAACATCTAGGTTATCGGCCCCTAATGCTTTGGATGATAATGCAAACAATGAAGTCCCACATTGAACAGTCATGACATCTGGTGGAAAAGTTTCGCATAAGAAATCCCTTTACTGAACAGAGAGCTGGGTTATTGATTTCCGTGGGTCTAATGTCATATGTTTGCTGCCTCCAAGACGTGGTTATATCAACACCAGCATTCACTAAAATTGTCGCCGAAATCGTACGAAGCAATGCCCTGTGTATAAATTGGAGTTGGGGATATTAAGGTACAGTGTTGTTTATTTTACCATACTCCCCAGTTTACTTATGCAAACATTTGGGATCGAATATCCTTTACATCGTCAACTCTAAAATCATGTAATTCATGTCCGACATGTTGGATTTTTTGTGCATGTGCGAAGCTATCCTTAAGTAATTGGTCACACAATTGTATCATAAAGAAAATCTTGAGCTCTGATTGGTGGAGAGTAACTGTATTATAATGTAAACTAGGCCTAATGACTTTCATTATAGTACAGTTTTCTGACATAAAATATTTACATTTCGACATCGTTGAACATAATATAAACAGTATCAAAATGGTTACATATCCATAATTATTATCGAAGTTTCATATGCGTTAATTGCCACGGTGGGTGAGTGGTTAACGTGTCGGTCTACTAACCCCAAGCTTGCAGGTTCACTCCTGGCCATGGTAAGTGATTTTTGAAAAAAATCACGATACTCATGTCATACGTTGTTGGCATGTTAAAGAACCCATTTGAATTCAGTAGGCCGTGTTCATAATGCCAAAATTAATCTCAGGATTTACCGCCAACACAAAGTTCCTCACGTTTCTCCTAGAAAGCGGTATAGCGTAAAGGAGCTTAGATAGCTAACCTCCTTGACATTCATAGCGCTCCAAGGAGCTTAGATATCTAACCTCCTTGACATTCATAGCGCTCCAAGGAGGATTAAATTCGACACGCAAGCTGCCCTCTGGGTGTCAATTAACAAAGCTTGCACCTGGCACCCGAGGTCATACAATATTATTATTATTATTATTATTATTATTATTATTATATGCGTTAATTGCTTCTGATTTAACAACAGTATTATTATTATCATCATGATTAATATTATCGTCTAGGCGAGCTTTCTGTGTTCTATCACTCCCGTTTGTCACTTCTCATACAATTATGGCTTTGTATTTGAGGCAATGGAAGCTATACATTATCCAAGATGTCAAGCAGTCTCCACTATGGACATAATGAGCAGATAAAATAGAGGTAGCTGCTTCAAACACTGATAATCACGGCTTTGTAACAACAGACTGCATTAGTTCAAGATGGAAATTTGCGCAACCACTGATAGTGCTGCCAACTTTGTCAGGGTAATTTGCCAGGGATATTTAGGAATATTTCTGTCACATATATTTAACTACTCTGGAGCTGTATTTCTTTTTCCAAAATCTCTCTGTTAATGCAATCAAAGGAACCATTTATATAATAAGTAGCAACCATCCCCGGCTTCGCCCGGGAACAGTTATGAATGCATTACGTGATAAGCGCTTGTTTTTCGATGTCAATGAACTACGACCTACGTCCATTTTACGTCTCAACATGATGGGCTAAATCACTGACTGGGCAATTAATTATATTATCATGGAGATGCATGTGCAACGAATTCTTGTCAGATGTAATTTAAGAATGACGAGGTGCACGAAACACAAATCCCCCTTCCGTCCAAACTGAACTTGACAGTGTATTTTGCGGAACGAAAGGTTCACATGCGAAATGAAGAAAAGCCGAGTTGCTCTACCAGGGAAACTCCAAACACAACCACTCGTCTCTGAAGTCTAGACTCAACACAACTCGACAGTTTGCCTCTAGCTAGCTCGTAAACTGTCGCCTCAGTAATTGAATGGAGATTGTTGAAAGAAATTAAAACGTAAAAACACTTATAGTGGGTGATGTATTGAAGATTGAGATATGCTCTCGCGGACATTTTGTGGAACTTTTCATGCTGAACACTCATAGTGTATTGATATGTTTAACGGTTTGCCCAGAGTAAGCTTAAAAAGCGCACGGACGCCAGGTTATTTTCCGACCTTTTCACTGAAATCGTTACTGCTGGGCACCCTTTAGTCATAAATAAATTATTTTCTACAGAAGCCTTCCTCGAGATATCCTTTACAGAATGGTGAAAACCGCATCAAAATCCATGCAATGGTTCTCGACATTACCGGTGACATCCTAGAATCGGGGACTTGGTTTTACATACTAAGTAGAGATTAGTATGTGCTACATGGGAAGCAAAATAATCAGCGATGGGCGAAGCAAAGAATAAATAAATGCTAACATTCCTCTGTTACACTGATAACATATGAACCCTTATTAATCTATCGATGAATAAGTATTCATGATTTTATTATTATTATTACTGATGCCCAGGCAGTACATGTTGAAATTGACAAAGGGGGAGCCAAGATAGTGTGTTGCAATGATTACAACAGAAGCAAGCTTGGTAGTTATTCCTGAAGACGACCGGTTAAGCCGAGTTCAAGGACAAATTTTGTAACAGCGCGCACCTAAATTAGAGTCATTGAGGGAGTGTCATGAGTAAAGTTTCAACCGACCCAGGATTGAATCACCCAATCAGAAGAGACCACGCTAAAAGCCACGCGGTAAGTTGCGTACCCTGAAAAAAAAACCGCGCGAAAACGTGTATCTAAAGAACCGCCGATCCGAATTAATTCCGCAATAGTGCACTGAGACGTTTGAATAAAATGATGAAGATTGACACTAGTCCCAAGTTTGTGTGATGAAAACTCCAGATTATTTTTTCAAATTCTCGCCACTCTACCTCATTCTGTCAGTTTCCAATAAATTGATCGGTGAGAAGCTGTTTCGAGGACAACTTTATTAAGCTCTGGTGAGCAAGGTTCACGTCACTCTGCGTCACGATTTTCAAAACGCTAATGAGCGTACTTTACTAACATTTTACTTTGTGCTCAAGTGAGCAAGGTTCACGTATAGCAGTGGAGATCTCTAGGCGAGATAAGGACTGCAAGATAGACATGTTTAAGACTTGTTTTCAAGCCAGTGGCGATGAGTTTGAAGTGTGTAATTTTATGTAAATTTGTATATTATAATTTTTGTGTGATATTTGTGCGTGTGTGAAGCAAATGCTAAGATAGGGCAAGTCTACGATCAGTAATCGCATTAGGACATATTCGTGAGTGAAAGTAGTAGCTCACAGCGATTGTAGCTAGGCAATATTATTAACATTGAACATTTCTGTCCAAGAAACTTCGCCAAGATGTCCGATGTTTGGTCATGTGATGGATTGATGTGCATCGCTTCTATAACGACGTCGACGACGGAGAGCTAAATTTCCCGTAGGGAAATGCACTGGGACGGAGGTTAATGTTCTGCAAGCTGAGACGGTGATGTACAAAATTGATTTACTCAATATGTAGTTAGATAAGGCGCGGGAACATTGTAAATAGTTCATTCATTCTTTTTCTTGTGTTTAGATTTTTTTTGTGCTGACACTATCATCTTTAAATGTACGTTGGCGCGTGGCCAAATTTGTTTGTTGTATATTTTTTCTTTGGAGTCATATTTAGTGTACACGGCGCGTGTAGTTGATTTTATCCATGCGAATGCGAAACTCGTTACATTCGATAAGTGGTGCTTTATTAAAGTTCATTTTGTTATAGGAAAGGGAGGTAATTATTGTAAGATGTTTTATGAACAGGTTATTACTCATACTAGGGTTGCCGAGCGCAACGAATTAAGATGTAACTGTAGAACACCTTAGTTCTAATTTTTTTTAGCATGTTTTTGAGTCCTTTTCAGGTTTGTTAGTCACGGACTAGAACGGAAGCGCAAACTGGTGGAAAAAATATCTATGTCATTTATTTCAGGTTTCTGTCAAACCCATACGTGTGATTCTGTGTGTGTTCATGTGTCAGGCGTGTGTATTGATTCTTCGTGATGAGGGGTAGGTGGTGCTACCGCCCTCATATTGTTGTTGTTGTGGTATTCTTTTTGATGGAAAGGCAGGGCGCTCCTTGGAGGCTACTGTACCTTGTCCAGTGTTGATTTTCTTGGATTTCCTAGGGGAAATGCTGAGATATTTTATTCTGACACACACACGTATATTGTGCTTTGGGAGCACGCTTCTTCGAGACTCGATCCCGTGCCACGTGAGGTCGAGGTTATTGACACGTGGGTTGACAGATGTGCAGATTTCCACTTAGCGCCCGTCTCGGTTCGGTGACTCATTGTTAGGCAGTCCTGTTGACCGACTGACCCCTATAAGCTATCATTAGCAAACCTGTTCTTTTGTGATGGTCATTTGGACCGTAATTAATTGGGGAGTTCGCCATGTCTGTTACGAATTATCGCATATCGTATGAATGAAATATTGTTTTAATGATGTAAATGTTGGCTTTGAGCCTAGTGATTTTCTATGACTCAGGTCATGTTAGTTTGTCTGTTGTGACACCCGTGTGGTGTAGTTGTATTTACTTGTAAAAATGACAGGCGGTCATATGTGTATTTCTTTGTTGGTCACGTGCTAATTTACTTGTGTTGATTTTGAAAAGTCCTAATTTTAGGCATTCATGTTTTTTGCTACGGCAGTTCTTGATTCCAATTTCAAGCGGAAATTATTTGTTGTTTATTTAGTGTAGGAAGTGTCGATTTAATTTAAGTAGTGTATAGTTGGTTCCCCGCGTCTGTCTAGCTCTAAACAATGCAGATTCATCCTCTGAAGGTTTACTGGATGGTGACGAATCTCGCATTTATTTGTACTCATCGTTAAGCATGTAGAACAGCCGCACACATACACAATGTCATTGAAGTCATATGGGACATTTGGTCCAATTTATAATCTCTCCTGAGATTAAGCCTGGTTATGGCAAGTAATTTATTCAGTTGGGAGTCATTTGGGAGATTTGTTTTGTTTATTTTTACTTGTAAATAGTTGATCTGTTATTAAATTCATTTGTTATAACCCTGGTATTCACTTCTTCCTGCATGTTATTTTGTTATGTGTTACCCTGCATGTTAATGAAGCGCTTTAACAACAACTTACGAAATGGACTGTTACACCCCCCGAAACTGAGTCTCATAAGCTTCTTTGCAAGGGTTCACATAGAATCATAGATATGTTACCGGGTGAGTTAGCCGTGGTCGTTACGGCATGACTGCTGGCAGTCGCTCACATCCGGGAGGCGAGGAGGTTCGAATCCCCCCACCGGCAACCTTGAAGATGGTCTCCTGTGGTTTCCCATCTTCCTTCCAGGCAAATGCCGGGGTTGGTCCCTAACTATAGGCCACAGCCGCTACCTTCCAACTCCTCGTCCTTACATTCAAACTTTCCTCCCCAGACAACACTCCACACGCGACGGTACGTGTAGCTCACCCATTGGGTGTCCGCCTCGAAACTGCTACAAAACTGGCGAGCCGAACATGTCCTGGGACACTCCCGGCACTAAAAGCCATACGGAAAAAGTAGATATGTTGTTATTATTGTCTTAACGGACATGTATTATTATTATTATTATTATTATTACTATTACGAGGCAACATTTAATGCAATTCATACTAAAGGCCCAGTTTGAAAGCCTTGTTGCCATGGTAACCAAATAGGCCTAGATCACTCGCGCACTTAAATAACACATCCGAAGAAATTTGAGTTAAGTAACTTGTTAGAGATTTTTGTTGATACTAAAATTTTATGTTGGTAGCGTTGATTTTAAAAATTCAACATGACACCTGGAGACGCTAGAAGAAAGCAATTCGGTATTAGAAAGCAAATTTTAAAAGCTTTTGTCTGGAGCGCGGCGCTCTATGGAAGTGTAACTTGGACTGTTGGAGCAGCAGATAAAGAGGAGAATTGAAATGTGGTGTTACAGGAGAATGATAAAGGACACATAGGTAGATAAATGAGAATGTATTAAGGCAAGTGGGAGAAGGAGGAAGTGAGGATGCTTGTAGTTTAACGTGACCGTTAATCTCGCGATCATAAGCCACGGGACCTCCTTTTTTACGTGGAATCCGAACCACACGACATGGCATTTCACTTCGAAAATTTCACATGCATTGACTGCTGGGCTACCACGCCCCCAATAAGAGTGGGAGAGGAGAGATGTTGCTAATGAAGAGTTGTCTTTACATTTGAAGGACTTGGACATCGTTGTCATTTAGCTTCGAGTACTTAGGTGAGTAGAATTTGTCGAGAGAGGATGATGATGATGATGATAATTGTTGTTTTAAGGGGCCTAACTTCTAGGTTATTGGCCCCTAATGGTTTGGGTGATAGTGAAAATGAAAGATGAGCAAATGAAACTTACAACTAAAACTAACTACTCAATTGCTAACTAGAAGAGGAATTTAGAAACAAACAGAGGAAAGGAAATGCCCTCAACCCTCGAAGAATGAAAATTGAGGGACTAGGAAGAAAGGAGTGCCATGATAGGAACGGGAAAGAGGAGAGGGTCCGCCCCGAATGCAATGGAAAAAAGGGGGGGAATTGACCCAGCTCAGAAATCCCTTGGGGTCACGAAATACCTAGCTCACCAGCCGTGAGCCCCTGAGGGTGTAGCACTATCCAGGGTGGGGCTACATACACCCTGCCTCCTTGAGGGCCTTGTGCAGAAGGCAGGAGATAACAAGAAAAGACAACAAGAGGTCTGACCCCTCGAAGAATGAGGGATCAGGAAAGATGAGACAAGGGCCAATTAAGGCGGGAAGGTGAATGACTCCCTAGGTCTCGGATAACCTAATACCGTTGGGATCGCCAAAGAACAAGAGTTGACCAAGGGAGGTCGACAGGAAGGTAACAGAAAGAAGCCAGGCACAACTGGGGTGGGTGAGGGGGTCAGGAGAGGAGGGATATTGCTAATGAAGAGTTTTTTTTTACATTTGAGGGGCTTGGACATCGTTGCCATTTATTCCCGTGTACTTGGGTGTGTAGAATTTGTCTGATAACCTGTGATATTGAGGTGCCTGTGACAGTGTGTGCATTTGTAAATGGGGAAGGAGGAATTAACAGGCCATTTGCCTGGGGAAGAGCTGGTGAAACCACGGAAAACAACTTCTAGGATGGCTGAGTGTACCCTAAGTTCAAGCCCTCAGACCAGATGTAAATTCTTTGGCAGAGCAGGGAATCAAACGAGGACCTCCGGATAAAGACTGAAAACTAAACGCAATATGTGGTGTAATCTATAAACAAATTTAAAAAAATTAGTAGATTTTGTTACCGCGAGATTGAGAAAACGGCTGAACCGACAGGCTTAGGAAAGCACTGTGACGAAAGCTCTTGGCCAGTAGATTGGCTGACGAGGGAACGGTACGAAGTCGGACGGCGAATTTTGATTTTATTTTTACATAGGCATGAAGGTCTTTTTACGCTGAAACAGGTAGTGGAGGTCTAATTTTTCGCTGGTCCTCTTTATGGGGGAATTTGGGAGCTCCAAGTAGGCGGTGCGCGCTCTAAATTGTACAGTACATGCCGGCGCACGTCAGCGCGCACAGCCAGCGGCTGTCTTGCCTCGCCTACCCTCTCCACTCGTTCGGTTCTCCACTATTCCCCACCACGTACGACTGCCTACAGTTGTGTATTTTTTTTTTTCAATAATTCAGTTAATCTTATAGTAAGCTCGAACCATTGCACATTTCCTAATTTCTCCATTGTGTGGTTGACGATTCCGTAAATTTGTCACCGAGCCTTCTTATCTATATTCCTACAGCGTACATAGTTTCTAGCTCCTTTATTGTTTGATACGTGTCTTTATCGGCCATCACACGACATGTTCTCTTCGTTAAACTCATCTCCATGTGTACGATTTTTCGGTGATGGTGTCTCCACCTCAACGCCATCGTCGTCTTCTGGATCAAGGAGGAAGGCTTCTTCCTCCAGAATAAGTTCTCATTTGTCCACCAAAATTGCATCAAACGTTGTACTTAATTGTGTGTAGACTACATTATTTGCTCGTTATCAGAAAGCTCTGTAGCTTTCTGAATATTAACACCGTAGGCATTAATAAGAGCAGCAATAATGTTGCAAGCAGTCATTACAACGCAAAGACTCCAATGCGATCGCCTGTATGTGGAATAGCCATCAGTTGTGGAGAACTTGACCGTATAGAATGGGATTCGCCGACCCATATACACAACCATTGTAGGCTGCCGTATGTGGTGGGGAATAGTGGGGAACCGAACGAGTGGAGAGGGTAGGCGAGGCAAGATAGCCGCCGGCTGTGCGCGCTGACGTGTGCCGGCATTTACACAATTTAGAGCGCGCACCGCCAACTTGAAGCTCCCAAATCCTCCCTTAAAAAGGACCAGCGAAATATTAGACCTCCACTGCCTGTTTCAGCGTAAAAAGACCTTCACGACTATGTAAAAATAAAAACAAAATTCACCGTCCGACTTCGTACCGTTCCCTCGTGAGTGTATTTAAAAGGAAAATATATGTTATGGTATATGTTTAAATTATTAAGGAAACATGTAATATCTGTGGTTCTCGCGCGTACGCGAGACACATGGCGGATAAAGGATCCACCTATCTTTGTTCATGGGAATTAAAAAGGGGGTGGCGATATTGTTATTATGTTTCAACGATATAGCCTACTGGAATCTCTACAAAGTATAAAACAGTCCCCGATTCTTGGATGTTACGGATAATCTCGAGAACCACTGGATGGACTTTGATGCGGTTTTCACCATTCTGTAAAGGATTTCTCGAGGAAGGTTTCTGTACAAAAACATTCATTTATAACCAAAGAAAGCTGAGCAGTAACGAATTCAGTGAATCGAGTCGAAGAAAAACCGTAAAACATATCTATATACTACGAGTGTTTTACGTTTTTATTTCTTTCAACAATCTCCATTCAGTGGAAATTTAAATTACTAGCTTCGGAGCGAGTTTACGAGCTAGCGAGCGATCTTATCACCCCAGCCTCGGCCAGCATCAAACTGTCGAGTTAAGACTTCAGAGAAGAGTATATGTGTTTGGAGTTTCGCTGTTCACCTCGGCTTTTCTGAATTGCGTCTAAGACCTGCCGTCCGTGCGCCTTTTAAGCTTATGGTGGGTAAACCACTAAAGATACCGGGCGATGCCGGGGTGGGTTGCTAGTAGAATATTATAAAAGAAGGGAAATGTTGATGAACTTTACCTGGCAGTTTAGTGTGTGTGCTGTTTATCTAACTTAATATTGCACTGTCTGTCTTTTGTCTTGGTGGCTCAGGTGCTAACATTGCAGACTTTGAATTATATTACGCATCGTCGAAGGACTTCTAATCCCACCTCTGATGTGTATTCTTTATTTCCGTATTCTTCATTCTTGCTATTGGAATTCCATTGTCAAAATACATTTTAATTTTTCTTTTTTAAACCATGACTTTCTAAGTTCAGGTTTTGAAGGTTTCAAGTCATGCACACGAAAGCTAGTTGGCGAACTCTATCCATCACTCAGTGGCGTGTGGTTCCGTCGCCTAGCAACCTCAACCTGCCTCTAGCACACACACACACACACACACACACACACACACACACACACGCAGAGGGCCGCCGTAAACTGGGCCATGAATCATGTCTTCCCAGATAATTGACTTCCTTGATGGAAAACTTTCATTACAAGTCTTTCTACCCCTCATTATTCCTGTTTAACAGTGGGTTCAGCAACTACACACTGAGCAGACCAAGTACAGTGTATTATTATTTCCCTTAACATGGTTTATGTTCGACTGTGTCGAAATGTAAATATTAAATGCCACAAAACTGTATCATAATGGGGGTCATTAAAGTACTTTTTTCATTACGATACAGTTTCTCCAACCAATCAGAGCTCAATATTTTCATTCATTGACCAATTAGGTAAGGATAGCTTCGCACATGCGGCAAAATCCAACATGTCCGACATGAATTACATGATTTGAAAGTTGACTACGTTGGATCAACCATTGTAGTTACATTGCTAAACGCAAAGGCAAAATCATCACAAACCTTTACGGTAACAGGAAAATACTATGAAATATGCAAGAAATTTAAGAATCTGCGTCCAGAAGTTTGCAACACCATCCTTCTAGCCATTACCGACATAGAAAGTGTGCACCGTCCCTAATGTTTCCATAAACAAACTGGACAATATTGCAAATGAAATAGCACTGTACCGTAATATCCGCAACTCCAATTTCTACACAGGACATTGCTTTCGTAAGATTTCGCCGACAATTTTAGTGAATGCTGTTGTTGACATAAACACACCAGAACGTCATGGAGGAGGCAGGCGTATGACATTAGTTCCACGGAAATTATTATCCAGCTCTCTGATCAGTAAATGGATTTCTTATGCGAAAGTTTTCCGCCAGATGTCATAACTCTTCTATTTGGGACTCAATTGACTTGCCATCCGTTGACATTCTATACTCATCGAATTTGAAGAATAACTAGTTGATAATACGTTACATTTTAATTTTCAAGCGTTTGTGACAGCCTATTTCGTGTTATTTGACCAAAATAACAAAATGATCCAACATAGTACCTGTGAGCTATCTGTTGGTGCTACTTCAGGATAAACAATGTTTCAAAGCCATGGAAATCGTTATTGGGTAGAGATCAAATGCTGAGCCCAGACAATTCCCGAGAAGAAGAAGTCAACCGACAGATATTTATGTTAGAACATATAACAAAGTTATAATTATCGTCAAACGTAAACAGTCGTATGCAACTCGCCTATAATGGTAAGTAAGACACTCGTATGGAAATTATAAAACTCGCATACACTCGTTTTATAAACATACTCGTATCTTATTTATTGCCATTATAGCATGATGTAGCCTACTATTAGCGTACACCTGGTTACCATGGCAACAAGGACAAGCCGAGTTGGATCCCATTCGTCGAGGCGTGCGCAATAATTATAATACGAATAGACGAATAAAAACCAGAAATTGCAATGCTTTTTAGTCGGTAACATGATTGTACCCAAATTTTAATGGGCTTGTTGTTCCCTATACCTGAAAAAATTACATGAAATTAATAGAGTTAATTAAATTAATAGATTTAAACCAAATGTAACTGTGGCATATAGTTAAAATTCTTAATCCAGTCAACCCTTTGTCTCTACGTATAAAAATGAATGTTTCCCTCGTTTGTCCCGTATACGCACATATAACCATCCGATTGCGATGAAACTTTGGTGAGTTGTTGTGCACGATTCAGCGAAGGTTTCTGAATTAGTAAATCCATTTTTACAATAGATAGCGCGAGAGTAGTTTCAACAAATGACTGATGACGCGCGAATCGTTGAATTACAAAACTGACATCATTTTCAGATTCAGAACATTTAATCTCTATTTTCTATTTTACTGCAAAATCACGCAGACCTGTGTTATTGATTGTTTGAAAAAGTAAACAAAATGGCGGCAATTGAATCCATGTCACCTGATCAAATTGTTGGATGGCGGTAAACCTCAAGGTTTATATGACGTCATGAAAGGAATTCTCATCAAGGGTGACCAACCCAGTGTGTGTGAAAAATCTCTAAAACCCCCAAATTCTTTTGAATTTTGGCGCTAAATGTGGGTTACTATGGAAACTCATTGGCGATTATATATTGGGGTTAGGTTACCAACCTGTGGCGCCATTTAGTGCCAATATTCAAATCTCAAGGAAATCTCAATTAATTTCAATTGACCGCCATATTGTTTATTGCTACCCAAGAGCTCCTGCACCAATTTTGACTTAATTTTCCTACTCCCACGGGGTTTTCAAAAATAATTCTAGACAGGAATAACTTTAAGAGTTAATTGAGTGGAGGAGGGGGGGGGGGCACGAACGTAGATTACGTCTAATGGAAGCGGCAACAATGGCTGTCCACCTGCTGCTTATCATCGAGAATGAGCCATTATTTAGTAACGGAAATGGAGGCAGGCTTCGCCCACGTGAGCGCCTCAAGCGGTGACCTCCGTAACCTCATCTACTTAGGCCGTTCTGCTCGGCTGATATGCAGGTACAGGTGAGAACAAGAGTAGTGCAGCACTTCTTAGATCAAAACCACTGTTCATAAATCGTTACAAAGGTTGAGGGGTTAACGCGTTACTTGTGTGGTTATCTATTCTATACTACTTCCAGGATGGTATCTTACCTCATCCCAGTCCCTAATACACACATTACTGCTATCATCACAGTAATACGGGTTATCAGTCACACACCCAACTACACGGGGTTGATGACCAACATCTCCGAAGCTCGTAATAAGAGTTAGTAAGACATATTTCCAACTCCCTTAATCCTCAATCTTCGAGGAAGAAAGGAAAGAAAGAAAGAAAGAAAGAAAGAAAGAAAGGTAGGGAGAATGGAAGGAAGGAAGGAAGGAAGGAAGGAAGGAAGAAATTAAGATAGGGAGGAAGGAAAGAAGTAAGAAATAATGAAAGAAAGAAACAAACAAAAAAGGAACAAAGAATGAAAGAAAAAAGAAAGAATGAATGAAAGACAGAAAGGAAGAAAGAAAGAAAGAAAGACAGAAAGAAAGAAAGGAAGACAGAAAGAAAGAAAGAAAGAAAGAAAGGAAGAAAGAAAGAAAGAAAGGAAGACAGAAAGAAAGACAGAAAGAAAGAAAGAAAGGAAAACAGAAAGACAGAAAGAAAGAAAGGAAGACAGAAAGAAAGAAATTAAGACAGAAAGAAAGAAAGAAGGGAAGACAGAAAGAAAGAAAGAAAGACAGAAAGAAAGAAAGAAAGAAAGAAAGAAAGAAAGACAGAAAGGAAGAAATTAAGACAGAAAGAAAGGAAGACAGAAAGAAAGAAAGAAAGAAAGAAAGAAAGAAAGAAAGGAAGACAGAAAGAAAGACAGAAAGAAAGGAAGAAAGAAAGAAAGAAAGAAAGAAAGACAGAAAGGAAGACAGAAAGAAAGAAATTAAGACAGAAAGGAAGACAGAAAGAAAGAAAGAAAGAAAGAAGGGAAGACAGAAAGGAAGAAAGACAGACAGAAAGAAAGGATGGAAGGAAGCTTTTAGTTGTACGTGCAATCCGAACTACAGGACGTGATATTTCCTCGAGAGTTAAGGACATTTCCCTCCCCCCTATTATTTATTCCTGTCTTATTCTGGTTTGTTACAACTTCGTGGTGTAGCCGCTAGCATTGTTGGCTGTCACCGCCTGTGATCTGGGTTCGATTCCCGGCTCTGCCAAGAAATTATATCCGGTTTGAGGGCAGGAACCAGGTACATTCAGCCTTGAGAGGGAAACTTAAAGAGGCGGAGTTTAATTCACACCTTATCCATTCCGGAAGTAATTTCCCACTTCTATTCCTAATTTAGGGCCACGGCCACCTTCTTCCCAATCGTCACAGGAATTAAATATACACACTCACACAAACTACACACAACCCAACGATGAAACAACTACAACTTTTCTAGTATGTAAGTTAGTTGTAGATTTATTTTGTAGATTCATTAGCGGAAAATGATCTGGATGACCGTCACTTAACAGGCATGTTTTTTTTGTCGTGTGGCCTCCTGAGAGGCCGAGTGTAGGCAGGGCCGGATTTAAGAGTATGCCACCTATAGGCTAAAGTCCATTTGCCGCCTCCTCAATAGTTCATATTTGCTTAATACATTTGTTTTATACAACAAAAGGATCGAGTTCATTGGCGTTTTCATCTTTTTTAAACATTAAGTTCATTTAGTTTGGATAAAACTACAAATTTAATGGCTTACATAATAAATGTTAGTTATCTACATGTTTTTTTTTTACTTCTTTTAAGATTCGTTAAAAATGAAATGTGTTTCGAACTTAATTAATTCATTTGTTCTTGGAGATGAGTGATCACTATTTTACACATATTTTTATAGTTTAATGCTAATGACTATCTTTTGCGTAATTGAAGAACTGTGTTCAATTTGAATTAAGTTGTCCTACACGGTGAAAATGTAGTTAATTACTGGTTTATTTGTTGAAAAATATACAAACTTCTCTAAAACAACTCACCCCACGTAATCTTCGTGTTCAAATTTACATACCTTTCCTACGAGATTTCTTAATGGCAAACTGGTTAATAATGTCCTCATATGAAAGTGTTTCTGTTGTATTTGCCTCAATAGAAAGCAATGCAAGTGAGTTTAACCGTATTTCAGAAATACTAGTTGGCAGCTAGTTCTTAACTCTTCTAAGGCAGGAAGAACTGTATAAGGAATAAAACATATTTTTAAGTAACTTGTGTTCTTAAATTCGTACGGAAAATATCATTAACGTCTGAAATACTTCAATTTAGCTGTTGAATGAATTCCCAAACTGCCGCCCCTGAAAATTTGCCGCTCTAGGATGCAGCCTACTTAGCCTATTTAGAAATACGGCCCTGAGTGTGGGTCTTTCTAGTATACGCCCGTGGCCGACCTGCGCGTTGGGAAGAGAGATGGAATGGATGAAGATGAATGAAACTGGGCAAGAATGTGGAAGGAAGCGGCCGTGGCCTGTCAGAAGGTACCGTCCCAGCATTTTCTTGGTGTTGAAAATGGGGAAACCACGGAAAACCAATTCAAGGACAGGCTCCAACACACGCGTCTACTGAGTCAGCAGAGAGCTTGGTCCCATGACCTAACGCTGCGCTTTAGCCAGCTGAGCCACTACTGTCGGTGATATTGAAATAGAGCACTATCAATGCCGTAATATCATCAAAAGAGTGATTTCAACTTAAATTTTAATATTTTAAATACTCTTATTTTTAGCCTATTTTAATTTATGTAAAAAAAAAGGCTTGTGAGATCACCTTTTGTCCGTGTGTGTGTGTGCGTGTGTGTGCGCGCGTGTATCCCTAATAAAATCTAAACGGCTCCATCGATTTCAATGAAACTCGGTGAGGTCATAGAACTATTTTGGCCCACCCCGACCGTGCCCTTCAAATTTTAATACGTCTCACCAATCCAACATGGCGGCTGTGCGAAATATTTCCCCAGCTTTCTATATCTCCGAAACTACTATTGATATCACCCTGAAATTTTGTACGGTGATAAAGCGCACTACTGAAAGTTCACCTATGTGACTTCTAGAAATCTGTTAAATACAAAACGAACATGGCGGCCAAGCGAAGATGAAACATTTAAATTGGCGTTTATCGCGATATAACCATTCGAGTGCAGTGAAACTTGGTACAGTAAATGTTTATACATATTGTAAAGCACTGCCATCTAATTTAGTTCAATAGATAGGGGCTTCATTCATTCCATTCCTGACCCGGTCGGAGACTGTGGATTTTTTCATTAAGATAACCACAATATGGCAGCTATGCGAACTTTTAAAATTAAGTCTGTATATCTAGTGTCATAATCATGCAATCAAAGTAAAAGTTTGAATAATGAACATACGCAATAATCGTCATCTACTGTAATAGTTTATAACTCTATGACCTACATATATAAAAATCCAACATGGCAACCATCCGAAATGTTTTGACGGTTCTCAATATCCACTAATCTATGACAGCAATAAAAATGAAATTTTGTATGTTGATAAAGGCTATTAACATACGTTCACCTATGGGACTTTTAATAGCCTGGTGAGCACAAATTCAACATGGTGGCTACGCGAAATTTTAATAATTATTTAAATAGACGTTTCTCGCGTTTTAACCACCCGAGCGCAGTGAAACTTGGTACGGTAAATACTTATACAAATTTGAATCCACTGACATCTAATTTATTTAAATTGTTTTCATAACCACAAGGTGGCGGCTGTGTGGAATTTTAATACCTTGATTCGTTTTCTTGTGTACTATTCATGCGATTGAAGTTTGAATAATACACCTACGCAATAATCTTCATGTAATAGTACATAATTCTGTAGCCTACATAGCCTATATCAAAATCCATCATGGCGATCACCCGAAATATTTAGACGGTTCTCAATATCTACGAATCTATTACAGCAATCAAACTGAAATATTGTATGTTGATAGAGGCAATTAACATAAGTAGAATATATGCAAATAGGCTATTTATTTCTTCATCAAACTACTTGTCTGTATTTAATTTTTAAATTATTATTCTTTCTTTCTTTCTTTCTTTCTTTCTTTCTTTCTTTCTTTCATTCTTTCTTTGTCCCTTCGAATTTGACTACTGTGGACCACGGAAAACAATTGATTTGTGCTTAGTTCTGTTTTCTCAATGACTTCAATTGATATGATGGAAACTTCTTTGGTAATTTTCAAATTAGTTCCTAATTTTTTATATTTTAAATGTTAATTTCTTACTGTTGTTTTCTTATTGCTTATTATTTATTTTTACATTTTTATTGTAGTATTTTAATTATTAAATTCAATTTTTTATATTCATTAATTATTTTAATAATTAACGAAATTCAATTATTAGTCTCTGTTTACATTTTTTATTTCTTAATTTTCTTTATTTTATATAATTTAACTTGGATACATTTGTGAGGAATTCTCAATAAAGTTGGCTAAACTAGTGATGTTATTAGGATGGGTAGTATAGCTACATATGACTGATGTAGCCGATTGTGTTTTGGGGAAAGGCGCACGCACAGGCTACATAATATATCAACCCCCAGCCAACCTATTGTTACCACCACAAACCAGGGTGCGCTGAATGAGATAGCATACACACACATTGAGACATCTCCTTATTTACGGCGAGCACCAGATAGAGGGGGACAGAGAACAGACGCTCTACATCCTTACAAATGTATCTATCTGTGTTACCAACCTAGCAGCTCCGTCTGTCTAGTTACCTGTCCAAAGCACCGGCATGAGAAACATCGACTCATGGACAGGATTTTATTCGTATTATAAGTATCACAGCACGCTTCAACAACTGGGATCTAAGTCTGCTTGCCCTTGTTGCCATGGTAACTAGTTGTCTATACAACACGCTTCAACAGCTGGGATCTAAGTCTGCTTGTCCTTGTTGCCATGGTAACTAGTTGTCGATACAACACGCTTCAACAACTGGGATCTAAGTCTGCTTGTCCTTGTTGCCATGGTAACTAGTTGTCTATACAACACGCTTCAACAACCGGGATCTAAGTCTGCTTGCCCTTGTTGCCATGGTAACTAGTTATCTATACAACACGCTTCAACAACCGGGATCTAAGTCTGCTTGTCCTTGTTGCCATGGTAACTAGTTGTCGATATAACACGCTTCAACAACTGGGATCTAAGTCTGCTTGCCCTTGTTGCCATGGTAACTAGTTGTCGATACAACACGCTTCAACAACTGGGATCTAAGTCTGCTTGCCCTTGTTGACACGGTAACTAGTTGTCGATACAACACGCTTCAACAACTGGGATCTAAGTCTGCTTGCCCTTGTTGCCATGGTAACTAGTTGTCGATACAACACGCTTCATCAGCTGGGATCTAAGTCTGCTTGCCCTTGTTGACACGGTAACTAGTTGTCTATACAACACGCTTCAACAACTGGGATCTAAGTCTGCTTGCCCTTGTTGCCATGGTAACTAGTTGTCGATACAACACGCTTCAACAACTGGGATCTAAGTCTGCTTGCCCTTGTTGACACGGTAACTAGTTGTCGATACAACACGCTTCAACAACTGGGATCTAAGTCTGCTTGCCCTTGTTGCCATGGTAACTAGTTGTCGATACAACACGCTTCAACAACTGGGATCTAAGTCTGCTTGCCCTTGTTGACACGGTAACTAGTTGTCTATACAACACGCTTCAACAGCTGGGATCTAAGTCTGCTTGTCCTTGTTGACACGGTAACTAGGCTAGTTGTCGATACAACACGCTTCAACAACTGGGATCTAAGTCTGCTTGCCCTTGTTGCCATGGTAACTAGTTGTCTATACAACACGCTTCAACAGCTGGGATCTAAGTCTGCTTGCCCTTGTTGACACGGTAACTAGTTGTCGATACAGCACGCTTCAACAATTGGGATCTAAGTCTGCTTGTCCTTGTTGCCATGGTAACTAGTTGTCTATACAACACGCTTCATCAGCTGGGATCTAAGTCTGCTTGTCCTTGTTGTCATGGTAACTAGTTGTCGATACAGCACGCTTCAACAATTGGGATCTAAGTCTGCTTGTCCTTGTTGCCATGGTAACTAGTTGTCGATACAACACGCTTCAACAACCGGCATCTAACCTTGCTTGTACTTGTTGCCATGGTAACTAGTTGTCGATACAACACGCTTCATCAGCTGGGATCTAAGTCTGCTTGTCCTTGTTGCCATGGTAACTAGTTGTCGATACAACACGCTTCAACAATTGGGATCTAAGTCTGCTTGTCCTTGTTGCCATGGTAACTAGTTGTCTATACAACACGCTTCATCAGCTGGGATCTAAGTCTGCTTGTCCTTGTTGCCATGGTAACTAGTTGTCGATACAACACGCTTCAACAATTGGGATCTAAGTCTGCTTGTCCTTGTTGTCATGGTAACTATTGTTGGTTCTTTCCACACTAATCGCAGATAGACCCTCAGCCGTTCACAATATCCACAGGCAATGACATTACTCAGCACCACAGTTGATTCCATAAAATAAATAAATAAATAAATAAATAATTATGAGCTGGAGCCTGAGCCAATAAATATAGCATTCAACAAGTAGATCTGGATATTATTCACTTGAGGGATTTTTCCAAACACAGGTGAACTGTCATGTTCTGTGGCTCGGATTCCACGGTAAGAAATGAGGTCTCGTGACTTATGATCTCGAGATTAATGGTCAAGTAAATCTAGAAACTGTGCCCAATGTTTCGAATAACATATTTGCGGTGCGCTGTACGTCATTAGTAGGGACAGGACTTAAAATAGTTTTTATGTTTAAAGTGTAGCAAAAGCTGACGTAAACTGAGCAAAGCTTAAAATTAATGCCCAATTGTTGGTAGACACTCATTGGAACGAGAGTGTCAATATTTTACACAATGATACGTCTTTTATAAAATTATCACCGAGAACTTCACACTTTTAGGCTCTCCTTAAATATGTTAATTATTCAAATTCAATAAACCAAGGATGTCAGTGGTGATTTTCACACTATATCCCGTTTAGTTAGCTTTGTTTATTTAGAATATCGGGAATTTGGAAACAATAAGAGATTTTTCCCCACTTTCCTCACAGTAGATAAACAAACAATACGATATAAGCTGAAATGTGCTGAAAGTATGTGAATTTTCTGTCAGGTAGGATTTCTCTCAATCATCTGGAGCTAGGAATAAACACTGTCTTCAGGTTTACTTTTAAAGATTATGGACTAAAAATTCAAATGTACTACAATAAATAGAACTCAAGATCATGCGAAAAATTTTGGGACCAAGAATTAAAGATGGAATTCACCTTCCGAAACCTAATGCTGCATTCTAATTAAAAATTACTAAAATCACAGACACAATCCGCACGAGAAGGATCCAATTCATGGGACATTTGGACAGAATGGACCCAACTAGGTTAACAAATAAAATCTATACGTTTTTGCAGAAAAAGGCAACAAGGTCCAATTGGTACAAACAGGCGGAAAAGGACTTGGCTGAATTAGGTTTTCCCAATCTCAAGGATAGAGAAGAAATTAGGAAAATTACTCATACACGGGGTTTTGAGGCAGAAGAGAGAAGAACTACCAGACACGTCTGGTCGCAGCAACGAAGACTAGCTCAATCGTTGCGCATGAAAAGTTATTGGGCTAACATCAAGGCCGATAAGTGTTGATTCCGCGTGGTCCTAGGAGACCCATTCACGCAGAAGAAATAGAACAAAACTGCAATTAGGTATTTTATGAGTGTGATTCGCTAAAGTATTGAAGTATTTTTGTATTTACAAGTAAGGAAAATATAGGAAAAAAACTAAGCATCCGGTCGCTAGTCTCTAGAAAAGGGGAGGTCTGCGCTCCTTGCCACACATATTGTCCCTGTATTGTACATCCCTGTCTGTTTTCTTGGCATCTCGTTCCAATTCAGTGTGCGCCAGGCAGGCACGAGTATCCGGTGTGGTGATGTCACAGAGGGTGTGGTACAGACTTCCATACAAAGTTAACGTGAACTCTTGCAGAGGATCAATTATTATCTTTCGATCGTATTGACAAATGAGAGTTAGTAAACAACTCTGTTACATGGAAATGAAAATACAAATAGGCTACAAGAAATGAAAAATGAAAATTTAAAAGATAATATTATTATTAGATTATTATTATTATTATTATTATTATTATTATTATTATTATTAGGCCTATTATTATTATTATTATTATTAAATAATTATTTTTTATTTTATTTTTTATTTTTAGTCGGTTAACCCTCCAGGGTTGAAGCTTCCCTCGGACTCAGTGAGGGATCCCACCATTACTGCCTCCAGGGCAGTGTCCTGGAGCTTGAACCATCGGGTTGTGAGATACAACTGGGGAGGTGGGACAAGCAACTCGCCCAGGCGGCCTCACCTGCAAAGCGAACAGGGTCTTATGAGGGATGGGAAGGGATAGACAAGGATGAGGTGGCCGTAGCCTTACGTTAGGTACCATCCCGGCATTTGCCCGGAGACGAAGTGGGATACCACGGAAAACCACTTCAAGAATAGCTGAGATGGAATCGGACCCCTTCTACTCATTTGGACCACCCGAGGCTGAGTAGACTCCGTTCCAGTCCTCATACCACTTTTCAAATTTCGTGGTAAAGCCGGGAATCGAACCTCGGACCTCCGGGCTGGCAGCTAAGCGCGCTGACCACTACACCACGGAGGCGACTAATAATATTAATTATTATTATTATAATATAGACTAATGTTATGGGTTTTACGACCCTTTTAACTACTTTGGGTTCTATAGACGCAGGGGTGCCGAAATTTTACCCCGAACATGCCAGTAAATCTACTGACACGTTTCCCTCACTTAAGCGCACACTCAAATGCCAACTGACTGCACCAGGATTCAATCCTGCGACCTTGGGAGAAGCAGGCGAGAACGTTATTGCTGCGCCACGCAGCCATTCTGTAATAAATCAGTGATGGACGAAGTAAAGAGGATACCAAACAAAGGTTAGCCCAGGCAATTAATGAAAGAACACACGAATGGAATTATTGAATACACGAATGGAATTACTGAATACACGAATGGAATTATTGAATACACGAACAGAATTATTGAATCCACGAATGCAATTATTGAATACACGAATGGAATTATTGAATACACGAATTATTGAATACACGAACGGAATTATTGGACACACGAGTGGAATTATTGAATACACGAGTGGAATTATTGAATACACGAGTGGAATTATTGAATACACGAAGGGAATTACTGAATACACGAATGCAATTATTAAATACACGAATGGGATTATTGAATACACGAACGGAATTATTGAATACACGAATGGAATTATTGAATACACGAACGGAATTATTGAATACACGAACGGAATTATTGAATACACGAACGCAATTATTGAACACACGAGTGGAATTATTGAATACACGAACGGAATTATTGAATACACGAATGGCATTATTGAATACACGAATGGAATTATTGAATGCACGAACGGAATTATTGAATACACGAACGGAATTATTGAATACACGAACGGAAATATTGAATACACGAATGGAGATATTGAATACACGAACGGAATTATTGAATACACGAACGGAATTATTGAATACACGAACGGAATTATTGAATACACGAATGGAATTATTGAATACACGAATGGAATTATTGAACACACGAACGCAATTATTGAACACACGAGTGGAATTATTGAATACACGAACGGAATTATTGAATACACGAATGGCATTATTGAATACACGAGTGGAATTATTGAATACACGAGTGGAATTATTGAATACACGAAGGGAATTACTGAATACACGAATGCAATTATTAAATACACGAATGGGATTATTGAATAAACGAACGGAATGATTGAATAAACGAATGGAATGATTGATTGAATGAATGAATGTTACCGAGAGAGAGCAAGGGTTGGACGTCACATTCCAGCATTGTGATTAGCCGCTGATTGATCGGGGATCGCTAATGAACATGGCGGGAATCTCACTAATACGAGCCATCAGGAATGCTAATGGAAGAGCAACCAGCTGCCAACTACAATTGTACGCCCTACAGTAGTTTAGCGGTACTACTAACACATTTACTCTCCAGGGAGACCAAATGTATACACTCTATAGAATACTGAATCTGCACTTTTGAGTGACGACGATCTGTAAACCATATTGCATGGACATATAAATAACATTGGGTCGCGGGAATATTCCCATCGGAAACATTTCACGGCAAGAAATTTATGTGGAATTATTCCCATCGGAAATATTTCCATACCATAAGTAAGGATTGGAACAAAGTAGGTGTGATACAACGTTGCCTTTGCTGTCAAGGGTATATTTTTGTCCCAAAGTAAGTGCCGAACTTGGTTATATAAGGTGCGTTCAAAAAGTAACGAGCCGGAGGCTGTCATGCGCAAACCGGTGACGACATCGGCTAATCGTGGCGTGTGTAACGAGGTGTGGTTCCGACCAGAGCGTGGAAGGTCACAGCCCCGTCGCTAGAGGGCACGCGTGCACGTCACGTGACGATACAAAGCGAGCAGCAGCATGCATCAATCGTCCAACGCTGCCAGTCACATTGCAAACAGTGACATGGAGGCGTCAAACGAAGAGCAAAGAGCTGTTGTTCGGTTTCTGGCAGCGGAAGGAGTAGGGGGAACGGACATTCATCGCCGAGTGTCACAAGTGTACGGCGAACACTGCATGTCCTTTGCTAGCGTCAAGGCGTGGCACAAGCGCTTCAGGGAAGGATGGGTGTCGTTAGCCGTTGATGCCCGGTCTGGGGCACCCCCCCTGCATTACCGATGACAACGTCCAGCTGGTTGATGCACTCATTACCCAGGACCGCCGAGTGACAGTGAACGCCATAGCCGCCGTGGTCGGATTGAGCGTCGGAAGTGTGCACACCATCATGAAGGAACGACTGCACTTGCGCAAAGTGTGTGCCCAATGGGTGCCCCACAGTCTTCAACCACACCAGGAAACATGTCTTGGTCTTGGTTGGACGATTGATGCATGCTGCTGCTCGCTTCGTATCGTCACGTGACGTGCACGCGTGCCCTCTAGCGACGGGCTGTGACCTTCCACGTTCTGGTCGGAACCACACCTCGTTACACACGCCACGATTAGCCGATGTCATCACCGGTTTGCGCATTACAGCCTCCGGCTCGTTACTTTTTAAACGCACCTTATATAAATGTGATGTTTTCTGTGTCCTATTTAGAATTTCTTGTTTGAGGGTGTTATCCTTGGAGACCATACTTCCAAGATACTGGAAGTGAGAAACGGATTCTAATTTTGCTCCCTCAAATTATATGTTTGAACTTTTCCTCTCTCTGCTAATGGTCATTTCATCAGTCTTGACCTTGCTGATCTTCAGGCTAAATTCTTTAAATTTGTTATTCAAAGCAGTCAGTCTCTCCTGTACTTCTACTTCTGTTTCTTCTCATAAGACCACGTCATCTGCAAATACGCTTGCCACGGTGGGTGAGTGGTTAGCGTGTCGGTCTACTAACCCCAAGATTGCAGGTTCGCTCCTGGCCGTGGTAAGTGATTTTTTTTGAAAGGCGGCAAAAATCACGATATGGATGTCATACGTTGTTGGCATGTCAAATAACCCATTTGAATTCAGTAGGCCGAGTTCATAATGGCAAAATTAATCTCGGGAGTTTCCGCCAACACAAAGTTCCTCATTTCTCTATTAGAAAGCGCTATAATGTTCAAGGAGCTTACATATCTATCATCTAACCTCCTTGACTTTAATAGTGATTCAAGGAACAACGAAATTCGACATGCAAGCTACCCTCTGGGTGTCAAATTACAAAGCTTGCACCCGGCACCCGAGACCATACGATATTGTTATCTGCAAATACCAAACCTCGTGATTCATTTGAGTTTATTATTTTTGTGTTTTTTGGTTTCGGTTTTGTGTTTAATTTCTACGTTTGCTTTTTGCTTTCTCTTTTGGTCAGGTGTTTGTTTTTGCTTTTTGCTTTGCGCGGGGGGCAAAATAAGGCATTCAAGGAAAGCAAACCTACACGTTTTCATGTTTGATCTCGATAACATTCGATACATTTTATTTACAAATCTCAATGTGCGGTCAAACACTAAATAATATTACACAAGTAAATATAAATGTTCTCAAATTATAAACGAACATAATCCAATCGCTTGTCAACAATCCGCAAAATGATTTTCTTAAAATAAAAAGTGACAGTCAGTCTGAAAGACTAGACTTTGTATCATTTTAAATGCTACAAATGCTGAAAAATGCTAGAAAGGCTGGAGGCCTCTTGCTTCGCTAGAAGCCAAAGACTCTTGACATGTTAGAAAATTATCTGCATAGTACTTATCTTGCTTATCTGGTTTCAAATTACTCGCGAACGGCAAGTGCAAACCAAGGGCAAAGCAAGGTCAAGCGCGCGGGGACGTGCCCCTTCCATCCAGTCTAAAAACACTTATAGTGGGCGATGTATTGAAGATAGAGATATGCTCTCCCGGACTTTTTTGTAGAACTTTTCATGCTGACCAATTCTTACGCTCATAGTATATTGATATTTCTAACGGTTTGCCCAGCGTAAGCTTAAGAAGCGCACGGACGCCAAGTTTGTTTTCGACATTTTCACTGAAATCGTTACTGCTTGGCTTCCTTTGATCATACATAAATTATTTCCTACAGAATCTTTCCTCGAGATATCCTTTACAGAATGGTGAACACCGCATCAAAATCCATCCAGTGGTTCTCGAGATTACCCGTGACATCCAAGAATCAGGGATTTTTGTCTTATACTAACGAAGTAGAGATTGTCGGGGAACACATGCACCAAGCGGTACTATGACGTCACACACCTCAGTGCATCTGGGTACATTTCGTCCCGTCACCGTAACGTAACGCCAGACCCCAGCGTAACGACGAAGTCGACAAGATCATTTAAAATGATAAAATTCTAATCAATTTGCGTTTTTTAATCATTTTTTTGCTCGGAGGTGGGGGTGGGAGGATGATTGATCCCCCTAATAACACCCCGTAGTTACGCCACTGTTTTAAACCGTTCTAATTGGAACATTTATCCTGTTCACAATATTAGTCAAAGAAAAGAAACTGTACTAAGGGGACCATTCGCGGCAGGTAATTGTAACTATGGATCTGTTTTTTCGGTAGAATATGGTAGAGATAAGAAAGAAGGAAAGGGAGTAATCAAAGTAGGAGATAAGGAATTTATTTATTTATTTATTTATTTATTTATCGTATGGCTTTTGATGCCGGGAGTGTCCGAGGACATGTTCGGCTCGCCTGAGTCTGTAGCTGCTTCCAGCGGACAACGTAAAGGGTGAGCTACAAGGTCCGTTCAATTTCAAGTAGTTCCATCTTTCGTCACCAGATATCAATGATATCTAGTGGCGAACGTTGGAACTTTGATAGAGCGTTCTAACGAAATCTAACCTAACAAATTTTGCTTTACACAAGTTTAGTCTGTGAAAGGATCTTTTGTATGCCATAAATCTATGACATGGGACCGCCGGCTTTACTTCCCCTCCGAAGGAAGGCATACTGAAGGATTTTTAACGCTCTTAAAATCCGACTTCGGTCGGGTTTGAACCCGCTATCTTGGGCATAGAAGCTCAGCATGCTACCGACTACGCCACCGAAGGAATTGGAAGTGGTGAAACACTTCAAATACTTGAGAAGTGAACTGACTGAAGATGGAAGACTAGATTTGGAAATTAGCAGAAGAATACAACTCGGGAGTGCTTGGTACCAACAGGTACGGGGACTAGTATGGAACAAGGATATACCAATTAAGGCTAAAGAAGTTATGTACAAAGCATATTATGTTCCTATAATGACATATGCAGCGGAAACTTGGACAATGACTCAGAGGGATGAGAGCAGAGTACAAGCAGCTGAGATGAGATTCCTGAGAAGTATGGTCCAGAAAACGAGGAGGGACAGAGTGAGAAATGAAGATATACAGAAAGAACTGGGAGTACAGAAACTAAATGACAAACTGGAGCAAAACAGATTGAGATGGTTTGGACATGTCAAACGGATGAATGAAGTAAGGCTACCAAGACGAGCACTGGAACGACGGATGACAGGGAAGAGAGGACGAGGAAGACCAAGAATGCGTTGGATGGACTTGGTGGAGAATAGTATTAGAAAACGGAACCTGGTTTGGGACACTGTGTCGGAAGAGGAATGGTGGAACGACAGAACAAAGTGGAGAGGAACCATATTTGCCCCCACCCAGTGTCAACTGGAAAAGGGGAAATGAAGATAATGATGATGGTAAATAGAAATGAGAAAAACCAATACAATAAAGAAAATGCGCCAACGTTTACCAGAAATATTTTTTGCTGGCCCCAAAGTTACCAAATCCTTTATTTTAATTCTGAGTATAATAATTTAACAGACCCACTATAAGTTGATAATGATGATGATGATAATTGTTGTTTTAAGGGGCCTAACATCTAGGTTATCGGCCCCTAGTGAAAATGAAAGATGATCAAATGAAAATTACAACTAAAACTAATGGGAAACAAAAAGGTGAAAAATGTAAACAAAAAACAGGAGGAAAGGAAATGCCCTCAACCCTCGAAGAATGGGAATTGAGGGGCTTGGAAGGAAGGAGAGCCATGAAAGGCAGACAGGAAAGAGTAGAGGGCCCGCCACAAAGGCAACGGAAGAAAGAGACAAACCGGACCCAGCTCAGAAAGCCCTCGAGGTTGCCAACACCCGAACTCACCAGTCGTGAGCCCTTGAGGGTGTAGCACAGGCTGTTCAAAATCCATGAGTTTGAGTATGCGTACACGCGAGTACTCAGCAGTGATGCTCGGAGCACGGTTGGAGAGGGGCTGGGGGTGATAGCCAATACGTCACTGGGCGAAGGTCATGCGCTTCCTGCCATTTTTGAAGTATCCACCACGCAGTGACGGCAGCCCCCCACAGCAGAGCTGTATTGCACGTAGCAGGTTTACTCACGTAAGGCGGCGAGTACTCCATTGCTCACTGACGAGCAACTCGGCAGGAACAGCCTGGTGTAGCACCATCTAGCATGCACCAGAGGAGGTGGGGCTACACACACCCTGCTTCCTTGAGGGCCTTGTGCAGAAGGCAGGAGGATCAATGAAAACAAAACAAGAGGTCTGACCCCTCGAAGAATGAGGGATCAGGAGAGATGAGACAAGGGCCAATTAAGGCGGGAAAGTGAAAGACTCCCTGGGCCCCGGATACCCTAATACCGTCGAGGTCGGAAAAGAACAACAGTTGACCAAGGGAGGTCGACAGGAAAGATAATGGAGAGGAGCCCGGCAAAAGTAAGTGGAAGTAATGCCGGACTCAGCTGGGGTCCTGTGGTCGCCAACCCATGTCCCACAAGTTGTGAGCCCCTGGGTGGTCCACTATAAGTATGCTTGCCATACGTCCCGGTTTGACCGGGACAGTCCCGGTATTTTGCTCTTGTCCCGGTGTCCCGCCCGGTTTTATAAATGTCCCGGAAAACGGCTGTAAGACGTAAAAAGTAATGAATTTATGTGTTTAAGAATCTTTTATGAATCGGTTACTTTTCAACAATCAACATCGTTGACTATCGCGTACAGCGTCAGAGAGGTCAGAAATATTCAAACGAATAACACAAAACAATAGCCCAAATTGTTAACTCATTAATTAATTGTTTTTTTAGTTTGACGAAAAAAGTATTTTTTTTTGTAATTAGACAAAAAGTTGTAGTTTTTTTTAAGAATAAGACTTAGAAATTGTTCAATTAAACAATTTCATGAAGCATTTTAAATTGTATTTTATTAACACTTCTTTGTAGATGGTGGACCAGAAAAAATTATCATTAAAAAGGAAAAATAATGTAATTTTATGTAGCATAAATTCCTTTTTTTATTTTTAAAAGGTGTGTAGAACTAACAAAGGAAGGAAGGAAGCTTGTAGTTTAACGTGACCGTTAATCTTGAGATCATGAGCCACGGGCCCTCCGTTTTACGTGGAATCCGAACCACAGGACATGGCATTTCACTTCGAAAATCTCACATGCATTGACCGGGAATCGAACCCGGACCGCCTTGGTGAGAGGCACACAGCTAGACCGCTGAGCCACCACGCCCCTGTAGAACTAACAATTTAGGGTGACAGATTCCTTCCTCCCATCACTTGCGAGCCTTAAAAAGGGCTTAAAACTCACCATTTTGCTTCTATTTTTTTTAATTTCCCGGGGGAGGACCCTCCGCTCCCCAGACCTCCCGGTAAGGCCATCCCATATTAATGTGTCCCGGTTTCACCCACCAAAAATATGGCAAACCTAACTATAAGTATTGACTAGGATAAAATAGTATAGCCATCACAATGACAAGTAATCTAACGGGCGGGCATCAATTCCGCTCGGGAATACCAGTCAGGTAGCCAGGGTTACCTTAATTCCACTCGGTCCTCCAAGGGACCCAAAAATAAGTTCCTCAACTCCGCTCAGGCTTTGACAAGGGGTCGGCAAAGGGGTTTTCCCCAATGACGTAAACAAATGTCATAACCCTCCTGCTCGCAAACCAAGGGCCGGGTCAAACACTTAATGCAGCGCATGACTGAATTCTTGAATGCAGCTGATTTTTCCGTTCTAGGTTGGAAAACAGTATTTTCAGCATCCACAGCTGATATCGAAAGTATTTTTTTAGGTACAAATTATACACCCATTATCTAAATTTAATTTAAAAATGTCTGACTTTTCAACTTGTCAACAGAGTGGGGGTTGTTTTGGTATTCCCAAAAATATGAACATCTGAGAGCTTGAGTTGTCGTGTGGAATGCAAGAATTCACTCATGCGCTGCAGAAGGTGTTTGTCCCGGCCCTTGGTATGCCTGCAGGAGGATTATGACATTTGTTTACGTAATTGGAGATAACCTCTTTGCCAACCCCTTGTAATAGCCTGAGCGGAGTTGAGGAACTTATTTTTGGGTCCCTTGGAGGACCGAGTGGAATTAAGGAAAATCGAGCGGAATTGATGTTCGACCAATCAAACAGATCCCACACTTACGAACCTCTTAGTAATCAACACAATATTGAGCGATATGCCCTCCTGTTGTCGAGCCGCCCCTGCCACTATAACATTGATCAACAAATGTGTCTGTGAAGGTTCCTCGTGTCCTCACTTGGCGACAGTCCCGAGTTATTCCCGGCCACACACATCTCCCTGTGTTATGGCGCACTGTACTGTGACCATGTGCCTGCCTGTCTGCCTTCTTTTGTCACATTTCCATCCAGTTCGTCCCGTCTTCACTGCAGGTGATCATTCTCAACATTTCCGAGCGAAACACCTTAACCGAATATTGAGCTTCGTTTCTAGTTTCAGCCGAAACCGTAACCGAATATTGTGCTTCTTTTCTAGCTTCAGTCGAAACCGTAACCATAACCGAATGGGCTTCTCTTCTAGTTTCAGCTGAAACCGTAACCATAACCGAAAGGGCTTCTCTTCTAGTTTCAGCTGAAACCGTAAACATAACCGAATGGGCTTCTTTTCTAGTTTCAGCCGAAACCGTAACCATAACCGAATATTGGGCTTCTTTTCTAGTTTCAGCCGAAACCGTAACCATAACCGAATATTGGGCTTCTCTTCTAGTTTCAGCTGAAACCGTAACCATAACCGAATGGGCTTCTTTTCTAATTTCAGCTGAAACCGTAACCATAACCGAATGGGCTTCTTTTCTAGTTTCAGCTGAAACCGTAACCATAACCGAATATTGGGCTTCTATTCTAGTTTCAGCTGAAACCGTAACCATAACCGAATATTGGTCTTCTCTTCTAGTTTCAGCTGAAACCGTAACCATAACCGAATATTGGGTTTCTCTTCTAGTTTCAGCTGAAACCGTAACCATAACCGAATGGGCTTCTTTTCTAGTTTCAGCCGAAACCGTAACCATAACCGAATGGGCTTCTTTTCTAGTTTCAGCCGAAACCGTAACCATAACCGAATATTGGGCTTCTTTTCTAGTTTCAGCTGAAACCGTAACCATAACCGAATGGGCTTCTCTTCTAGTTTCAGCTGAAACCGTAACCATAACCGAATATTGGGCTTCTTTTCTAGTTTCAGCTGAAACCGTAACCATAACCGAATATTGGGCTTCTCTTCTAGTTTCAGCTGAAACCGTAACCATAACCGAATGGGCTTCTTTTCTAGTTTCAGCCGAAACCGTAACCATAACCGAATATTGGGCTTCTCTTCTAGTTTCAGCTGAAACCGTAACCATAACCGAATGGGCTTCTTTTCTAGTTTCAGCCGAAACCGTAACCATAACCGAATATTGGGCTTCTCTTCTAGTTTCAGCTGAAACCGTAACCATAACCGAATGGGCTTCTTTTCTAGTTTCAGCCGAAACCGTAACCATAACCGAATATTGGGCTTCTCTTCTAGTTTCAGCTGAAACCGTAACCATAACCGAATATTGGGCTTCTTTTCTAGTTTCAGCTGAAACCGTAACCATAACCGAATGGGCTTCTTTTCTAGTTTCAGCCGAAACCGTAACCATAACCGAATATTGGGCTTCTCTTCTAGTTTCAGCTGAAACCGTAACCATAACCGAATGGGCTTCTTTTCTAGTTTCAGCCGAAACCGTAACCATAACCGAATATTGGGCTTCTCTTCTAGTTTCAGCTGAAACCGTAACCATAACCGAATGGGCTTCTTTTCTAGTTTCAGCCGAAACCGTAACCATAACCGAATATTGGGCTTCTTTTCTAATTTTGGTGGGGGCGTGGTGGCGCAGCGGTCAAGCTATTGGTCTCTCACCAAAGGTGGAACGGTTCGATTCCCGGTCAATGCATCTGAGATGTTGGAAGTGAAATGCCATGTCTTGTGGTTGGGATTCCACGTAAAAAGGAGGTCCCGTGGCTCATGATCGCATGTTTAACGGTCACGTAAACCTAAAGCTTACTTCCTTTTTAATTTTGGTAACCATATATTCGGCTTCTCATTTAGTTTTCACCGAAGCCAAATCCGTAACCGAATATTCGTCTTCCCTTTTAGTTTTGGCGAAACCGTAATCGAATATTCGGCTTTTCTTCTAGTTTCGGCCGAAACCGCAACCGAATATTGGGCTTCTCTTGTAGTTTCGGCTGAAACCAAAACCGAATATTCGGCTTCTCTTTTAGATTCGGCCGAAACCGAATATTTAGATTCTCTTCTAATTTTGGTCAAAACAGTAACCGAATATTCAGCTTCTCTTCCAGTTTTGGCCGAAATCAAAACCATAACCGAATATTTGGCTCCTCTGCTAGTTTCGGCCGAAAACAAAAAACGTAACCGAATATTCAACCTCTCTTCTAATTTTGGTCGAAACCGTAATCGAATATTCGGCTTCTCTTCTAGTTTGGGCCGAAACCGAAACCTAAACCAATAGTATTTCCTAGCTCTGTAACAAATTATTCAATTAAGGGGCTCCGGAGAACTGGCACCTTGTTTCTTGACAATACCAAATGTCCCAATTCCTATACAGTAAACTCTCGATTAACCGCAGGCGGTTTATCCACTTTGCGGATTATCCACGGTGCCTCTAGGAGAACATTTTTTATAAAAAAGCAAAGTTTTGAAACCGAAAATTACTCTAATGAAATCCTGGCGGAAGATTTTGCCGGCTGTAGAGATAACTCAAGAGAGAAAGGAAGACGAAGACGACGTTCCACTCAGCATCCTAACTAATTTAGCTAAATCTGTTGCCGGAGGTGTTGATGTAAATGAGGAAAATATCTTTGAGTGGATCGAATGTGATCCAATCAACCGGGCTTTGAGCACCTCACCGATTAAAACATCATAAATCAAGTACGAGGGATTGAATCGGTTGAATCGGAAGACAGTGAGGAAACGCAGATGCAGAGGACCGTTACTCATGATGCAGCATTAGGACACATTGGCAGGATTCTTCAATACCTTGAAGAGCAAGACGACGCATCACTTTGTGACAAGATGGTGTTGAGAAAACTCAAATCACAAATAAAGAAAAAGTGTTTCACTACGAAAAAGCAAAAGCAAATGAGCATTTTTTTTCGTTAAACAGTAAACAAGACTTTTTAATAACACACATAACATCGACAGAGTTTTGTTATCACGTACGTCCTTTTATTGTATAATAAACTTATTTAAAGCACTTTTTCTGTTGCTTTTTAGTGCCTTCGACCTTTGTTTAACCATTACCAGCAATTTTGCGGCTTATCCGCGAAATTCGATTATCCGCGGTATCCGCGCCAGTCAATTCCGTGAATAATCGGGAGTTTACTGTAATTTGTAAAAATAGCATTTTAGATTTCAGAATTGTATATAAAAGAATTTCAAGGATCCCTTATAATTGGCTCTTCTAAGAAGAGTGCTACGCCACTTCTTGAGTGATGTAGCTAATTTCAACTCCTTTTCTCTCGACTTGGCAGGTGACAAGTGACGGGTCGTGGCCAAAAGATCGCGCCTGGCAGAGCGACACCAGTTTGTTTTCATTCGATCAAAATAGATCCCATTCACGACACTTGACGTAACTCCTCCATGTCTTCAGTGTTGACTCGCAAGCCACAAACAATATACAGTACAGGGAACACGTCGCGTCCCGTCGTCAGCTTGGCCTTGAAAATGAAAAATTCTAAAAATTTTAAGAATTAAAAGGTTAAAAATAAAAACAAAACGAAATCAAAAGAGTGAATTCTTTCAAATATCTCGGTGAAAGGGTTACAATAAATAATAATGAGAAAAACAGGCTAACAGTTAGAACAAAGAAAATGAATATAGCTTTCCAGCTCACCGGGAACATTTATAAGAAAAAAGCATTACCTAATTCTATTAAAATTAAACATTATAATACTGTTGTGAAACCAGAGGCCTTATATGGATCTGAAACACTCAAATTAATGAATAAAGGCGAAATTAACAAAATCATGGTCATGGAAAGGAAAATAATTAGAAGTATACTTGGCCCTAGGAAAGTAGGAGCAGATTACAACAGACCTGGACCAAATGTTGAAATTTATGAGCATGTAGAAAACATACTACATACCATGCGAAGAAGAAGATTATCCTTTTTTGGACATTAACAAAGAATGAACGATGATAGATTGACAAAGAAAATTTTCAATAAAATTATGAAACTTAAGATACAGCCAGCTTGGTTTCAACAGACCTTGAATGACCTTAAAGGGGCCAATATACAAATTGAAGACATACCTAATAGACAACTCTTTCGGAACAAAATTAAAACAGTCACTTTCAAGGAGAAACTAGAGAGAAGCAGAAAACAGCCACACAACATTGAGGAGCTCCGGCGACAACAATCTGTAAGAATGAAGCAATTTTGGGTGACCAAGAAGAAATCTATAGCAAAACTTGATGTATTGATTTAACGTGCTCTATTAAGGGCTATTCGATTAAATAAATAAATAATAAAATCTTCAAAAAATAAAAAATAAAAAAAGTATATAGTCTATAGGACTATACATTTACAAAATGTTTAAATATTTATAACAATAAAAATAAAAAATAAAATAGGTATATAGTCTATAGGACTATACATTTACAAAATGTTTAAATATTTATAACAATAAAAATATATATAAAAAATAAAAATTACAAATTAAAAAATATTTTTAAAAATTAGAAAATTATAATTAAAAATTTAAAATTTTTAAATAAAAAGCGTCGTTACATGCCGATGTAGTGACATGTGTTCAAGTGGAGGTTAGATGGTGAGTTATGAATGTTTATTATTTTAGTTGTTCAATTTAGTTGGTTGGTTCCTCAGTTTAGGGGCTGCGACAACGCGGTCATGTAGCCCCGTGTACTTTGGGTGTGTGTAGGATCTGTCTGATATCCAGTGTTAATTGTGATGGCTGTATTAGTGTGTGTTTTCTGTGATTCAGGTAAGGACTGAAGACGATCAATTTCAAGTAATTCCTACTTTTGCTACCAAATGCTACCGTTAACGACACCTACTAGATGCCACCGCAACCGGCACCCGGGGGGCGTACAATGGAACTTAATAAAGTGTTAATCAAATATACCTACAAATTTACCTTCACACAACTGTAGTTAGTGGAAGGTTCTCTTAAATGCCATAAATCTATGAGATGGGCCCGTCGGCTTTACTTCCCCTCCGAAGGGAGGCATACTGAGGGATTTTTAACGATCTTAAAAAATCCGACGACTTCGGCCAGGTTTGAACTCGCGATCTTTGGCGTAAGTTCCACGTTAGTATGTGTTTGTATGAAAAGCCTTATTAACTGGTAGAATTTAACATCGTCAAACCTTTAGTGTCGTTCATGACGTCATGGATGTCGCCATTTGTGTCTACCTTAAAGGACGGTACGCATTAAATAGTGCGCGCTTATGCCAGATCTGCTGCATAAGTTCTGCAAGGCCAGGCGCATGATGTAACATAACTCGTATACAAGCGTGTTTTTACGCAAAACTCGGGAAATTTCCAAAATATTTATTTGTTGTATATAACTGTACCTCATGCCTTGAAGCGAACGACGGTACAATATTTAGATATGATACACCAAACAGGCGCGGATCTAGAGTTTGGCTCTTTGGGGGGGGGTCACAGAATCGAAATGGTATCACTAACAACGCAGTCGCAAAATAAACAAACGTACAAAACCAGACCATTTTTTTTTCAAGCTACATGGATAGAAATTTGATGCGTTTAGCGCACCAAAAATATTCCTAGAAATTGCAAAGGCGTGTTTTGCGACTTTTACATCGAGCTTCGAGAAAAGTCTCAAGGTCCGTTACAGTTTCGGCAAGTCGAGTTGGTACCGACAAAGGGAGAAAGACACAGCTTAAATTGCCAACCAAGCTTGAAGTTTGGACGTCGGCAAAATTTTTTGGTTCAAAAAATAAGCCCCAAATTCCTATCCGTGCATTGCTGCACATTCATCGTGACATCACTATACACATAGATTCGGTAATCACAAGGTTTGCTAAACAAAATAGATGAGTTGATTTTGTTACATAAATAATCGTTTTTATATAACAGGTATGAAGTTGTAAATATGTACAGTTGTAACAGAACATAATAATTGCAATAAAGATATTTTCAGTATTGAATAAAGTGAAAAACAAAACTGTTTTTCAGTTAAAATTCGTTAAGTTTTATTTGTCTGGTTATTGTGTTTTCGATTTTTTGAGTTTGCAAAAAAAATTGGTCTCAGTTTGGGAGGGGGGTCATGACCCCCGTGACACCCCCCCCCCCACCCTGAATCCGTGCCTGACACCGAAGTTCAGAGCGCAATTTTAATGCACACATAGTAATAGTTTATAATTTTCAATTATTCATGAATATGATAATATTATAACATGTTATAATATTACATTTTCTCGAATATCATAGGTTATAATAAATTATAATATGACATTAAATATTAATAATTATAATAATAATAATAAAATAATAATAATATATATTGTGGTCCTAGTAATTTACCCAATTTTGTGGTCAAGTGGTAGTATGCAGTCGAAATAAAATTATTAATTACTTGTTTCTTAAATGAGACGTTGTTCAATTTTATATAGGCTAGTTCTTTACATGCGCCCATACCATTTCGATGGGATTAAGTTCACTGTGGTATGGTGGCAAGCAACGAACACATTTCTCTGCTGTGATAGCCTACATTGTCTATTACTAGGCTACATCCTTCGGGAACATTGGGCAACAATTGTTCGGCGAACCACTTTTCATACATTTCACCTGTCATTTCGTCGTGTGTGTCTGTGGTGTTCTTTTGGCACAGAAACGTTAACTCTGCACCATTAACGAACCCTTGTTCATTCCGGGACGAACAAAGGCAAACTACGGAAACCACTTCCAGGATGGCTGAGGTAGGAATCGAACCCGCCTCTTCTCAGTTTTGTCTCATGAAGTTGAGTACATCCTGTTCCAGACCTCAGACCAGAATTAAATTTCTTGGCAGAGCCAGGATTCAAACCCGGGCCACCACGGTGACAGCACATTGACAGCCAAGAATGCTAGCCACAACGCAACGAGGCGGTCAAGTTATAAAGAACACAAGCTCCACTTCATTTCACAGTTTAACTTCACACCATCACCTACCCTCCTTCAAACGCAGTTGGGGAGATAGTTTACGGGCCACATTAGTAAACAAACTTTCGGTGCGTCAGCGCTGGGCGGGAGGATTACGCTATCTGATATCGAACTCTGGTTTGTTTTAAAAACTATTTCAGACATTAATGAACATTTCTTCTCGCTTAGTCACCAACGTAAAATCAACAGCAAAAATGTTTCTCGCTAGGTAACTTTTGTGTGACACCATCCCAGATTTTTCAAGTAATATTAAAAAAAACACCATAACTTTCTTATTATGAAAATAATTACTGCCCTGAGAAATAGGGTATCTTCTACCAACATCAGGCAATCTAAAAATAAATTCTTTATCTGTTGCGATCATTAGTTCATTATCTATGGCGTGATAAGTTTTATATCTGCAAAAATATAGATTCGCGTTAAAATATCGTAATTGTGAAAATTGGGCCATGTGTCAATTATTTATATTTACATCATCGTAAAGAGTGGAAAATTCTCTATAAGACCACGCAAACATTTTCTTAGATTTGTCCCTTTCAATTATTGGGAAATGGCAACATCGCCGGCGTAGAAGAGGTCGAAGCTAATTGCAGGACATAGGAGTGCGAGTGAGAGGCAAATGCTACATTTAATTCCATACTGTCTTTTAAGGTAGAGACGCGCTATAGCGGAATTTCATAGTGCAAGGTATCGCGGTCTATACTGTTCCAACTTTTCTTTGGTACCTTTATTTCAGTCGTCTAAAAACTCCAGGGATTACTGTCGACCAAAATATTATGTGCACTCGAGTTTGAAGGTTGTTTGTGAAGTAACCGATAGACCTACATAAAATCCAATAAGATCAACATTTTTGTCGTTCTATTTTACGTTAGTTCATGTAGGTTTGAAATTTTTAGTTTATATTTTAATATTTTTTCATCGCAGTTGGAACACAAAAAGTGCCCGTTTTTAAGCGTGTTTCAACCGTGCGTCACATTTAAGAATTATTATGTAAAAAAACCGTCATCAGATCGAATCAAAATTTTAACACAATATACATTGGAATGTTGTATAACTGATTTATTAATTTCAAAATTTTGTGGGTCCAAGAAACAAAGTTGCTGTCACTTTTGTAAGGTAGCTTTACAGCGTTGCCGAGATGGGCCCCATCATTTCCGAGCGAGGCACGCCATGACGCGTGATGGGCTCCATCTCAGCAATGCTGTACAGCTTTCATCGTATCGGCTAGCTGCTGAACCATGTCTTATTTTCCCGTACAAATACAAACCGATATAAAATAAGTGAATTAATTTACGTATTTCACAGTCATACAGCATAACCTTTTGATGTGTAAGGATTACAACGCGACCAAGAACTACATTTTCCAACCACCCCGAGCTGAGTTACCTTACAAAAATGATAACAACTTTGTTTCGTGGACACACAAAATTTTGAAATTAATATACCAGTCATACAACATTCCAATGTATATTGTGTTAAAATTTGGATTCGATCTGATGACGGGTTTATGAGATAATAATTCTTAAATGTGACGCATGGTTGAAACATGCACTTTTTGTGTTCCAACTGCGATTAAAAAAATATTAAAATATAATTTAAACATTCCAAACCTACATGAAGGAACTTAAAATAGAACGACAAAAATGTTGATCTTATTGGATTTTATGTAGGTCTATTGGTTACCTCACAAACAACCTTCAAACTCGAGTACACATAATACTTTGGTCGACAGTAGTCCGTAGCCTACCCCCTGACTCACCTCCCTTTCGGCTACGTCACTGTATCAGGGATGTAATTTCCTAATTATCTTTGTGTTTTGAATATTGGCAGTAGTGTCTGTGTTGGTCCATGTATCCTCTCTACTGTAATTGAAGGCCACTTGTGCGGATTCCTGACCCTCTCACCCCTGCCTGCAGCCATGAGTCATCCCTGTAATGGGCTCCACGGATCTGAACCAATCGTTATCGAAGAGAACGTAAATGAATTAGTATCGACAGCAGTTTCAATTAGCGTCCACTTTCATTTTGATATTACAGTACTTATCGAATGTTAAATTGTGTAGAAAGGCACATCAAATGTAAGTATCAGCCTTCAACTGTGAAGCCAGTGTACATGTCACAACGGATAAATAAAATGAATTCTAAGTTCGGCGCCTGAAATACGGAAATCAATCAATATCAACATTGGAGCCACTCGGCTAGAGATTGCCAATATATTGGCAGAACATGACATTAGCGACTCCTTGGGGAAAAATTCTCAAACTCCTGAAATTCGCCAAAATACCTGTGGCAAGTTTTTTAATATCGCCAATATCTTTAATCTTGTTTTAATCTGATTCTCTATACAGTGTGTTTTAAAGGCAAAGGATTAAGTCATATTGATTTTATTTTTTCTAAATAGCTGAGTCACTGCGCGTCGAATATCTATTGTATTACAGGGTCATCGAAAAATAATGCCAACATTTGAAACAAGTAGTTCCGTGAAGAACTATACAGCCTATTTTCATATATCCTACTTATGTTAACTGCCACTATCAACATACACAATTTCAGTTTGATTGCTGTAATAGATTCATAGATATTGAGAACCGTCTAAATATTTCGGGTGGTCGCCATGTTGGACTTTTATATATGTAGGGCTTAGAGTTATGTACTGTTACATGAAGATTATTGTGTACGTGTAGCATTCAAACTTCAATCGCATAATTAGTACACTAGAAGTAAAAACGAGATTTTAAAATTTCGCACAAATGCCATCTTGTCGTTATGGAAACAATTGAAAAACATTAGATGCCAGTGGATTAACATTTGTATAAGGATTTACTGTACCAAGTGTCACTGCACTCGGATGGTTAAATTGCGAGAAACGACCATGTGAATATTTATACTTCTCTCCGCCGCCATGTTGGATTTGTGATCACCAGGTTATTGAAAGTCCTATAGGTGAACGTATGCCCATAGCCCCTATGAACATTAAAAAATTCAGTTTGATTGCTATAATAGATTCGTAGATATTGAGAATCGTCTAAATATTTCGGATGGTCGCCATGTTGGATCGTTATATGTACAGGCCTTAGAGGCATGTACCTTTAAAGGAAAATTATTGCGTAGGTTCATTATTCAAACTTTCATTTCGATCGCATGATTACGACACAAGAAATAAAAACTTAATTTAAAAATTCGCACAGCCGCCATCTTGAGGTTATGCAAATAATTGAACTAAATTACATACCAGTGCATTACAATGTATATAAACATTTGCTGTACCAAGTTTCATTGCGTTTGGATCATTAAATCGCGAGAAAAGTCTATTTAAAACTTTCAAATTCGCTTGGCCGCCATGTTCGTTTTGTAGTTAACAAGTTTTTGAAAGTCTCATAGATGAACTTTCAGTAGTTCCCTTTATCTCCGTGCAAAATTTCAGGGTGATACCGTTAATAGTTTCAGAGATGCCGGTGAAATATTTTGCACAGCCGCCATATTGAGGTTATGTAAAGAATTGAACGAAGTTAGATGTCGGTGCATTACAATGTGTATAAACATATACTGTACCAAGTTTTATTGCGTTTGGTTGGTTAACTCGCGAGAAACGTCTATTTAAAAGTCGCAAATTCGCTTGGCCGCCATGTTGGTTCTGTAGTTACCAGGTTTTCAAAGGTCACATAAGTGAACTTCTAGTAGTTTCCTATGTCATCATACAAAATTCCAGGGTGATATCTGTAATGGTTTCGGAGATATTGAATGCTGGTGAAATATTTCGCACAGCCGCCATGTTGAATTGATGAGACGTAACAAAATTTGAAGGGCACGGTCAGGGTCGCCCGGAATAGTGCTATGAACTTACTGAGTTTCATTGAAATCGCTCCAGTCGTTTAGATTTTATTAGGGACACACACACACACACACACACACACACACACACTCCCCTCTCTCTCTCTCTCTCTCTCTCACACACACACACACACACACACACAAACACGGACAAAAGATGATCTCATAAGCCTATTTTTTAAATTGAAATTAGGCTAAAAATTATAGCACCGAAACCCTTTATGTTAAACGTGTAATTCTTTCACTGAACGCCAGCTGGTTAAAGTTAGTTTTGTTTTGGAGGGGACGTGACCTTGCTATGCGCAAACTAGATGCGCAGTAGCCAAGGACGGCCGGGGGGCGCGTGCACCAATGACTGCATCGCCCGACGAACTGCACCTGATTACAAAGCTGTCATTCGATGGTTTAATCAAGGAAACAGGGACTGTAGAGAAAAAATCTAGGCTAGGCCGACCACCAACATCAGCATTGAACGCACGCTTTCCCAATGGCTGGATTGGTACGTGCAATCATTTCAGGAGTAACTGTCAAGATGGCGGCAGAAATTCGCTCCCGCAGGCGCTCCAAATCCCGATTTTTTTCTGCATACATAATGTTTTTAATGTACCCCCAGAAAGAAAATCCAAAGGGGTGAGGTCAGGACTTCATTGGCGCGCGCGCCCCCGGCCGATCTTGGCTACTGCGCATCTAGTGTGCGCATAGCAAGGTCACGTCCCCTCCAAAACAAAACTTACTTTAACCAGCTGGCGTTCAGTGAAAGAATTACACGTTTAACATAAAGGGTTTCGGTGCTATCATTTTTTTAAATGTTGGCATTATTTTTCGATGACCCTGTAGATGTTTTCTCCTCCCACCCGCCTTCCCCTTCCTTGATCACGACTTGTGTAGATGATGTTCCAGCTGAGACCAAAATCATACCTTCAATTCTCGAAAGAGGTGAAAATCATTCAGTGCTGGTTTGGACTAAACGACAGATGGTCCAACATTTTGCAATTGAATTCTTTGAAAAAGTCTATCGTAACGTTGGCACAGTGCGATCGTGAATGATTTTCACCTTTTTCGAGAATTGAAGGTATGGTTGGGCGGCAACGCCTCGCCAAAAAGGAAACACTTCAGGAGACTCTCCAGACTTACCCACCTCAGTGGCGGCATTTTTTTTTTTTTTTTTTTTCGAGGGCATTTGATACTTTGCAACTTTTCACCTTGCATTTTGCACTTCCCGGTTCAGATTTCGTTCCACCATCACTTTTCAGATTTGTCTTGCAAAGTGAAAAGTGAAATGTTAGGAAAATTTCCACTTTTGAAGCCTGTTATGTTCCTCTATTGGTGCAGAAATGCAAAGTGCAAAGGAATGAAGTGAAAAGTTTTCAGAAATCTTTGCAAAGATACGAATCCCTTTTCAGCTGTTAATGAACAAGTCTCTACACTAGTTTCTCGGCGCAGAATTTGGTTTAGTGTTATAAATATGTTACGACGAGAGCTTTTGTCATCATCAAGTGAGAATAGTGATGAAGAATCCAAAAGACAGGATGAATTTTCATAACCTCACTTCGACGGAATTTCGTGAGTGTTTTCGTATTACCCTAATACAAGCTGACTATATTCTTCAAATAATTTGCCATTTATTGCAACCTGCAACAAAAACAAGTCGATCTCTTTCCAAAAAAGAACAAATTCTTATATGCTTACATTGGTTAGGAAATGGTGCTCAGCACGGTATAGCAGCAATGCATGGGACATCAAAATCAACTATTTGCAGAACTTTTACTAAAGTCCTCAAGGTCACCACGAAAAATAAAGCGCTAAATCATGGAGTATTATACAGTTTGTTCATGGAATAAACATAATCGGATCAATCCTACGCAAAGACTTTTCACTTTGCAAAGAAATTGAAAAATAATACATAGATCATGGTGGAACAGAAACAGTTTGCACTTTGCAAGAATTGAAAAGTGAAAAGTTGCGAAGTTCATTCGTGGAACAGGCTCCTGATGTAACGATACAACATATGGTTTCAATCGTTTTGGCGATTATGTGGAGTCATAAGTGTAATACAAGCAAACATTGAGCAGTAAAATCAGTTTGGTATGTCCATCTTATTTCATTACAGTCCATCGGAAAAAAAAACGCCCTCGTAGTATTGAGACCAACCTCTTTTTATGGTAACATTTTTAATGTAACTAACTGTAAGTATTGCATTTCTATTCATATTATTATTTGCGCTGAGGACGGTCACACCGGTACAATAAAAAGTACAAATTAATATTGACCAGCTTGCCACGGTGGGTGAGTGGTTAACGTGTCGGTCTACTAACCCCAAGCTTGCAGGTTCGCCCCTGGCCGTGGTAAGTGATTTTTGAAAGGCGACAAAAATCACGACATGGATGTCATACGTTGTTGGCATGTTAAATAACCCATTTGAATTCAGTAGGCCGTGTTCATAATGGCAAAATTAATCTCGGGATTTTCCGCCAACACTTAGTTCCTCTATTCTCTACTAGAAAGCGCTGTAGTGTCAAGGAACTTAGATATATAACCTCCTTGACTTTCATAGCGTTCAAAGGAACGACGAAATTCGACATGCAAGCTGCCCTCTGGGTGTCAATTAACAAAGCTTGCACACGAGCCATACGATAAAAAAATACTTATCGTTTTTAATCATCAGAACTTATTATACCTCGTCAATTAGGAACAGGGATAATGTGGTCATTTTCCTGTCACATTAGAGAGATTATTAATATGATTTAGGCTACGCTTCGCCAATTTATTTTGTTTCTTCGTATTACTGGAATCCATTGTTCCGTTCAGATTATAGGAGCATGGAAAGTGGAACTATTTCATTCATTATTATTATTATTATTATTATTATTATTAATCGTATGGCATTTACACATCACTTTTGGAACACAAAGAAAAATACAGGGTGTCTCAAAAAATGTACTAACATTTTGAATGACTATAGAATTATTATTTATGAACATAGAGACACGTTTACGGGATTCAATTATAGAGGAGACATGTAATTAAAGACTCATGTTCGCAAATGTTCAAATTGATGACCGTCAGTGTCCATACCAGCCTGATAACGCGAAGCAATGGATTCGCGAACGTTACGACAAAGTTCATTTGGAATTTCGTGACATTGTCTGTCAATTTCCAATTTCGTGTTGGAATGTAGGTTTTCTAGCATAGACGCTTCATGATGCGATGGACGCTATCTTTAGATGTGCGTCTCTCGAGCCGTTTGTCGTAGTGATTTCGGTGGGGATCGAGTGAGGGCTTCCTGCACCTGTTCTTCTTTTCTAGGACTGGTGGATGTCCGTGGTCGTCCAGAACGTTTCTTGTTGACGTTGTGAACGGTTCCATCTGCTTCAAATTTATCTCTGATGCGAGCAATGGTCCGGTGCGTTGGTGGCGGTTTATCGAACTCCTGGAACTCCTGAACATTTGCGAAGATGAGTCTTTAATTACATGTCTCTTCTATAATTGAAGCCCTTAAACTTGTCTCTATGTTCATAAATAATCATTTTATAGTCACTCAAAAAGTTAGTACATTTTTGAGACACCCTGTATATACAATATTTACAAATTTACAGATAAATTATTTACATAGTCCACCGCACTTGCTGTAGCATGCAAAATGTCCAATCGGTTACCACAAAACAAGTTCTGAGGGCACTCTTCGACTATATGTCTGATTGTCTGACGCGGGTATCCACAGGTGCACTCAGGAGAGGAGATCTTTCCTCATTTGTGAAAAAGGTCACATCTCCCATCCTATTCAGAGTACACCAAGTCCTACGGGGTAAATCAAGTTCCCGTGATTTGTTGTTGCTTTAGAGAAAACTATGTAGCTCTGGTGGAGTGTTATTATACCATTCTTGTGCCCAGGCTTCGTGAAGATTGAAGTTATGGTTTGCAAGGTTGATTGCTGTTCTGATTGCAGGATGTCTGGAGCGGAGTTTGTTGATTTGGATGTCAGGTATGTCCTTATGAATTTGCAATTGTTGGTTGTTGCTGATTTTGTTATATTCCCTCATGAGGATATTCTTTCTTCTCAGCGTAGGAGGTGTAATACGGCTCATGACAGGTAGCCAGAAAACAGGCGTGGACCTGATAGTACCAGTAACAAGTTAAATTTAGATTCATGCCAATGATTAATCTACAGTATATGAACCTATATAGAATAATGACGAAATTAAGTTGGTAATATCGAAATGTTTAATTAGAAATATACCTGGTATAATGTAGCCTAATAGAGCACTACAGTTGGCAGCCCTGGTGACTGAATATATTCTTAGTTCTATCTCTTAAGGTACAGAATACAGAATTTGGTTGAAGTCCAATGGACGTCACATGCAGTTAGACATTGGATTTATCAGCACGCGTAAAAGCATGTTGGCAACAATGTTATGCGTGTGCTGGTCAGAAATAATCTGAAATATTATATCTTGTTGTGCCAATTTTGGATGAAATCCATTTGTTAGTATAGAAGTTACATGTATTTTAAAATTGGACATATCAGCAGGCATAGAATCTTGTTGGCAGCACTGACTTACATGAATTACTCCAAATTAATCTAAAATATCAGGTACTATACGTGTGCATAGTTTAAAGCTGTCGGCTTGCATACTTTCTGATATATTGGTATTTGGATAAAAAATAGAGAGAGCAATTATTAACAGTTGGCAGCTCTGGTGGCTCTTAAGAATACGCCCAGTCATATGTGTTTATGTACACATATTACATACAAAATTTGGTTGAAATCCAATTGATAGTGTAGAAGTTATATGCACTTAAAAATTGGACCTATCAGAAGGCTTAAAATTATTTTGGCAACACTGTCATGTATGGCCTCCTGGAAATTAAACTGAAATAGTATTATCTACATGCGCGCCAATTTTGGAATAGTTCCCATGCATAACTTCCAAGATATCCAACATACAGCTCAAATTTCTAGTGCGTTTTTTCAGCAGTTGGTAGCACTGACGTCATTTTCAAATATCGGCTTGAGATATTCTGGTATACATCTTTACTCATACTAAATTTGGTTCCGATTGCTGCAGCTGTTTAGGAGTTGATAGGGGGAGGGGACACACACACAGGCAGACAGCCAGACAGACAAATTTTCCCTCATTTTTGCAAAATGTGAAAAGTAGGCTAAAAATCGCATAGTTTAATTCATACAAGAGTAACGGCATGTTACCTTGGGAGGCAACGCTCACTGTAGCATAGTAACGTACTGAACCCTGGTTGGGGGAAGTTATTGTGGAGCCACACGATTCACGAAGCAAACATCATCACGTGCCGCTAATGCAATAGCCAGATGTGTATGCAGAGCAGATGAGGGTCGCATTCAGCCTAAAGCCTGCCTGCGTGCGTAATGAAACTGGGGGATACACGGTGATCAGGGTCGCCAACGAGCATCGAAATATCGAAAGACGCTGGCAATACACGTCAAAGCAAGGCAAAAGCAGTGAAATGTTGCAAAAACAGCTTCTCTAAACCCATGACAAGTGGCGTGAAAAGTATAACACGAAGACTCGTGCCGGGTCATTTTGACCCACAGTGTGTCCCTCCCTTATTGACGTAGTCGTACATATTTTAATGACGTAATTCTGTACCTGGTGTCTTTCTACGAACTATTCCCAATATAAAAAGAGGTTTATTTATATTTTTCAAAAATCACAAGCAGAGAAATGACAATGACTGTCTTGATAGTAGCGGTAAAGCAGTTATCTCGATTTTTTTTGAACAAAGGAACTGATGACCAAGGTGTCCCTAGACCCTAAACATGGATCAACAAGAACTGCACCAATATAGTTGGATTTTCCCCGTGTTTTATCATTTTAAATGATCTAGTCGACTTCGTTGTTACGTTTTGGCGACATCACGAAATGTACCGAGAATGCACTGAGGTGTGTGACGTCATAGTACCGCTTGGTGCATGTGTACTGAGTTCACTGGTGAGCTCTGGAGTTACGAGACGGCAACGACACGGTGAGCGTGACTTCACCCAGCCAGCTCCCTCCTTTCACCGCGCGCTCTAGCTCCCCCATGACTTTTAACTTTCTAGCGTTCTGATTGTTTCTTGATCAACTAACATGTCAAGAGTCTTTGGCTTCGAGCGAAGCGAGAAGCCTCCAGCCTTTCTAGCTTTTTTCAGCATTTGTAGCATTTAAAATGATACAAAGTCCAGTCTTTCAGACTGACTGTCACTTTTTAGCCTACTTTCGATTTTTGCAAAAACTGAAAGTAGACTTATGAGATCACTACAGGGCCAAAAATTGCGTGTCTGTCTGTGTGTGTGTGTACTCTGAATGTCTGTGCCGCCCCCCCCCCCCTATCAATACGAACACGGTGAATCCGAATTGAACGACATTTAGTACAGAGGTAGCACTGGCAAAGGGCACCTCAGTGTCATGTTTTATATCGCCGCCATCTTGACGTAAACGTAATCGCGGCCACCCAAATGTTCAAAATCAAATTACGACCAACCTATTCATGTGATATCTACCAAATTTTGTAACGTTATACATTTATGTATGCGGAATCTTTTGACCAAACTACGAGGTCATCTGCCCAATAATTTGCGGATGACGGCCATGTTTGTGTGCAAATTGATTCCCCCTATCTTTTCAAACACGGTGAATCCGAAATGAACGAAATATGGTACAGAGGTAACACTAGCAAAGGGCATCTCAGTGTCATGTTTTATATCGCCGCCATCTTGACGAAAACGTAATGGCGGCCTCCCAAATGTTCAAAGCTTGAATCAAATTACGGCCAATCTATTCATCTGATCTCTACCAAATTTTGTAACATTATACCTTTAAGTATGAAGAATCCTTTGACCAAACTACGAGGTCATCTGCCTAATAATTTGCGGATGGTGGCCATATTTGTATGCAAATCGATTCCCCCTATCTTTTCAAACACGGTGAATCCGAATTGAACGAAATATGGTACAGAGGTAGCACTAGCAAAGGGCACCTCATATTCATGTTTAATATCCGTATGACACTTATTTCAACAAGCTACTACAACCAACATTCAATTATACTCCTTGGAAAGGGCAAAGAGTTATAACAATACCCATGCATTTAGGAGAAAGTAGGCTATATGTTCTTTACTGAACATCTTGTTTTTTACAGATTGTTTCGACTAACATAAGCCGAAAATTTTCACGCGAGTACTGGTGCCATGGGTAAATCTGACCCAACCGCAAATAATATAGAAATAACTTGAGTGTTCCAAAAGCTATGGAAATGTTTCTTTTGCAGGGTAAAGTTCAAGGAAGGTACAGTAAGCGACAGCAAATAAGGGGTGACCAAAATGAAAATAAGAACACTCGGGTCAATAATACCCGTGCGCCAGTCCCCGTGGGTTAATTCTCGGGAAGGCCAAGAACTGGTGGGATGTCAGTGTGTATCTCAAAATTACCACATAGTTTTAATTACTTGCAACATTAGGATTTTTAGCCTACTTTTCACATTTTGCAAAAAATGAGGAAAAAGTAGACTTATGAGATCGGGCAAATGTGTGTCTGTCTGTCCTTCTGTCTGTCTGGCTGTGTGTGTGTGTGTCCCCCCCCCCTCCCCCCCTATCGACTCCTAAACGGCTGGAGCAATCGGAACAAAATTTGGTAGGTGTAAAGATCTATACCTGAATATCTCACGGCCATATTTGAAAATGATGTCAGTGCTAACAACTGCTAAAAAATCGCAATTGAAATTTGAGCTCCATGTTGGATATCTTGGAAGGTATGAATGGGAGCTATTTCAAAATTGTCACACGTATAGATAATAATATTTCAGTTTAATTTCCAGGAGGCCATACATGGCAGTGTTGCCAATATGATTATAAGCTTGCTGATAGGTCCAATTTTTAAATGCATATAACTTCTACACTATCAATTGGAATTCAACCAAATTTCGTATGTACTATGTGTACATACACGGATATGAATGTGCATATTCTTAAGAGCCACCAGGGCTGCCAACTGTTAATAAATGCACTCCCTATTGTTATTATCCAAATACCAATATATCAGAAAGCATGCAAGCAGCCAGCTTTAAACTAAGCACACGCATATTACCTGACATTCTATATTAATTTGGAGTAACTTATATACGTTAGTGCTACCAACATGATTCTAAGCCTGCTGAGAGGTCCAACTTTAAATACATGTAACTTCTATACTATCATTTGGATTTCAACCAAATTTCGTGTGTGTTATGTGTACCATAACAGATATGACTATGCGTATATTTAGGAGCAACCAGGGCTGCCAACTGTTAATAAATATTGTCTCTATTTTTGTTACCCTAATATCAATATATCAGAAAGTATGCAAGCCAATAGCTCTAAACCTTGCGCACGTATAGTACCTGGCATTCTAGATTAATTTGGAGTAACTAATATAGGCCTACGCCAGTGCTGCCAACATGATTCTAAGCCTGCTGATAGGTCCAATTTTAAAATGCATGTAACTTCTACACTAACTAATGGATTTCATTCTAAATTGACACAACAATAGATCATATTATTTCAGATTATTTCTGACCAATACCTGTATGTCATTGATGCCAACATGATTTTACGCGCGCTGTTAGATGCAATGTTTAACTGCATGGAACGTCCATGCTGTCCATTGGACTTCAACCAAATTTTGTATTCTGTACCTTAAGAGATGGAATAAAGAATATATTCAGTCACCAGGGCTGCCAACTGTAGTTCTCTATTAGGCTACATTATGCCAGGTATACAGTATTTCGAACTAATTAGAAATTTCAATATTACCAACTTAATTTCGTCATTATTCTAGATAGATCCATTTAGATTAATCATTGGCATGAATGTTAAATTTTAAGAAAAGTAGGCTCTTTAGTTCGTCACGGAACTTCTTGTTTAATAGTTTCTTCAGACTACTTGTTAAGATTGTTGTTGATGACCACACTGTGGTCGAAAATAGTCCTGTTATACAGGGTGTTTCTAAATTCCCTTTACAGACTTTGAGGGCTTGTAGTGGGGACCATAGAATAGGAACTTGTGTCCGGAAACGTACCGTCTTCCCACTACCCACCACAGTAGCGGCGTATATACTGTTACGAGAGCGTGGTTCCTTAATTCCCTCTCACGTGACTCACAGCCGCTACCTCTGGGCTCTGTCAGCCGGCTACTTGCGCAGCGAGAACAAAATACATGGTCTGGAATGTTCCCGACCCACCTGGTGATGGAACTCTCGGGAGGAGCCGTGAACTCTCCTACTCTGGAAACATCCATTGAGTCACCACCCTCCCTATATACAGTGCCCTGGCCAGCGTGGGAGGAACTGCGTTTTCTGAGCGAATGAGTGTGTTCCACTGTGCGACAGAGGATTATTGCAGTGAAGTGCTGTGAGGATTGCGAAACCCAGTGAACTCTTCCCTAGCCTGCGGACAGCGAAACAGTGTGTACTCAAGGAAGTGTGTAGGAGAACAAGTGAGTGTCAGACTGTGGCTTATTGAGAAGAGGAAGAGTTGTGGTATTTCTAGACGAGGACACGGACCTCATTACGGTAGGATTAACTGCATGACTGAGTGAAAGGGAAGTGTTCCCAACATGAGGGGACCTAGAGTGAGATCCTAATTGCTTGTATCTGTTTATTGTGTGGTGCACTGTAACTTGCTAGACCTGCAATAAAACTGATATTTCTTTTAAGGGTCAAACTGTGTTGTGTAGTCCAATTAACGAACGTGCTACCAGGGCTAACACATAACAATACAATTTATTTTCGGGGGGGGGGGGGGGGGAGGCTTACTGTCTGGGAAAATTGTGAGTATTCTCAGGGGATTGTCACCGCAAAATACCCGGAACTATCGACCAATATCTTAGAGCTTATAACTTTGTGTAATTATTTTAGATAAGAGTTAATTGTAAAATTCTAAGTTTATACAGCCTACAATTAGTGGCAATACCAAAAAAAAAGTTGTAAAACACAACACAAAATAAAATTTTATACTCAATGAATTTTCTATTATGGTCTATGGAGTATGAATGGAAACTATCTAAATATTTATCAATTTACTAAGCAGAAAGGCAAACACGGGTTCTTTTATTATTATTATTATTATTATATTTTTTACAAATTGATTATTTACTTCTGAAAAGTACCGTACTGTGGAATTCTCCGTTTTGCCTCACAAGGCTGAGTACTCCGTTCCAGCCCTCAGATCAAAATTCAAATTTCTTGGCAGAGCCGGGAATCGAATTCAGACCTCCGGGGCGGCAGCCAAGAACACTAGCCACTACATCACGAGATAGTCTAATTTCAATCTTAATATTGTTTATAACTTAGCCAATTAGTTAAGATTAGGGTACAACCAAATTTACAAGTATTTTATGCTTTTACCAAACCAACATATTCTTTATATTTATTGGCATTTTTCGGCGGGCAGCTCACACAGCTCACCCCTTATACACAGGTGGGGTTCGATGTGAAGACCACAGACTGGCAAGGTACCCCCGTACCAGAACATGGTCACCAATCCCTGGTCCTCCAACATTCGCCTCAGCCATAACCCGCTCCAGTAGATCTTCGTCGTATTCCACAGGGGTCTCGTAAATCAAGGGTTTCATGTGACCCTACAGGTAGTAGTCCAGCGGTGTCAAGTCGGGTGAACGTGCAGGCCAACCAAACGAGCCACCACGACCTATTCACTGTTGCCCAAATCTGTGGTGCTGATGATCTCGGACCGCAAGTGAAAAATGAGACGGTGCGCCATATTGCTGAAACCACAGGTTTTGACTCACGTCAGATGCAGTCTAAGAACTCATGCAGGAATACCAAGTACGCAGCACCCTTAATATTTCGTGGAAGTAGGTAGGGGATGTGGGACATCAGGTGATCGTTCAATGGCGTACGTCCTCTCTAGTCAGTGGCGCAGTAAATACGGGATATTTGAACGTGTGTTGTGGCGACTAGTGGGAAGACGATACTGTTACGTGCCACCCCCTAGTGGCACTTCCGTTAACTGGATTACGGTGGGTAGAAGCACAACACGAATTGTTCCTTTAAAGAATCTTATTAGCTTTATTGCGGGCCAGAGAGATACACCACACAATAGCAAATACAAGCAATTAGTATCTCACTCTAGTTTCCTCTTCTGGGAACACTTGCCTTTCACTTGTCAATAAGCCACAGAAGTTAATCCCTCCTAATGGGACCGGTGGCCTCGGTAGAACTACCTGCAACACTTCATTGAATACACAAGCTACAGTTATTTACGATAGCCGGTCATTCACCACTACACTCTGCTTCGCTGTCCGCTGGCTAGGGAAACAGCCCCCGGTGTTTTCGCAATTCACCACAATATCTCTGTCGCATTAGGTAAACACACACTCTTCAAATACAATCCCTCCGTAGGCTTCACACTCCTTCGCTGTCAAGAGAATCAGCTTCACTAGGGTTTCGCAAGTCACGTCACCAACAACTGTCGCTCAGGTAAAAGCAGGCACTAGCTAATAAAAAACACTCTCCACCTCGCTGGCCAGGTCGCTCTTATATAGCAGGCTGGTGACTCAATGAATGCTTCTAGACCCGTCCAGGATTCACGGCTTCTCGAGGTTTCCATCACTGGCTGGGTCACGAATATTCTGGACCATCCCTTTTGTCCTAGTAGCCCTGTTGCGTAAGGCGCAGGTAATACACTGAGGCAGAGCACAGCCCGGGGGCAGCTGTGACTCACGCGGTGAGGTGACGAAACAAACTCACAGCCGTAACAATACGTTCCCGGATACAAGTTCCTATGCTACACTTAACCATCTTGGTCCCCCCCCCCCCCCCCACTACAAGCCCTCAAAGTCTGTAATGAGAATTTAGAAACACCCTGTATTAAACAACTAACTTAATAATATATTCATGTTCGACCCTGACTATTATGTCAGAAAACTGTACTATAATAAGGCTCATTATAACACTATTTTTAGCCTATTTTCAATTTTGAAAAAATAGGCTTATGAGATCACCTTTTGTCCGTGTGTGTGTGCGTGTGCGTGTGTGTGTGTGTGTGAGGTATGTGTGTGTGTCCCTAATAAAATCTAAATGTCTGGAGCGATTGCAGTGAAACTCGGTAAGTTCATAGCACTATTCCCGGCGACCTCGACCGTGCCCTTCAAATTTTGTTACGTCTTACCAATCCAACATGGCGGCTGTGCGAAATATTTCACTAGCATTCAATACCTCCGAAACTATTACCGATATCGCCTTGAAATTGTGTACGGTGATAAAGGGTACTACTAGAAGTTCACCTATGAGACTTTCAAAAACCTGGTGACTACAAAACCAACATGGCGACCAAGCGAAGTTGAGACATTTAAATAGACTTTTCTCGCGATTTAACTATCGAAACGTAATGAAACTTGGTACAGCAAATGTTTATACACATTGCAATGCACTGGAGTCTAATTTAGTTCAATTGTTTACATAACCTCAAAATGGCGGCTGTAAGAAATATTTCACTGACATTCTATATCTCCGAAACTATTACAGATATCACCCTGCAATTTTGTACGGTGATAAAGGGTACCGATGCAAGTTTACCTATGTATAATTCATAAACCTGTAAAGTACAAAACGAACATGGCGACCAAGCGAATTTGAAATATTTTAATAGACTTTTCTCGTGATTTAACTCTCTGAGCGCAGTGAAATGTGGTACAGTAAATGAGTATACATATTGTAATGCACTGGCATCTAATTTAGTTCATTTTTTTTACATAGCCTCAAGATGGCGGCTGTGCGAAATTTTAAAATTAAGTTTTTATTTCTTGTGTCGTAATCATGCGATCGAAGTGAAAGTTTGAATAATGAACCTAGGCAATAAGTGTCCTTGAATGGTACATAACTCTATGGCCTATACATATAAAAATCCTAAACGGCGAGCTTCCGAAATATTTAGACGGTTCTCAATATCTATGAATCTTTTACAGGAACCAAACTGATTTTTTTTGTTCATAGAGACTATGAACATATGTTCACCTATAGGACTTTCAGTAACCTGGTGAGCACGAATCCAACATGGCGGCGAAGTATACATATTTAAATGGACGTTTCTCGCGAATTAACTATCCGAGTGCCGTGAAACGTTGCACGTTAAATGCTTACGCAAATGTTGATCCACTGGCATCTAATTTATTTCCATTGTTTGCATAATCACAAGATGGCTGCTGCGCGTAATTTTAAAATCTCGTTTTTACTTCTTGTGTTCTAATGATGCGATTGAAGTTTGAATACCACACGTACACAATAATCTTAATATAATAGTACAAAAAGAAATCTAACCTGGCGACCATCTGAAATATTTAGACGGTTCTTAATATCTACGAATCTGTTACAGCAATTAAACTGAAATTTTGTATGTTGATAGAGGCAATTAACATGAACAGGATATATGAAAATAGGCTGTATAGTTCTTCACGGAACTACTTGTTCATTATAAAACAGTTTCTCCCACCAATAAGAGCTCAAGAAACAGTTGTTTGACCAATTAGATAATTAGATGCGCTGAGTTCCACGGCCTTCTAATTTAAATTTCACTGCCTGGCCTAGTGTCATAGTAGGGTAATTGAGGAGGCCATGGTCAAATACAAGGTATTCTCTGCGTCCCCTGAGCTCTGTTCAGTACATAAAACTGGCGAAATCTCGACAGATATTTATGAATATTTATGTTGAACATATTCTAACCTCGCTCTACCCCTACAGTTCTTATAATAATTATCGTCGAACATAAACAGTCGTATGCAACGCGCCTATAATGGTAATTAAGACACTCGTATGGAAATTATAAGACGCACATACGCGTTTTATAAACATACTCGTGTCTTAATTATTGCCATTACTGTATAGGCTCGTTGTATAATGTACTATTATTGACTATTGGTGGTTTCATTTAATACCATTTAAAATTCGAAAATCCCCCCTTGTAGCCCTTCAACTCAAGGGGTGTCCATAACGAGGCACATGCGGCTCGTGAGTCATTCTCGTGTGGATCCTTGAAACCAAGCTGAGAGTAGAAATAATACACATTTTATAAAGTAGGTAGTATATACAGCAAGTATATGGGAGTGTGCTTAAAGGCTTATCTCAATATTTAGGACTTCTTATGTGTGTAAATCGCTGTATTCATTTAAGTTCATTAAAACTGAATATTGATCTGAACTAACTGATGAACATTGAAGTGAACTCCTGCAAACTGCGCTTACCATTTATCAGACTGAATTCAAACAACTAGCAGAAAAAAGATACAAAGTCTAGTCTTTCAGACTGACTGTATCATTTGAAATGACGCATGCTACAAATGCTACACATGTTAGACAGGCAGGAGGGCTTCTCGCTTCGCTCGAAGCCCCAGGACTCTTTCAACAGAATCCATTACCCATTAACTTAAGCTTCCCGCGCGGGGAACGGAGAGCGGGAGGTGCACTCTGCTGCATGATGTCACGCGCTCTCCATCTACGTATCGCATAACGCCATAGCCCACGAGTAAACTCAGACTCGGTGCATATGCACTGAACAACATGATGACGTCATACGCTCAAGTGCAACCTTAGTACATAACTGTAGACCAAAGCAAAACGATGAAGTCGACAAGATCATTTGAAATGATAAAAACAAGTAGTTCAATGAAGAACTATACAGCCTATTTTCATATATCTTCTTCTTCTTCTTCCTATCAAGTGTTAGGCCAGGTGGCCTGTTACCGTCTCGTTCCATCTCTTTGTAGGTTCTACCTCTAGGTTTGTATTTAAGGACTCGTCCGGTGATCCGGTCTTCATACTAATGGTCAGATCACAAGACTACTTCTCTGCAATTGCTTATTACCTTTAAATGTTTACTTGTTTTTCTTGTTCCCTGTTGGTGTTTACCCCTCCCAGTATGGTGCATTCTTGGAATACACGGTACCAGAGATTATAATTTTCAATGCTTTTGCATGTTCTTTCCTTCCTCTTTGTCAAACACCAACAGTGATCTTCTGTTTTCTCTTAGGGGTTCAGGTCGCTTATATTTTGTATGAGTCTGTTCCAGATATATAACTTCTGTGACCCACCTAGCGTCATCTCGCAGCGAATCTCTGAAGCTCCTCAATTCTTCCTGGTGCTAGAGGACTTACTTATCCATTTGGCCACCAGATCCTGTTACCATCGCCAGCTATTTTCTCCTTGAGCAAGAGGACTACGTCTACTTCTTTACTCACCATGCTGCGCTAGTATCATCTGTTGTCAACTCTTTGAAGACCGGCTCAGCAAGAGATCAATTTTTTGTTTTAAAGTTGGCAATGCTTATATGTTCTCCTTTTGTCTCCTACCCCCCACTCTTTTCCCCTTCCTTGGTCCCTCCGTGCTCCGTTGAGCAGGTCTCACTTCTCAGTCGGCAGTTGACTCGATCAGTTAAAGCTCCACTCGAGCTAGCCTCCTCAAACCAAGAGGCATACTCTCTTCTACGCCATGTTGGCAAAGTAGTTATCTTCAAAGGAAACTTCGCCTTCAACATGAAATCAAGATAAGTACCATTTTAAGGGTTTTAACCTCATCTTCATCAATTTTATCTACATGCTTTTATTGATTATTTTATAGACAGCGTGAGATTACTTGTGGGGCGGTAATCATTCTTCGCGGGATTTTCCATGTTGGGCTTTTGTCTAATCAAGCCAATCTTGGTGAAAAGCAGCATTTCTTATGCTTGCAAAATGAGAAATCCTCTCACTACGTGGGATATTATCTAATACCCGCTGTCTATAAATTATAAAGCTAGTTCCTCCGCTGGATTAACTTTGACTCCATTCTTTTATAAAGATCGTTCTGGAACTTTCCAGACCTGGTACTCTATCTGCGAGGCTTGCCGTCAGGTATTTTTTACTCACTTGTGAAAATACTAGTTAAAATGAGGAATCTTCCTTAAATTACTGCAATAGCTAACTTTCGTCCACCGTTGGGATGTTCTATGGCGCATTTAACTGTAATCCACCATTTTCTCCAGCAATAGACTCTCGCCTATCTAGTGCAACCAGTTCTTTCCAGCATTGTAAAAACTTTCTTTCCCAAGAACTTTCGCGTTTCTACAGTGAATTTTGCATCAATCTTTACAGACTATAGTGATAATCAGTGCTTGTTCCCCTTTTCTACCGCGTCGCGATCGTCCGTTTATATTAAATACGGCCATGAACATTTTTTCCTCCATCCCTATTGCTCTTTCCTAAACCTCTTACTAACAATCTGTAATAAACTTTTAAATTTAGGTCTGTTTCAATATGGTGTCACTCACGAAGTGCCCTTCCAACTTTGCTAGTTTAACATTAATTAAATTCTGCATAATTGCTTGTGTGATACAAGTTTCAATCACATTGTTCCTTTCCTATAATCAGGGAAAACAATTCTTTAAACTCTTAAGCGAGTCATGTTCAGGTTTCACGAAATGGAAACTGTCCCATTTGGCTAGTGATTCCTGCTCAAACTTGGGAAGTCTAGAAACTTCCTTTTAACTTTCTTCAGGTTTCACAGTAAGTGCCCTGCCCTCTTTTGTATAATTCTCATATAGTAATTCTGTATAAATACAAGAAGTTGTAGGAACTTCTATCTTATTTTTCATGGTTTTATTATTGTTATTTTCGAAGTTGTCACTTTCTCTAGAACATTCTCTCAAGAATTTCTTAAGGTACACTCTTTGTACTCCAATTCACGTTCAAACTTTAATTACTTCATTGTTTATTTGTTTAAATCTTATAAAGATTTTAGAAACATGTAAGGTTTGAAACCTTGTAAATTGTCAATTGCCTGGAGCAAACGTTTAATGTTGAGAGGTCTGCGACCCCATTTCTTAAAAAAGTTTAAATGAACTATGTTTGTCCAAATTATACTACACGCTTGTTAATTTCCTCAAACTTCTTTAAATTGTTAAATAAATTAAATATTTGTTTTTGGATTCATCATTTCTCTGATACTACAGTTAGGCAGGATCCTGGCTTTCCTAGCTCTTCCTAGGTTTATGCCCTCGTTCATACTCAATAAAGCTTTTACTATTTGTCTGGCCAGACCATCACCCTTCCCTATAGTACTTTTATGCATGCTTGGGAGGAAACACACTAAAGCCTTTCTTTGGCAAACCGCCCAAGTCTTAGCTGCGGTTCCCGTCAGCTTCGACCAAGCTCGTACTCATTTTAGGTATCCGAGAGCGGATTTTCAGTTGCAACCACCTTTAAATGTATTGAAAGTCAAATTCATAACTTTTGTGGGACTCTCCTCCTATCTTTCTATCCTTTTTCTACAATCCAAAATCTACTTCCTTTTCTTAATCATCTTCCCTTGGTGGGTGGGTTATTCTTCAGCCAATAAACTACCCAGTACATGGTCCTTCCAAGCTGATCTGGAGATGGCATGTAAAAGAACCTACCACTGCAATTGGTAGTGTGTAGCAAAATGTGCAGGTTATATTTGGCTAGTAAGAAACGCTCTATAAGTTCCAACGTTCGCCGGTGGGTGTTAGTGACTGAGATAAGTTTTTCGTAGATCTCCGGCCAGTTGTCCAGCTGGAGAAGAGTGAACTTATCGACACTCGTTTAGTTTGAATAATGCTTGAGGATCTACTATTTAGGTCCGCTCAAGTTCTACCGCGCTGTATATTGTTATACTCACAAAGAATTGAAGACGTTGAGAATATGTTTGTTTATTGGTTACCAACACCTGAAGTACTTTTATAATACACTTTACATGAAGCCTTAAATATGAAGAGTCTGTCTAATACAGAGGCAGCTCTCTAGCAGCGACCACTGGGTCTCGTTGAAAGTAATGAAGTTGTTACTTGTTGTGTAGAGACCTACTTGGTCTACTGTATTGAACCCATGTGCCATAGGGTCCAAGGAGGTCGAATCCATGTATTTGGGAAAGAAATGAAAGAAACGTACAGTTTCTAATGTAACATAGAGAAAGATCAAGCCAGGATTCTAGCCTAACATTGTGCAAGCAGCGCGAGCCAGGTGTTCGAGAGATGAGATCACCCCTCTTGACATTCAGAAGGAGCTGGTCATGAGTATTAATAACCGAGTGGAAAATTCCGACTGTTAGACAAGGAAGCCTGACTCGGAAATCGAGCTGAGCTTGCTTGAAAACGACAACACCGCTTATGCGCCAGAAGAGGAATAATTAAATTAACCCGTTTACGAGTATAAAAATAAGTAAACAAGTACAGTACGGTGATTCATTTCGAATTAGAGATTTTTGTGTAAAGAAAAACCCTTTAATAATTGCACAGGAGAAAACTGCAAACGCAAGTAGACGTCATGGGGGATTTACCAAGGCCTGTGGAGAGGGGAGAATGCAAATGAACAGCAACACCCACGCAGTTGAGGACGAGAAATTAATTAATATCTCCGAATTGCACGATCGATTCTTATGCGCAATGAGATTATTTAACATTGAGAAGACGAGCTTTTTGAAGGTATAATTTTTATAATGGTGCAACCATTATTTTAAAAGTTGGGCACGGAAAGGGCTAGAGTCTTATCTTTTTGTAGCGAAAGAGTATAAAGCTCCTGGCATCACCAAGCCAAACATGCAGTTATTCTGACAGCCCGTGAGGGGGTGTTACTACGCATCAGTACATGCAGTTCACGATAGACTCCGTGAGGGGAGGTGTTGTATCATATCATGCAGTTATTCTGACAGCCCGTGAGGGGGTGTTACTACGCATCAGTACATGCAGTTCACGATAGACTCCGTGAGGGGAGGTGCTGTATCATATCATGCAGTTATTCTGACAGCCCGTGAGGGGGTGTTACTACGCATCAGTACATGCAGTTCACGATAGACTCCGTGAGGGGAGGTGCTGTATCATATCATGCAGTTATTCTGACAGCCCGTGAGGGGGTGTTACTACGCATCAGTACAAGCAGTTCCAAACAGCCCAAGGGGGGCGTTGCTACGCATCAGTATTCAGACAGCCGTGTGGGGTGTTACTCTGCTCCACACCGAAGACAGTTTACCAGTACTCCTTGAGGGGAGAAACGCTGTATTACACCGCAGAATTAATATCTGATAGCCATAGGCGTCGCAGTATTAACAACTTGCGTGCCTCCATAAGGAGTTGTAAAGAAGAAATATTAAAGTATCGCCGTGTTGAAAAATTAGGAAAATCCTAGTTACAGGATTTAGGTCCGACAGTACACAAGTTTACAGTGAAAAGTTCGTAAAATATAGTCAAAGCAGGCTGCGAACGTTGGACTTAAAAGCGATAGGTCTTTAAATAAACGACCGAAAAAATCATAACGTACGGAAGTACCGTAACAGGAAGATAAACAGTTATCTAATTTAAAGAACCCAAATAGGGAAAAACAGAGTAAGGTTCGCAACGTATTTCAGAAAAGTAGGAGTGCGAGAACCGAACAAACAAAGAAGAACGGAGACTATAGACATTATCTCCAGAAAGCAGACGAACTATTCTAAAGCACTAGACTCGAGAAGTACTAGCTGCTATAAGATAAATCCATCGATCATCGATAGGTTATCGAGGGGACCTCGATCCGAACAGACTTTCACTAGGATCGATAAACTAGATCTAAAAAGAAGCCGTTCAAGCTAGAGAAATAGCCGGTCATCCAGAATAGGATTTGAAGAATTAGGATCCCAGGGAAAAGTAGATGATTCGAGACTTTCGTATTCTGCAGGATAGGAAGCCGACATTGAATAAATTTCACCCTTGGAAACGGGAGATTAAGTGGTCACGTGTGATAGGCTAGGAAAATACGGCCTAGTGATCAAAAGTTGTGAAGTGTAAATCTATCAAGATTGTGTGTTAAAATAATATTTTTTAGTGTTTATTGTGTGTTCTAAATGGATACACCAGTGTATTAAAAATGTTGTCAATGTTAAGTGTATTGAATATGTGTCAAGAAGTGTTTGTACATGAGATGAATTTCTACAATATGGAGTAAGTTTCAAAGTGGGCCAAAATGAAACACCGCACAAGGATAAAGGTCATGAGACGACCTTAAAAACATGTGAGTAATGAATTTCATTATATTTTGGTGTCAGGAAATGATTGTGTACAAATCCACCGGAGTTTTTGAGTAAAAGGGATGTGTTTAAATAAATAAATATTGAATAAACAAGAACGCGGTCTGAACAATAATAGAAATTTGAGAAACTATAAATAATTATGTAAAAGAATAAATCCAGTAGATGAAATATATGAATAAAATGTCAGTGTATTTGACGAATGTCATAAGAGCAAGCGAAATATTAATAATTATCATGAAAGATATTTAAATAAAAGTAAATTTGAGTTATATGAAAGAAATAGCTTTTGAGCTTGTGTAAAGAATGAAGATATGAAATAATAATAATAATAACCAAGTAAGGAAATATTAAATAAAGATCAAATTAATTGATGTGAACATAAGAGCGTTAGAGCCTTAATAAAAAGTATAGACATGATGTTTAAATGCATGTTCTTTAAAAGAGAGAAAGGTATTGTCAAAGGAAAAGAATAATATAATAATTGAGATGTGTATCAATTGTTAATATGGTATTATCAGTTCTTTGGATGACGCTAGGCTTAAAATAAAGTATAGCGCAAAAAGAGCGCAATTAAAGAAAATGTCACGCTAGGAACGCGTAAAAGCTAATGTACTTGGTAAATTACTTATGAGAGGTAGTTGATTGTAGTGAATTGAGAATTGGTATAAGTCCTCTATTTGTGACGTAGTATCACGAGGCTATTGTGTATGTTGTATTTGAAAGGGAGCAAATGTATGGTATTGAGCGTAGGTCTTATAAGCTATAGGCTGACCCTAAATCGCATTTTGTATAGTCCTCTATATGGGAATGGTTCCCGAGGCATGTGAAGAGATTCGAACTCAGAATCATCTTATTGTGAAAGCCCCTTTATTATTCGTCGTAGAATGTGTAGTTACTCTTCCCCAATCAATGAGGACCTTTCATAATTAATAAATGCCAAGATTACGAATGTGGTTTATGAGCCCAATAATACTGTTGAATTTAAACGAGGAGTAGAATGCCAGGTCTCCCCAAAGAATTGAGAATGAACGAAAAGCTGTTTGTAAAGCATTAAAGAGAGCTCTAGCTTAGACTAGACGGGAGGGTTCCCGCATAGTCATAAATAACGCTCGAGTAGCACGGTCAGACCCTCGGAGCAGGAGGGGTGTCTGAAGGCCGTCTTGTAAGGAGTAATGAATACACCAGGAGTGTTTAAAGTTGTAAATGACCCGGGCGTTGAACCGAGGCCCTTGTAGATTGATATTTCCGCTTGCCTGTTCAGATCGTAGTTTTTTTATGTAATAATGGTCTTATAAGACATATGAGATAAATAACAATCCCTATTGTAATGTTGTATGAAGTAGGATTCCACGAGTTAATTGAAGGCAACTAGGTTCCGGGAGTGACCATAGTTTTTTGACTGTGTCAAGTATCTTCATACTCTGGAGTACACAAGTAGTTTCCTGATTACCTTGATGTATTTGTAAAACTAGAGAGAGATGATAACAGCTGAAAACATGTGAAAATGCCCAAATATTGAGTTAGATAATTAACATGTAATTTTAAATGTAATTATACATTTGTTTGATGATTAAGTAAATATATAAAAAGTAGTATTGGAGGTGTACAAAGAATGACACCATTATTATAGAAAGCACTGAGCCAAAAGAGCTCGGAGTTATATGAAACTTACAGTTGATGCTTTATGGAAGTAAAAATAATTAGGAATTGTTGGTTTATATGGAAACCATATGTTTTAATACAATATTTGTTTTATTCTTATGTTATTCCTTGTTCATTTGGAACAAGTAGATGATTATGGGTCAGTAATTTAATTGTTTAATTGTTTGTAGCGCTATAATTTTGATTAATTAAATGTGTTCAAATAGGAGTTGATTTTGTTGTTATTTTGCAAGTGTATCCTCTAATTAATCCAAAATATGTGAGTCACAGAGTGGGTGAACTTACTGCTACCCCGAAAATCCCGAATTGAGCTACGCTGGTATACTGTGATTTGCATATTTCTAGCTAAAAGGGCACAGTATGTGAAGAGAGCGAAAATGGGTTCTGCATCAGTATATAACATAAGATTTCTCTGGTGGGAGAAATGCTTGTCACAAACAGAGATTCACCAATAGCGTGTATCTCTAGTGGTAAGAGGGGGTGGCAGCCAATCAGACCATAAGCGTTAGGGCTGGGTTGGCTTGACCTTACAATTGTTGTGGAAACTCCAATACAAAGAAATGTTATGAGAAAGGAACAGATATGTGTGTCCCTTTCGAAAATGCGGAGACAGTCTGGAAAGTTAGGAATGTTTGCTGTGACCAACTCCCAGTTTAAGTCTTCCAAGAAATATCTAATGGAAATATGTCCACTTAAAGTGCTACTGTTCACAAGAGTATGCTTTTAGTTTATGCATGTTCTGTCCGTGGGCTTGGAGTGAGCTGTTGTAACATTCTGACTTCCTGAAGAGACTATGCTTTGTTTCTCATGAACGATAGAAATGATAATAATAATAATTATTATCATTTAAAAACCAAAATTATAGTTCATCTACTGTAAGTTTGCACTTTTTAGACAGTTCTCGCGGGAAGAATACTCCTACAGAATATATCAATCCGCCTCTACCACGTGCATTCCAGCCAATGAACTATCACCCACTTGCCAGCCAGAAATGGCTGCTGTATTACGTCAAGGTGTCAACAGCTGTTATGAGTTGCCTAAACCTACATTCATCTCGCAATATCAATTCATTGCCCTTTTTAAAGGAAACTTGTATCTCTTTGTAACATTTATCAAATAATGATCGTTCTAACAGCACACCTAATGTGTGCTGTTACATCATTGGAGACCTTGGCCATGACACAGCAGCTGATAACTTAAATGTGAGAGTGGAATTATTTTAGGTCCATCATTTCACACCTCGAGGAAAATGCTTACAAAGGTATGGTGTAAGATGTCCTTAAGACAATACGATCATTACTTGACCTGTTGGATTGATATTAAAATAAAACGTACGAAACATTTCACCATGTAAGTTAACTTTTAGGCCTAGACCTACACAACAACTCATATTTTAGGCCTACTTTTTTGCACAAATCATGCCATATGAAAATTATTCACCAGGCCAATGTCCTTGCGGAAATCAATAGTTCTGATGCCTTTTCTTCTACCTTAAAAAGAGAGAAATAAAATAATATCTTGAACAAGAAATTCCGTATCTGCTTTCGGCTCGATATTCAAAACAAAAATGTCCGACCTGGAGACATCTCAGGCTACATATTTACTCAACATTTAAGATAACCACTATATATGTATCTGAAAAGTGAACAAGAGTTCATATGGAAATAATACTTTCAGACGACAATATTATCAATTATCAATTATAATAATTATTAGCCTATTGAATATAATTAACACGTTTTTTTTGTCAGGCGGATGAACACAGTAAAGCGTCCATTACCAACCGCACGCCGATGCCACGAGCACGTGGTAGTTCAGTTTGATAATGCAACTTTTCAGTCAGGTCGACAGAATATGTTGCCAATATATTCACAATTACTGGGACGAGCGAAAAAATAACCTGAAAAAACTTACATGTGATTAAAACGTGTATATATTTGTTATGGACTACAAGTTATAAATTGAGTCTTTCCTTATGAAGGTTGGCAACCCTAGCTGTCAAAAAAGTGCAAACTTACAGTAGATGAACTTTAGTAAGGGATGCTTCTTGGTCATGGCTAGTAAGGGGTTTACTGGGCTACGGACATGACTACAGTACCATCTGGTAAGCAAGTTTGGAACTTGTTGCGCGCCCTCAACCATTGACTGCAATTCATGTATCAAAAGAAAATTACAAACTTTCTTTTGACTGGTTTGAAGCAGCCCTCCATGCCCCCAGTCCTGAGCTAATCGTTTCATCTCTACATAGCTATTTGCTTATAATTGAACAAATGTTATGAAATTAAAATCAGTAAGTAACTTACAGTCATAAAATCACAAAAATCAAACTCTTGGTTATTTGAACCCCTAATATTTTCAACTCTCGGTAAATTGAACTTTTTATTGGTCCCTTGAGTTTCAAATGATCAAGAGTCAACTGTACGTGCGATAATTACGGTGACCATATTTTTGACAGCCGGCCCCGTGGTGTTGGGGTAGCGCGCCTGCCTCTCACGCGGACGCCCCGGGTTCGATCCCCGACTCCGTCAGGGATTTTAAAACTGACGTGAGGATTGGAACGGGGTGCACTCAGCCTCGTGAGGACAATTGAGTAGCTGTCTGACAGTGAGACAGCGCCCCGATCACGGAAACCAAGATTAACGGTCGAGGGGACCCGACGCGCTGATCACGCGTCACCCCAATATCTGCAGGCCGACTGGCTGGGCAGCGGTCGCTTGGTCGGCCTTAGCCCGTGATGGGCTGTATAGTGCCAATGGTTGATATTTTTGACAGTCAAAATCGGCACAGCCTTGTTGGGGGGGAGTTGATGGAGGATAGAGAGATTATATAAGGTGCGTTCAAAAAGTAACGAGCCGGAGGCTGGAATGCGCAAACCGGTGACGACATCGGCTAATCGTGGCGTGTGTAACGAGGTGTGGTTCCGACCACAGCGTGGAAGGTCACAGCCCCTCGCTAGAGGGCACGCGTGCGCGTCACGTGACGGTACAAAGCGAGCAACAGCATGCATCAATCGTCAAACGCTGCCAGTCGCATTGCAAACAGTGACATGGAGGCGTCAACCGAAGAGCAAAGAGGCGTTGTTCGGTTTCTGACAGCGAAAGGAGTAGGGGGAACGGACATTCATCGCTGAATGTCACAAGTGTACGGCGAACACTGCATGTCCCTTGTAAGGGTCAAGGCGTGGCACAAGCGCTTCAGGGAAGTACGGGTGTCGTTAGCCGATGATGCCCGGTCTGCCCCCCCCCCCCCCCTGCATTACCGATGACAACGTCCAGCTGGTTGATGCACTCATTACCCAGGACCGCCGAGTGACAGTGAACGCCATAGCCGCCGTGGTCGCTCCACGACAATGCACGACCCCATACGGCCAACACAGTCGCGGCACTCGTACAGAAATTCAAATGGGAGGTTCTCGGCCATCCTCCATACAGTCCAGACCTCTCTCCCTGTGAGTACGCCATGTTTGGTCCCCTGAAAAGGGCTCTGCGGGGCCAACGATTCACCTCGGACGCCGACGTCCAGCTGTACGTGCGGAAAAGGGTTCACATCGCAGCCCAGGGAATTTTATGAGACAGCCATTCACCGCCTCGTGACACAGTGGGACAAGTGTCTCAACAGCCAGGGCCAATACTTCTAACATACAGGTACTGGTTTCTGTAATTATGTCTCCGGCTCGTTACTTTTTGAACGCACCTTATAGTTTGACTCCAACATATAGAGTTTCTTTAAATTATGGCCTTTTACAAAATTTAATTTTAGGAAGTTCCACAAAACTCCATCCACCAAAAATCCAATATAGAGGGATAAATGAATACAAAGCTTATTGTAGTGTTTTACTTATTTATGCAAGTACTGTACCTCACAAGTTTTGTGAGAAAAACAATAAAACATTAGTAAGTTTATTTCTGAGTTTCTTACTTCACATCTTATGATTACAATATCAAAGAAAAATCTGACTGAGTTTTTACAACCGCCTGAAGTCTTTACGAACTAGGACAGGGTCGTGGATATTTCCAAACAAAACATATCTTTCATTTGTTGCTGTTGTTGTTGTTGTTGTTGTTGTTTGAGTCTTCAGTCTTTTGACTGGTTTGATGCTGCCCTCCATGCCTCCCTGTCCTGAGCAAATCGTTTCATCTCTACATAGCTCCCACAACCAACATCAGAAGCAATATGTTAAACCTTGGTCTACCCCTACAGTTCTTGTCCTCGACCCTTCCTTCCATAACTAAGCTTGCTATTCCTGGGTGTCTTAGTATGTGTCCTACCAACCTATCTCTTCTCTTCATTAGCAGTCGCCAGAAACATCTCTCCTCTCCCACTCGTCTTAATACCTCTTCGTTTGTAACCCTATCTACCCATCTGATCTGCATCATTCTCCTGTAACACCACATTGCAAACGCTTCAATTCTCCTCTTTTCTGCTGCACCAATAATCCAAGTTTCACTTCCATAGAGCGCCACGCTCCAGACTAAGGCTTTCAAAAATTACTTCCTAATACCTAAATCTATATTATATGTCAACAGATTCCTTTTCTTTAGAAATACTTTCCTTGCCTGTGCCATTAATTTAATTACGTATATTTTTCAGAGAATATTATTAATTTTTCAAACTTAAAAATCGGGAGACTTTTATTAATATTCGGAATGCTTACCGTAACTATAAAAAAGGAAGATTGTAGTTTTACGTGACCGTGAATCTTGTGATTATGAGCCACGGGACCTCCTTTTTACGTGGAATCCGAACCACAGGACGTGGCATTTCACTTCGAAAATCTCACATGCATTGACCGGGAATCGAACCCGGACCGCCTTGGTGAGAGGCATACAGCTAGACCGCTGAGCCACCACGCCCCACATTACCGTAACTATAGTCTCCAAGTTGGTGCACCATTTCAATCACGATCGTGAGTAGTTCCCAGCAGTGCTCGCACCAGTGTGGTGTATTTATAACCCATCTCCTCCTCTACAAGCAGACATTTCAGAATATTCCAGCCAGTAAGAAAGGTAATTCAAATCATCTCCCAATTATATCTCATTTGCTTCGTTAAGACGATAACACACACAGAGAGAGAGAGGGGAAGTTTTGAAAGGAAGAGAAAAATGGGAGCCTGGCAAGAGAGATGACGAGCGGGTTAAGGAGATTAATGTGACCCCAGCGAGTAATCAATTCCCACCGCGAGGTATGTGTCAGCTCGTGCAAAATTAAGTTAGGCTACATATTTCTATTATTAATCTCAGTTGTATTCGTTCATAATTCATTTTGTGGCTGCGGTGCGGTGGAAACGTGCTTTCTTATTGGTGAGACGCTAGACGCGCCAAGTACGAAGCTAAAACGTTCTGAATACAGTATATTAAGTAGTTTAAAACAAATCACTAGGTCTCGGATCGATATGCTCGATAAAATCTCCCGATATGCTCGAAAACCATGTGTTTTATGCTCGATATATATGCTCGAAAAACCCATTATATGCTCGAAAAACCATTATATACGGTTAAATATGCAGAATATGCTCGAAAAACACCGTTAAAAACTATAGAAAGGAAAGTGAAACGAAAAAACAATAACATACCTTTATATACGAGCTTTATTTTCTAATTGTATGTATGATACACTGCAATATACTCGCATTCAAGTTTTTCAAGTATAGATAAGAGTAGTTTTCTCATAAATGTTACAGTTTAAAAGTTCATTTAAAAAATGTTTAGAATTTGGCGAGTCAATGAAGTAGATCTGCATTGGTCTGTACAACAAGAATTTTTTCTATGTTTTCAGTTTTGAATGATTTTCTTAAATCAGTTATTAAAAGTTTCAATGACGAGAGCGACCTCACTAAAGGTTAAAAACTAGCGGTTCTATTATTCGCACCAGATAGGCTTTACAATAATTACTTCTGTTTTCAAACCTTAAGAATGATAAGGGGCCGAATTCGCGGGGGGGGGGGGGGGGGGGGGGGGGAATTCGAAGAAGAACAAACTACTTAGACGAAAACCATAAGAATTTGCATTTATATGCTTCTATTCTGAAAACCACGGTTTTATGCATTTATATGTTCGATAAATTTCAATGCTGTTGGTCCCAGAGAGGTGAAAATACCACCGAAAGGCTTCTTTCAATGTGTACTATTCAGGAAAAAAATATGCAAATATGCTCGAATCCGAGTCCTAGTAGGTTCATTTCATTAGGTTTTAAAATCATGCTTTCTATTATAATTCCCAGCTGATTCAGGCATTGCTTCCACTTACTTGTGCCGGGCTTCTCTCCGTCTTCCTTCCTTTCGACCTCACTTGGTCAACTCTTGTTCTCTTCCGATCCCGACGGTATTAGGGTATTCGAGTCCTAGGGAGTCTCTTCCTTTCCCGCCTTAATTGGCCCTTCTCTCATCTTTTCTGATACCCTCCTTCTGCGAGGGGTCAGCCTTCTTTTTCTTTTCCTGTTATCTCCTGCCTTCTGCTCTAGGCCCTCAAGGAGGCAGGGTGTGTGTAGCCCCACCACTTCCGGTGCGCCCTAGATAATGCTACACCCTCAGGGGCTCACGGCTGGTGAGTTCGGGAGTTGGCGACCCCGAGGGATTCCTGAGCTGTGTCCGTTCCCCCCCTCCTTTATCCATTACCTGTGGGACGGACCCTCTCCTCTTCCACCTTCCTATCTGCCTTTTATGGCTTTCCTTCCTTCCAAGTCCCTCAATCCACATTCTTCGAGGGTTGGGGTCATTTATTTTCCTCGTGTCCTTTATTTGCCATATTCTGCTTTTGTTTTCCATTTCTTCTTCTAGTATATAAGTTAGTAGTTAGTTTTAGTTATAGTTTACATTTCATTCTCATCTTCACGATCGCCCAAACCATTAGAGGCCGATAACCTAGATGTTAGGCCCCTTAAAACAACAATTACCATAATCATCATCATCATCTATTATAATTTGTGTCAAGAAAGAACATAACATAGTAGTCTACATTATGCAACGAGCCTATAATGGCAATGGAAATTATAAAACATACTCGTGTCTTAATTACCACTATAGGCGAGTTGCCATACGACTGTTTATGTTCGGCGATAATTAGAACTATTTTATGTTCGAACTTAATGTTCATTTAATATCTGTCAAGATTTCGCTAGTTTTATGTACTGAACAGAGCGCATGGGACGCAGAGAATACCATGTATTCGACCATGGCCTCCTCGAATACCCCAATCTGACACTAGTCACGCAGTTAAATTTAAAATAGGAGGCCGTGGAAGTCAGCGCAGGTGACCTAATTGATCACACAACTGTTTCTTGAGCTCTTATTGGTGAGAAAAACTGTATCATTATGAAAACTTGTTCTATAATGAGCCTCGTGAAACAGATTTGTCAATCATCGGATCGCTTGGGGCAGCTGATAACAACACAGGTACAGGCCGGACGTTTGTTTTAGACGAGTGAAAAATCCTAATGGAAGCCTGGAGGCGAGTTTCTACAGTACCTGTTTTGTTATCAGCTGATTGACAGAGCTGTTTCACTCTTCTGCTAGGAGTACAGTCATTGGCAAATATAATGACATTCTGTTCGTAACTATGTAACGTGTACTTCCGCGACACACAATACTTCGATGTGGACTGTACTGTCTGCTCAAGCCTGGAATTCCATTACATCAGATCGGTGGTGACAAGTGTGAAGAGATAGGGTGAGAGAGTGAGTGTGTGTAGGCTCACCCGCAGGCTTCAAGGTCAAGGGCAATCGTCTAAAACAAACGTCCGGCCTGTACTGCAGTAACTCGCCTCCAGGCTTCCAGTAAGATTTTTCACTCGTCTAAAACAAACGTCCGGCCTGTACGCTTGTGTCGTGTGTACCCAAATCGGCGGAGCTCCAGCAATTCATCAGTTTCTGTCCAAACTTTGTTGATTCATCATCATCATCTTGTACAGTTTCCAGCCCCAGCTGGGTCTGTTTGGTACATAAGCCTCGCTACTTATTCCTTTCTTCCCACCACCTCTCCTCTGTCACTCTAGTCCAGTCCTCGCCTCTCTTCTTTACACATTCTTCCACTCCTTTCAGCCATCTATCTCTTGGTCTTCCCCTTGGTCGTTTCTTCTGCATCTGCATCTCATGTATCCTCTTGGGAATCTTCTTCTCTTCCATTCTCTTTAAGTGCCCATACCACCTCCGTCTTGATGTCTCAATCCTACCTTGCAAGGGCTCCTCTTTCACTATTTCCCTGACCTTTTCATTCCTCACCCTGTCTCTTCTTGTTACTCCGATCCTACTTCGCAGGAACTTCATTTCACTTGCCTGTATTCTGCTTATGTCTCTTTTCTTCACTATCCAGTTTCTGATGCATAGGTCAGTATCGGGATATAGTAGCTTGATCGCTTTGTTGATTACTTCGTTTAAATTTGTGAAGTTTGTACTTTGTCAATGCTCGTTGTACCTGCTTCAAGCTGTTCTACAGAGAGAAGTTTTTCAGTGATGAGGAGGTTTAAAGACTACCTCCAATTTACAAAGGGACAAATTATACAGAATCATAGCTGTCTACTAGCCACCTACAGGATAATGGTTGACACGCATCTTGATCAACTGTTTATAAACACACATCGACGGCATTCCGTTTCTGGGTCCTTTGCTAGACGTTGACAAATGTTTTATGTTTTTTATTCACATTCTGATTGTATTTTCAGAAATCTCTACATGGTATAAATCCAAATCCCCGATTCTTGGATGTCACGGGTAATCTCGAGAACCACTGAATGGATTTTGATGCGGTTTTCACCATTCTGTAAAGGATTTCTCGGCGAAGGTTTCTAAACATTCATTCATTTATGACCAAAGGAAGCCGAGCAGTAACGATTTCAGTGAATTTAGTTGAAGAAAAACCTGCCGTCCTTGCGCCTTTTAAGCTTACGCTGGGTAAACCGTTAAAAATATCTGTATGTTATAAGTAGGGCTCGGATTCGAGCATATTTGCATATTTCTTTTCCTGAAGAGTACACATTGAAAGAAGACTTTCGGTGGTATTCTCACCTCTCTGGGACCAACAGAATTGAAATTTATCGAGCATATAAATGCATAAAAACGCGGTTTTCAGGATAGAAGGATATAAATGCATATTCTTAAGGTTTGCGTCTAAATAGTTTGATCTTCTTCGAATTCCCTCCCCCCCCCCCTTATCCCCCCTCCCCCCCCCCCGAATGCGGGCCCTGACCATTCTTAAGTTTCGAAAACAGAAGTAATTATTTTAAAGCCTATCTGGTGCGATTAACAGAACCGCAGGTTTTTAACCTTTAGTGAGGCCGTTCTCGTCATTGAAACTTTTATTGACTGATTTAAGAAAATCATTCCAAACTGAAAACATAGAAAAAATTCTTGTTGTACAGACCAATGCAGATCTACTTCATTGACTCGCCTAATTCTGAACATTTTGTAAATGAACTTTTAAACTGTAACTTTTATAAGAAAACTTCTCTTATATACACACATCAAAAAAAGTTTTGCATCACCTCGGTTCCAAGAGTTCCGGAACCGTTAAATACAAAGGGAATAGAGATCAACACAAACAACATTTCAGCTCGTTTTATTGCTCATGAGACCCACACATTGCATGTTGTACCATCATACAGCTAGACTTTCAGCATTTGTGGTCCAGATTGCAGTACACACCACTACCTCTAATACCCAGTAGCACGTCCTCTTGCATTGATGCATGCCTGTATTCGCCGTGGCATACTATCCACAAGTTCATCAAGACACTGTTGGTCCAAATTGTCCCACTCCTCAACGACAATTCGGCGTAAATCTCTCAGAGTGGTTGGTGGGTCAAGACGTCCATAAACAGCCCTTTTCAACATATCCCAGGCATGTTCGATAGGGTTCATGTCTGGCGAACATGCTGGCCACTGTAGTCGAGCGATGTCGTTATCTTGAAGGAACGCATTCACAAGATGTGCACGATGAGGTCGAAAATTGTCGTCCATGAAGACAAATGCCTCTCCAATATTCTGCCGATATGGTTGCACTATGGGTCGGAGGATGTCATTCAGGTATCGTAAAGCCGTTTCGGAACCTTCCATGACCACCAGTGGCGTACGTCGGCCCCACATAATGCCACCCCAAAACATCAGGGAACCACCACCTTGCTGCACTCGCTGGACAGTGTGTCTAAGACGTTCAGCCTGACCAGGGTGCCTCCAAACACGTCTCCGACGATTGTCTGGTTGAAGGCATATGCGACACTCATCGGTGAAGAGAACGTGATGCCAATTCCGTGGGGTCCATTCAGCATGTTGTTGGGCCCATCTGTACCGCGCTGCATGGTGTCGGGGTTGCAAAGCTGGACCTCGCCATGGACGTCGGGAGTGAAGTTGCGCATCATGCAGCCTATTGCGCACAGTTTGAGTTGAAACACGACGTCCTGTGGCTGAACGAAACGCATTATTCAACATGGTGGCATTGCTGTCAGGGTTCCTCCGAGCGGCAATCCGTAAGTAGCGGTCATCCACTACAGTAGTAGCCCTTGGGCGGCCTGAGCGAGGCCTGTCATCGACAGTTCCTGTATCTCTGTACCTCCTCCATGTCCGAACAACATCGCTTTGGTTCACTCTGAGACGCCTGGAAACTTCCCTTGTTGAGAGCCCTTCTTGACACAAAGTAACAATGCGGACGCGATCGAACTGCGGTATTGACCTTCTAGGCATGGTAGAACTACAGACAACATGAGCAGCGTACCTTCGTCCTGGTGGAATGACTGGAACTGATCGGCTGTCGTACCCCCTCCGTCTAATGGGCCCTGCTCATGCATGGTTGTTTACATCTTTGAGCAGTTTTAGTGACATCTATGAACAGTCAAAGGGACTGTATCTTGGATACAATATACACAGTCAACGTCTATATGCCGGAGATCTGGGAACCGAGGTGATGCAAAACTTTTTTTGATGTGTGTACTTGAAAAACTTGAATGCGAGTGTATTGCAGTCTATCATATATACAATTAGAAAATAAAGCTCGTATATAAAGGTATGTTATTGGTTTTTTCGTTTCACTTTCCTTTCTATAGTTTTTAACGGTGTTTTTCGAGCATATTCTGCATATTTAACCGTATATAATCGTTCATTCGAGCATGTCTCTCGAGCATATAATGTTTTTTTCGAGCATATCTATCGAACATAAAACACATGGTTTTCGAGCATATCTGGATATTTTATCGAGCATATCGATCCGAGCCCTAGTTATGAGTGTAAGAATTGTTCATCATGAAAAGTTCTAAAAAAAAAAAAAAAAACGTCCGCGATAGCATATCTCTATCTTTAATACATCGCCCATTATAAGTGTTATTACATTTTCATTTGTTCCAACAATCTCCATTCAGTGGAAATTTAAATGACTAGCTTCGTAATGAGTTAACGAGCTTGCGAGTGAGCCTATCACCCCTCTTCGGCCAGCATCAAAATATCGAGTCGTGTCGAGTTAAGACATCAGAGAAGAGTATAAGTGTTTGGAGTTTCGCTGTTCACCTCGGCTTTTCTGAATTGCGTCTGGGACCTGCCGTCAGTGCGCCTTTTAAGCTTCCATTGCCTAGCTTAAGCCGTTAAAGATACCGGGCGAAGCCGGGGCGGGTTGGTAGTACAGTAAAACCTGCCTAAAGAGGATCGGAATCGTCCCGGATGTATTTTTCCGGTTTCACAGGTTTCCGTTTTACAAAGTGTTGAGTGTTAATAAGACAAAATAAATACTGTTTTATCGCAGAGGATTACAATGAAATAAAATATAGGTCTGTAGATAAAAGAAAGAAAGAAAATAGGTTCTCATGTATTACATTGTATTTTCAACTTACGAACAACAATTTCATAGTCCAAATAGAGGCTCAAAAAAGGGGTTCGCCTTACATAAGATGCGGGATCGTTTTTTAATTTTTGATGTTGTTTAGGGCCATTAGGTAGTTATTAATCCAAGTTTCCGTCATCCCTCCCCTTGCTTCATCCGCCATATTGAAAAGACTGTCAGAAATCGGCACTTTTGTCAGTTTTTGGCCTCTAGCTCCTTCCCAGTTCATTATTTTGAAGAGATGTCAAAGTACAAAAATGTAGATTACTAAATTTCCAACAAAATTGATATGGAAGGTTTTTGTAGGACAAAGCGTATTCGAGCTACCAGAAGCCGAAAAAGGGCGAAAATTGGCGAATCGGCAATTTTTTCACCTTTGTTCCACTTTCCATCGCAAAAACAGGGGGACGACTTGATCTAAGCAAAAAGTTTATTGAATGAAAGTTGTAGAGAATTTAATTTCCTTTGAAATGCATGTATAAAAGACATTACTAGCAATGGGTAGGAGTGGGGGTAAATTTAAGAAAACCAGAAGAAATCTTTTTTTTTTTTGTGATTCAGCCCTGGAGTGCAGTGTTGGTGAAAGTTTTTTCTTTTCATTATATTACAACCATTTTTTGAACACAGCAGTGCATTTTAATAATATTTGAACCATTTTTTTTGTAAAAATGTGACCACACACACATACACTCACACATGCATATATATATATATTTTTATTTTTTTGAAACTTGATTGTAAATAACAAAATATATTTCATCAATAAATTGTTTAATGAATAAATATTTTTCATTTATTATGTTATATATACTGAACCCGAGGGGGTCATGCTGACTGATATCGAACGTGGATCTCAGAGACTGTGATCTCAGAATAAAGGTTCCACCAGGAAACGAACCCGAGGTCTGCTGAGGGAGTTTCGTTGTAAAAACCCCTAGAGGAAAGTATATATTTAATCACTGGTGTGATTTCAGTTGATAATGACATTATTTATTAAAATAATGCAGGGAAAATGAGCGGAATACAGCATTATTGGACTACTTGGAGTAGGCTATTCTGGACTTAGAACGCTGAAGTAGAGAGTTTGACATTTTACTAATAGCCCCAGAATTGTGGGAGGAGACTCTTGGATCCCTGTCAATCTCGCTGACCTAGTTAAGTCGTCTGGAAGAGGTCGGGGGGTTGAATAATGACCCAGTTCTTCCCCGTTTGAGAATAGGACTAAGAAGAGAGGGGAGAGATCCCAAGGAAAATCATTGATTACTCGTGATTGGAGTAACGCAATGACATGAGAGTTGCACACAGGTGAATCTTTAGCCAGGAGGCTAATTTTAGAGCCTTTAATCTGCGAAATTGAGGCATATTTAATGGAGTGCGTAAGGACACAGGACTATGGATGTTCGCGGCTGGGTTTGACGATGTCGCCAGGGATTCCCACTGAAACCGAGTCCCCACGCCATGGAGAAAGCAATTAATATTAATTAATTGGCCGATCGATCCTTCAGCACGCAGATAGTTCTGGGATCAGTGAAGAAAAAGGAACCCGATGAGCATTGTTTCGAGACCAGAATCATGCTGGGAGAGGAGTTGATATAGCGCGGGAATTCTAGCTCTACTTTTTGTGTGAAACCAATATAAGGGAGTCGACCCTTGGCAGAAGTCAGTCGTTGGCAGTTTTTTAAGAGACTCGAGCGCGGAACTTATGTCGGTCCGGCTCAGGAAAGGACGCTCAAACAAAGACTTGAACATTTGAGTGTTAACCATTATATTCACCGCACATCGTAATGCACCAAGTGAGAAGATAATAATGTATAGTCAGGAAGTAATAAGAAGTACGGTAATCAACGAACGTTATTGTGTGAAATGCGTATTACCGAAGTCAAGGAAGGAGGCCCGGACTTCAACTTGGGAAGCCGTGCAGTACAACCTTTAGAAGGCTTTTATTAAGGACAGTCGTGCTACGCATGTGTAAAGTCAGCAGTACGAACAATGGTTTGTGTTCACATAGGAAGTACCGTGTGATATAAGTTGCAGAACTATTGAAAGTAATAACCTGTGTAAAAACTATGTACAATGTTAAGCGCAGTGTATAATATATTGACTGGTTATACATGTTTTATTACGCTGGAATGCGCTGAGAGAAGCTTTATGAAGCATTTGGTAATGTCTTAAGAATACCAAATAGGAACGCTCAGGACGAAAGTAAGCATATTTATGCAAAGCAGGAAGTTTACCGTAGGATTATTGATAGACTGTTGGTGAATTCCGGAGGCAGATGAAACAGACTTTCAATCAGGAGTTGGTAGGAGCATGGAGGATGCCGTTGATACCTGCAATTCTGATATTTTGCCAGGGAATTTCAACCAATGAAAAGTGTAAAAAGTGACGTGTGTTATGTATAAATCATATGTGAAATATCTTTTAAATTAATGGTATAATAAGTGTCATAAAGTGTCATGTGTTTTGGAAGCAATAGCTTCTTTATAGAAATGAAAAGTGCCGTGTGGTTGGTGAAAGAAATGTATTATAAAATGTGTATAGGCAAGATGCAAATGTCGCACTAAATTCTGCAAATGGCAGGCGACCCGGAAGGATATAGGTGGTTGGAGCCACCATGATGAGCCTATATATGTGAGTACCCCACAAATTGTGATTATGTAGAAGTATAGACCACTGCATGTAATGTGATTTCAGAATTATAAAGATGCCAGTAAGAATCAATATTAGGAGATAGATCCTCCAGGTTTAATCATTATTGTGTTGATTTTAGTAGAGTTGAGATGTTGTTTTGCATCAGTGAGTGGATTAATCGTTACCACTATTAATAAAATGGCAAATCAGTTATGTAAACGTAACGTAACGTAACGAACACGGTTGTTCGATTTTTAAGATGGTTAAGTTGTATCGGATTATGGTAATTTATGTCAGTAAGAATAATAATAATAATAATGAATAATAAAAGGTATGAATGAATGCATCAGGCAAAATGTGGTAAGCAAGAAATATTTACGCTAATTGGAAGACTTATCGATCCAAGCAGTAAGATTATACAGTAAGATTACATTAAGGGATTAAGAAAAGAGTTTAATATCAGAATATATTGTATTAATGGGAATATAATTATGCAAGGAAATGGAAGAGCTTTCTAGTGAATTGAATTTGCAGCTTGTGTAAAAGCTTATAGAGTAATTGATAGATTTCTCTTAATAATTATAGGACGAAGATCATAACATTAGGTCAGGAGCCAGGTAGTCTATTCGACGTATGAAATCTCGTATAGCCGTGGGCATACGGAGATATGTGCTTTGTGCCAGAGTGTAATTAGTGTTTGGACCCTAACTCTGATGATGGATATGGAATGTTCCGGGTTCGAATCCTGTGATAGGTGAGAGGAGAACGTTGGACACCTCTGCACTCTATCTGATCGCCCGAGAACTTATTATTGAGTGATTCGGCTCTTGTGAAGCGAATCTTATGAACGGCAGTATATGACTGACCGCAGCATTTACTAAGATACCGGTTATCCAGATAGACCAATGTTTTTATGAATCTCGTACCTTCATGTTGTAATGGACCTATTTGGTGCCAATTATTATTATCCTCAGGGTAGGAATAAATGTTAAGCTCATCCAGTACCTATTTGCGTACCATTCAGTGTAAATCCATTGGGATATGTGTGTCATTGTGACCACGGTATTGTCTTTAAAAATCGTATTACTGCTTGGGGAGATAAGCCAAGTGGCAGGAAGCGAGGGTCGAGGTACTGTTGGGACCTCACTCCACCCCATTGTATACAGGCCGCTCGGAAGAGGGGCTGAGCTGTAAAGCGAACCGTGAAAGTTTAAGGTTTAATGAAGGGCAGATTTTAGACCCTGTTAGTGACATGAAAGGAAACATTATTATATTGAGTAATGAAGTCATGTGGTTTAAGAACACATTGGTAATTATAGATCACCCTGATGGTTCATGATTTTAGCAATCTAACGAATGGTTGGAAGTTGCATTTGTTACTGTCACTGACACCTTTTTCAGAAGTTGGTTACTTAACGCCACAGGCTACGCTCGCAAGGGTAGCTTAATAATACCATCCGACACAGCGATAACTAAAGTTTTTAAGATGAAATCACAACGGCATGCAGTGGAGCTATAAATACAGTGGAGCTATAAATACAGTGGAGCTATAAATAGAGTGGAGCTATATAAATAGAGAGAAGTGTAGGGGTAGCTTTACATAATTATGGAGTTGCACGTAGATTGTTGTGCAACACCTGAATAGGCTAATGCATGTAAAGCATTTGGTGGGAAGAGAGAGATCAAACACACACGGTACACATAATTGTCAATTTAAGACGAGGTTTAAGGAATAAATAATTTTGTGAAATTAAAGAAGTCACATTAGATGACAGAAGAATCAAAGTACAGTTTTGTTTATGAAGTTGTATGTGCATCAGCGCACTAGAGTGAATTGTGAAGTTAATATAAGGGTAAAGGTTTGAGTTATGATATGATTTTATTATGATGATATTATGTTAATATTAGTGGATTGTGGAAGTAATTTTTGTTTGGTTTTGTTTTATGTTTGTGGGGATTGTTTTATTTGTTTGAAGCCATGATTTTATTACTGAATTAAAGTCTTAGAATAGAGTTGTGCCTTGTCATTGTAGAGTTGATACCTTTTAGTCTCAAATCCAAAATATGCAACTGCTCAATGGGGGAACGGTACACGCCTGAGTCCTGACGCTAGCTGGAGGCGGAAGCATATTTTCCATCGAGATTACTCACATGGATACAATACATTTCATGTATATCTCAGATATTTTACATGTTGTGCCCGTCAAAGGAGACTAAGCTTCAAAGATTTATGAAGAACCCACAAGGTGGCTTGAAAACAGTTGTAATCAAGGATCTTGATTGCCTGCCCTTGGCTCCTACTGACGTTATATCTCAGTCCACTGCAGTCATCTTATGGCTTCATGGGAAGTCAACTGGTAGACATTTGCCAGGATGGAATGGTTACATGGAGAATGCCACAGAAAACAAAGAATTCCAGCGATGTAAAATAATATATCTGCCATTTATCAATGCCCCTCCAACCCTTGATGACACTGTCTACACATCCTTGGTCAAGGCTCGCCGAGAATGCGATAGTGTCAAGCAAAAAACCTGCTTTGTGACGTTCGACCAGCCACTATATACTGTATTAAGGCACAGGAAATTCTCCACAACGGCACACAGCCACTATTGAAAGATGTCATGGGAAGACTTGGGGGCTTCCACTTGTTCATGCCATTCTTGGAATCTGTTGGCACAATAATGAGCGGCAGTGGAATCTTCAAGCTATTTGCCACCATCTATGCCGAAAACAGCATTGATAAAATGCTGCATGGCCATGCCTATTCTCGAGCTGTGAGGGCTCATTTATTGACACATCAGGCATTGGCCAAACTGATTCTGGGTACGATTGAATTTACCATCGACGAAACAACTGTTGTCAACAGGCTACTAACAGAGGTGGACCAGTCCAGGGTTTTGGAAGCAGATTTCCAAAGCAGAGGTCCAACAGCTCAGCTATGGGTTCAGTAGTATAACATGGTGACTCTTGTGAAGAAATATATACAAGCAGAGATGATGGGCAACTTTCAACTCCACTTGGACACTATCAAGATGACACCGGTACCATTTTTCCATGCTGCTGGGCATTGGCCTTATGCAAAAAGTGCGTATTTGTACCTTCAGGAAATGTCCTGTTTGGAAGACAGAATGAATCCCGCAGAGTTCCAAAAATTCACAAAAGAAGGTTATTTCACATCCGAAAGTTAAAAAAAAAAAAAAATTGGTCAGGCGTTTGGACTGACGTGACAATCAAACTGAAACTAATGAAAGATATGAAAGTTGGAGGTGGCTTGACTAGTGGAAGGAGAATGACAGACAGTACATTGTTGAACTGGACTCTTGCAATGACTTCTCTTGAGGATATAGCTCAACAAATGGAGCAGTACACTGAAGTTACAGCATTGTCTTCAGAACAACATGTGGAGCTGAGGCCCAGCAGGATCACGCGGGATGAACAAGATGTTCAACGGCTGCTCGAATGGTTTTCAAAACACCCCCCTTTCCCTGAAGCAGAGGAAATTACGAGCATCAGCTCTGTTGTAGTTGGACGAGCAGGTGAAATGCTACAGGGCTCAGCAAGTCGGTATGGCAGGACTCTCAAGAATAGTGGGAACAACCTTCGGTGAAGTGTCCTTCAAAAAGAAGGACAAAGTGATATCTTTAGCAGCTGACAAGAGCATCTTGAAAGTTGGGATGAAGAAGATTGCTGTGGACCCACTCACACTTTATTACATGATGTGCATAGCAAAAACAACCCAGGACAACCATGAGGAATACCTCTCTTATGAGCTTGCACCGTACCCTATGTCGTTGTTCAACGAGGATGGCATGCGCAAGGGCACAAAGTCTGCTTTATATGCAGCGTTCACACCACTGTCCAATGATTTCGAGCTCCCATCAAATCACCTCACTGTCATCGATGGTGGGCATCTGCTCCACAAAGTTGTGTGGAATCGAAATTCGACTTTTGGGCAAATTTGTGCCGATTATATCAAGTACATCCACCAGCATTATGGGACAGTGGTGATGGGGTGATGGTCATCTTCGACGGATTCCCAGACAATCTTCTGATGAGTACCAAGAATGCTGAAAGAGCAAGAAGGCGCAAGCCGAACGCCTCAGTAGATGTGATATTTGATGAAGCCAAAGTCAACACAACTCCCCAAGACAAATTTCTGTCCAATGAGAGCAATAAAACGATTTGTTGCCCTCCTCAGAACAACATTTGAAGCGTCAACGTCATGAACAAGCAAGCTGAGGAGGATGCTGACGTGCTCATTGTGACCACTGCAACATCGATGGCTTCTTCGTACGATGCTGTAATTATTGTGGGGAAAGACATCGATTTATTAGTCATCCTCACTGGCACAACAAATACGATGAACAACGTATACCTTAAAAAAACAGGAAGAGGCAATTCACCTGACGTCATGTACTCCCCCTCATCATTTATGTATGACTTCGCCGTGAACCTGCTGCTCATCCACGCCATCAGCGGGTGTGACAAAACGTCAAACATTTATGGGTTCGGAAAGACCAAATTTTGTCCCCTGTTCCGGAGGAATCCATTATTGTTGGAGATAAGTTATGTCTTTGTGGACCAAGAAGCCACATTAGAGGACATCTCCAGAGCAGGAGAGCAAATATTAGTCGTCCTCTAGGGTGGGGAAATCGCCCAATCACTTTCTGACCTCCGACACACAAAATGTGTTGCCACCATGACAAACTTGAACCTGGAAATGCTGCCTCCAACCTCTGATGCAGCGCGATACCGCTCCTTGAGGGTATACCACCAAGTGATGGCCTGCCCTAGATGATCAGGAAGAAAGACCCGATCATCTTTGGCTGGACAAGAGGAAGCAGGGGCTGGATTCTGACAACAACCACCAGAGATCCTGCTCCTCGTACCCTGCTGAAGACGGTATAATGCAAGTGTGTCACCGGCTGTTCCTCAGCATGATGATGCCGAAAAGCCGTCCTGCATTGCTCCACTTTCTGCAAATTCTGCTGCGGCGGAAAGTTCTTCGACAACCGTCCCTTGATAGTCGCTGACGAGGAAGAGGAAAACATCGACGACCCATCCATACCATTCGACAGAGACCCTGCCGAAGAGTCAGCAGTCCCGACCCACTTTGCGAAACGTCCCCGGTTACTTTTAAAGTTTTTATTTTACTGTGTTCATTATTCCCTAATAATTAATATGTAAATAATTAATATATGAAGCGCATGTATTGTAATCTATATTTTGCAAATACGCACTAACTTTTTTAAAATGAATATGTAACGAATTTGTTCTCTCCCATCTATTCATATTTATACAAAAAATGGTTCAAATATTATTTAGAAGCACTGCTGTGTTCAAAAAATGGTTGTAATATAATGAAAACGAAAAACTTTCACCAATTTGGCACTCCAGGGCTGAATTACAAAAAACGCATTCCTCCTAGTTTTCTTAAATTTACCCCCACTCATATCCATTGCTCGTAAATATTTTTTGATACATGCATTTCAAAGGAAATTAAATTCTCTACAACTTTCATTCAATAAACTTTTCTCTGAGGTCAAGTCGTCCCCCTGTTTTTGCGATGGAAAGTGGAGCGAAAGTGAAAGTTTTGCCGAATCGCCAATTTTCGCCCTTTTTCGGCTTCTCGTAGCTCAAATACGCTTGGTCCTAAAGAAAACTTCCACATCAAATTTGTTGGAAATTTAGTAATCTACAGTTTCTTAGTTAGACATATATTCAAAAAATTGAACTGGGAATGAGCTAGAGGCCAAAAACTGAAAACAGTGCCGATTTCTGACAGTTTTATCAATATGGCGGACGAAGCAAGGGGGGGAGGGATGAAGGAAATTTGGATTAATAACTATTTAATGGCCCTAAACAACATCAAAAAATAACAAAAACGATCCCGCATCTGATGTAAGGTGAAGTTCGTTTATTGACTGGACTATTCAGTTTCTCTGCTCGGTTCATTGTTTCCACAAGTGCATTCTTGACAAGAGAACGTTGTCTGATCTTCTTTACACCCCGCTTTGTAGGCCAGTCAAAAGTGACAATAAATTCGCAAAACATGACGTATCTCTGATTTGTAGCCTATTTTCATTTTATATTAAAAAAAAATAGGCTTATGAAATCACATTTTGTCCGTGTGTCTGTGTGTGCGTGTGTGATTCGTGTGTGTGTGTGTCCCTCTAATAACCTCTAAACGGCTGGAGCGACTTATATGAAACACGGTAAGATCATAGCACCATTCTGGCCGACCCCAACCGTGCCCTTCAAATTTTATTGTCTCTCACCAATCCAACATGGCGACTGTGCGAAATATTTCACCAGCATTCAGTATCTACGAAACTATTACATATATCACCCTGAAATTTTGTACAGTGATGAAGGGCACTACTAGACGTTCACCTATGAGACTTTAAAAAACCTGCTAACTACAAAACTAATATGGCGGCCAAGCAAAGTTGAGACTTTTAAATAGACTTTTCTCGCGATTTAGCCATCCAAACATAATGAAACTTGGTACAGCAAATGCGTACACATATTGTAATGCACTGGCGTGTAATTTAGTTAAATTTTTTACATAACCTCAAAATGGCGGCTGTACGAAATATTTCACTGGCATTCCATATCTCCGAAACTATTACAGATATTACCCTGAAATTTTGTACGGTGATAAAGGGCACTGCTACAAGTTTATCTATGTAATTTTCAAAAACCTGTACAGTACAAAACGAACATGGCGGCCAAGCGAAGTTGAAACATTTTATTAGACTTTTATCGTGATTTAACAATCTGAGCGCAGTGAAATGTGGTACAGTAAATGATTATACAGATTGTAATGCACTGGCATCTAATTTAGTTCAATTGATTACATTACCTCAAGATGGAGGCTGTGCGAAATTTTAAAATTAAGTTTTTTTTTTATTTCTTGTGTCGTAAACATGCGATCGAAGTGAAAGTTTGAATAATGAAGCTACGCAATAATTTTCCGTTAATGGTACATAACTCTATGACCTATACATATAACAATCCAAAATGGTGAGCATCCGAAATTTTGACGGTTCTCAATATCTGCGAATCTTTTACAGCAATCAAACTGAATTTTTTAATGTTCATAGAGGCTACATGACTTTCAGTAACCCGGTGAGCACAAATCAAGCATGGCGGCGACGCGAAGTATAAATATTTAAATGGACGTTTCTCGCGATTTAACCATCCTCGTGCAGTGAAACTTTGCACGTTAAATGCTTATACAAATGTTAATCCACTGGCATATAATTTATTTCAATTGTTTTCATAACCACAAGATGGCTGCTGTGCGAAATTTTAAAATCTCGGTTTTACTTCTTGTGCCCCAATCATGCGATTGAAGTTTTAATACCACACGTTCACAACAATCTTCATGTAATAGTACATAAATATAAATTCAACCTGGCGACCATCTGAAATATTTAGACGGTTCTCGATATCTACGAATCTATCACAACAATTAAACTGAAATTTTGTATGTTGATAGAGGCAATTAACTTGAGTAGGATATATGGAAATAGGCTGTATAGTTCTTCACGGAACTACTTGTTTAGTATGATGTTTGGACCCATTAGGGCTATGTATACCCAAGTTTGCAACTTTCAAAACGTTGTGGAAAAATTTGTACACACCAAAAACCGCGACATTTTTGGACTTTTTTTCAGATTCTGCTCAATATCTCCTAATCCATGCATTCTTCGTCGACAGCTATTCTATACATTTGTTAAGAGCTTAACATGTGTGACAAACGGAGCCCAATTGGTTACCGAATTGCGACACTTTGAAAATAGGCCAGTTTTTTCAAAAATTGAAAATGCTGGATTTAGACCTCTTTTGGTCCGAAACTGCGTCGAAACCATTGATCCTACGAGTAGAACTTGCAGAATATAATTTTTAGGCCATTTAATTTGCTTTAAATTAAGCACAGAGCGGGGTCTGCAAACCTCGTAGTTCTCTCCAAATCTCAAAACAACTCATATAAGGTAAAACTACAGGAGTTCTGGAACATTCTTGGAAGCTGCAAATTCCTGAAGGTCACTCACAACAGATAGTGCTTCTCACCTTCGTTGCCTTCATCATCGTCATCGTCCATTTCTTCCATCACTTCACAGCTGCTGTTTTCGGCAACAATATCAACTGCACTTTGAATGTCTTCAGTCTTTAATGTTCCCTAGAACTCTGGTGCAAGTACAGGCACGCTCAAAATTCAGTACTGTACATAGCTTTGTATTGAGGATAAGATAATCCATCTTAGTCAGGTTATTTACGCCTACAGTTCCGGAATTTCCTTCCGTTCCCACGTTAGGCAGTTTTCCGGTTTACAGTTATTTTACATAGGAAATACCTGCGTTCCGAATTTTGGTTTCCGTTTGTCCATGTTTCCGGCAGGTTTTACCGTAATGAATAAAAATCATCTTAGTTTCCTTTAAATATAGCATTAGGCCTACATCACCGTTTTATTTCAAGCTTTAAAGCCCTAAACTAAAAATCAATAAAAAGCATTCCTTGGTAGGTAAGCAACCACAGTTTATAAATTTGACCCTCTTCCACGTTAGCGAGGAGTTTTACGCCCCTGATAATGGAGTGTGTAAAATGTGCTGTAGACAGTGAAAGATTGTCGAACTAACTTGAAGTGTTGGTGACTGAGCAAAATGCAAAGTTTGACTGATAAAGCGATAATTTAACTCGTCTTGAATGTGACAGTCGGATGTAGAACCTTCTCACTGTTCCAGAGTCTCGCCACCAATCGATTTGCCACAAAACCGAGCGAGTGGGAGTTAATTTGTGTTTGCCCTCCTGCACAGTGGCGTAGAATGCCGAGGATACTTCGCTTGCTGAATAATCATGATTAAGGGTCCGGAATGTTATGACCTAAATCAGGCGTTCTTAATCCGTTTAGCCTATTTTCATTTTATGACAAAATAGGCTTATGAGATCACCTTTGTCCGTGTGTGTGAATGCGTGTGTGCCCCCTCTGATAACTTCTAAATGGCTGGAGCGATTTCAATGAAACTCGGTAAGGTCATAGCACTGTTTTTGCCGATCCCGACCGTGCCATTCAAATTTTATTATGCCTTACCAATCCATCATGGCGGCTGTGCGAAATATTTCACCAGCAATCAATATCTCCGAAACTATTACCGATGTCACCATGCAATTTTGTACGGTGATCAAGGGAACTACTAGAAGTTCATCTATGAGACTTTCAAAAACCCTTTTAAATACACTTTTCTCGCTATTTAACCATCCAAACGCAATGAAACTTGGTACAGAAAATGTTTATACACATTGTAATGTACTGGCATCTAATTTAGTTAAATTATTTTCATAACTTCAGGATGGCGGCTGTGCGATATATTTCACCGGTATTCTCTATCTCCGAAATCATTAATGATATCACCCTGAAAATTTGTACGGTGATAAATGGCACTACTACAAGTTTATCTATGTAACTTTCAAAAACCTGTAAAGTACGAAACGAACATGGCGGCCAAGCGAATTTGAAACATTTTAATAGACTTTTCTCGCAATTTAACCATCTGAGCGCAGTGAAATATGGTATAGTAAATGTTTATATACATTCTAATGCACTGGCATGTAATTTAGTTCAATTGTTTACATAAACTCAAAATGGCGGCTGTGCGAAATTTTAACATGTACGTTTTTATTTCTTGTGTATGAATCATGCGAACGAAGTGAAAGTTTGAATAATCAACCTACGCAATAATCGTGATCTAATAGTAGAATATAAGTCTATGGCCTACATATATAAATATCCAACATGGCGACCATCCGAAAAAATTATACGGTTCTCAATATCTATTAATCTATGACAGCAATCAAACTATAATTTTGTATGTTGATAAAGGCTATGAACATAAGTTAACCTATGGGACTTTCAATTACCTGCTGAGCAGAATTCCAAGATGGTGGCGACGCGAAATTTAAATATTAAAATGGACGTTTTTCGCGATTTAACCATCCGAGCGCAGTGAAACTTGGTACGGTAAATGCTTATATAAATTGTAATCCACTGGCATCTAATTTATTTCAATTGTCTCCATAACCACAAGATGGCAGCTGTGCAAAATTTCAAAATCTGATTTTCATTTCTTGTGTCCTAATCATGCGATTGAAGTTTGAATACTACACCTACACAATAATCTTCATGTGATAGTACATAATTCTAAGGGCTATTTATAAAAATTTAACATTGCGACCATACGAAATATTAGGCGGTTCTCAATATCTACGAATCTATTACAGCAATCAAACTAAAAATGTGTATGTTGAAAGAGGCAATTAACATAAGTAGGACATATGAAAATAGGCTGTTTAGTTCTTCCCGGAACTACTTGTTTTTTGTTTTAGATAAAAAATACTCTTTCACAAAATGTTAATATTTCCTCCTGTCAAAACTTGTAATGAAAAGTGACAGTCAGTCTGAAAGACTAGACTTTGTATCATTTTGAATGCTACAAATGCTGAAAAATGCTAGAAAGGCTGGAGGCTTCTCGCTTCGCTCGAGGCCAAAGACTCTTGACATGTTAGAAAATTATCTGCATAATACTTATCTAGCTTATCTTGTTTCAAATTACTCGCGAACGGCAAGTGCAAACCAAGGGCAAAGCAAGGTCAAGCACGCGGGATGCCACACGCTCACCAGAGCGCGCGGGGACGTGCCCATTCCACCCAGTCTAAAAACACTTATAGTGGGCGATGTATTGAAGATAGAGATATGCTCTCGCGGACTTTTTTGTAGAACTTTTCATGCTGACCAATTCTTACGCTCATAGTATATTGATATTGTTAACGGTTTGCCCAGCGTAAGCTTAAGAAGCGCACGGACGCCAAGTTTGTTTTCGACTTTTTCACTGAAATCGTTACTGCTTGGCTTCCTTTGATCATACATAAATTATTTTCTATAGAATCTTTCCTCGATATATCCTTTACAGAATGGTGAAAACCTCATCAAAATCCATCCAGTGTTTCTCGAGATTACCCGTGACATCCAAGAATCTGGGATATTTGTCTTATACTAACGAAGTAGAGATTGTCGGGGAACACATGCACCAAGCGGTACTATGACGTCACACACCTCAGTGCATCTGGGTACATTTCGTCCCGTCACCGTAACGTAACGCCAGACCCCAGCGTAATTACGAAGTCGACAAGATCGTTTAAAATGATAAAATACTATTATTCCGGTTCGGCAACAAAATTTGAATTGAAGAATGGGTTTCAGGGAAGATCACGAGCACTAGATTGAGCTTTGAAGTCACTTTTCATTCCGTGAACACAATATAATCCCAATGTCATTGGAAAAGGGAGAGAGTGGACCCAGCTCAGGGAGTTGTGGTATCGTTGTTGTATTTGTTCATTCATTTGGAAACAACACGGTCATGTAGCCCCGTGTACTTTGGGTGTGTGTAGAATCTGTCTGATAACCGGTGTTAATTGTGATGGCTGTATTAGTGTGTGTTATATGTAGACGATAATTTCAAGTAGTTCCTACTTTCGCTACCAAATGCTACCGTCCACGACACCTAGCTGTGAACTTGGCTACTACTAGATGCAATCGCACCAGCGCCTGGTGAAGAACGTTGGATCTTAAGGGCATTAATCAAACATAACCTACTAGTGGTTGAGGAGATATGTTTCTGGCGACAGCTAATGAAGAGAAGAGATAGGTTGGTAGGACACATACTAAGACACCCAGGAATAGCAAGCTTAGTTATGGAAGGAAGGGTTGAGGACAAGAACTGTAGGGGTAGACCAAGGTTAGAATATGTTAAACAGATTGCCTCGGATGTAGGGTGTGGTAGGTATGTACAGATGAAACGATTAGCTCAGGACAGGGAGGCATGGAGGGCTGCATCAAACCAGTCAAAAGACCGAAGACTCAAACAACAACAACCTACTAATTTTGCTTCACCCAAATTTAGTTAGTGCAAGGTTCTTTTACATGCCATAAATCAATGACATGGGCCCGCAGGCTTTACTTCCCCTCCAAAGGAAGGCATACTGAGCGAATTTTAACGCTCATAAAAATCCGACGACATAGAAGCTCAGCATGCTACCAACTACGCCACGAAGCCGCCTGTATGGATTCTGTCTTGAGGAAAGAATTCCTGATGAAAATTAATAAATGTAAAACAAAATATTGGAATATAGTCGAAATAAATCAGGAACCCCTAAGGGTGTTGAATTGGCAGGTGAAAAGCTAATGGAAGTAGGAGACTTCTGTTACTTAGGAAGCAAAATAACCAGTGATGGACGAAGCAATGAGGATATAAAAAGTAGGTTGGCTCAGGCAAGGAAAGCATTTCTACAGAAAAGGAATCTGTTGACATCGAATATATACTTGGGTATTAGGAGTCATTTTTGTCTGGAGTGTGGCGCTCAATGGAAGTGAAACTTGGACTGTTGGCGCAGCAGAAAAGAAGACAATTGAAGCGTTTGAAATGTGGTGTTACAGGAGAATGATGAAGATCAGATAGGTAAATAGGGTTACGAATGAAGAGGTATTAAGACGCGTGGGAGAGGAGAGTTGTTTCTGGCGACTGCTAATGAAGAGGTTGGTAGGACACTACTGAGACACCCAGGAATAGCAACATTTAGTTATAGAAGGAAGCGTTGAGGATAAGAACTGTAGGGGTAGACCAAGGTTAGAATATGTTAAACAAACTGCCTCGGATATAACGAGTGGTAGCTATGGAGAGATGAAACGATTATCTCAGGAAAGGAAAGTGTGGAGAGCTGCATCAAACCAGTCGAAAGACTGAAGACTCAAACAACAACTTGAGTGTGTAGATAGCATTTGTCAGATACCCTGTGTTATTGTGCTGCCTGCAGTACAGTAGTGAGTGTATTTGAAATTGTCGCCAGGATGGAGACAGAGACAGCCATAGCCTGAAGTAATGAACCATCCCGGAATTTGCCTGGAATAGATGTGGGGAAACCACGGAAAGAATTCTTAGCTGCCCCTGAGGTCCGGGTTCGATGCCCGGGTCTGACAAGACAGGTAATTCTGGCTTGGGAGCTGGAACGTGGTACACTCAGCCTATTGAGAAGAAGTGGATTAGATTCCTACCTCAGCCATCCTAGAAGTGGTTTTCCGTGGTTTCCCACTTCTACTCCAGGCAAATGCCGGGATGGTTCCTAACTTAAGACCACGGCCACCTTGTACCCAATACTCACACACACTAGGGCCAGGATGTCGATGCCGTAAGAAAGTTTAATAAATGCACTTAAAATTTTGAAACATGACTCTAATAAACGACTTAAAAATTCGAAAAATGAACTGAGACAAGAATATACACCCCTTCCCCTTTCTACCACGCCATAGCTGACGTTGGTCAACAGAGCAGATAACATTCCATTCCGCTAATAACTGGTTTGCGACGAAAACAGTACCCTTCTTCTGCATCCAAGATATATATTTTTCTACTAAAAGCAATGCTGAAATATTGTATTTCAATATTGTAAACTATCTTGTATCAGCTACTAGCTTCTTCTTAACTTAAAAGGCCGATTTCTCTAAAATATGACCCAAAAAATCTACCAAACTTAAAAAAAATGCTTTTAAAATGGAATAATAGCAAAAAATGCAAAAAGATGCAAAATAAAAATAACATATTTGAAGACGAGGTGGCCCGTTCGGAGTTTCTATGTAGTCTACTTCAGCATTGTTTTAAACAGCTCAGTAAAAAGATGACATGTCTTCAACATCCGGGCCCTACCCTAATCACGATAACACAGGTTATCAGACAAACTACATGCACCAAAATACACGGGGCTAAATGAGCACGACGACCACGTGTCTGAAATGAAACAACAACAACAACAACAACAATAGCAACTGATGGTGAGACCTTGAGGCGCAAATTAATAGCCTACGTTTGTTTATTTTATTCCATTACACAGGCAACACCAAATACGTTGCTGTTGCTTTATTTGAGTCAGCTTGGGCATCGTGGTCATTTATCCCCGTGTAATTGGGTGAGTGTAGCATTTTTGTCTGATAACCAGTGTTATTGCCATGGATGTATTACAGTAGATGGTAATGACGAGCATAGTCATTCCGAAAGCTTTTCAAAGACAAGGGTGGTGTTAGCTATCTTGGTTGTGGTCCACCGTCTCCTTCAGGGTAATAGGGTTGGCAACACTGCCATGATAAGGGGCGCTGCTCATTCATGGGTGCACCATTGATGAAGACAAGAGTTTGCTGAGAGCTTGGACGTGAGATATTTCGTCTCGTCAGCGCTGTGTTGGCACAGGCTGGTCAAAAAGTACCTGCACCAGACAACTGTCGAGACGGTACAGTGGCCGTTCTACACCCGAGGACAAGAGTGGAGTACATTTCTTTTGAAGTAATAGCCTCAATCTCATGTCTATATTATTATTATTATTATTATGGTATAAAGTGATTGTATACGCAGATTATATCGTACTCATGGAAAGAAATGAGATTGAGATAAGGACATTGTTTGTTGAACAGAACTTGAGGATATAGCTTTAAAATTAGGCTTTAGAACTAATGACCAAAAAACTCAGTACATGGTTGGTTGATTCCTCAGTTTAGGGGCTGCGATAAAATGGTCATATAGCCCCGTGTATTTTGTGTGTGTGTGTAGAATCTGTCTGAGAACTGGTGTTAATTGTGATGGGTGTATTAGTGTGTGTTATCTGTTTTTTAATTCAAGTAAGGACTGCAGACATTCAATTTTCCAGTAGTTCCTACTTTTGCTACCAAACGCCACCGTCAACAACAACTAGTTCTTGAACCAGGTTACTAGATGCCACCGCAATCGGCTCCTGGCGACGAACGTTGGAACCTAGTCTTAATACTGAACTTCAATGCAGGAAAGACATTCATACCCATAACACAAGATCAGCAAACCAGTTATACGTGGAGTTAGATATTGTTGTTTTAAGGGGTGGAACTACGAGGTCATCTGCCCCAAGTCAACAAACACAACTAGATATGGTATTAAAAGTATTTCCTATTCAGCCAGTAGAATTGTGAAAACTACGTCAAAATCCACCCAATGGTTCTCGAGATTAGCCTACCCGGAATATCCAAGAATCGGGGACTTAGTTTTATACTGAGAAGAGATGCAGAACCTATACACTTTTGAACCAGCGGCTTCGGTAGCGTAGTTGGTAGCATGCTGAGCTTCAATGCCCAAGATAGCGGGTTCAAACCCGGCCGAGGCCGTTGGATTTTTTAAGAGCGTTAAAAATCCCTCAGTATGCCTTTGGAGGGGAAGTAAAGCCGGCGGTCCCATGTCATAGATTTATGGCATGTTAAAGAACCTTCCACTAATTGCACCTTGCAGGTTCGTATCCTGGCGCAGTCAGGTGGCATTTGAGGGTGCGCAAATGTGAGTAGATTTACTGGCACGTTAAAGATCCCCTTCGGGGCAAAATTCCGGCATCCCGGCGTCTCTAAAGGCCAAAGTAGTTAAAAGGGACGTGAAACCATTAACATTATTATTACTAATTACACCTGTGTGAAGCTAAATTGGATAGGTTAAGAATGTAAACAACGCTCTTAGGTTTCTACGTTCTTTGCCAAGAGCCGACTGCGGTGGCGTCTAGTAGCTAAGTTCTGAACTTGGCCTAGTAGTCGTTGACGGTGGCGCTTGGCGGCAAAAGTAGGAACTATTTGAAAATTTCTAAGTTGCAGTACTTAAATTTAAAAAAAACAACAGATAACACACACTAATACAGTCATCACAATTAACTCCGGTTATCAGACAGAATCTACACACACCCAAAGTACACGGGGCTACATGACCGCGTTGTCTCAGCCCCTAAACTTAAGAACCAACCAACCAACACTTTTGAACTGACGGTGATTTTGGGGTCTGGGAGATATGACACTGAAATTTTCGGGAAGTCGCAATATGGTACCCATTGTAATGGAAGTACCCGCACCTAACCAAATTGTACGCAAAGTACCTACACAAGATCCGGAATTACGAAGTAGAGCAGCCACTAAAAACATATTATTGTGGTTACTGACATGTGCATGCACTGTACTCAGCCACATCCATCATCAGACTCAAAAGAAGTGTAGAAGTTAATTTCCTGGTCGTTATCCGGCAGAAGGCGCGTCGGAAATGAGAGTCCACAGCGTACCATATACTACTGTATTACCAGGCTGAAAGGCGATTACTACTGTACTCGTATGACAGGGGGAGGGCTACAAATATAGGCTACGTAATTTAATTCTTTTTTTAGTTTAAAATTTTTCAAAATTATTACATATTTTCTTATCAATTTAAAGATTTACAGTCTTTTTTTATTTTTATTTTTTTTAATTTTTTGAAAATTTTATTTTATAATTATAATTTTTATTTAAGTTTTTCATTTCTTTATTATTTTATTAGCCTATTTTCAATTTTGAAATAAAAAATAGGATTATGAGATCACCTTTTGTCCGTGTGTGTGTGCGTGTGTGTAAGGAGTGTGTGTGTGTCCCCCTAATAACTTCTAAACAGCTGGAGCGATTTCAATGAAACTCGGTATGTTCATAGCACTATTCCGTTCGACCCCGACCTTGCCCTTGAAATTTTGTTACGTCTCACCAATCCAATATGGCGGCTGTGCGAAATATTTCACCAGCATTCAATATCTCCGAAACTATTACCGATATCACCCTGAAATTTTTTACGGAGATAAAGGGAACTGCTAGAAGTTCACCTATGTGACATTTGAGAAACTGGTAACTACAAAACCAACATGGCGGCCACGCGAATTTGCGACTCTTAAATAGACGTTTCTCGCGATATAACAAACCAAACGCAATAAAACTTGGTACAGTATATGTTTATACACGTTGTAATGCACTAACATCTAACTTCGATCAATTGTTTACATAACCTCAAGATGGCGGATGTGCGAAATATTTCACCGGCATTCTATATCCCTGAAACTATTTGCGATATCACCCTGAAATTTTGTACGGAGATAAAGGGCATTACTAGAATTTCCTCTATAAGACTTTCAAAATCCGGTTAACCACAAAACTAACATGGCGGCCAAGCGAATTTGAAAATTTTAAATAGACATTTCTCGCAATTTAATGTTCCAAACGCAATGAAATCTGGTACAGGAAATGTTGATACACATTGTAATGCACTGGTATCTAATTTAGTTCAATTGTTTACATAACCTCAAGATGGCGGCTGTACGAATTTCAAAATTAAGTTTTTATTTCTTGTGTCGTAGTCATGCGATCGAAGTGAAAGTTTGAATAATGAACCTACGCAATAATTTTCTTTTAATGGTACATGACTCTATGGCCTATATATTTAACAATCCAACATGGCAACCATCCGACATATTTAGACGGCTCTGAATATCTACGAATCTATTATAACAATCAAACTGAATTTTTTTAATGTTCATAGGGTCTATGAACTTAAGTTCACCTATAGGACTTTAAATAACCTAGTGATCACAAATCCAACATGGCTGCCACGCGAACTATATATATTCACATGGACGTTTCTCGCAATTTAACGATCCGAGTGCAGTGAAACTTGGTACAGGAAATCCTTATTCGAATGTTAATCCACTGGCATCTAATTTATTTCAATTGTTTCCATAACCACAAGATGGCAGCTGAGCGAATTTTTAAAATCTCCTTGTTACTTTTTTGTCCTAAACATACGATTGAAGTTTGAATGCTACACGTACACAATAATATTCATGTAACAGTGCATTACTCTAGGGCCTACATATATAAAATCCAACATGGCGACCATCCGAAATATTTAGTCGGTTCTCTATCTACGATTCTATTACAGCAATCAAACTGAAATTTTTTATGTTGATAGTGGCAATTAACATAAGTAGGATATATGAAAATAGGCTGTATAGCTCTTCACGGAACTACTTATTTTTAATTTGAAAATATTTAAATTAGTTTTCAATTAAAAGAATAATAACAAAAATTTGTATAGGGTAAATATTCTTTATTTTTTAAAGTAATTTCTAAATTATTTAATATTGTTTATTTCAGAAAGGGACACGGCTCCAGGATGGATCCCACCAGGCTGACCAACCAGCTTCTCACATACTGGCAAAGAAGGAAGACCGCGGCTGATACAAGCGGACTAAGATCTGCTGGAACTGGGAGTTTCTGAAAAATACATGAAAGATCGAACATCTCTCAGAAGTAAACTAAATCAAATGAAGTTCCAGGACAAACCTCCAAGGAAGAAGATGATGATGATAATTGTTGTTTTAAGGGGCCTAACATCTAGGTTATCAATCCCTAATGGATTGGGTGATCGTGAAGATGATAATGAAATGTAAACTCTAACTAAAACTCACTACTAAGTTACAGTATTTACTATAAGAAGAAATGGAAAATCAAAAGGAGAATAAGGCAAATAAAGGACAAGAGGAAAACAAATGTCCTCAACCCTCGAAGAATGCGGATTCATGAACTTGAAAGGAAGGATAGAGCCATGAAAGGCAGATAGGAAAGTGAAAGAGGAGAGGGTCCGTCCCAGAGGTAATGGATTAAAAAAAAAGGGAGAAAACCTGACCCAGTTCAGGAATCCCTCAGGGTCGCCATCTCCACCAGCCGTGAGCCCTTGAGGGTGTAGCAATATCTAGGGTGCACCAGAAGTGGTGGGGCTACATACACCCTTCCTCCTTGAGGACCTTGCGTAGAAGGCAGGAGACAACATGAAAAGAAGAAGAAGGCTGACCCCTCGCAGAAGGAGGGTATCAGAAAAGATGAGACAAGGGCCATCTAAGGCGGAAAAGGAAGTGAGTCCCTAGGCCTCAGTGGGTGAGTGGATAGCGTGTTGGTCTACTTACCCCAAGATTGCAGGTTCGCTCCTGGCCGTGGTAAGTGTTTTTTTTAAGGCGGCAAAAGAAACGACACGCATGTCATACGATGTTGGCATGTCAAAGAACCCATTTGAATTCAGTAGGCCGTGTTTCTAAAGGTACGTCCACACCAATATGTTTTCGTTAACTTTGTTAATGAACACTGTTCATGAACTTTCTTGACTGTTCATAAACAAAATAGCGTGTTCGTTAACTTTTCGAGCATGTTCATGAACAAAATCTCTTTGTTGTTGTTTGAGTCTTCAGCCTTTTGACTGGTTTGATGCAGCTCTCCATGCCTCCCTGTCCTGAGCTAAACGTTTCATCTCTACATAGCTACCACACCCTACATCCAAGGCAATCTGTTTTACATATTCTAACCTTGGTCTACCCCTACAGTTCTTGTCCTCGACCCTTCCTTCCATAACTAAGCTTGCTATTCCTGGGTGTCTTAGTATGTGTCCTACCAACCTATCTCTTCTCTTCATTAGCAGTCGCCAGAAACATCTCTCCTCTCCCACTCGTCTTAATACCTCTTCGTTTGTAACCCTATCTACCCATCTGATCTTCATCATTCTCCTGTAACACCACATTTCAAATGCTTCAATTCTCCTCTTTTCTGCTGCACCAATAGTCCAAGTTTCACTTCCATAGAGCGCCACACTCCAGACAAAGGCTTTCAAAAATGACTTCCTAATACCTAAATCTATATTCGATGTCAGCAGATTCCTTTTTTGTAGAAATGCTTTCTTTGCCTGAGCCAACCTACTTTTTATATCCTCTTTGCTTCGTCCATCACTGGTTATTCTGCTTCCTAAGTAACAGAAGTCTCCTACTTCCTTCAGCTTTTCACCTGCCAATTTGATCTCCATAGAGGTTTCTAATTTATTTCGGCTGCATTCCAGTATTTTTGTTTTACATTTATTAATTTTCATCATGAATTCTTTCCGTAAGACTGAGTCCATACCATTCAAAAACTCATTCAAATCCTCAGGCTTGTCGGCCAAGATGACGATGTCATCAGCAAATCTCAGAGTTGAAATTATTTCTCCTTGAATCTTCACTCCCACTTTACATTTTTCTCTAATTCCCTTCATTGCTTGTTCAATGTAAAGATTGAAAAGTATGGGTGATAAGTTGCAGCCTTGCCTTACACCTTTCTGAATACCAGCTTCTCTCTCATGTCCTTCAACTCGAATGACTGCTGTCTGGTTTCTGTATAGATTGTATATCACCCTCCTATCCCTGTACTTTATTCCAATCGATTTCAAAATGTCAAACAATTTAGTCCAATCAACGTTATCAAAAGCCTTTTCTAAGTCTACAAAAGCCATGAACGTTCTCTTATCTTTCCTTATTCTACCTTCCAAAATCAGCCTAAGACTTAGTACAGCTTCCCTTGTTCCTACATTTCTCCTGAAACCAAATTGGTCTTCGCCCAACTCCGTTTCTATCTGGCTTTCAATCCTCTTGTAAATTATTCTAGACAGGATCTTTGAAGCATGAGTAATCAAGCTGATTGTACGGTAATCTTCACATCTGTCAGCTCCCACTTTCTTTGGTATAGGGATGATTACATTCTTCTTGAAATCAGGGGGTACCTCACCTGTCTCATAAATCCTACACACCAAATGAAATAACCTGATCAGACCTTCATCTCCTATGCAGCGTAGCAACTCAATCGGTATATCATCTATGCCTGGTGCTTTGTTCCTGCTTAAGTCTTCCAAAGCTCTATCAAATTCTGATCTCAATATTAAATCTCCTTTCGCATCATCATCAATTTCCTCCTCCCTTTCCATTACATGATTCTCAATCTTCTTTCCCTTATACAAACTCTCTATGTAAGCTTTCCATCTCTCAACCTTTTCTTCCCTATCTGTTAGAGGCTTTCCATTTTTGTCCTTAATATTACAACACTTAGTCTTCTTTTCCCCAAAAGTATTCTTAATCCTTCGATAAGCTGTGTCTACTTTTCCTAATTTCAGACAATTTTCTATACCTGCACATTTCTCTTTCAACCATTCTTCTTTTGCTTCCTTGCACTTCTTGTTAACCTCATTTCTCAGACGCCTGTATTCTGCTTTCCCCTTTTCATCTCTTACATTCTTGTGTTTCCGCCTTTCATCCATCAATTCTAGTATATCCTGAGTTATCCACGGTTTTCTACCTATTCTTTCTTTCCTACCAATGTTTTCTTCTGCGGATTTTGTTATTTCATTCTTCAAAAGTGCCCATTCGTCTGCAATTGAAGTTTGTTTAGGGTTTTTCATTAGTCCTTCCTTTATACTCTTCTTGAATCTTTCGTTTACCTCCTTCTCTTTCAGTCTGTCTATTGCCCACCTTTTTGGCTTTTGACTTTTCTTCAGTTTCTTCAACTTTAATCTGCATTTCATTACAACCAGATTGTGGTCAGAGTTTATGTCAGCACCAGGATATGTTTTACAATCCAAAATCTGGTTTCGAAACCTCTGCTTGACCATAATGAAGTCGATTTGGTAACGCCCTGTATCTCCTGGTCTCATCCATGTGTATATTCTTCTATTGTGGTTATTGAATAAGGTGTTAGCTATGACCTACTCATGCTCGGTGCAGAATTCTACCAGCCTGCTTCCTCGATCATTCCTTTCACCTAATCCGAAACCTCCTACTATCTTCCCTTCTCTCCCTTTTCCTACCACAGCATTCCAATCTCCCATTACTATAACATTCTCATCACCCTTGATATACCTCAGAATTTCGTCTATTTCTTCGTAGACCTTTTCAACATCCTCATCATCAGCTTGACTGGTAGGCATATAGACTTGTACCACTGTGGTGCAGGTAGGTTTAGTATTGATTTTTGCTACAATAATCCGTTCACTATATTGCTCATAATATTCCACCCGCTGTCCAAGTTTCCTACTCAATATGAGGCCAACCCCTGCTTGGCCATTGTTTGATTTTGTGCTAATGACCCTATAGTCTCCTGACCAAAAGTCCTGTTCTTCCTGCCAGCGAATTTCACTAATCCCAACCAAATCCAACCTCAACCTATCCATTTCCCTTTCTAAGTTTTCTAACCTTCCACTTCCTAGCAGACTTCTAACATTCCACGCTCCGATCCGTAGAATGTCAGATTTCCTCTTTGTCACTTCTGTGATGTTAACCCCCTCTCGAGTAGTCCCCACCCGGAGATCCAAACGGGGAACTAGTTTACCTCCGGATTGAAATTTTACAAGGGAGGAGGCCATCATCACATGTAATTATGCATAGAGAGGTGCATATCCTCGGGAATAGCATACGGCTGTAGTTTCCCGTTGCTTTCAGCCGTGCAGCAGGACGCAGTGTAGCCATTATTTGGCTTATATTATCAATATCTTAACCATCAATAAGACTAGTAAAGAATTGATTTATTCTGAAAGGCTGCTACTCCCTTTCAGAATAAGTAAAGAGCAATTCTACTAACAAAAATACTAACCTTCTACCGTACTAACAATTAAATACCAAAATTCTACTAACGAAATAAATACTAAAGTTCCACCAACAACAAATACTACCACTACAACAGTCTGTCACCAGGCACACTCACATGCACCCTCACACATCACAGTCTACTGATCAATGAACTATAACTAATAAACAATGCAACTGCTACCAGACACACTCACACACCACAGTCTAATACAGTCTAATAGAACAATGACATATATCTAATAGACAAACTAACTACCTACTTACAACTAAAACTAATTACATACTTACTCTACTGTTATTTGAATTGACAATATTTACAAAATGCAATTTAGTTAGAAAATACTTACAAAATGTAATTTAGATTCAAAACAGTCACAAAATGCAATTGAGAATAAAAATACTTACAAAATACCCACCCTACACAATATTGGCATTTATCGAAGGATTGATTAATTATCTTAATGTCTTTCAAGTGCTGTGAGCCATTGTCTGTGGTTTTTCTTACACACACTGCACAGTTCCTGATTACTATGTATAGACATGGTAAGAATTTTTCTGAGTGTTATATCTTACTCTCGAGCTCTTTGAACAAACTGATGGCTAATGTGCTTCCCTCTGGTTCCAAGACTCATAAACACAAGATAAACAATCCAGTCATGGCGGCCACCAGGAGAAGAGAGGGAGGTAAGCTACAATGTATATTGTATTTTCTTTTGTTGTATACAACATGGGCTCATCTTGTCACTCTTCGCCGACTTTAACCTTTGCTTCCATTACTACCACTATTTTATTGTTAAATTTAATTCTTATTTATTAGCTTTCTCTGATTTTCATTTACTGTTATTATAGTTACCCTTATTTGTTGTTATTTTAAGTTTGCTCTTGTTTTTCGTTACCTATAATAGCTTTTTTCTTCTTGTTATTATTGTTAATTCAGTTGTTAATTAGTTTATCTTTCTTAGCTTTATGTATTAATTATTTAATGTTATCATTCTTGTTGTATTTTTCATGTATATATTGGCTTTGCCGTTGGGAATAATAAATAAATAAATAAACAACTAAAAAACACCAAAATATTTATGTTGCAACTTACTACAGATGTCAAAGTCTTTGTGTTTGCTAAATATTTGTCTCTAATATGGAACAGGATTGCATTTCTTAGTGTTTGAAATAGCATGTGTCCAATTGTGGACATTGTGTCACAAGGGAGCTAACAGACAGAAAACATAACTTAGATTTGCATTCTAGGAGGGGGTCAATATTTTGAATTGCATGGCTTTACATCTGAATATTTATTTATTTTCAATTGCTACCTATGCATTATGCTTATTATCAACTGAATATATGCTAACTTTTCAGATCTTGAAGCGAGTGATATTCTAAATTTGATCGAAAACGGGGATTTGTCTGACTTGAAGGGCCTTGACAGTGAGGATGATGATGAGAGAGAGGAAGATTTACTGCAGAAAGCTGAAGCTAACCGTATGTATGATTCTTTTGTTGTAAAATACCCATGTAAAGCGATCATGATCCTATGTACATTATCCTTTTTTTTTGTTTGAAGGGGAGAGTGATGATGATCAGCCTATTGATGCAAGAGACCGTGATGAAACTGGAGATACCGACATTGCTGATGTTCTTCCAGAAGACGAATACGCATGGATGAACCTCACAATGAAGAAAGACATTCAGTGGCGTCGCAGTGTGCTATTTCAGGATAATATACCGCAGTGGGATGATGATGATGTTGATGACATAGGAGATGCTATTACTGATCTTCCATACCCAGGCCCGACGAGAGGGGGGGTCAGGCAGGGCTGGTGCCCCGGAGCCCGCCCTCCCAGGGGGGCCCGGCGTGCTAGGAGGATGGGCCAGATCGGTCATTGGTTTATTATATTATTTAACTTTTGTGAATGAAACTTTTCATTAACTTTTCCTGTTTTCGTTAACATTTTGGTTCCCGCATGCGCAAAGACGCAATTAGGTTGTAAATTCTCTAAAAATCGACTATCGAATCATAAGCGACTCGTATATTGCGCGGAATTATGAAACACTAGGAAGCACATGAGAATATTAATTTTGTGATAAGGAGTCTAGGATCATGGAGGGGTCGAACGAAAACGTTTTGGCGCTTATCGATGCGTATCGATGCGTTTTGTGGGCCAGTCGGCATCCCAGTCACAATGACAGCAATGCTCGCAAGGATGCCTACTCAGAACTGGCCTCCGTGTTTAATTGCTCTCAAAATGATATTGAGCAAAAATATGCTAGGAATCTTAATGTTATACCTAGCCTGTCATTAATGGAGATGGCTGGCCGATAATTTGTGTAATTTCTTGCAATTTCAGGCCCTATTACTGTCAACAAGAACTGAAAGTCATGTAGAGACATTCTCAGAAAGTTTTGAAAGCCTACTGCATCATAAATTAATAGTTCTGACATAAATGTTCTCTCCAAACATAATTCTAAACGCCTTTCCAATATTTTTCTTTGCCACACCTTGCGTCTGCGCTTTTCTCTAATTGTACTCACTAAAATAATGAAAGCTGCAGCTGTAAGTACTTTCTTCTTCCTGACCCTATCCATTATAACCTCACAAACAGTGTATTTAATGTTGAAGATGTTAACAAAAGTTTATTTGGTGTGGACATAATGTTGAAGAAGTTTGTTAACAAATGTTTAGTAAACATGTTGAGAAATGTTTTCATTAACATTGTTCATTAACTTTGGTGTGGACTAGCCTTTAATGGCAAAATTAATCTCAGGGGTTTCCGCCAACACTAAGTTCCTAATTTCTCTACTAGAAAGCGCTATAGTGTTCAAGGAGCTTAGATATCTAACCTCCTTGACTTTAATAGTGATTCAAGGAACAACGAAATTCGACATGCAAGCTACCCTCTGGGTGTCAAATAACAAAGCTTGCAACCGGCATCCGAGGCCATACGATATTATTATTATTATTATTATTATTATTATTACCCTAATACCGTCGGGGTCGGAAGAGAACAAGAGTTGACCAAGTGAGGTCGACAGGAAAGAAGACGGAGAGGAGCCCGGGACAAGTAAGTGGAGGCTGGGGCCCCATGGTCGCCAACCCCCGTCCCACTGGATGTGAGCCCACTACTTTGGAACACGCCATTTAATCAAGCTGTAAGACGAAACAGAAGTACTGGAAGTCAATACCCACTGGAACAGTCGACTGTATTTGCATTCATGTGCACTAGTTCCTGAGCCTCACATCGCAATAAATATTACACCATGTGTAATAAAAAGCCAGTCCTAAAGACCCACTGGCCGGGCACTACAGTCTGCTTTATGGTACAGAGCGCAATAAAAAATATGGCAGTCGTACGAAAAACGACCGCGTTCCCGTATAAATTATTCCACAGAGACGTAATATGCATCTCTTCTACCCATAAATACGGCATGCCTTATGCTTTTATAACTTACCTACTTCCTATTGTATTTATACATCACTCATCAAGGCGGCTTCGATGGCTTAGTTGGTAGCATGCTGAGCTTTGAGCCCAAGGTCGCAGGTTCAAACCCGGCTGAAGTCGTTGGATTTTTTAAGAGCGTTAAAATCCCTCAGTATGCGTTCCTTCGGAGCAGTGCCGAATTAAGGTAAAATGAGGCCCAAGTCCCTCAGATTTTTGGGGCCCATTTATTTTTTTTTTCAAATAATTTTTATGTTTTAGCACCCGTACATTTTCTTAAAGTATATACAAGAGTTTTTTCAAAATAATATATACTTATATTTCAATTGAAACGATCATCGTCATTTGAAAATATTTCAGATGATTTGATGAACAATTGACAAATCATACTATGTTTTACTTCTGTAAAATGTAATCAATTTCTTTTCTTGTTTTTTTTTTTCGGTGAATGGAATCTTCTACAGTGTCATCAAAATCAATTTCCCGCAGAACATCTAACTCGATATATATTAAACTTCGCATGCCTAATCGTTCTTGTGACATGATACTTCTTTGCGCACTTTTGATCCGTTTCAATTTTGAAAACGAGCGCTCCGCAGAACAATTCGTTATCATGAGGGTCAGGAAAATACGAGAAGCAATTTCAACGTTCGCAAAAACAGACTCAAGCTTGTCTCGAATAAGAATTTCGTAAAGTTCAGAATGAGTGAACTCAGTTTTTAAAGGACATTGTAATTTAATATGATGCTGAAACTGTCTCAGTTCTGGATAATATTTGTCTAAATCTTCGGAATAAAATTTGGTGGGGGGGGGGGGGGGGGCAGATAATTCGGGGCTCTAGGCCTGGGCCTATTCGGGCCTAATGGTAATCCAGCAATGCTTCGGAGGGGAAGTAAAGCTGGCGGTTCCATGTCATAGATATATGGCATGATAAAGAACCTTCCACTAAGTTAAATTCACTTGAACAAAACAAAAAGCACCAAACTTTTGTTTACTTAGGCTAGACAACACTGAAAAATGGCTTCAAACCTCACAATGTAAATACACTTGTGTGAAGCTCAATTATAGGTTTGATTTGACTAACGCTCTTAGGTTCCAACGTTCGTCGCCAGGAGCCGACTGCGGTGGCGTCTAGTAACCATGTTCAGAACTAGTTGTCGTTGACGGTGGCGTTTGGTACCAAAAGTAGAAACTACTTGAAAATTGAATGTCTGGAGTCCTTAGTTGAATTAAAAACAGATACACACACTAATACAGTCATCACAATTAACACCGGTTATCAGACAGATTCTACACACACCCAAAGACACGGGGCTACATGAACGCGTTGTCGCAGCCCCTAAACTGAGGAACCAACCAACCAGCGTTATATATATATGAAAATGTGAATACTGGCTATATTAAAAAAAACCTCTCAATTCAGCATATTCTACTGATAAGGTTGTGTGCCTGTTTATTTTTACATCAAATGTTTGTTGTTATCGATAGATTATATCGATACACTTCATTAGCCTATCGTAACTAGGTATCACTATCGGTAGGCTCAACAGCTGTTATTCCCCCCTCCCTCATATCGGATCCACCCCCTCTCCATCAGTCTTTTGGAGCTTATACCTTTTCATATAACAGTACAGTACATATTCCACCAAAAAAAAAAAAAGGCGCATTGCCCTCCAAAACTCGATACAGTGGGACATCAACATTTTAGACTATTTTAATTTATGAAAAAAAAATAGGCTTATAAGATCACCTTTTGTCCGTGTGTCTGCCTGTGTGTGCGTGTCTGTGTGATGGATTTTTGTGTGTCCCCCCTAATGACTTCTAAACAGCTGGAGCGATTTTAATGAAACTCGGTAAGTTCATAGCACTATTCCGGGTGACCCCGACCGTGTCCTTCAAATTTTTTTACGTCTCATCAATCCAACATGGCAGCTGTGCGAAATATTTCACCAGCATTCAATATCACCGAAACTATTACCGATATCCCCCTGGAATTGTGTACGGTGATAAGGGAACTACTAGAAGTTCACCTATGTACTTTTGAAAACCTGGTAACTACAAAACCAACACACTGGCCAAGCGAAGTTGCGACATTTAAATAGACGATTCTCGCGATTTAACGAACCAAACGCAATGACACTTGGTACAGTATATGATTATACACTTTGTAATGTACAGACATCTAACTTCGTTCAATTGTTTATATAACCTCAAGATGGCGGCCGTGCGAAATATTTCACCGGCATTCTATATCTCTGCAACTATTACCGGTATCACCAAACATTTTGTACAGAGATAAATGGCACTACTGGAAGTTCATCTATGAGACTTTCAAAAACCATGGCGGCCAAGCGAATATGAAACATTTAAATAGAATTTTCTCGCGATTTAATGATCCAAACGCAATGAAACTTCGTACAGCAAATGTTTATACACATTGTAATGCACTGGTATCTAATTTAGTTCTATTGTTTATATAACCTCAAGACGGCGGCTGTGCGAATTTTAAAAACAAGTAGTTCCGTGAAGAACTATACAGCCTATTTTCATATATCCTACTTATATTAATTGCCACTATCAACATACACAATTTCAGTTTGATTGCTGTAATAGATTCGTAGATTATTCATAATGTAGAATTTTGGGCTTATGCCGTGTTTTATTATATTGCAATTCGACGCGTTTCGAAAGAAACCATGTCTTTCATCGTCAGGAATAATCTGGAATACGACAATGTTGCTAAGAGAAAGCAACGAAGAACATATAGAAGGTGCCCAAAGATGGACGCCATTATAGCCCCATGTTAGGGACAACGGAAAGCAGCAGTGAATTACTTTCTCAGGGTTCTGATAATAGGTAGCCAGGATTCACTGAGATTGTAGCCGGTGTCGCGGTTGAAATTATCTGGGTGTTTACGTATTTCAACCGCCTCCCTGATGATTCTGGGACGATATTGCTTTATACGGGCAAGAACATCCACCCCTTGGAACATGACATCATGGCCAGGTGTTAAAGCATGATCGGCAACAGCTGATTTATCAGGTTGAATGAGCCTGATACATCTATTATGTTCCTTAATGCGAGTGCATATTGTTCTCGAAGTCTGCCCGATGTAAACCTTGCCACAAGTACAGGGAACTCTGTAGATACCCGGTTGTTGCAATTTAGGCAAACTGTCCTTAGTTGGTCGCAGGAGTTGCCTAATCTTAACAGAAGTTCCAAATACAGTCCGTATGTTGTATCGACGTAGGATTTTAGCAATACGATCCGTTGTGTTATGTATGTACGGAAGGTAAGCAGTTCCTCTTACATCTCTTTTCTCAACTGACGTCCTATTATTATTTGTTGGTTTCAGAACCGTAGAAATCAAAGCCTTGCTATAACCGTTGCTCTCAAAGGTGGTTCGCAGGGTGTTAATTTCTTCTTGTAAAGAAGACACTTCACAAATCCTCCTAGCCCTGGTAGTTAGAGTTGTAAGGATACCATGTTTCTGGGCAGGGTGATGGTGAGAACTTGCGTGGAGATATCTATCACCACGCAAGTTCTCACCATCACCCTGCCCAGAAACATGGTATCCTTACAACTCTAACTACCAGGGCTAGGAGGATTTGTGAAGTGTCTTCTTTACAAGAAGAAATTAACACCCTGCGAACCACCTTTGAGAGCAACGGTTATAGCAAGGCTTTGATTTCTACGGTTCTGAAACCAACAAATAATAATAGGACGTCAGTTGAGAAAAGAGATGTAAGAGGAACTGCTTACCTTCCGTACATACATAACACAACGGATCGTATTGCTAAAATCCTACGTCGATACAACATACGGACTGTATTTGGAACTTCTGTTAAGATTAGGCAACTCCTGCGACCAACTAAGGACAGTTTGCCTAAATTGCAACAACCGGGTATCTACAGAGTTCCCTGTACTTGTGGCAAGGTTTACATCGGGCAGACTTCGAGAACAATATGCACTCGCATTAAGGAACATAATAGATGTATCAGGCTCATTCAACCTGATAAATCAGCTGTTGCCGATCATGCTTTAACACCTGGCCATGATGTCATGTTCCAAGGGGTGGATGTTCTTGCCCGTATAAAGCAATATCGTCCCAGAATCATCAGGGAGGCGGTTGAAATACGTAAACACCCAGATAATTTCAACCGCGACACCGGCTACAATCTCAGTGAATCCTGGCTACCTATTATCAGAACCCTGAGAAAGTAATTCACTGCTGCTTTCCGTTGTCCCTAACATGGGGCTATAATGGCGTCCATCTTTGGGCACCTTCTATATGTTCTTCGTTGCTTTCTCTTAGCAACATTGTCGTATTCCAGATTATTCCTGACGATGAAAGACATGGTTTCTTTCGAAACGCGTCGAATTGCAATATAATAAAACACGGCATAAGCCCAAAATTCTACATTATGAATAATAACACGGGCCGTGAAAGTCTAAATGACAATATTAGATTCGTAGATATTGAGAACCGCCAAAATTTTTCGGATGGTCGCCATGTTGGATTTTATATATGTAGGTCCTAGAGTTATGTACTGTTACATGCAGATTATTGTGAACGTGTAGTATTCAAACTTCAATTGCATAGTTAGGACACAAGAAAAAACAAGGAGATTTAAAAAATTTTCACAGCTGCCATCTTGAGGTTATGGAAACAATTGAAATAAATTAGATGCCAGTGGATTAACATTCGTATAAGGATTTACTGTACCAAGTTTCACTGCACGCGGATGGTTAAATTGCGAGAAACGTCCATGTGAATATTTATAATTCGCGTCACCGCCATGTTGGATTTGTGATCACCAGGTTATTTAAAGTCCTATAGGTGAACTTAAGTTCATAGCCCCTATGAACATTAAAAAATGCAGTTTGATTGCTAAAATAGATTCCTAGATATTCAGTATCGTCTAAATATTTCGGTTGGTCGCCATGTTGGATTGTTAAATGTATAGGTCATAGAGTCATGTACCATTAAAGGAAAATTATTGCGTAGGTTCATTATTCAAACTTTCACTTCGATCGCATGACTACATCACAATGAATAAAATCTTAATATTAAAATTCGCACTGCCGCCATCTTGAGGTTATGTAAACAATTGAACTAAATTAGATACCAGTGGATTACAATGTGTATAAATATTTCCTGTGCCAGGTTTCAGTGCGCTTGGAACATTAAATCGCGAGAAAGGTCTATTTAAAATTTTCAAATTCGCTTGGCCGCCATGTTCGTTTTGTAGTTAACCGGTTTTTGAAAGTCTTATAGATGGACTTCCAGTAGTGCCCTTTATCTCCGTACAAATTTTCAGGTTTTTACCGCTAATAGTTTCAGAGATATAGAATGCCGGTGAAATATTTCGCACATCCGCCATCTTGTGATTATGTAAACAATTCAACGAAGTTTGATGTCGGTGCATTAAAATGTATATAAACATATACTGTACCAAGTTTCATTGCGTTTGGTTGGTCAAATCGCGAGAAACGTCTATTTAAAAGTCGCAAATTCGCTTGGCCGCTATGTTGGTTTTGTAGTTACCAGGTTTTCAAAAGTCACATAAGTGAACTTATAGTAGTTCCCTCTATCACCATAGAAAATGTCAGGGTAATATCGGTAATAGTTTCGGAGATATTGAATGCTGGTGAAATATTTCGCACAGCCGCCATGTTGGATTGATGAGTCGTAACAAAATTTGAAGGGCACGGTCGAGGTCGCCGGGAATAGTGCTATGAACTTTCCGAGTTTCATTGAAATCGCTCCAGCCGTTTAGATTTTATTAGGGGGACACACACATACGAATCACACACACACGCACACACCCACGGACAAAAGGTGATCTCATAAGCCTATTTTTTCAAAATTGAAAATAGGCTAATAAGTTTTTATTTCTTGTGTTCTAATCATGCCATCGAAATCAACATTTGCATAATGAACGTACACAATAATCATCATCTAATAATACATAACTCATGGCCTACATATATTAAAATCCAACATGGCTACATTCCGAAATATTTAGACGGTTCTCAATATCTATTAATCTACTACAGCAATCAAACTGAAATTTTGTAAGTGAATAGAAGCTATAAGCATAAGTTCACCTATGGGACGTTCAATAACCTGGCGAGCACAAATCCAACATGGCGGCGACGCGAAATTTAAATATTCAAATGGACGTTTCTTGCGTTTTAACCGTCCGAGCGCAGTGAAACTTGATACGGTATATGGTTATACAAATTTTAATCGACTGGCATCTAATACATTTAAATTATTTTCATAACCACAAGATGGCGGCTGAGCGAAATGTTAAAATCCCGCCTTTATTTCTTGTGTCCTAATCATGCGATTGAAGTTTGAATAAAACACCTACACAATAATCTTCATGTAACAGTACATAAACATCTAAAGCCTATAATATAAAAATCCAACATGGTGACCATCCAAAATATTTAGACGATTCTCAATATCTATTACAGGAATCAAACTGACAATTTGTATGTTGATAGAAGCAATGGATATTAGTAGGATATATGAAAATAGGCTATTTAGTTCTTCACAGAACTACCTGTTCATCCCCAGAAGGCACTGCCTTCTTGATCATCTGAACAGTTCATGGCCGGGGAAAACTGTTTTCAGCCAATTAGATTTAATTATAAATAAATAATTAAATAAATAACTACAAATTGGACAAATTAGTAGTCTAGTAGAAAGAAGAATTATACGCAAAATACTCGGTCCTTTAAAAACTGCAGAATTCTGGAAATTAAGAAGTAATGATGAAATATATCTAAACATAGAAAACATATCAGAAACAATACGGAAGAGGAGATTGCTACAGGATGGACGACAGTAGGTTAACATTCCTGTGGAGCAACAACCTGGGTACAAGAAGTCAAAAAGGATTTGGAAAGAAACAATATCAGAGAAGAAGATACACCACAGAGAGATATATTTAGGCAAAAAGTGCTAAGAATGGAAGGATTCCAAGGGAGGAAGGGAAAGAAAACCGTCTCGAAATGGTCCGAGGAAAGGAAGAGGAAACATAGTGAGATGATGGAGGAATACTGGAGGAAGAAGAAGGAACAGCAAAGGACAAATTGGCTCTTGGTCCCTAGACGACCGAAACGATAATAATAATAATAAATGAATAATAGAATCTGGTGGAACAAGTTCATCTGAATTTGAGAAAAGAGTAAGTGAGGCTAGGAGAACAATTGGGGCATTAAATTCCGTTTTATGGAGCAGAAATATTTAAACAAAACTAAGAAACTTATTTACAGTTCATTGGTACATTTTGTTACATGACGCAGAAACTTGGAATTTAAACAGACAGCAAGCAAATCAAGATTGAATAAAATTAGAAATACGAGAATCAGAGTAATTATGCATGTTAAAAATATGTACTAGAAGTGGTTGAAGAAAGACGATTACAATGGTTTGGGCATGTGAAAGGGATGCAGAATAGTAGAATCCCAAATTTAATGTTACATTGGTAAGCTGGAGGAAACGGGGTAAACCAAGAGAGCAATGGATGGATGGTGTAAAGAGAAGCATGGCTACCAGAGGCTTCACCGAGGAAGAAGCTGAAGACCGAAATTTGTGGAGGAGAGGCGTATTTTTGCGTTGAAGGAAAACTAATGTATTGTAGAATATTGGTTATGTTAGTTATTGTTGTTTTAAGGGGCGGAACTACGAGGTCATTATAGACTAGTCCTAGTAAATAAGAAGATATAAATAAATAAACACTTGACAAGTGTTTTCTGGTATTGTAGAAAGGAGAGTTCGATCATTGGCTGAGAGTAAGATGAATGACTTTAAACCACAACGAGGATGCCAAGATCAATTTTTTAGTATGCACCAAGTTGCTGAGAAATGCTATGAGAGGAATGGGCAGTTGTGTTTGTGTTTTGTAGATCTACAGAAGGCGTACGATACAGTACCCATGGAGAAGACGCTAAGCATCATGAGGAATTATGATATCAAAATCCTAGCTGACATCCTGGTACTCAGGTATGACGACTGGCGGAGCTGGACACCCATGTGGCCCTCGGAGTAGTCAGGCGTATGTTCACCAGCCTTGAGTGTTTGGGCGGTCAGGGTTGTCCATTCCAACATGTACGGTACTCGCTACCTCCCATTGATTTATATGAGAGATTCGCCACATAATTTCGGAGCCTTGCAGTTCAATCTGGCAGCTGATTTTCCGCACATTGTCCTATTATAGTACAGCGATTGCGTCCACAGAGTTCCAAGATAGGTTTCGACCTTGTAAGTACTGTAGTCAGATCAGCAGACTTGGCAGTAGCGAACAAACCCAAGTAGAACAGAGGAACACAACTTTACAAAAGGAAACTTTATCCTAGTCTCTGAAAATCAATTACCCACTTCCAACTCGCCGTAAGCTCACAAGGACTGAATATATTATTTAACATTCAAGAAGTGGGCTTTATTTAACTTGTCTTACTCTTTCCAGTCGTAGAAAATTCTAATATCACGTTCAAGAGAAGAAAGAGAGAAGAGAAGCAGTCCATTGCAATAAGTTCTGAGTACTGTATCTAGCACAGGCTTGGCCAGACATTTCAATGTTGGATAAATTCCTTTGCAGACAAAGTAGGGGTCCCCATCTCAGTAAAAACGTAAAATTAGGCAATTAGGGGGGGGGGGTAATAGGTAAATGTTATCTGGATCAAGTGTACGATGTACTTTTCTTCCGCAATAAACCAAGGCCCGTATTCGCGGCAGTATTAAAGGTGCCGGGACGTCCTCAAAAGACCGGGCAGCGCTTAGTTTGAATGGCTAATGATCCACGCATGGTGGGGAATGATCCACAGTCTTTAATAGTTGTAGACCCACCTCATTCAATAACATACATCTTATCTAGGTTGGCAACATCCCACATAAACACATCACACTGACTCCGCACAGCACATATGAACAGGGGGGGGGGAAGGGAATAACCAGTGTCGTTGAGATAACAGCCCATTTCAGTCGACCACACCTGGAGTTACAGTGAACACGAAAACTGCGCGTAGCTCTAGCAAGGAAGACAACCAGATAAGTAGTAGCCTGTAATATTACAGTTTAACCAGAGTTGATTTTTTACAACCATATAATCACTCCATATATACAAACTCCGGATATATATCACCATTTAGCATTTCACCTAACATCATATACCGTATACTGCATTTAGCATACACCGACAGTTGCATTACCAATACTGCAACTAAATAATTGTACATATTGTAAATATTTTCACCTGTATTTTCAAACATAGATTTTATAGCCTAAGTGTAATGGATCTGATGATGATCGCTTGACGATCGAAACTGGTCATCCTAGTGTACAGGGTGGCCACAAAGTCCCGTTACCCCCCCCCCCCCTCTTATAACCATAACCAATAAGAACCCCTAAACCTAGTTACATAAGTTGTACACCATTTTTAAGCGAGGTTTTCTTAGGAATATACGGCATTACGAGACCCATCCGTCGCACTGGAAGAACTGCGACAATGTAGAAGCACATGAAGAAAGACTTAGGCTTGCGCCAATATCGGCCTACGCCCGACCAGGAATTATCGGATGGAGGCATGTGAGGCACTTCTTCAGATGTTCGCGACAATACCGAAATGAGGCAAAGTGCTCTTTTCCGATGGTTCTCCTGTGCTGCCGTCTCCACTTGCCTGGCCACCACGAGGCCCAGACCTTACCACATGTGATAATGCGGGTTCATAAAGGGTATCGTTTCACTAAACGGATACAATACCACGGATAACTGAAAGATGATGTGAGACAAGCTGTCACTAAAGTCACACCAGCAATGCTCCGAAGGATGTCGCACAGAACTTGACGCCGTATTATCCTTTGCCATGACAATGATGGTGCATAGACTGATGTTTCGGACTCGTAATGCCGAAGAAAACCTCTCTTAGAAATGGTGCACATCTTATGTAACTAGGTTTAGGGGTTCTTATTGGTTATAAGAGGGGGTAATGGGACTTTGTGGCCATCCTGTATTTATTAATCTCATGTAATTTATTTCAGGATTAGGGCATAACCCAGCTCTTTTGGGTTGTCCGACTGAAAAGCACTAAACTCCTGTTTGTTAAGCAATTTCCTCAATTGCGCCAAAGGGTCAAGGGCTAAAGGGCCCGAAAAGGTTACAAATTGAAGTCAATTTTAAACATCACTTTCGGCCTAAATGCAGTTCAGGAAAAGAAAAGCCTTGTTTCTTTATTCCTTGTCTTTTTGATTCAAATTCTAACCAAATTAACTTATTTTCATAATTCTTTCTTTCATATGTTAGCCTACTAGGTTCAATACCCCTGGGCATTTTTAGCCTACTTTCGATTTTTGCAAAAAATGAAAGTAGACTTATGAGATCTACATAGGGCCACAATTTGTGTGTCTGTGTGTGTGTGAATTCTGAATGTCTGCCCCCCCCCCCCCTATCAAACCGAATTGGACGAAATTTGGTACAGAGATAGAACTAGCAAAGGACACCTCAGTGCCATGTTTTATATCACCGCCATCCTGACGGAAACGTAATGGTGGCCACCCAAATGATCAAAGCTTAAATCAAATTACGACTAACCTAATCATCCGATGTATACCAAATTTTGCAACAGCGTATATTCATATGACGAGTGTTTATTTACTAAACTACAAGGTCATCAGCTCAATAATTTGCAGATAGTGGCCATGTATGTGTGAAAATCGATTCCCCCTATCAATTCAAACACGGTGAAACCTAATTGAACGAAATTTGGTACAGTGGTAGCACTGGCAAAGGGCACGCCAGTGTCGTGTTTTATATCGCCGCCATCTTGACGGAAATGTAAATGTTAAAAGCTTGAATGAATTTAGACCAACCTAATCATCCGATCTCTACAAAATTTTGCAACATTATAACTTCATGTATAAAGAATCTTTGACCAAACTACAAGGTCATCAGCCCAATAATTTTTGGATGGCGGCCATGTATGGATGTGTGCAAGTCCCCGTATCTTTACAAACACGGGGAAACCAAATTGAACGAAATTTAGTACAGAGGTAGCACTAGCAAAGGGCACCTTATCCATGTTTAATATCCATATAACACGTTGTATTTCAACAAGCTACTACAACCATCATTCAATTATTATACTCCTTGAAAAGGACAAAGAGTTAAAACAATACCCATGCATTTAGGAGAAAGTAGGCTATGTGTTCTTTACTGAACATCTTGTTTTTTTTTTTTTAGTTTTCGCACCGGAAGTAGTTATAAGGGCAATAGGAAGCTTTCTCATGAAATCTACATAAAAATAGGTCAGCACAGGCAAGGAAAGTGCTTCTACAAAAAAGAAATCTTTTGACATCAAATATATATTTAGGTACCGGTAACAAAACAAAAGTCTGACATATATTTTATAGCCTAAGTGTAATGGATCTGATGATGATCGCTTGACGATCGAAACTGGTCATCCTAGTGTATTTATTAATCTCATGTAATTTCTTTCAGGATTAGGGAATATCCCATCTCCTTTGGGTACAATCGTGTTGACCGACTGAAAAGCATTAGACTTTTGTTTACTAAGGCAACACTGAAAAATGTCTTCAAGCACCATAATAGATTTAGGTATTAGAAAGCATTTGTCTGGTGCTTTATGGAAGGGAAACTTGGACTGTTGGAGCAGGAGAATAGAAGCATTTGAAAAGTGGTGTTACGGGAGAATGATGAAGATCAGATGGGTAACAAATGATTAAGACGAGTGGGCGAGGAGAAATGTTTCTGGCGAGAATATATAGGTTGGTAGGACACACTCTAAGACACTCAGGAATGGCAAAGTTATTTCTGGATGGAAAGGTGGAGGATAAGAACTGTAGGGGTAGACCAAGTGTATAATATGTTAAACAGATTTTTTCTTCTTAAATTGAATATCTGTCGATTTCGTAGAAACCTACAAGAAGAAGAACGTACATGAAAAGGCACAGTACTTACATATATCGTCATCCATGTCAGCCACTAATCCGGTCACTGTTGCTCAGATGTTGAAGCACTTGTCTTCATGATCACACTTCACTGACACACCCAAGTGTTGAACACTCCACTATTCCCTACAGGCCTACAACAAGGACGGGTTGATTCCTACAACGATTCCATACTCTATGACCATGAGCGCTTATAAAGAAAGATATAGGAAGGAAAGAGAGAAAGACGTAAGACATACATAAATGAATAAGAAAGAAATGAAAGAGAAAATAGAAAGTGAGTAATTAGATATAAAGAAAGAAACAGAGAAATCAGAAAGAAAGAGTGAGAGGGAGAAATTAGAAAGAAATATAGAGAGAAAGAAATTAGAGTGAAATTAAGAAAGAAATTAAAAAGATTGAAATAAAAAGAAAAATAAATTAGAGAGAAATTAGGAAAACAGAAAGAAAGAAAGAAAGAAAGAAAGAACGGATTTGAGATTAGAAAGAAATAAGAGAGAAGTAACAAAGAATTAAGAAAATAGAAAGAAAGACAGACAGATAAAGAAAGAAAGTAAATCAGAATTAAGAAAAACAGAGAAAAGAAAGATAAAGGAAGGAATGAAAGAGAGATAGAAGAAAGAAAGAAAAAGGAGAGAAATAGGATTGTTGTTAATTCATTTTAAGGGCTTTGGATATCTTGACCTCATCCCCGTGAACCTCTTTATTAACCTGTATTAATGTGATGACTAGCGTTCGGAAGTTTAAGACCCAAGGAAGTACAAACTATGCAAGCAAATATGCCCTAAAAACTATAAAATATGACCAAAAAATCTATGAAATATTACATCCTGTTGAAAGACAGAGGCACACTATCGTCATGTTCCGTGACCTCATGCGTATAGTGTCGCAATCCAACTTGTCCAGAAAGATGTGCTAAAAGACGACCGTAGAGGAGCGCCTTCTTGGAATCATATCTTCTAAATCTGCTATCTGGCTGTTCTGGGAAAAGAAAGAAAAATATGTCTACTACACTATTCGGAAATACTGAGTTTGAAACTCGACGCAGATAACACGCACCTTGTTAACGACGCCTCAATTTAAACAACAATGCTGAAATTATAACCAAACATAACCTTATATCACTAAAATATGACCAAATATGACCACAACAATAAAAATGCCCAAAATATGCATTTATAGGCAACATCAAATTGCTTTAAACGTGGTCAGGGACCCGTAATTCAAACTTATTTTTCAGATTTCGGGTAAAATGAGCTCGGGGTAAAATTATGACTTTTCCTTAACATCCAAACCTTAGTGATGACTGTATTACGGACAGGGATGGGTTAGGTATCCCGGGACTTGAAATAAGATAATATCTCAGCATTTTCTTGGAGAGAGAGTGAGGGGGACACTTTCAGAATAGCCACTGTGAGCGCCGGGATTCGAATAATCATTTTCAATGCTTTATATAAAATATAAACAAAAACCCCACGCGTGTGAGTGAGATTCAGTTCGTAGCTGGAGACTTTAAAAACAGGAAAGTTTCAAACAAACATGGGAGACTTGAGGAAAACTGTGAAGGACAACCCAAAGCACGGGCTCTGTTACTGTTCTGTCTGTTTAATCTGTGTGTACAGTCAGTAGCCTGTCGCCTTAAAATCTGAACTGCTGCCCTGCGAAGCCCGGATGGTGGCGAGTAATACTATTATAAATATAAATAGTGACTTTTGAGCCCTTTTGTGACCCACATATTTCAATGTTGGCAACATTTCCCAGCAGACAAAGTAGGGTTCCCATCTCAGCAAAAACGTAAAATTAAGTAATTTTTTCAATTGTTCCAAACGGCTTAAGGTTTCAAATTGTTGAGTCTTGAAGAGTTCTATCAAACTAAAAAACAAATTCCAAAAATAACTTCTGGACTAAATGCTGTTTCGGAAAAATCCCTTGTTTCTTTACTCGTTTGCTGTTTTATTCAAATCCCAGCCAAATTAACTTATTTCCATAATTCTTTCTTTTAAGTATTCCTTGGTTCAATTACCTCATAAATTTATTGATTTTTAGAAAAATCTTCAAACCGGAAGTAGTTATAAGGACTTAAGTGAAACTCTGGATTGATTCACACTACCGTTCGTATTTGTAGAAAAGGCAAACTGCTAATCTAATCGACCGGATATGGTTTAGTTTCATTGACTCACACTAGCACTCGTAGTGGTAGAAAAGGCAAACTGCTAATCTAATCTACCAGATATGGCTGAGAGTCATTGACTCACACTAGCGATGGTAGTGGTAGAAAAGGCAAACTGCTATTCTAATCGACCGGATATGGTTTAGTTTCATTGACTCACACTAGCACTCGTAGTGGTAGAAAAGGCAAACTGCTAATCTAATCTACCAGATATGGCTGAGACTCATTGACTCACACTAGCGATGGTAATGGTAGAAAAGGCAAACTGCTATTCTAACCGACCGGATATGGTTGAGTTTCATTGACTCACACTTGCGCTCGTAGTGGTAGAAAAGGCAAACTATTTTTCTTTTTCCATGCGAATTGACCACTTAGGATCACGCAACAACTTTCTTTTTCTTTTCCTTTGCCTGGAGTTTCGTCTGTCTCCAATGTTCCTTCATGCGTTCACTGGTATGTTTCCTTTGATCTTCTGTCCAAGTTCTTCCACTTCTCTTAGGTCTTCCTTGATCTTGAAACCCTTCACTTTACTCTTAAATTCACTTCTTTCTAGCATCTGAGACTCTGTGATGTTCAACTTTTCTAAATCTTCCCTAACTTCCTTAGTCCACGTTGGGGTGGTCTTCTTCTTCCAGAGATAGTCGAATATTTGTTTTGTTAATCTATGGTTGTGCATTCTGTATAGATGTCCGAGGAATGTCATCCTCCTCTTCCGCCGAGTCTCCGAGATTCTTCTTCTTCTTCTTCTTCTCATCATCATCCTTCTTCTTCTTCTTCTTCTTCTTCTTCTTCTCGTGGATGGATCACTTAGGACCACGCGGAATCAACGTTTGTAGAGCCTTCCTCCTTGCCTATAAATTTAACTTCAGCCTTTGTCTCCGTAAGTGTATCTTTGATAATATTTCTTGTTTTTTGGTCAAGTCCAAATTCTGTTAAAACATGAAAGAATGATACGCGATCTATACTGTCATATGCTTTCCGGAAATCCACAAACGTTTAGTTAGTTGTGTTTCGAAAATATTGTATGATGTTTTTCAAATTAAAAATTTGCTCTGCACATGACCCCCCCTTTCTGAATCCACCTTGATATTCACCGATTTGATTATCTACTTGAAGCTCTGCACGGTTTAGTAAAACTTTTGAAAGAATTTTGTATGTGACCTGAAGAAGGGATACACCTCGATAATTGTTTTGGTCAGATTTACATCCTTTTTTTGTGTATGGGATGGATTATCGCCAACTCCCAATCCGAGCGATTTTTTTCCGTTTGCCAAATTTCCAACATATTGTCGTGCAATTTTATGAAACAATTTTCACTTGCATTTTCCCACAATTCTGCAGTTATTTGATCCTCCCCTGAGGCCTCGTTACTTTTTAGTGATCGAATGATTTCTTTAATATCTTGGGGTTGAATCTTGATTAATTTTATTACTTAAAAAATTAAATTTGCCTTCTTGTTCACATTAATATTAATATGTTAGCAACACCGGTCTCTCTAGTAAGCTAATAAGCAAGGGCCTTATTTTTTTGTGAAATAAAACCGTTGATTTTGGTATTAAAACTGACGCCATTTCGGTGGGTATTTCGCGAAATAAATTGTCATAATGATCAATGTTTCTTCTGAAATCTTCATTATAGTATGGGATAAATCTAACAGATTATGTGATAAGGGGGTTTTTAAGCTTCTTTGCGATGTGTAGAGTATTTGCCACTTAGAATTATGTTGATTTCCTTCTTTCTTCCTCTTTTTATGCGTTGCTGGATCCCTGCAGTGTTTATTGCACGTGCATTTTCGCTCCCACTGAATACGAACATTGGAGTATTTACACATTAGAATCTTTCCTGCAGCGTCAAATACATAGAACCCCTCACAGTTGTATTCCTCGGCCCTCGAGAAAACGGTTGTGACTTCAATTTTCGGCATTTTTATACTTAAATGCTGGATGTTTGCCGATAGTTTTATCAGTCGCAAACTCGCTCTGATGTATCTACGACCACAACGCCATTTGATGTAATCCATAGCGGATATCGATTTTCATCGATAGCCATAGAGATCGCGGAACTGAATACACATACTTCCGGCGTTGTGGGCTTTTGTATAGAGAATATGCAGCACTATCAATCAAATGAGAAGGAAACCACGACGGTCAATTCCTCAGAGCATTTGAATGTGTATTGGAGAGCTTTTTGAATAATATTTCGCATTTTCGTATCAAGTGGAGTATATTTCGTGATTATTTGTGCAATTCGTGCAATAAATCAGATTTCGTGATATTTCGCTGGTTCATTTTGCTAAAATACGCTACTTTAAGTACCTACAATGTCATATATAGGCACGAAAGGAGGTATGAACAAATTTTGCGCGTATCGCTATTACCAAAAAATACGGCCCCTACTAATAAGTTACCGGTGACTGAGGTATGCTGGTTGGTATTTATTTAATGAAAGAATTCTAAAAGCGTAACAAGTTACATTTTCAGAAGGGATGTAACTGTCGCATTGTGCGTAAGCGGCTGATTTACCGGACAGAATGTTTTTAAAACATATGGTGACAGTTTACATGACGCACACCTGAAACAAAATAATATGAAGTGGCTAGTAGGCTATACTAGACATAATTATCCGGAATGTGGTGGATATTATACAGTGTGGAGGGTTGGACGGGAGAGAATGATGGAGACTGAGCATTTTGTTCACATTATATGAGGGCCCTACTGGGTCTAACACTGTGCTAAGCAAAATATACTTTGTATGTTTTAAGAATGGTATTGACGTTTCTTGTCTCGCTATGATGCCTAACTTCTCACTCGCTATAATACGAGGGGCATTCCGAGTATTATTGGCGTCTTCTTATTTAATTCTAATAACAGTATAACAGTAAGCAAACAATCACGGAACACTAATATAGGTGATGATTGTCCCTTGAGTAAATCATGGCTGCCCTCTATAGTTTCATTACCAACATCTTCTTGGTCTCAGGAGGTCATGGAGTAACTATTTGTTTCCTATATTTTACCATTTATCCAGTAGCGTTGCGAAGATCGACCAATGGGAGGCGGTCATGTAGCCCCGTGTACTTTGGGTGCGTGTAGAATCTGTCTGATAACCGGTGTTAATTGTGATGGCTGTATTAGTGTGTGTTATCTGTAATTCAAGTATGGACGTTAATTTCAAGTAGTTCCTACTTTCGCTACCAAATGCTACCGTCCACGACACCTAGCTATGAACTTGGCTACTACTAGATGCCATCGCAACCAGCGCCGGGTGACGAACGTTGGAACTTAAGAGTATTAATCAAACCTAACCTACAAATTTTGCTTCACACATGTTTAGTTAGTGGAAGGTTCTTTTAAATGCCATAAATCTATGACATGGGCCCACCGGCTTTGCTTCCCCTCCGAAAGACTAAGTTTGAAGAAAAGCTATATTTAACGGGGGAAAAGCTAGATTGACAGAGTTAGGAGGACCTTATGCGTTATCGTGACGTGTGTAACCGGGACGAAAGGCGACAGTAATACATCACAAAGCTGATGATGATGCCGAAACAAATCACAACCATGCTGATTTCCTACAAAGCATGAGTTATAGACGCATCAGCAAGTGCCATTATTTAATTTATGTTCGACCCTCACTATTATGTGTCAGAAAACTGTATCATAATGAAGGTCATTATAACACTATTTTTCATTATGAAACAGTTTCTCGAGCCAACCAGAGCTCGTTCATTGACCAATTAGGTAACGATACCTTCACGCATGCGCTCAAAATCCAACATGTCGGACATAAACACAACATCGAACTATAATAAATTACCGAAATGGAATACGCACCGTCCATATGTTCACGTAAATAAACTGGCGAATATGAGACAAGAAATAGCACTGCACCTTAATATCACCAACACTAATTTCTACACAGCGCATTGCCTTCAAACGACTCCGGTGATAATATTACTGACGGACGGCTGATGTAAACATATGGGCTGCATATGGCATTGCAAGCACACAGAGCGCATGCGTCGGTCGTTCAGAGATCTTGAAAGACAGAGATATACCCAGCGCTCGCTCTTCGAACACAAAATTCAAGTGGCTTACTCTCAACAGATATTTATGAATATTTATGTTAAAACATATAATAGAGTTATAATTATCGTCGAACATAAACAGTCGTATGCAACTCGCCTATAATGGTAATTAAGACACTCGTATGGAAATTATAAAACTCACATACGCTCGTTTTATAAAATTACTCGTGTCTTAATTATAGCCATTATAGGCTCGTTACGAAATATTTATTTAGCTTGTTAATTACAGTATTATCAGTTCCACTTCTTATCACTTCAAATGATCTTGTCGACTTCGTCGTTATGCTTTGGTCCAACGTTATGCGTTACGGAGACGGAGACGGAAGTGACGTCATGCAGCCGCGCGGGAAGCGAGTGCGTGACGTCATGAAGCCACGCGGGAAGCTAGTGCGTGACGTCATGAAGCCACGCGGGAAGCAGAAGCTAATGGTTATTGGAGTCTGTTGAAAGTCTCCTGGGGCGTCGAGCGACCTGGGGCTTTGAGCGAAGCGAACACAAGAGTACAGGGTGACTCCTAAAGAGATATACAAGATGCCATATAAGAATACAGGGTGCCTCCTAAAGAGGTGTGCAGGATGTCAGAGCAAAATACAGTACAAGATGCCAGATAACAATACAGGGTGACTCCTAAAGAGATATACAAGATGCCATATAAGAATACAGGGTGCCTCCTAAAGAGGTGTGCAGGATGTCAGAGCAAAATACAGTACAAGATGCCAGATAACAATACAGGGTGACTCCTAAAGAGATATACAAGATGCCATATAAGAATACAGGGTGCCTCCTAAAGAGGTGTGCAGGATGTCAGAGCAAAATACAGTACAAGATGCCAGATAACAATACAGGGTGACTCCTAAAGAGATATACAAGATGCCATATAAGAATACAGGGTGCCTCCTAAAGAGGTGTGCAGGATGTCAGAGCAAAATACAGTACAAGATGCCAGATAACAATACAGGGTGACTCCTAAAGAGATATACAAGATGCCATATAAGAATACAGGGTGCCTCCTAAAGAGGAGTGCAGGATGTCAGAGCTAAATACAGTACAAGATGCCAGATAACAATACAGGGTGACTCCTAAAGAGATATACAAGATGCCATATAAGAATACAGGGTGCCTCCTAAAGAGGTGTGCAGGATGTCAGAGCTAAATACAGTACAAGATGCCAGATAACAATACAGGGTGACTTCTAAAGAGATATACAAGGTGCCAGATAAGAATACAAGGTGACTCTTAAAGAGGTGTACAAAATGGCAGAGAAGAATACAGGGTGACTCCTAAAGAGGTGTGCAGGATGTCAGAGCAAATTACAGGGTGACACTTAACGAGGTGTACAGTATGTTAGATTCAATTCAAATACAGGGTGACCCTTAAAGAGGTTTGCGAGATATCAGATTCAAAAAATGGGTGACTCTTAAAGAGTTGTAAAAGATGTCAGACTCTAATACAGGGTGACCCTTAAAGAGGTGCCCGCGGGGGAAGCCTAAGTTAATGGGTAATGGAGTCTATTGAATGAGTCCTGGGGCTTCGAGCATGCGAGAAGCCCTCCTGAGTCTTTCTAACATGTGTAGCATTTGTAGCATGCGTCATTTGAAATGATATAACGTCTAGTCTTTCAGATTGACTGTAATTTTCTTTAAAGTTGTTTTGTATAATGTCCAAAAAGGGGGGGGGGGGTTCTAACCCCCAGTAACACCCCTTGGCTACGCCTCTGCATTTATCTATGGAGGCCATATTCCATTGTTTACTCACTCTTTCTTTCTTTCTTTCTTTCTTTCTTCCTTTTTTGACAAACCTTGATAAAGGAACAATTAGTTGTCTCGAAACGTTGGTTTATTAAAGTTTCACTCCACCTAATAGTCCCAAAGCTATATTATGTCTGCAATTGGTCGAGAAAGTCATTTCATTCCCACCCTTGTCAGTAGCCAAAGTAAGGGCGTGCCCCTATAGATGGTTGTACCATCTCTTGGGCCAAAGGAAGAGAGAATTAGGGAAGATGAAGATTATATGGAGGTGGGGAATGACGAATTTTGAAAGAGTGTGAAGAGAATTAAATGGAGACCAATTGGCTAAGTTGTAAAGATTTTTTTTTAAAGTTGTGTGTCGGGATTTCGTATCGTTCTAGTTGTGAGACTGAGTAGATGGTTGGTTCCTCAGTTTAGGGGCTGCGACAACGCGGTCATGTAGCCCCGTGTACTTTGGGTGTGTGTAGAATCTGTCTGATAACCGGTGTTAATTGTGATGGCTGTGTTAGTGTGTGTTATCTGTTTTAATTCAAGTAAGGACTGCAGACATTGAATTTTTTCACGTAGTTCCTACTTTTGCCGCCAAACGCCACCGTCAACTAAACATCTAGTTCACAACTTAGTTACCAGATGCCACCGCAGTCGGCTCTTGACGATGAACGTAGGAACTTAAGAACGTTAGTCAAATGTTTAATCTACAGGGTCTTTCATATAAAATAAGAGCGCCAAGCGGCGGCTTTGTTAACCACAGCTGCGGTCACCTTGGCCGAGCTTGTGGCGCGCCACGGCCCCCTGCTGTAGTATTGAAAGCGCGCGCATAGTACATACGAGGGCAGTTTTTTTTCGAGTTCGGATGGACTGTATAAAAATAACAGATTGACATTACCAAACTTGACCTTGCAATAAGCGTGCAGGTGTTCAGTCGCCAGTCTAAACCTCAAGTGCTAACAAGGTGAGACAGTTATCATTGCAACATCGTATTTTTTATGTAAAACGTATTTTGAGTACGAGTCGGCTCGGCGGGTACGTGATGCATTTGTTCAACAATTTCCTGATGAAGTGCCACCTTCACTAGCACAGATTCTCGTAATTGCAAATAAGTTTGACAATACTGGCTCGGTGCTCAATAAAAAACATGCCCGCACACGAACAGTTTTAACAGAGGATGAGCTAGATGACATTGGCGAGAATCTTGAACGGTCTCCGAATAAATCACTCACAAAATTAGCACAAGTAGGGGTTTCGGTTTCATCAACAATAACTAACTAAAGTAAGATTTCAGCATTGTACACACGCTAGCAAGGCCGCTGCATCATATAGGATTGTACACACGCTTAAAGCAGGGGGCCTTGGCGCGCCACAAGCTCGGCCAAGGTGACCGCAGCTACGGTTAAGAAAGCCGCCGCTTGGCGCTCTTATTTTATATGAAATAGCCTGTATATATAATTTTGCTACAGACAGGTGTAATTAGTGGAATGTTCATTAACATGCGATATGACATGGGACCGCCGGCTTTACTTCCCCTCCGAAGGAAGGCATACTGAAGGATTTTTAACGTTCTTAAAAAATCCGACGACATCGGCCGGGTTTGAACCCGCGATCTACTAAGCAGAAATGAAAAAGTAAAGAGAAATACAAGCAATGATTCATGGAATACAGAGACACACCAGTTTATTTCTTAAATTGAAGTTACTGATTTAGATGTAGGGATAATAACACAGTTTTATTTATGGTAACTCAGTCAATTGGGATTATTTGAATATATCTCCAGTTATTTAGAAAATTGGCGAAATGGATTAACATTACCATGTTAACAAACTGCGTGTTATTTTTGTCGATACATGGTGACACATTTTACCTGTTTTTAAGAAATGAACATTATGCCAATGATTTACAAAGAAAAGCGAACTTCCATGGACAAAAACTCACAACTAAAGAAACCTATTCCTCCCATTCATGCCATAAAATTAAAAATAAAATGAAAAATGAAAATCCACAGCCTGCTTCCAGTCTCCGACCGGGTCAGGAATGGAATGAATGTTGCCCCCTTCTAGCGGCGAGAATATGAACTGTGCCGGCTGCCGAGGCCTGACGCACTCCTCTGGGGCAATGATTAAATGAATGACAGATGAAATGAAATGATAGTGGAGAGCATTGCTGGAATTACATTTTGACAGGGAAAACCGGAGTACCCGGAGAAAAACCTGTTTGCCTCCGTTTTTTCCAACACAGATCACACATGGAATGACCGGGATTTGAACCACGGACCCAGCGGTGAGAGGCCGGCGTGCTGCCGCCTAAGCCACGGAGGCTTCATAAAAATTAAGAAATAAAATAAAGAATCTATTTCTTGAATCGATTTTTCATCCAAAAAATGTCATTGCACAATATTATGAAAACTTCTTGAGCAAAGAGATTCAATTCCAGGAGACAACCCAAGAGCTAAATGAGTGTGTAACATTCCACGTTCTTCAGCAATAAAATATAAAATGGAAATGCAATTGGCTTTATATGATTGGGTTAATGTTGCGTAGATGAGATCCAGATGCAGAAATCAAATGAAGCGGGATATTGTTTAGTGCAATATAAGAACAGGGGCGTAAGTGAAATCTAAGAATTGGGGACACTGATACTGTGCGGATGTTGTTCTATTGAGGTCCTTCCTTCCTTTCTGCCTTCCCTTACTTCTTTCCTTTCTTCCTTCTTCCTATCCTCCCCTCTTCCCATCTTCCCATCCTCCCCTCTTCCCATTCTTCTTCCTTCTTCCCATCCTCCCATTCTTCCTTCTTCCCATCCTCCCCTCTTCCCATCCACCCCTCTTCTCATCCTCCCCTCTTCCAATTCTTCCTTCTTCCCATCCTCCCCTCTTCCCATTCTTCCTTCTTCCCATCCTCCTCTCTTCCCATCGCCCTCTCTTCCCATCCTTCCTTCTTCCCATCGCCCTCTCTTCCCATTCTTCCTTCTTCTCATCGCCCTCTCTTCCCACTCTTCCTTCTTCCCATCCTCCTCTCTTCCCATCCTTCTTTCTTCCCATCCTTCCTTCTTCCCATCCTCCCCTCTTCCCATCCTCCTCTCTTCCCATTCTTCCTTCTTCCCATCCTCCGCTCTTCCCATTCTTCCTTCTTCCCATCCTACTCTCTTCCCATTCTTCCTTCTTCCCATCCTCCTCTCTTCCCATCCTTCCTTATTTTCTCCCTTAGTTCCGGGAATGTCATGTCTCCTGTTCCCTCACCTCCTGAGTCAAAGTTAGCTATTGTTTCATTTGAGTGACTTGGACATTAGCCCCGTGTACTTGTAGGCTGTGTGATAAGGTGTGTATTGTGTGCTTATTTGTAATTCAGGTTAGTATTGAAAAGGGGATGGCCGTAGTCTTCACTTAGGTACCATCCAAGCATTTGCCTGGAGTTGACGTGGGAAACCACTTCCAGGATGGTTGGGGTGGGAATCGAACCTACCTCTTTCCTCAACCCAATAATGTAATTCTAGTTGACGGCTGGAACGGGTCAACCTCGGGAGGCAGAGCTGTAGAAGCTGTAGAACAAGATTTTCCGTGGGCTTGTCCCCACTCTTATTCCACGCAAACGCCTGGATGGTATCTAAATTAAGGCCACGGCCATATCCTGCCAATTTTGATCCCCTAATTAAAAAGTAGGCCTACACACTCTAGTACAGCCAAGCACATGAGGCTGATGACCGCGATGACGTCAGTGCGGTGTATAACCCACCTCAGAAAAAAACCTAAATATAACTTAGGTTTGACAGCGTAAAAGATTGAAATAAATCTTTGTAAACGGTTCGTAAAAATTGTCGACTCCTTCATACGCACAACAGCTACGAGAAACTGCAGTCATTCCGAAGAACATGGGTTCGAATCTCGGCACTTGACAGTGGCCTACCTGAGTATGTTTTCTCCTTTGGATTTATCTGCACTCCTTTCTGCCTAATGCTGTGATGGTACCCTATTTCATCACCTGGGGCACCGAACCTATTCCAGGTTCCAAATAGTCTCCACAATGAAAATTGTTGTTTGAAGAGGCCTAACATTGAGGTTATCGACCCCTAATGATTTAGGTGATAGTGACAATGATGAAATAGAAACTACTTGCTAAAGAAGAAGGCAGACATAAAAGAAATGAAGGACTGGAGGAAAATAAATGCCCTCAACCCTCGAAGAATGATGATTGAGGGTCTTGGAAGGGGTATAGCCCACACACCTTGCCCCCTTTAGGGCCCTGAGCAAAAGGCAGGAGATACGAGGCGGAGAAAAGAAGAAGTCTGACCCCTCGATGAATGAGGGTAGTCAATCAAGAAAGATGAGGCAAAGGCTATTGGGGCGGGATAATGAAAGATGATGATGATGATAATTGTTGTTTTAAGGGGCCTAACATCTAGGTCATTGGCCCCTGATGGTTTGGGTGTTCGTGAAGATAAAAATTAAATGCTAACTTAAAACTAAAACTAACTACTAACCTACAAACTAGAAGAAGAAAGGGGAAACTAAAGGAGAATAAGGCAAATAAAGGACAGGAGGAAAAGAAATGCCCTCAAACCTCGAAGAATGCGGATTGAGGGACTTGGAAGGAAGGAGAGCCATGAAAGGCAGATAGGAAAGTGAAAGAGGAGAGGGTCCGCCCCAAAGGTAAGGGACAAAAGGGGAAAACGGACCCTGTTCTGGAATCCCTCGGGGTCGCCAACTCCCGAACTCACCAGCCGTGAGCCCCTGAGGGTGTAGCATCATCTAGGGTGCACCAAAAGTGGTGGGGCTACATACACCCTGCTCCTTGAGGGCCTTGAGCAGAAGGCAGGAGATAACATGAAAAGAAAAAGAAGGCTGACCCCCGCACAAGGAGGGTATCAGGAAAGATGAGACAAGGGTCAATTAAGGCGGGAAAGGAAGAGACTCCCTAGGCCTCGGATACCCTAATACCGTCGGGGTCGGAAGAGAACAAGTGTTGACCAAGGGAGGTCGACATGAAAGAAGACAGAGGAGCTGGCACAAGTAAGTGGAAGCAATTCCGGACTCAGCTGGGGCCCCGTGGTCGCCAACCCACGTCCCACTAGATGTGAGCCCCTGGGGGAGGTAATGAAAGACACCCTAGGCCTCGGATACTCTGATACCGTCGGGGTTGGAAGAGTACAAGAGTTGGCCAGGAGAGGTCGACAGGAAAGATGACAGATAGCGGCCCGGCACTAATACACCAGTGGAAGCAACGCCGGAATCAACTGGGGTCTCATTAGTCGTGAGCCCCTGGAGATGTCACCACAATAATACAGGTTATCACCAAAAAATCTCTAACCTCTAAAATAAATCAACAACTTATCCCATTGAATAAAAAATATCTTTTTTCTTTAAATTTATCACTTCACAGATGTCTCACCACGAAACACTCGTTGATCACCAAACACAAGACACCACGCGCGCGCGCACGCGAAGAATCGAGAAGGCTGTGCTGTGACACACCGCACCGCACGACTTGTTTTGTCCTGGGCCCGCACTGAACTGTTGTTACAGTAGGCCTGGCTCACAGCCTCCCCTTCTATCCAGCAGCTGTGATGCGGGGAGTGAGGATCTATAGTAAGCGGGTATGCCCGCGCGCCATTTTAGTTCCCTTTGTGAACTCAGGTGCTAACTTCTTTCAAATACGGCACTGATATTAACAACACAGTTGATCTCAGGCGCGGATCTAGAGTTTGGTTTTGGGGGGGGGGGGGGTCAGAGAATCGATCTAGAGTCTGGCTTTGCGGTGGGGGGGGGGGGGGGCAGGCGGGGGGGGGGGGGTCAGAGAATCGAAATTGTTAAGAAAAATGGTATCACTAAAAACGCAATCACAAAATAACCAAACGTACAAAACCAGACCAATTTTTTTGCAAGCTTCATGGATAGAAATTTGATGAGTTTAGCGCACCAAAAATATTCGTACAAATTGCAACGGCGTGTTTTGCGACTTTTACATCGAGCTTCGAGAAAAGGATGAAGGTACGTTACAGTTTCGGCAAGTCGAGTTGGTACCGACAAAGGGAGAAAGTCACAGCTTAAATTGCCAACCAAGCTTGCGGTTTGGATGTCGGCAAAAGTTTTTGGTGCGAAAAAAGTCCCAGTTTCCTATCCGTGCATTGCTGCACATTCATCGTGACATCACTATAAACATCGATTCGGTGATCACAAGGTTTGCTAAACAAAATAGAGGAGTTGATTTTGTTGTATAACTAATAGTTATTATACAAGAGGTTTGAGTTTGAATCCGCGCCTGGTTGATCTTGCTCAAAACGGAAACACAATGGTCTGAGTTTTCTTTCCAAATTAGACAAGTTTCGGGTTTGAAAAAAATAAAGACAGAAAGAATTACGAGCCTTACAGTAGTCGCATATGATGTGTAACATATGACATGTTATTCGAATAATTCCATATTACTTACTCGCAATTTTTAAAGCATGAACTCATAGTGCTACGTTGTGCCAGCAAACATGAAAGGATTCTCCAATGCATCTGCAGTAGTGACATATACCTGCAACTGTATGCGGGAGCAATCCACTGCCTACTTGATGCGAGCAGCGCTTTATACCGGCCAGTTAGTGAACCCATGCCAGCGGTGTTATTGAAAATGGCCTCTTATTGCCGATATAGCGCACTGCCAAGTATAGGCGCGATTAAAAATTAGGTGTGCAGTAGAAATATTAAATGCGTTTCTCCCAGTGATACGTTCAGACCAACGAAATTTCAATTATTGTTAGTAGTCGGTGCTCGAGTGCTTACATTAAATAAGAATACAGCAAAAGTATGAGGATTTAATAAATCGTAATTGTTTTCAGCAAATATGATATAATGAATATTTTCACACCAAAGAACGGCAACTTGAAGATGATTTATTGTAGGAATTTCTTTAATGGGGCCTCCAAACCTTGAGGTAAACCGTATGCGAGTTACATTCCACATATTCACATGGCTTACAGTACGTCGTTGTACCGATCTCCGCCACCACGCGCGCTCATTCTTTCCGTCCCATGCACTTCCGTCCCATCCAATTCCGTCCCATCCACTTCCGTCTCTTTTCCAAAATCACTCCCACAAAAAAAATCACAGTCAGTCTGAAAGACTAGACGTTGTATCATTTCAAATGACGCATGCTACAAATGCTACACATGTTAGAAAGGCTCAGGAGGGCTTCTCGCTTTGCTCGAAGCCCCAGGACTCTTTCAACAGACTGCATTACCCATTAACTTAGGCTTCCCGCGCGGGCACCTCTTTAAGGGTCACGGGAAGAAATTTGTTGAATAAAGCGTAAATTGTGTACTTTTTGATAGCGGTTTTGTGGCCCATCATCCCAGGCAAGCCGGCGGAAACCTTTGCCTCCCTGTCAGAAGGATCATTTGGCCGTAAATTTGAATTAGTGTAAGGATGTAGTATGAGTGTCCAGATTTAGACAATAGCCTACTCCATGAAGGGGTCATGACTATGCCATATATGTTTGTTTAATGAATAGTGTATCTGAAATAAGGGAAGAATACTGATTTACAAATTTGTGGAGTGAGTTTCTGATTTTTAAAAGGTCGCTCGACGCCAGGCCTCTTTCAACAGACTCCAATAATCATTAGCGTCCGGTTCTCGCTCCCCGCGCAGCTGCATGACGTCACTTCCCGCGCGGCTGCATGACGTCACGTCCGTCACCGTGTCCGTGACAAGGAGTAATAAGGAGAGGCCCTAACGGCAAGGAAGTGAAGCCAGAAGTTACTCCTTCACATATGCTCAAAACATTGCTGTAGTCCCATAAGAATAGCATGTAAAGGTGTGACGTACGTACTTAAAATTGATGATATTTCGCGTGTGGGTCGAAATGTCGACATGTGGGGCATATGTTTGCACAAACAGAACTCCCACCTGCCAAAGTAATGTCATTTCACAAGTAAATCCACGTTATTTGCCATTTATTGTGTTAAGTTTTCATCCTTAGAGTAGCCACCTCACGGTACTGTTCTAGTATCATTCGTTAAATGTTCAAATAATGGCATACGTGTCCACCAATATAATTATTTCGATTGCTAGGAATTAATTACGGATATTTTACTCAGTTTCTTACTGGAAATAGTTTTTGCTCGTCAATTAATGAACGGCATTACGGTAATCTAATTACCCTAATCTATTTTTAACGTGGCTTGAGCTCTAGATTTATTGCTCGTGGGTGTTAGAAGATTGATATGCCATTATTTGCGTATTTTAGTGTGTTAATCTCAAACCTCAGCCTAGACCTTGTTTAGTTTGTTACCGGAACAGAACTGGCCTATTTTTTTAAATCATCGTGCAATAAAAACAATAACGCCACCACCCAATTAGTTCGCATGCCTTAATATTTCAAATTTATTTAATACGCATTGGTATCTCGGTAATTATTTGCCTATTATTATGTGGTATAAGTTAAGTATAGTGATTGGTGTCTGGTTGCCTGAAAACCCACAATAATTTCAGGTCATAAAAACTGTATACCGGTATAATACATTCATTTCCCATGTGCTATACTATACTTCAGATCGGTGTATTGCTCTAGTTTATATTGTAAAATTAAACGTTTTATGGCAGTTTACATGCTTTTCTATTGCAACGAAAAGTATTGTGACTGCCGTACACTTCACGCTAGCTAGCAAAGATCAACAAATATTCCTTGATTTCCATCGTCATATACGCCTACCTTACAATTTCGTAGTATAGGCCTACCTGCACACGAATCTTTTTTTTTTTCATAGTTCCGCCCCTTAAAGCAACAATTACTAACTACCTAACACGAATCTTTTACTAGTAATCATACTTAAATCCCACTAATAAATAAGTCTACGGTACCGTAGGCTCAATTTACCGCTCGAGCCGGGCAAGTATGGGGGCGTGGTTAGTGCTTCAACTCCCCGCATGCTATAGCGCTGACAGGGCGCCTCCTTATTACTCCTTGGTCCGTGACCCCGTAATGCATAACGATGGACCCCAACCATAACGACGAAGTCGACAAGATCATTTCAAATGATAAAATGTCCAGCTACGGAGTGGAAAGATGTTACACATAAAAAAATATGCAGAAAGATACACAAATTACTTACAGTACCGCTGATTCATTAGTCTAGTTTTGGTGATGCTTAAGGAGAATTCTTCTTGTAACATGGGTAAACAGACGTACAAACACCAGCATTCTTGAAGAAGCACAGACTACCATAATTCAAGCCATGATTATAAAACGTCAGCTGATATTGACAGGACTCCTAATCCGCATGCCCAATAATAGCATTCCCGAAGTAGTGTTTTGCTATGAATTGACCGAGGATAAACGCTGTGTGGGAGGTCAGCGGAAGCGATTCAAAAAAGTGACAGTCAGTCTGAAAGACTAGACTTTGTAACATTTTAAATGCTACAAATGCTAGAAAGGACTCTTGACATGTTAGAAAATTATCTGCATAATACTTATCTGGCTTATCTTGTTTCAAATTACTCGCGAACGGCAAGTGCAAACCAAGGGCAAAGCAAGGTCCAGCGCGGGGACGTGCCCCTTCCATTCAGTCTAAAAACATTTATAGAGGACGATGTATTGAAGATAGAGATATGCTCTCGCCGACTTTTTTTGTAGAACTTTTGATGCTGACGCTCATAGTATAATGCTATTTTTAACGGTTTGCCCAGCGTAAGCTTAAGAAGCGCACGGACGCCAAGTTTGTTTTCAACTTTTTCACTGAAATCGTTACTGCTTGGCTTCCTTTGATCGTACATAAATTATTTTCTGCAGAATCTTTCCTCGAGATATCCTTTACAGAATGGTGATACCCGCATCAAAATCCATCCGGTGGTTCTCGAGATTACCCGTCACATCCAAGAATCGGGGATTTCTGTCTTATACTAACGAAGTAGAGATTGTCGGGGAACACATGCACCAAGCGGTACTATTACGTCACACACCTCAGTGCATCTGGGTGCATTTCGTCCGTCACCGTAATGTAATGCCAGACCCCAGCGTAACGACGAAGTCGACAAGATCATTTAAGATGATAAAATGTACTAAAAGCGAATGTGTCACAGATATTAATAACTGATCGCTCTTCCTAGAGATCACATGTTCATCATGGTGCAATTCAGTTTGAAATAAACCACCGACGAACGGTAGGAGTTAAGAGGCACCGCAGAAAGGACAGAGAGCTCATTAAAAGAAATGGAAGGAACGCGGATGTCCCGGATTGGAAGGCCAACCAACTCGATACGAGCTATTACAGCAAACAAACTGTAATTTTGTATGTTGATAGTGGCAATTAACATTAGTAGGATATATGAAAATAGGCTTCAGTTCTTCAAGGAACTACTTGTTCATATTGTGTTATTGAGATAGTGTATCGCCAAACCAATCAATCTTAGCTATGGTCATCATGTTGGATTTTTATATATGTAGGTCTTAGAGTTATGTACTGTTACATGAAGATTATTGTAGTATTCAAACTTCAATCGCATGATTAGGACACAAGAAATAAAAACTAGATTTTAAAAAATCGCACAGCTGCCATCTTGTGGTTATGGAAACAATTGAAATAAATTAGATGCCAGTGGATTAACATTTGTATAAGGATTTACTGTACCAAGTTTCACTGCACTAGGATGGTTAAATTGCAAGAAACATCCACGTGAATATTTATACTTCGCGTCGCCGCCATGTTGGATTTGTGATCACCAGGTTATTGAAAGTCCTATAGGTGAACTTATGTTCATAGCCCCTATGAACATAAAGATATCAGTTTGATTGCTGTAATAGATTCGTAGATATTGAGAACCGTCAAAATATTTCGGATGGTCACCATGTTGGATTGTTATATGTATAGCCCATAGAGTCATGTACCTTTAAAGGAATATTATTACGTAGGTTCATTATTCAAACTTTCACTTCGATCGCATGATTATGACACAAGAAATAAAAACGTAATTCTAAAATTCGCACAGCTGCCATCTTGAGGTTATGTAAACATTGGAACGAAGTTAGATGTCGGTGCATTACAATGTGTATAAACCTATACTATACCACGGTTCATTGCGTTTGGTTTGTTAACTTCGAGAAACGTCTATTTAAAAGTCGCTAATTCGCTTGGCCGCCATGTTGGTTTTGTAGTCACTAGGTTTTTAAAGGTCACATAGGTGAACTTCTAGTAGTTCCCTTTATCACCGTACAAAGTTCCAGGGTGATATCGGTAATAGTTTCGGATATATTGAATGCTGGTGAAATATTTCACACAGCCGCCATGTTGGAATTGGTGAGACCTAACAAAATTTGAAGGGCACGGTCGGGGTCGTCAGAAATAGTGCTATGAACTTACCGAGTTTCATTGAAATCGCTCCACACGTACGCAGACACACACACAGACAGACACACGGACAAAAGGTGATCTCATAAGCCATAAAAGAAAATAGGCTAAAAATCCACAGCCTGCTTCCAGTCGACCGACTTGGTCAGGGAATCGAATGAATAAAGCCCCCAACTAGCGGCGAGGATATGAACTGTGCCGGCTGCCGAAGACTGTCGCACTCCCCTGTGACAATGATTACATGATTGACAGATGAATGATAGTGGAGAGTGTTGCTGGAATTAAATTGTGATAGAGAAAACCGGAGTATCCTGCGAAAGATCTGCCTGCCTCCGCTTTGTCCCGCGCAAATCTCACATGGAGTGACCGGGATTTGAACCACGGGCGCAGGAGTGAGAGGCCGGCGTGCTGCCACCAAAGCCATGGAAGCTCAAGTAACACAATATCTTGATGTATTTTTTTTTATTACTCACGCCATCGTGCTGTCTCACAAATTTACTGACAGAACACAAGGTTACAAAACTGCTAACATTAGAATTAGAATCTCTTCAAACCATGGTAAGAGTCAGGCTAATAGTGGAGATTTAAATCCCATTCTTCGAGGAATGTGGGAAACCCAGGCCTCGTTAGAGCAGCGTGATACTGTACGTAAAATCCTGGCGAAATATGCATATATCAATTTTACTGGAGTAGTGCAGTTCGCTACTCCAGTGAGGGTCCAGGCGGGGACACCAAGAGCCCGCCGATGAGCCAGCTTGGTGTCCTAGGTGAAACCCCACACAAGACACGGCACAAACCTAGAAAAATTGTTGAGTTTTATGCCTGAATAAATTACAGAGCAAAAGCATACGTCATTATACTGTAAGGTTTGAACTATTATATTCATAATTTTATTTTCGTTTCCGCGTTGAACAGATTCCGCTTTATACAACACTAGCAGTAGAGCCCAGCTTCGCCCGGTGGATTTATTTGTTTTATGGATGATAATGAATAGCCTACTACTACAGAACTGGCACATGATACTTCAACTAACAGAAAAAAATATTTTAAAAATATAACCTTTTGTGGTGGTGGTGATAAGTAGTACAGTATAATGGACGTAACATTCAAGTCATTTTCCCGTAAGGATAATAATGAATAGGGACACGGCTATTTACTAACTACACACTGACACACGTAATTTACAAACAAAAAATGATTAGAAAGAGGAGTAAGTGAAATAAAAGACACTGCCTAGGGCCTATATCTCATTGGCTGTTAGAAATGTAGAGACCAATAGTGTCGTCTTTTGTCGCATAGCGCTGTAGGAAAATAATCAGAACAGTTTGGAAAACTTCAGCTGTCCCAAGCTACTGAGGTAGGGATAGTATCATTTATCGCCACATAGCGCTCAACGATAAGGTTCTGAATAAATGAAGGTAAATTTGAAAGAACCAACGCTTATTGCAGCTGATAACCTCAGTGTAGTGCACCAACACCATTGGACTTATACAGAGGCATAATATTTTCATGATGATAACTGTTTTAAGGGACCTAAGAGATCGTTTTGCACTAATTACTCCCCGTGACTGCAATTTATAAACAGCGCAAAATGCAACTATTTTCGAAATTCTGCACCAGAACACTGGTAGGGGGGACGTGAAGCAGCCCGAACTGCCCCTCAACAATAGACTTATTAAAATACTCTTACAGTTACACTACTACGGACATGAATGGTTCTAGGGCATTAATACGTGGCTTTGAAGTTTATTTTGTCTGTTATTCTAAATGTAGAGAATGGAGAGCATTGTCCAAAATATCAAGTGGACAGTGTTACCAGCAGGGTTTCAAAGTGTATGTAAAATTTGGTGCAATTAGGAGAAACGGTGTAGATTTGTGCCAAAGGTCCTAAATGCAGGGAATGGAGTGATCTGTCCGAAATTGCATGCAGACGGTGTTACTCGCAGGGCTCCAAAGGGTAAGTATACACATTTTGGTTCAGATCGGTGAAAAGGTGAAGATTTGTGCCAAAGGGCCTAAATGCAGGGAATGGACTGGTCTGTCATAAATTTCACGTAGACAGTGTTACCATCAGGGTTCCAAAGGGTAAGTATACACAAATTTTTGTTCAGATCGGTGAAACGGTGTACGTATCACTAACCATAACACCAGCGCATGCGGATAGAGCTGTTCGGGAGCGCTTGTTCTACCGACTTACTGAACAAAAATCAATCTTTAAGGTTACCTGAGAGGTGTAGCCGAATACTACATAGCCTAAACTATTCCTCTTGAATCTGGCTATCATATAAAAAAAGATTTTTTCGAATCGGACTGGTAGTTCCAGAGATTAAAGACACAAATGCACAGACAAACTCTTCAGCTTTATTTGATTATTATTAAGGATCGTTTCAACCTCCTATGGGTTACGATTACACAACTGCCTTGACTGTTGATGTTCTTTCCTGTTACGCCAATACTCTTTCATTCGTTGGCTCACTCTTGCTCGTTCCTCGACCGAGAACACCCTTCCAGTTCTCTTGGGTTTCTCTACGGACAGATCTGTCACCTCCGCAATTCTCCTTCTGAACACTTTTCTGTTGGCAATATCTCCCTCCTTAATGCCACATTTTTTAAGTTCCTGATAAACTTCTTTAAACCATGGAACTTGAGTATTTCTCCTTTCCTGAAAGATGAGGATTTTATTTGCTAGGCGTTCCGATCCCATTCTTCTCAAGTGTCCATAGAAAGTTAGTCGTCTTTTCCTCATAGGTGTTGAAATATTCTCGTATTTTTCATATAGATCTTGATTTGATCTCAAACGGAAGGTAAACTCATTTGTTGCTGCTTTCGTGGGTCCCAGAATTTTCCTCAGAAATTTACGTTCTTTCTTTTCTATTTCTGTGATTCCCTTTCTGGCAATTGTCTCCGCTGCATAAAGGCATTCAGGTTTCACCACGGTGTTATAGTGTCTGAGTTTGGCTTCAGAGGTTAGGGATTTGGACTTAAGTTTCCTGACATAATCTGAATGCAATCTCCATCTTCTGCGCTCTCTCTTCAATAGCTGACTTCTCGTCGTTGTTAGGAGTCAGAATCTCCCCTAGATACTTGAATTTGTGGACTCTTCTTATGTCACCATATTTGGTTTTCATTATCCATGTTGGTTCTTTATTATATTAGCATAGACAAATAATAAACAAAGCCATACCCAGTGCGCTGGGCCGATAACTTTCCTTCACATTGGACAAGTTTCCGGTTTATAGACGTTCTGCTTTGAGTAAGTCTTACTGTATTCGTTACCAGCTTTCTGTACCCATCGTTGAAGAGTTTGTGATATAAGGCTAAAAATTAAGGGGAATGAAAGGGTTATCAGCCCCTAAAGGTTTGGGTGATAGTGAAAATGTGAATGAAATGAAACTACAGGGTCTTTCATATAAAGTAAGAACGGCAAGCGGCAGTTTTGTTGTTCGATACTGTGGTGCCCTTGGCCGAGCTTGTGGCGCGCTATGGCCCCCTGCTCTAGTATTGAAAGCGCGCGCATAGTACATACGAGCGAGGGCTGTTTCGTTTTCAAGTTCTGATGGACTGTATACAAATAGCAGATTGACATACCAAACTGATTTTACTGCTAAAGGTTTGCTTGTTTTATTCGTATGTCTCAACATAATCGCCAAAACGATTGAAACATTTGTCGTATCGTTAAACCAGCTTTCAAATGCCCTCGGCAAAATATTCTGCTGCCACTGAGGTGGGTAAGTCTGGACAGTCTCCTGAAGTTTTTCTCTTATCGACGAGACGTTGCCGCCCAACCATACCTTCAATTCTCGAAAAAGGTGAAAATAATTCAGTGCTGGTTTGGATTAAACGGCAGATGGTCCAAAACTTCACACTTGAATTCTTTGTAAAAGTCTATCGTAACGTTGGTGGTGAATGATTTTCACCATTTTCGAGAATTGAAGGTATGGTTGGGCGGCAACGCCTCGCCAAAAAGGACAAACTTCAGGAGACTGTCCAGACTTACCCACCTCAGTGGCGGCAGAATATTTTGCCGAGTGCATTTGAAAGCTGGTTTAATGATACGACAAATGTTTCAATCGTTTTGGCGATTATGTTAAGACATAAGAATAAAACAAGCAAACATTTAGTAGTAAAATAAGTTTGGTATGTCAATCTGTTATTTTTATACAGTCCATCGGAACTTGAAAACAAATATAAAAAAATAAAAAGCTCTCGTATGTACAGAGAGATTAGTTTGGAAGTATCGGAGACCCTCGCTTGCCCGCTCGCCCGTGGTGCGAGCCTGTCTCCCGCCACGCACTTTGCCGTGATACGGCACTGAGTCATTGAGTATAGGAATGTGTACTTACCTAGTTCACAGCTGGTGCTCAAAATGTTCGCCATTCACTGCTACACATCGCTGGCAACTTTTTATGAAACTGGCATTTACTCTCTGAAGTTCCTCAGCACCGATTGACTGTATTTCAGCTGTAATATAGTCTTTAAGCTCATTTATAATGGAGGGTTTCTCGCATACACTCTATTTTTAAGCGTCCCCCACAAATAAAAGCCACATGGTGATAAGTCTGGGCTTCGCGGGGGCCACACGTTCCGACTTATAATCCTCGTACCAAAAATGCGACGCAATTCTGTCATGGATGCTTCGTCATTGTGAGCAGTGGCAGAATTTTGTTGAAAATAAGTTGACAATCGCTCTCCGTAAGTCAGTTCGTCAAGAAATTGGTCAAGGATCACACTGAAGTACAAATTTAAGTACAAATTCCTATACTCAATGACTCAGTGCAGCGCGAGCGCCGCATAACGGCAAAGTGCCTGGCGGGAGACAGGCTCGCGCCGCGGGCGAACGGGCTAGCGAGGGTCTCCGAGACAGATAAACTAATCTCTCTGTACTATGCGCGCGCTTTCAATAGTACAGCAGGGGGCCATGGCGCGCCAGAAGCTCGGGCAAGGCCATCGCAGTACCGAATAACAAAACTGCCGTTTTTACTTTATATGAAAGACCCTGTGTAGCAGGAGCTATCAACTAAAACTAACTACACACTTATATACTAGAAGAGGAATTGGAAAACAAAAACAAGTTGTTCCGTGAAGAACTATACAGCCTATTTTCATATATCCTACTTATGTTAATTGCCTCTATCAACATACAAAATGGATGGTCGCCATGTTGGATTTTATATATGTAGGTCCTAGAGTTATGTATTGTTACATGAAGATTATTGTGTTCGTGGACCATTCAAACTTCAATCGCATGATTAGGACACAAGAAGTAACAAGGAGATTTTAATATTTCGCTCAGCTGCCTTCTTGTGGTTATGGAAACAATTGAAATAAATTAGATGCCAGTGGATTAACATTCGTATATTTACTGAACCAAGTTTCACTGCACTCGGATGTTTAAATTGCGTGAAACGTTCATGGGATGGGAATATTTATATTTCGCGTCGCCGCCATGTTGGATTTGTGATCACCAGGTTATTTAAAGTCCTATAGGTGAACTTAAGTTCATAGCCCCTAAGAACATAAAAAAATCAGTTTGAGTGCTATAATAGATTCGTTGATATTCAGAGCCGTCTAAATATTTCCGATGGTCGCCATGTTGGATTGTTAAATGTATAGACCATAGAATCATGTACCATTAAAGGAAAATTATTGCGTAGGTTCATTATTCAAACTTTCACATCGATCGCATGATTACGACACAAGGATTAAAACTTAATTTTAAAATTCGCAAAGGCGCCATCTTGAGGTTATGTAAACAATTGAACTAAATTAGATACCAGTGTATTACAATGTGTATAAACTTTTCCTGTACCAGATTTCATTGCGTTTGGAACATTAAATCGCGAGAAAGGTCTATTTAAAATTTTCAAGTTCGCTTGGCCGCCATGTTCGTTTTGTAGTTAACCGGTTTTTGAAAGTCTTATAGATGAATTTCCAGTAGTGTCCTTTATCTCCATACAAAATTTCAGGGTGATACCGCTAATAGTTTCAGATATATAGAATGCCGGTGAAATATTTCGCACATCCGCCATCTTGTGGTTATGTAAACAATTGAACCAAGTTAGATGTCGGTGCATTACAATGTGTATAAAAATTTGATGTACCAAGTTTTATTGCGTTTGGTTGGTTAAATCGCGAGAAATGTCTATTTAAAAGTCGCAAATTCGCGTGGCCGCCATGCTGGTTTTGTAGTTACCAGTTTTTCAAACGTCACATAGGTAAACTTCCAGTAGTTCCCTTTATCACCGTAAAAATTCCAGGGTGATATCGGAAATAGTTTCGGAGATATTGAATGCTGGTGAAATATTTTGCACAGCCGCCATGTTGGATTGGTGAGACGTAACAAAATTTGAAGGGCACGGCCGGGGTCGTCCGGAATAGTGCTATGAACTTACTGAGTTTCATTAAAATCGCTCCAGCCGTTTAGATGTTATTAGACACACACACACACACACACACACACACACACACACACACACACACACACACACACACACACACACACACACACACACACACACGGGCAAAAGGTGATCTCATAAGCTTATTTTTTCAAAATTGAAAATAGGCTAAAAATTAGAAATAGGGAAAAATGAAGATGCAGGAGGAAAGGAAATGCCCTCAACCCTCGCAGAATGAGAATTAAGGGACTTGGAATGAAGGAGAGCTAGGAAAGGCAGATAGGAAAAGTAAAGAGGAGAGGGACCGCCCCAATGGCAATGGAAGGAGGAGAAAAAACGCACTCAGCTCAGGAAACCCTCGGGGTCGCCAACTCCGGACTCACTAGACGTGAGCCCTTGAGGGTGTAGGACAATTTAGGGTGCACCATCAGTGGAGGGGAAACAAACACCCTGCCTCCTTTAGGGCGTTGAGCAGAAGGCAGGGGTACAATGAAATCAAAAGTTCTCGAACGAGAAACTGAGTATTGTCCGTTGAGCCATTATAATTAACACTAAAAGTGATAAAAACAATTGTTCATTATAATGGTTCAACGGACAATACTCAGTTTCTCTTTCGAGAACTTTTGATTGTATTCAATGCCAAAGCAAAGTTTATTGTTTTTGGAAGTGGAGTTTTTGACTCCGGTGGTGCACTGGCATGCTCGTGACGTGGCCACATATGTGGCGAGGCGTCTTGCATGACCTTCTTAGGGTGTACCTGCTACACGTCTTAGTAGGTGTGCCTTTACCAACTGAAGAGCCCAATTGGCACGCTGTGGCGAAACGCTAATAATGTGTTGAGGTATGCTGGACATTTTATCACTTTTAGTGTTAAATACAATGAAAAGAAAACAAGACTCCTCGAATAGTGAAGGATCAGGAAAGATGAGACGAGGGCCAATTAAGGCGGTAAAGTGGAGGACTCCCAAGGCCCCGGATACCCTAATACCGTCGGGGTCGGAAAAGTACAAGAGTTGACCAAGGGAAGTCGAGAGGAAAGGTAACAGAGAGGAGCCCTGGACAAGTAAATGGAAGCAATGCCCGACCCGTGGTCGCCAACCTACGTCCCACTAGATGAGAGCTCCTGGCAGGACCGATAGAATAGAATGTAGCCAAGAGCTAAAATGGCGCCTGGTTTTACCTAGTATCTAGTGAGCCCCCGGAGGGCGAGCGACGCGCCTCCCCTTCATACGCATGCTCCCAGCGTCCACACGCGCTACACAGGAAGTTCTCGGTAAACTGTCTTGATACAGCTGAGATTAAAACAAGGCAAGCTGTGTTGTGATCCACTGTGGAACTTTCCCACGCGGCACTACTGGAAGCCTTTACCAGGCTTGGGGGGGGGGTCACAGAATCGAAATTGTTAAGGAAAATGTTATCACTAACAACGCAATCACAAAATAACCAAACATACAAAACCAGACCAATTTTTTTGCAAGCTACATGGATAGAAATTTGACGCGTTTTGCGCACCAAAAATATTCGTACAAATTGCAACGGTGTGTTTTCCGACTTTTACATCGAGCTTGGAGAAAAGTATCAAGGTACGTTACAGTTTCGGCAAGTCCAGTTGGTACCGACAAAGGGAGAAAGTCACAGCTTAAATTGCCAACCAAGCTTGCAGTTCGGACGTCGGCAAAATTTTTGGTGCGAATAAAGCCCCAAATTCCTATCCGTGCATTGCTGCACATTCATCGTGACATCACTCTAGACATCGATTCGGTAATCACAAGGTTTGCTAAACAAAATATACGAGTTGATTTTGTTATATAAATAATCGTTTTTATATAACAGGTATGAAGTTGTAAATATGTACAGTTGTAACAGAACATAATAATTGCAATAAAGTTATTTTCAGTATTGAATAAAATGAAAGAAACGTTTTTCAGTTAAAATTTGTTAAGTTTTATTTGTCTGGTTATTGTGTATTCTTTCTCTGAGTTTGCAAAAAAAATTGGCCTCCGTTTGGGGGGTCATGACCTCCGTGACCCCCACCCCCCACCCTTGAATCAGCGCCTGGCCTTTACTGATATTAACTTGAACATATTCATGTCAGCCAACGTCAGGGAAACAATCTGAGAAATTCTACCCTAGCTGCTTGAATTATAACTCAGCAATTTTTCTAGGTTCGTGCCGTGTCTTGTGTGGGGTTTCGCCTAGGACACCAAGCTGGCTCATCAGCGGGCTCTTGGTGTCCCCGCCCAGACCTCCACAGGAGTAGCGAACTGCGCGCTACCTCTCTTTTATCATTTTAAATGATCTTGTGGACTTAGTCGTTACACTAGGGACTGGCGTTACGTTACAGTGACGGGACGAAATGTACCCAGATGCACTGAGGTGTGTGACGTCATAGTACCGCTTGGTGCATGTGTTCCCCGACAATCTCTACTTTGTTAGTATAAGACAAAAATCCCCGATTCTTGGATGTCACGGGTAATCTCGAGAACCACTGGATGGATTTTGATGGGGTTTTCACCATTCTGTAAAGGATGTCTCGAGGAAAGATTCTGTAGAAAATAATTTACGTATGATCAAAGGAAGCCAAGCAGTAACGATTTCAGTGAAAAAGTCGAAAACAAACTTGGCGTCCGTGCGCTTCTTAAGCTTACGCTGGACAAACCGTTAAAAATATCAATATACTATGAGCGTAAGAATTGGTCAGCATGAAAAGTTCTACAAAAAAGTCCGTGAGAGCATATCTCTATCTTCAATACATCGCCCACTGTAAGTGTTTTAGACTGGATGGAAGGGGCAAGTCCCCGAGTGCTTGACCTTGCTGTGCCCTTGGTTTGCACTTGCCGTTCGCGAGTAATTTGTAACAAGATAAGCAAGATAAGTATTATGCAGATAGTTTTCTAACATGTCGAGAGTCTTTGGCATCGAGCGAAGTGAGAATCCTCCAGCCTTTCTAGCATTTTTCAGCATTTGTAGCATTTAAAATGATACAAAGTCTAGTCTTTCAGACTGACTGTCGCTTTTTTATGAAGCGCATCTGCGCCCCTTTACTGCGAGAACTAATAGCTCAAGCAGCCATAACCTCGCTATGAAGGCTTTCAAAAAGATCGTGTATTGGCTTTCACAGCAATTATTCCAGGTTTGTGCCGTGAAAGCCAATACACGATCTTTTATAGAAAATGATAGGAAAATGAAATTGGTTTTGGCCCACGGATTTTACTGGAATAATCAAACTGAAAAGTTAAGAGACTCCTGCTTTAGACAATGAACAGTACGAACTTTCTACAACGGCGTGGGTTTTTTTCCTTCCCCATATGCGGAAGTTGTGTCTGTTCAACCTCCCGGAAAGTTGCAACGTAGCCTCGTCAGAAAAACAGAGCATATGAAGCAATGCCTCATTTTGGTGATTTTTCTGCAGAACTGGTTCCGCAAATAGGTTACCATCCGTCGCGGTTTGACATCAGGTTTCATTTTCTGACGAAGCTGTTACGTTTGCAAAAACCGCTTTAATGTTGAAAACATGTGGTTGGTTGGTTAGTTGCTCAGTTTAGGGGCTGCGGCAACGCGGTCATGTAGCCCCGTGTACTTTGGGTGTGTGAAGAAACTGTCTGATAACCGGTGTTACAAGGCCGGACGTTTGTTTTAGACGATTGCCCTTGAACTTGAAGCCTGCGGGTGAGCCTACACACACTCACTCCCTCACCCTATCGCTCCACACTCGTCACCAACGATCTGATGTAATGGAATTCCAGACTTGAGCAGACAGTACAGTCCACGACGAAGTATTATGTGACGCGGAAGTTCACGTTACGTTGTTACGAACAGAACGTCATTATATTTGCCAATAACTGTACTTCAGCAGTAGTGTGAAACAGCTTTGTCAATCATCGGACTCCTTGGGGCAGCTGATAACAACACAGGTACTGTAGTAACTCGCCTCCAGGCTTCCATTAAGATTTTTCACTCGTCTAAAACAAACGTCCGGCCTTTAATTGTGATGGCTGTAATAGTGTAATTCAGGCAAGAACTTGAGACGATCAATTTACAAGTAGGATTGCTATCAAATGCTACCGTCAACGACACCTATTTGTGAACTTGGTTACTACAAGATGCCATCGCAACCAGCACCTGGCGGTGAACGTTGGAACTAATTTTGATTCCCATAATTCTATAATTAGTGAAAGGTTTTTTTAACATGCCATAAATCTGTGACATGCGACCGCCGGCTTTACATCCCCTCCGAAGGAAGGCATACTGAGGGATTTTTAACGCTCTTAGAAAATCCGACGACTTTGACTGAGTTTGAACCCGCGATCTTGGGCATAGAAGCTCAGCATGCTACCAACTACGCCACCGGAGGCACTTTGTAAAGCATTTCTTAACAGACAAAGCAGCAAAACCCTAAAATAAAGCAATAGCCTCAATTATCGAAGGGCTAAAGGGCCCAGATAGGTTTCAAATGTAAGTCTTGGAGAACTCTATCAAAGTAGAAAACAAGTAGTTCCTTGATGAACTATACAGCCTATTTTCATATATCCTACTCATGTTAATTGCTTCTATCAAGATACAAAATTTCAGTTTGAAGGTTGCGATAGATTCGTAGATATTGAGAACCGTCTAAATATATCAGATGGTCGCCAGGTTGGATTTTTATTTATGTACTATTACATTAAGATTGTTGTGTACGTGTGGTATCCAAACTTCAATCGCATGATTAGAACACAAGAAGTAACAAGGAGATTTTAAAATTTCGCACAGCTACCATCTTGTGGTTATGGAAACAATTGAAATAAATTAGATGCCAGTTGATTAACATTCATATAAGGATTTACTGTAAGAAGTTCCACTGCACTCGGATGGTTAAATCGCATGAAACGTCCATTAAAATATTTATACCCCGCGTCGCCGCCATGTTGGATTTGTGCTCACCAGGTTACTGAAAGTCCTATAGGTGAACTTATGTTCATAGGCCCTATGACCATAAGAATTTTCATTTTAATTGCTGTAAAAGATTCGTAGATATTGAGAACCGTCTAAATATTTCGGATGCTCGCCATTTTGTATTGTTATATGTATAGGCCATAGAGTTATGAACCATTAACGGAAAATTATTGCGTAGGTTCATTATTCAAACTTTCACTTCGATCGCATGATTACGACCCAAGAAATAAAAACTTTATTTTAACATTTGCACGGCCGCCATCTTGAGGTTATGTAAACAATTAAACTAAATTAGATACCAGTGCAATACAATGTGTATAAACATTTCCTATACCAGATTTCATTGCGTTTGGAACATTAAATCGCGTGACAGGTCTATTTAAAATTTTCAAATTCGCTTGGCCGCCATGTTCGTTTTGTAGTTAATCGGTTTTTGAAAGTCTCATAGATGAACTTCCAGTAGTGCCTTTCATCTCTGTACAAAATTTCAGGATGATACCGTTAATAGTTTCAGAGATATAGAATGCAGGTGAAATATTTCGCACAGCCGCCATCTTGAGTTTATGTAAACAATTGAACGAAGTTAGATGTCGGTTTATTACAATGTGTATAAACAAATACTGTACCAAGTTTCATTGCGTTTGGTTGGTTAAATCGCGAGAAACGTCTATTTAAAAGTCGCAAATTCGCGTGGCCGCCATGTTGGTTTTGTAGGTACCAGTTTTCCAAAAGTTACATAGGTGAACTTCTAGTAGTTCCCTTTATCACCTTAAAAAAATCCAGGGTGATATCGGTAATAGTTTCGGAAACATTGAATGCTGGTGAAATATTTCGCACAGCTGCCATGATGGATTGGTGAGACGTAACAAAATTTGAAGGGCACGGTCGGGGTTGTCCGGAATAGTGCTATGAACTTACCGAGTTTCATTGAAATCGCTCCAGCCGTTTAGAAGTTATTAGGCACACACACACACACACGGACAAAAGGTGATCTCATAAGCCTATTTTTTTCATAATTGAAAATAGGCTAAAAATACAAATTTCGAAAATTACTTCCGGTCTAAAATCCCTTGTTTCTTTACTCGTTTTCTTGCAGAATTTTTTTTTTTACATATTTCTTTCTTTAATGTGTTCCTCGGGAGATTTTTATTTTTTTTGTAAAACCTTCACACCGGAAAATTATTATATGGGATTAAGTGTAACTCTGCATTGACTCACGCTAGCTCTCGTAGTGGTCCCGTCACCGTAACGTAACGCCAGACCCCAGCGTAACGACGAAGTCGACAAGATCATTTAAAATGATAAAAACTGTTTGAATCTCATTGTGTTTATGGGTTTTGTGTAACGGAGTAGCAGCTAGAGCTGACTGAGCTACAATGTAACAATGAATTGAAGCAACTATTCCTCAACGTTTCGAAAATTGAGTTCTACAAGGCTCTACCAAAATCAAGCTTCCCAAATTTGAAATCTCAGGCACATAAAATAACTGCCATGTTCGAATCTTACTATAATATATATTTGAACAGGTACATTCTACAATGAAGCTTTACAAAAAATAGCGTCAGAAATAGATTGACAGATTTAGCTGCGCTACTAAGAATCAGCTCATCCTAGTTTCAACCAGATTATGAAACAAGATGTTCAGTAAGGAACATATAGCCTACTTTCTCCTAAATGCAAGGGTATTGTTATAACTCTTTGTTCTTTTCAAGGAGTATAATTGAATGTTGGTTGTAGTAGCTTGTTGAAATACAACGTGTTATACGGATATTAAACATGAATATGAGGTGCCCTTTGCTAGTGCTACCTCTGTACAAAATGTCATTCAATTCGGTTTCACCGTGTTTGAATAGATAGGGGGAATGGATTTGCACACATACATGGCCATCATCCGCAAATTATTGGGCAGGTGACTTTGTGGTTCGGTCAGAAGATTCTTCGTACATAAACGTATAACGTTGCAAAATTTGGTAGAGATTAGATGCTTAGGTTGGTCGTAATTTGATTTAAGCTTTTAACATTTGGGTGGCCGCCATTACGTTTCCGTCAAGATGGCGGCGATATAAAACATGACACTAAGGAGCCCTTTGCTAGTGCTACTTCTGTACCAAATTTCGTGCAAATTCTGTTTCACCGTGTTTCAATAGATAGGGGGAATCGATTTGCACACATACATGGCCGCCGTCCGCAAATTATTGGGCTGATTACCTTGTAGTTCGGTCAAAAGATTCTTCGTACATAAAGGTATAACGTTGCAAAAATTGGTAGAGATCAGATGATTAGGTTGGTCATAATTTGATTTAAGCTTTTAACATTTGGGTGGCCGCCATTACGTTTCCGTCAGGATGGCGGCGATATAAAACATGACACTGAGGTGCTCTTTCCTAGTGCTACCTCTGTACCAAATTTCGTCCAATTCGGTTTCACCGTGTTCGAATTGATAGGGGGACAGACATTCAGAGTACAGACACTCACACACACACACACACACACACACACACACAGACAGACACACAATTTTTCGCCCTGTGTTGATCTCATAAGTTTACTTTCATTTTTTTTGCAAAAATCGAAAGTACTAAAACTTTTAGAAGCACAGTCACAGTTTCACTTGTCTCTTACTCCTTCCTCTTCTAACAAATAATGAAGGTGTGTTCTTTTTACCTAAGTTTTCTACCATTGTAGCTAATTAGTTTTGTTTGATTTAAAATTCAGAAAAAAAAAAAACTTTTACAATGTACCGATAAACATAATTATGTAGGTTTGCATCTGGCCCTACTCCTAAATTGTTTGCCCTCAAGAAACGCTGTTCATGGAAGGTCTAGTCTATGACATTAAAGGGTGTCTTCAACATTCAGTTGTCTGTCTGAAGAACTACAACCGTGGATTATTGAGTTTCTCTAATTTATTGTAGAAACATCCCACAAATAATTATCAAGATTGTCTATTTTTGTGTTCTATTATAGGCCAATATCAAAATGATCAAAGCTTTTTATCTGAACATTTTGAATTAGCGCCTAATTTCCCCTGTATGTTTAATTTAAAGAAACATCTCCATCTGGCTGAACTTTCAAGGTCATTCATTCATGAAGAGGTTCAATGAAAAATTGACGCATGACAGTAGATGTAGATCCTATATGAGCGATACAAGTATCTCGTGACATGTGTCAGGCAGGACGAACTGGCTGCTATTTTTATCAAGTCTCGCGGTATAACACAGTACTTGGCAATGCGTCAGACACTTCTCCTTGTCGCCAGAGTTCTAACATGTCGTATACCAAGTCGTGCCGCACCGACTTCACGGGATATGGACGTAACTCAAATACGTTTCAAGATAATTTCTCAATATTCGGCTGTGGCCCTTAATTCAGGCACCATCCTAGCATTCTCCTTGAGAAGTGGGGAATATCACTTCTAGGACAGCTGAAGTAGGAAAAACATCTTCTTCTTCCTCTCCTCCTCAGTTCTGCCTCACTAATTCACGAGGAGGACTGAGGAACTGGGAAGGAAGTGGAGTCATGAAAGACAGATTTGAAAGTGTGGATTAAACCGAACATTATCTCCTGACTGTTATAAATGCATCTCGCATGTATTAACCAATAATACACAGAATCATTTTTACTGGAACACAACACTTTTATTAATTACCAGCATTGGTACAATACAACGGTCTCAACATAAAGAAGAAGCAACATGAAAACAAGTGAACATAAACTAAAAGGTAGCTACCAACTTAACTTCTATAAACTGTACCGATGCAACACTGACACAAACTGTTGTATGCATTCCTCATTGCTAGACAGAATCCACGTGGACAATATAATGACAGTAACACTATTCCAAGGCTACCTGAAGCCAAGGAACGCGAGGGACAGCGTTGTCAACTTTCCACCGTAGCCACTGAGAGCAAGCAGCGAGACTGCAGATGTGCAACACTGGACACTTGACACTTGCGTGACACGCGAGCTGGCTGCCAAGGAGGAACTTTGGAGTCCACGTGGAGTGATAGAGGAAGTATTCTATTGGTCAACAGCCGTCAGCTATTGGTCAGTATCGAACACAGTATTTGAAATGACACGGACACGAAATAGAAAGGCATTTTTTATATCAACAACCACAACCATACAGACAGGCATTCAAACATCCTGAAAGAAAATTACCTCTTGCTTCCATTCATTCATTCTTTTAATCCCAAATGTTCAAGAAACATTAGAATAATTATTTACAGACAATTACGAACTATTTACACTGAACGGAAAACTCAAGACACAGAAATTGTGGCATAACAGAAATTACACATAAAAAGGCAAAATACACGAATGAAAAGATAAGAAGAAAACGTTCCGATACTGGGTAAAACAAAATACAAAAGTGACATCCGAAGATCTACAAAATAACGAAAGATTACATTACTTCACTCGCTAGTAGCCTACATATTCAATATGCAAATCAATCAACCAACAATCAATCTAAAACAAATAGAAATGAACACAATATACATTATTAGTACATTATGCAACGAGCCCATAATTGCAATAATTAAGACACGAGTATGTTTATAAAACGAGTGAAGCGAGTTTTATAATATCGATACGATTGTCTTAATTACCATTATAGGCGAGTTGCATACGACTGTTTATGTTCGACGATAATTAGAACTATTATTATTATTATTGATTTAAGCCCACTACGGAGCGCTTATGACTAGTTCTTCGATGCTCTTTTCCGTTCCCAATATCTCTTGAGCCCTGCTGATAATTTCTCCTTTCTCTCCTGCGAAAGGGGCTTCCGACATTTAGAGACTCTAGGTGGTGGGATCCAAGATTCTACCATAGCACAAAATTTGGAACGATCTTCTACATCAAGGTCAGCAATTCCAGCCGAATCCAAGTCCTTTAGTACTTCATTAAGCCACAGGCTTCCAGTCTTGTAGCTTTTAACCAAGGAGAAGATCTTCTTGGTAAGCCTGTTGCTGTTCATTCGTTGTAGGTGCCCATAGAACTTGAGCCTCCTACGTCGCATACTGGTATTGGCTGATTCTAACTGTCGATACAGGTCAGAATTGGATTTCAAACGGTAGGTTCCATCTGGGAGCAATCTCGGGCCATGGATTTTCCTGAGGATACGTCTTTCGGCTTTCTCCAGGTCATCCATGGTGCCTTTTCTGTTCATCAAGAGGGTCTCTGCGGCATACAGAAACTGTGGTCTGACAGCAGTTCTGTAGTGACAGATCTTAGCATTCCTCGAAATGCATTTCTTGTTGTACAAATTGCGGGATAGTTGGTATGCTGCGTTGAGTTTGGTACGCCTTGCTAAGATAGAGGTGCCATCTCTACCATTGGGGTGGACCCATTCACCAAGATAACGAAAGCGATTGACTCTTCCAATCGTTCCATGTATGGTCGTCAAAGGGGTGTTTCCGTAGTGCCGATTTTCAAAGTACTTGGTCTTATCGTAAGATATCTGTAATCCAGATTTCACCGCTATCTCGTGCAGGGCTTGGACAGCTATGCCAGCATCCTTAGAGTTGTTGGCCAAGATTGCAATGTCATCTGCGAAGGCAAGGCACCTGATCTCGATTCTTCGGGTTCCAGCTCCAATGGCAACTGGTTTGATTCCTAAATTCCTCAATGTGCATTCCCAGGTCTTGATGACTTTATCAAGCACCAGATTAAACAGAATGGGCGAGAGACCATCACCCTGTCGTACTCCGGTTTTGATCTTGAAACTCCGAGATAGTTCTCCTCTGAACAATTAGAACTATTTTATGTTCGAACATAAATATTCATAAATAGTCTATCTGTCGAGATTTCGCCAGTTTTATGTACGGAACAGAGCGCATGGGACGCATGGCATCCTGGAATACCTCACTATGACACTCGCAACGCAGTGAAATTTAAAATAGAAGGCCGTGGAAGTGAGCGCAGGTGCGATGCTATCCGTACCTAATTGGCCACACAACTGTTTCTTGAGCTCTGATTGGTGGGGGAAACTGTATCATAAGGAAACATAGTGTTATAATGACCCTCATTATGATACAGTTTTCTGACATATAATATTTACATTTCGACACCGTCGAACATAAAATATTTTACAGCCCACTTGAGATATTTTCTCATAACAGTTGACTAAGAGTCAAAGTGAATATCAATGAACTCTTGTTGAAAAAATATTCTTACTTGCTTCGAACTAAACCCACATACAACTTAACAGTTCTTCACCTGTAGACATTTGGTCCTATAACAAATAACTGTCACATCCTCCCCCAGGGATACAGTAAATTGTAGCCCAATAGGTCTGTGGCACTGCTGGTATTTCACCGATCTGCAGTAACAGCATTCCGTGGTTATATGAGCAATTCTATTGGACCTCCCTGCAGATCAGATCACATGTTACACATGGAAGTAGTTAGTACTTTCGCTGACGCACTCAAAAATCCGCAATATCTGGTTTGAGAATGGAGATGGTGTGGCAGATGGGATTTGCCGATAAAGTGCGCCCCCATTGATCTGACCCCTCTCTCTCCACGCTCGCACACCCCGTGCCTTTTGTCATATACATGCAACTACACAGAGGGGATGCTCAGTAACATGCAGGTCGACATATTCTCAGCACGTGCTAGCTTTAAAGCTCAAAGTCCGCGAGGAGGATGATATAATAGGAACTTTAACATTACCCATGAGTCAAGAGACCGATAGCTTTGTCACTGAACGTCCTGTGCACTGACACTGGTGAAAACCATTGGGATACCTTTGGTAAGATTGAATTTCTCCTTGACTGCACCAGCAATAATTTGGGGCTCCCTTGGGAGCATCAGTTCGGCGCCCCATGGTTTAAAATAACAGACAATATTTCTTGAAGGGAATTCTCTCCGTCAGGGTACTTAAGGGGAAATAGAATCACCTATCTTCACAATGTTAATTTATAGGTATATTTTCTTGGAAACCATGATAGCTACATAGCTCAAATTTTTACAGCGTATGAACACAGGCATTGTGCGTATACTGAAATGATAAGATTTTTTAATGGAAATAATGAGGGAGATATTTTTTTACCTAACATTTTTCAAAATCTCCTGACTTAGGTAAAAAAAAGAATTTAATATCTCTCGGTGGTCACGGTCCGGCAGACCCGATGACGTGAACTGGGCGTTTTCCTGTCCGGGTAGCCAGGGTCACTGTCTCGACTCGACGAATAGACTTTAGACTGGACGCTGAAAGGCAAAGCCATCTCAAATGAAAATGCGTGATTATGACCAGGCACTTCCAGGAACTAAGTTTTCGTTTTTATGCGTTGCTTCGGTATCGCTGCAATCGCAGTTTGGCGCATGCCATGAGTCAAGGGGGAAAAAATGACGCCATTTTAGATCGCTGTCTATTGTTTACACTTTATACATTCACCGGCATAAAAAGCGAAACACAGACAAAACTCAATGTTTGACCGTTTCAAAAAGGTATAAATTGAATTCCATGACTTTGCAGAGATATGGCAATGTGCCGTGATTTAATTAGCTCATTTGGGAAGTTTCATCACAATACTTGATAAACATTGTTTATCGTGACAACCACAATACCAATGTCACCGTTTCCCGCCTTCAGACAACAATAACCACACAAACAGCTGTGAATTCTCGTGAATTCTCGTATTTTTGTGAACATTACGGTTTGTCTACAACATTCGTAGGCTAATCATAGAGTGCAACATGTCGGAGGACAGTACAATCGATTCCAGATTTCTACATTTCCAAATTCGTGTTCGTGCACTGTTGTGATTGTCTTGATCAATAATGTTTATGAATTATTGTGCTAATTAGGGTAATTAACGTATGATACATTGCCATATTGTTGTGATGTCATAGTATTTGATTGATACAAGGTTTGGAACGGTCCAACATTGAGTTTAGTCTGAAATTCGTAGTGTTTCGCTTTCTTTGCCGGTGAGTGTAGTTAGAATGGCGAAGTTGATTGGACATTCCACCTCTTGTGAGATTAGTTCTGTCATTTCTGAATGCGAAGAATACTAAACCAGTCGAGTTATTGTCCTTAACCCTTCCTTCCATAACTAAGCTTGCTCTTCCTGCGTGTTTTAATATATGCCCTACCAACCTATCTCTTCTCTTCATGAGCATTCTCCAGAAACATCTCTCCTCTCCCACTCGTCTTAATACCTCATCATTTGTTACTTTATCTACCTACCCGATCTTCATCGCTCTCCTATAACCCCACATTTCAATTCTCCTCTTTGAATAGTCCAAGTTTCACTTCCATAGAGCGCCGCGCTCTAGACCAGGGGTTCCAAACCTGAGGGCGCGTCCCCCTAGGGGGGCGTGGGGCTTTATTAAGAGGGGTGTGGAGTGATTTCCGAATTAAGTTTTTTTAACTCGAATATTACAATTTTGTAAAATAAACATTTTCGAATCTCTCCAAGTGATTGTCGCGCCAAGTCAATCGTTCCAAAAGCACTGGTAATTGCCAACTGTCGGCACAAACCTCTGCGGAGCCGCGGGGTTGGAGGTGAAATAAGGAATTTGCTGTGTTGTAAGGAGCAAAATAATACCAATTTTATCGTCTCATTGGCATATCCTTGTGATTTCTCTGAAGCTTTGAACAGTTTTAACCTAAGACTCCAAGGCAAAAACTCCAATATTATGCTGGCTTGTGATGTCATCAGAGCTTTCCTGTAAAAAATACACTTTTGGAAAAGCCGGCTTGAGTTGAACAACTTCTCATCCTTTCACCGCCTTAATGAAATTTTGCCGGAAAATGAACGTCATCGTAATAAACTTACGGGTGCAAATTCAGTCACATTTGGATTCCCTGGCACAAGAATTCAATTTCTACTTTCCTGATATCTCGTCGGAAGATTGGTCCTGGATGTTAACAGGAAATTCATTTGCCATTGACATTGAAGCACTGCCAGCACAGCTTCAAAAAGAAGCCATAGATTTGAAGTATGAATCAAAGCTAGAAGATGACTCTAAAATATTAGGACTGGGTGACTTTTGGGTCAACTCTCTTGCAGTGTATCCTGTAATAGCCAAATTTTAATTGCGTGTCATTGTCCCATTTTCAACGACATATTTTTGCGAGTCAGGATTTTCAACGCTGAGTGTCATAGAGACAAATCAGCGCTGTCGGCTTGATGTTGCAAGTGATCTCCGCTGTGCTCTGTCAAATATCAAACCGAATCTTACCAAGAGAAAACAGTGTCAACCCTCTCACTGACATTTGTTGACTAATTTAAGGATTTGTTGTAAAATTGTGTTATTTGTATTGTGCTAAAATGTAGTATGTAATAGATAGGCTATTCCATTATGTAGTGCAGTGTTATTAGGTTAGGTCTATATCCTCCACGTCAATCGAAGAGGTTATAGAAGCGATGAGTAGTGGGGAGGGGGAGGGGGGAGGAGGGGGGCGCGACGAACTCCCTTATCTGAAAAGGGGGGCGTCAGCTGGCAAAGGCTTTCAAAAATGACTTCCTAATACCTAAATCCATACATATTCGATATCAACAGTTTCCTTTTATGCAGAAATGCTTTTCTTTCCTGAGTCAACCTACTTCTTATATCCTCTTTGCTTCGTTAGTTTGCTTCCTTCACTGCATATATTTTTTGGCTCTTATTAGCAAATGGAACTTACTTTTTGGACATACAACTTATTTATCTGGAAGGGGGATGAGTTTCCTTGTATCCTAGCTGTTAGAAGGCTGTTTGTCGACATCCCCAGACAGGACGTTGAGTTGAAGTGCGATCTTAGAGACGTGATCCGCCTATTGAGAACTCTGCCCCCCCCCCCCCCCCCCAGCGCTTCAGTCAATCTTCACCAGCACTTGTATGGTGTAAACAAGCTTTTGTTTCACTTGGTGCGTGCGTACTTCCGGTGCAGACCTCCCATCGCACGTGGACTACACGTGTTCCTTGTCTAATGAGAACATTGTTGTACCGGTCCAGTCAAAAGTCACCAATCTAATGTGGTTTATTAGAGCCTGGCAAATGAGCTCTAGTTCCGCTCGTTAGCGCAAGCTTATGCATGTCCGGTACGGTCTCCCGTAAACGATGATGAGAATTGTTGTTTTAAGGGGCCTAACATCTAGGTTATCGGCCCCTAATGGCCTGGGTGATAGCGAAAATGACAAAGAAATGGAAGCCAAAAAGGAGTGTTTTCCTAGCTCCGCATTTTGTGTGGAGCGCACTGCGCACTGTCGAACTCTCTCCGCACATCCTCAATGCACTGCGCGGTAGTGTTTTCCTAGCTCCGCATTTTGTGCGGAGCGCACTGCGCACTGCCGAACTGTCTCCGCACATCCTCAATGCACTGCGCGGTAGTGTTTTCCTAGCTCCGCATTTTGTGTGGAGCGCACTGCGCACTGCTGACCTCTCTGCGCACATCCTCAATGCACTGCGCGGTAGTGTTTTCCTAGCTCCGCATTTTGTGCGGAGCGCACTGCCCACTGCAACCTCTCTCCGCACATCCTCAATGCACTGCGCGGTAGGGTTTTCCTAGCTCCGCATTTTGTGCGGAGCGCACTGCCCACTGCAACCTCTCTCCGCACATCCTCAATGCACTGCGCGGTAGGGTTTTCCTAGCTCCGCATTTTGTGCGGAGCGCACTGCCCACTGCAACCTCTCTCCGCACATCCTCAATGCACTGCGCGGTAGGGTTTTCCTAGCTCCGCATTTTGTGCGGAGCGCACTGCGCACTGCAACTTCTCTCCGCACATCCTCAATGCACTGCCCACTGCGACTTCTCTCCGCACATCCTCAATGCACTGCCCACTGCGACTTCTCTCCGCACATCCTCAATGCACTACCCACTGCGGACTTCTCTCCGCACATCCTCAATGCACTGCCCACTGCGACTTCTCTCCGCACATCCTCAATGCGCTGCGCACTGCGGTTCTCTCTCCGCACATCCTCAATGCGCTGCGCACTGCGCACCTCTCTCCGCACATCCTCAATGCGCTGCGCACTGCCCACATCTCTCCGCACATCCTCAATGCACTGCGCACCTCTCTCCGCACATCCTCAATGCGCTGCGCACTGCGGTCCTCTCTCCGCACATCCTCAATGCGCTGCGCACTGCGCACGTCTCTCCGCACATCCTCAATGCACTGCGCACTGCGGACCTCTCTCCGCACATCCTCAATGCACTGCGCACCTCTCTCCGCACATCCTCAATGCACTGCGCACTGCGGTCCTCTCTCCGCACATCCTCAATGCACTGCGCACCTCTCTCCGCACATCCTCAGTAGGTAATAAAGAGCGGTTCTGGGACAGGGGCTAATGGGCAAAATGGCCGCCGCGCGCAACTGCCCTGTGTTATTCTTATAGAGAGGTCAGTCATAGCTGGGTCAGGGGCTAATGGGCAATATGACTGCCACGCCCTGAGACATTGCATGACGTCACAGAGAGAGGTTGACAGTGTAACGTTGCTAAATGGAATATTTATTATTATTATTATTATTATTATTATTATTATTATTATTATTATTAGGTAATCATGCATTGATCACGTACAATCAAGACCAGTCTTATATTGCCCCACTTTATAGTGTAGTGGCTAGCATTTTTAGCTGTTACTTTAGAGACCCGGGTTTGAGTCCTGGCTCTGTCAAGAAATGTAATTCTAGACTGAGAGTTGGAATAGTGTACACTCAAACTTGTGAGGCAAAAAAAATCAGAGCAGCTATGTTTAATTCATACCTCAGCCATTCTGCCAAACCGAACTGAACCTAACCTAACCTAACTTGAAAGTAAAAAGAAAAAAAAAACTGAGAGCAAAAAAATGTAATCAGAAAGTAACAGCAAATGTAAGAGCACATATAATAAACTTAGTTAAAACCTAACCTAACCTAAACTAACTTCACCTAACCTAACCTAACCCAACTTAACCTAACCTAACCTAACTTCAAAGTGCAAGCAAAAAAAGTAAGAACAAAAATTGTAATGAAAAAATTAAGAGCAAATGTAAGAACACAAATAATAAACTTAGTTATAACCTACCCTAACCTAACCTAACCTAACCTAACCAAGCATTTCCTCACCTAATTTCACCTAACCTAACTTCAAAGTAAATGCAAATATAAGAGCAAAAAATTACAGCAAAAAGTGACATCAAATAGTGTATGCAAGAAAGTAAGAGCAAATAAGAGAGCACAAATAATAAACTTAGTTATAACCTAACCAAACCTAACCTAACCCACAGAAACCTCATTTTAAAATTTTACATTTTACATTTTAACATTTTACATTTTAACATTATAGATTTTTGATTTTTTTCATTTTACTTTTTTAGATTTTACATTTTTGATTTTTTGTATTTCAGTTTTAGTTTTTTTTTAGATTTTACATTTTAAATTTAATATTTTTTGATTTTAGATTTAACAATTTCCATTTTCCGAAAAGAGTCACTTACCTAACCTCACCAAACCTAACTTTACCAAACCTAACTTAAGCTAATCCAAAGGGCTAATGCACATACACAAAGTATATAAGGACACATGCAACTCTCCTTATGCTAGTCTTATTGGCTACTGTACAACATGATCACTACCCCAACCGTCTTTTTTTTTCATTTTGTTGTTTACTCATTTGTCAATTTTCCAATTTCCCATTTTCAGTTTTTTTTAAATGTCAGTTTTAAGTTTTTTTAATTTCATAATATGGAAACATGGATTTTGCATTTTGTTGTTTACACATTTGTCAATTTTCCAATTTCCCATTTTCAGTTTTTTTAATGTCAATTTTAAGTTTTTAAATTTCATGATATGGAAACATGGATTTTTGCATTTTGTTGTTTACACATTTGTCAATTTACCAAATTCCCATTTACAGTTTTTAAAATTTTAGTTCAATGTTTTTTCTATTTTGTCAATATGGAAACATAGATTTTCCAATTTGTGTGTTTTACATGTTCATTTTGCATTAGGAGTGGAGAGAGGTGGGTAGTAATTAAAAATGTACAAGCAGTGTCCATACAATATTTTTTATTTTAAATACATGTACACTATTTACACTTAAATACATTTTTATATATAGTCTATTTTTTGTTATAAATTGTACAGTTGTTTTTATTTTTGTTTTCTATTTTATTTATTTTTGATTATGAATACTATTTTTTTTATTTGTATAGTGCCATGGTTTTATTTACTAAATAGTTTTGTTTTATGTATTTGCTAGTTGCAGGCAGAAGATTTTGATATTCATAACTTAACTCTTTAAGCATGGTCAATGATTGAGTAATGACCATAGGCATGTGTACCTATACCATTAGCATCAATCACTCTTTTATCATCACCAGGACACAAAGCAATTTTGTTTAGCCTTATAGATGATATGTCATGTTGTTTAGAAGCGATAATGTTCATGGGTATTCTTTTTACATTGTTTTTCATGACACAATCCTTATAATCTTGAAAGCTTATACAATTTTTGACAACACCTCTGCTAATACCTTTAATCTTTTTGATTTCTTTACCATTTATGTCTAAAGCATACATTTTAGCTCTAAGTCCAACAAATGCTTTTATAATTTGTCCACAAGCCTCGTCTTTAAATTTCCCCAACGTTTTCTTGTTTGATGTAGAGTAACATATGTGATTAGTAGGATAATCTGATGTGTCCAGGTGTTGTAGGAAATCCAACTTGTCTTGATATACATCTGGGGTGTTAACCAAATATATGAACGAGTCAGTATCCATATACATGAGTTTAAGATTGTCCATGCCATAATAAGGTAGCAGGACATCATAGTGGTGGGAATACATGAGAGTTTTTGAAATATCCAGTATACACATTCCAATATATATAGGCTTATTGAATACAATGTTACGTTTAGCCATGTGGAAAGCAGCTAGGTTAGGGCCATAAATTGTTCTGTCGATAAATGTCGGCTTTGCTATTAGCTTTTCTGCCTTTTTGCTGTCAGTCACAAGACGTATGTCTATTCTTTTACGGATATTTTCCATTGTTTTCCCAAAAATGGCATTGTTGAATAATTTGTACAGATTTTTCTCAAAATCATTTTTGGCTTGTTTTCGAAGGTTGTTATTAAAATCAACGTATGCCTTTAACCAAGGTCTTTGTTTAAACTTTAACACACGATGAATTTTTATCAATTTTATTCCATGATCTAAAGCCTGTTTTAATGCCATGTAGTGAACAACATATCGCCTTCGATTTCCAAGATGAGGAATTAGTTTTTTCAGAGACGAATCCTTAGGTTGTGTACACTCTGGTAGGAAAGGTAAATCGTTGTGTAGATCATGAAGGTCAGATGGGTAATCAACATCAACGTCTAGAATGTATCCCACAGGATCGTCTTTCTTTAGTTTTTCTAGATCAACAGTATCTGGAGAAACCCACTGAAATCCACCATAAGGAAGGGAGTGGCACATAGCCCACCCGTATTGGTTGTTGGCATCATCATAGGTAATAAACTGCGATGGTTTCTCAGAATCATAGGTTTCCATGTATTTATTGTTAGCTTCAGCATACCGATGAGACACTTGGCATATGCCTCCACGTATTCCAGACTCGATTAGAAGAATCTGATCGTAATCCTGTAGCAATTCCAGTTCAATTCCTGTGTAAAGGAGCATTGCCTCAAAACTTAAACCAGGCGAAGTAAAAAAGTGTGCAGCATCCACTCGGTGTGTTTCTAGTGTTTTGTTTCTAAACGTTTCAAAGCTGTCTGCTAGAAGGAGTACATCTGAAGTTAGGTAGAGGTCACAATATTCCCCTAGAGTTTTAATGTTGAACTGATTCCACACATTTTTGGCATGTTCATAGTCTTCTTGACTAACATCTTCTTGACTTAATTTCTTAAAGAATGCCTCTTTTGGAGGTAAACACGTTTCACTTAACTTTTCCCAAGAGTCAATGTAGTCATAACAAAATACCCCTTTACGAGTCATGAGCATTGCATTTTCTTTTCCAAAGTACTTGTCTGTTTCAGGGTATGATGTTAAGTTGGAAACTAAGTTTTCCAAACTACTCGGCATTAACCGAAACGTGTCCACAAATCTAAGCTTAACATTTCCTACATATTTGGTAAAGGAAATGTACTTTTCTTTGGAGTTAGCGATAACATCCACTCTCTCAGTAGTACATCCCAATTGCTTTACAATGAAATTTGCGTCGTAGCCACTCATATTATGTAGAAACACAGGAACGGGGTTACGTGTTTTACACCTCAAATTACAGTTATTGTGAGCACTTCCACGGTATTCCCCTGTAATATGGCAGTGGTCTCGAACTTTCCAGTCCTGTTGGGTAAATGGTTTTTGACACAAATAACAGGTTTCAGAACATTGGAACTCTACTTCTTGATCCTCAGTTAAAGCCTTCGGAACATTTAAGCTGTAAAGGCGATCGATTTCATTAGCTATTGAAATCAAACAGTCCATAAACTTTTCTGCAGCGTCAGGTCCACGATAAATAAGAGGTCGGCTTGGAAGGTTTGTCTTTATGTGTTCCACAGCAGGTGAGAGTTTAACGTATATACCAAAGCTCATAGGAACATGACTCTGGTATGGCACTGTATAACTTGCTTCAGGATTGGGTAGACATGTTTGATAGGGTAACAGTATACTTTCAAAATCAGCATAGATAACGTAAGGTATTCTCAGCATTTTTTCCACGTTTAAAAATTTAACAATGGAGTTTTTAATAGGCATTTCAACCCTAGCAATGTCATGCTGGACACACAAAGCTCTATGTTCTTTCAATTTTTCCATTCCTTGTTGTCCATATCGATTATCAAAGTGTGTAAAACACCGTTTACACGTATATATCTTATGTTCATAGCGGGTAATCTGATGTCTTACTAGTTTATCAAAATCTTTGATAAAGACGTAGTGGTTCTGAGCGGATGATGAACTTAACAGGAGGAGGTCGCGATGGTCTTGCAGCTCTTGATCCACAATCTTTAGAGGAAACACTTTGTTGTCTTTTTCCAGTCCAAATACATTAATGGATATATCGTTGGCTTTTTCAAATTTGGGAATGTCAGCTAGTAATGTAGGAAATGATATTACAGAAAAATCATACTTGTTGTCCAGGTCCTTGTATTTACTAACGCGTTCAGCTTTCGTTTTAACCAGTTTTGCTAAAATGGCATACATAAAACACTTTTCATCCTTTAAGTTTTGAGGATTAATGCAGGCTTTTCTTGCTTGTATAGCTGCTGGTAATGGAATATATGTGCTGCCACGCAAGGGATTATACTTATTTATTTTCAATCGTACTCCTTCCACTGCTAACAAAGCCCAATTACTACCTTTTAGCTCAGATTCCTCCATTTCCGTAGTTAACTTTGTAAATTGTGTTTCCAAGAAACTACTTAAGTCCGTTTCCAAAAATAGGGCCTGATTTCGTGTTTTAAAAGCACGATCTGTAATTTCATTGGTAGATGTATGAATGAATCTACATTCAGCCACAAGATTAACTTTTATCGACTTGTGCATTGCTAGTTCTTTCTGCATAGCTTGTATTATTTGCTGTTTGGACTCTTTAAGGTATGAATTTAAATCCTTGCACGTATCGCAACGAATGAAATAGGATTTAAGTCGACCTTCAAAAGATGTCTCATATTCAATAAGTCCATTTTTGTCAGGGACCAATGACAGTAGGTAATGTTTTGTAGGCTCTGCTTTTTGTCTTTTAGCTGCCGACACAACATTACAACATTCTTCATGACGACGTCCGTTGTAGGCATTGTTGAATGTACAGCCACACGTTTTACACTCATGAAATTCCCCACACGAAACTTCATGACGCTTCCTATGATAGTCCCGAAGAAAAGTCTTTCCACACTCTTTACACATATAGCTAGGAATGGGTTCTTCCATCACGAATGTTGATTTCTGCAAACAGCTGCTTACTGCGTATCACAAGGCTAGAGGTTGGTCGGAGAGACGGTCTTTCACGATGTGAACACCATGAGAGGTAGTAGTCAACTGGTGATATTCTTGTGAAGGGTCCTCTAATATACCCCTAGTCTAGACCAACAACTCTTTACAGCGTATGACAAGGCTGTAGACTGGACAGTGAGACGGTATTTCACGATGTGAACACTGTAACAAGTAGTAGTCAACTGATTATATACTTGCTAAGGGTTCTCTAATATACAATAGTCAAGACCAACAGCTACTTACTGAGTAGTACAAGGCTGTACAATAGTTGTTTTGACAGTCTTTCACGATGTGGTCACTGTGAATAATGGTAGTCAACTGATGATATTCTTGATAAGGGTCCTCTAATATACCCCTGGTTAAGGGTAACAGCTGTTCACTGCTTATGACAAGGCTAAAGACTGGTTGCTTCAACGGTCTTTCACAATGTAAACACTGTGACAGGTAGTAGTCAACTGAAAATATTCTTATGGCCTACTCAAGGTTATCAGGTACTTACTGCATATCAAAAGGCTGTACACTCATGTGTGTTAGGCACTCTTTTTTGCTAAGGACCCCAATATTCCCTACACAAGGCTATACATGTTAGTTCTAAACACTTAGTGGTTAATTGTATATTCAATTTTTGTACAAAGCTTATACAAGCACGTTTTATGAGGTAAAACTTTGTTAAATAACTGCATGCGACACGCAAAGTATGTTTCCGCTATCTAGCGGTGACTATGAGTACTACTTGAACGACCAGCATGCTACCTAGCGCTCCATTTCAACACTCGCTCACTGAACGATCAGCATGCTATCTAGCGGTCGATAGCAATACTCCTCAACTACCAGCCTGCTATCTATCGGTCAATATGACAACTCACTCAACTACCGACATGCTACATGGCTCTTTTGGTCAGTTTTTTGTTGGCTTTTTTTGGTCAGTTTTTGTTGGCTTTTTTGTTGGCCTTTGTTGGCTTTTGTTGGCTTTTGTTGGCTTTTTTGTTGGCTTTTGTTGGCTGTTGTTGGCTTTTGTTGGCTTTTGTTGGCTTTTGTATTAGCTCTTTCATATTTGCTCTTGCTTGTGGGGGCTTATTATTTGGTCTTGGAAAGTATGTCAGTCCTTTTTTTATGGCTGCAAAATGCTTACAGCCATGTTTGTAAGCAGCAACAACAACAACAACAACACACAAAATTCAAAAAAAATCCAAAGTACTCTAAGGTTTATCAATGACTCTCAACTCTTACACTTACCTCTATCCCATGCCTAGTCAAAAAAGTAGTGTATTTTTCAAATTTTTCAAAAAAATATTTGGAAAGTAGGCTATATCATTAAACTAAAAATCCTGAAAAGACATATGTTAACTCCAACACCTACCTCTATACCACTCTCAGTCCAAAAATAATGTATTTTTCAAATTTTCCAAAACATATTTCCGAAAATGGGTTATATTTCCGAAATTAAAAAGTTAACAAAAAATGTTTGTTTGACATAAATGAATGGCCTTTGCCTCCTCTACCACTGTACCAAGTCCCAGGTCTCCAGGACAAAAAAAATAAAATTTTTAAAAAGGGTTTTATTTCCAAAATTAGGAATTTTACAAAAAAGTTTGTTTGACATAAATGAATGGCCTTTACCCCCTCTACCCCCACACTAAGTCTCATGTCTCTAGGACAACAAAAATAAAATTTTCAAAATGGGCTTATATTTCCAAAATTAGGAATTCTACAAAAAAGTTTGTTTGACGTAAATCAATGGTCTTTACCCCCTCTATTCCAACACCAAGTCTCAGGTCTCTAGGTCAACAAAAATAAAATTTGGAAAAAATGGTCACTATTTTGGAAACTAGGAATTCTACAAAAAAGTTTGTTTAACATAAATGAAAGGTCTCTATCCCCTCTACTTGTAAACCAAGTTCCAGGTATGTGAGACAAAAATGAAAAAAGTTCAATTGGGAAAGTAGGCGATTTTTCATATAACCAAACATTCAAAAATGTGTTCATTGGGCTGAAAATAATGGCCTCTATGTCCTTTATTTTTATAATAAAACGTTTTTATTTTTTACATTTTTTGAAAAAAGTTCAATTTTGAAATTTTTATAATTTAGAAACTAAAGAGTTTTCAAAAAATTTTGTTTGACATAAATGAATGGTCTTGACCCCCTCTACCCCCAAAATAAATTTCAAGTCTCTAGGACAAGAAATAACAGTAGTGGAGTAGGGGGGTTCTGCTTTACTTGGCGTGGCCGCCATCTTGGTTTGTTGGGCACAGGAGTGTCAAGTGAAGCAGAACCCCCACTACTCCACTACTGTTATTTCTTGTCCTAGAGACTTGAAATTTATTTTGGGGGTAGAGGGGGCCAAGACCATTCATTTATGTCAAACAAAATTTTTTGAAAACTCTTTAGTTTCTAAATTATAAAAATTTCAAAATTGAACTTTTTTCAAAAAATGTAAAAAATAAAAACGTTTTATTATAAAAATAAAGGACATAGAGGCCATTATTTGCAGCCCAATGAACACATTTTTGAATGTTTGGTTATATGAAAAATCGCCTACTTTCCCAATTGAACTTTTTTCATTTTTGTCTCACATACCTGGAACTTGGTTTACAAGTAGAGGGGATAGAGACCTTTCATTTATGTTAAACAAACTTTTTTGTAGAATTCCTAGTTTCCAAAATAGTGACCATTTTTTCCAAATTTTATTTTTGTTGACCTAGAGACCTGAGACTTGGTGTTGGAATAGAGGGGGTAAAGACCATTGATTTACGTCAAACAAACTTTTTTGTAGAATTCCTAATTTTGGAAATATAAGCCCATTTTGAAAATTTTATTTTTGTTGTCCTAGAGACATGAGACTTAGTGTGGGGGTAGAGGGGGTAAAGGCCATTCATTTATGTCAAACAAACTTTTTTGTAAAATTCCTAATTTTGGAAATAAAACCCTTTTTAAAAATTTTATTTTTTTTGTCCTGGAGACCTGGGACTTGGTACAGTGGTAGAGGAGGCAAAGGCCATTCATTTATGTCAAACAAACATTTTTTGTTAACTTTTTAATTTCGGAAATATAACCCATTTTCGGAAATATGTTTTGGAAAATTTGAAAAATACATTATTTTTGGACTGAGAGTGGTATAGAGGTAGGTGTTGGAGTTAACATATGTCTTT